>CM053770.1:598664312-598722768 GCA_028658325.1 Potorous gilbertii | reverse complement strand
CTAGCTGGCATATGTTTTCTCAGCTCCCACTCCCACAAGGAGTTGCTTAGCAAAAGTTCTATAATGAGACTGATTGACTTGAATATAAATTTATAATTTATATGTGGTGATAGTGCATGTTTGTAGTCCCTGCTACTGTAGAAACTGAGGCTGGTGGATTGTTTGGGCTCAGGAGTTCCAGGCTACAGTAAGGTTAAAGTCAATCAGATGTCCACACTAAGTCTGGCACCAACACAGTGAGCCCATGGCAGTAAAGGAGTGGAGAATGGGGGGGGGGGGCGCACCAATCTCTATAAGATGGGGAGAACAAGTCCAGATTGGAGATGAAGTGGGTCAAAGTTTCTGTATGAATCAACAGTGGGATCATGCCCAGGAGTGGCAGCTCCTGTGGTTCTTCTAATCTGGAGAAGATAGGGAGACCCAGAATATCTAAATCTATATCTACATTTATATCTATCTACACCTATACCTATAAATACATTCATATCTCTACCTGCATATGTATTATATGTACATATATGCATATACATATTTATACGTATACATATATACATACACATGCTACCGCCCACAGGTTGAAATATGTCTAATACATACATTTCTATCATCTATTTATCTATCTGTCTATCTACATATCTATCTACCTACCTATCTATCTATCTTTTTAGATTACTTCAGTCATGATAATCAGATTAAAGCATGGAAGAGGATATTCCAAAAAGTCAAGGATTACAACCCCAAATAACTTATCCTGCAAAGCTGAGCCAATCATAAATGAAAAATGATGGACATCGAATAAAAGAGAGGTGTCTCATCATGACTGGCTTTTGTGCTTTTTGTGTGTCACGAAATCCTTTTATTCTTCTTCATGACTCACTTTCACATTTCCACAATAGCTATTTATTTGAAAACTTTCTCTCTCTTCAATCTTCCCACCTACATTTTTCCTTACCCCTCCATGTTTACCACTTACTCTTAGTAGGGGAATCCATCTACCTTGGGATATATGGTGTATTCAGGGAGGACTAGCTCCTCTGGTGTGAAGGTTTGCTGAGCCCTTCAGGGCTACTCATCTACCTTTGGCATTCACCTGCACCCAACCCTCACTCATGGCTCCAAGAAACTGTAGCCACACACCTGTAAACCATCTCTGCATATGAGCTAAAACAGGTTGAGAGTAGCTGACAGGCCTCAAACACATTGGTGAGTTAGGAGGATGTCTACTTCTTTCTGTGATTGAATGGGTGGATGAAAATAATTTGTTCCAATGGCCATGAAGGTGGCTGAAATGAGTGTAATGGAGCACTTAGAGGTTGGTTGGGCATCAAAGATGCCAAGGTCACCCACTGCATCCCAGGTCATCACCAGATGTCCAGATTTGTGTCCTGCCACTGGACTTGAAAGACTCAAGGAAGAGAGAGTGAGGATGACCAATTTTGCACAACTCTGCCTCACTTAAATCCAATTCACAGCACAAATCAAGATGTCACCATTATGTCATTGGTCCTTTCTAAAAACGAAAGGCAAATAATACTTACTGAGAAGATAGGAGCTCATACAACTTCTCTCTTCTTCACTGCAGAGCCTCTTCTGTCCTGTCTCACCAATGTCCCTCCTCCTCTCCACGTTAACCCTTCTCTCTACATTCTTACTCCCACCTCCTTTTAGATATTGCTTTAACCTCTCTTATAACTTCAATCTCTTGCTCTTCACTGGTTCCTTTCCTTCAACCTGTAAGAACACTCAAGCCTCCTCCATTTTAAAATAGAAAGAAAAAATTTCCAGATTTCTTCTTCAACCTCAAATTACATCCCTACTTCTTTCATCTTAGTGCCTTCCATCTGAGATTACCTCCAATTTATCATGTATATATATATATATATATATATACATATATATATATGTATATATATATATACATATACATATATATATGTATATGTATATATATATACACATCTATATGTGTGTATATACATACATTAGGTATTTGTATACACACATATATACATATAAAGAGCTCTATATCTAGATCTATCTAAATCTATACAAACATATACATGTGTGTATATACATATACACATATATGCACACACACACACACACACACACACACTCACACATAAAATTTGTTAGGGGCAGCCAGGTGGCACAGTGCTGGACCTGGAGTCAGAAAGATTTATCTTCCTGAGTTCAAATCTGGCCTCAGACACTTACTAGCTGTTTGACCCTGAACAAGTTACTTGACCCTATTTGCCTCAGTTTCCTCATCTATAAAATGAACTGGCAAAGAAAATAGCAAACCACTCTAGTGTCTTTGCCGAGAAAACCCCCAATGGGATCACAAAGAGTAAGATATGACTGAAAAATGTCTGAACAACCACAATCTTGTTTGTGCATGTTATACTCAGACTTTGAGCTCCTTAAGAGCAAAGATTATTTTTGTTTTGTTTTTTGTTTTATTTTACCTTTCTTTATATCCTTTGCGCATATTAGGTGCTAAATCAATGCCACTGAGCTGGCTAAGTGCCCACAAATGCTAATCTCTTGAACAAGTCATCTATACTTGCTACCCTTACTTCCTTCCTCATCCTGTAGTGGCTCGTGAGTCACTTACAAAGTGACTGCTGTCCCCATTGCTCTCATGAAATAGCTCTCTTTAAGATGACCAGGGATGAGGATTACCAGAGGGCAAGTTACCCATGATCTTCAAATTACCAAATCCAGTTGGCTTAAATGCACTCCTTTTCCACCACTCCATAACATTTGACACCTCCTTCCTCTCTACACACTCTATTCCCTATAGGGGCAATGTGATATAGTGATAAGAGCACTGGACTTGGTAATCAGGAAAAATGCAATTCAGACCCCACCTCTGACACTACCTAGCTATGTGATCGTGGGTAAGTCACTTAATCTCTCTGATCTTCAGTGTCCTCAGCTGCAAAATAATCATAGTGCTTGCTTTCCAGAGTTGTTGTGTGAATCAAATGAGGTAATATTTATAAAGTGTTTTGCCAAACTTTAAACATGATGCACAAATCAGCTATGACATGACTGGAATGAGGTTAAGTATTTGTTTTCTACATATCTCTCCCACTTGAAAACCTCAAAAGAAGGAAATATGTGCTGAATTAGGGTAATCAGAGCAGAATCTACAAGATAAGAAAGGCTGCATATAGTAAAAAACAAACCAAAAAGCCTCTTGAAATAACATCAGGGGACTTTAATACTTAAAGTTCACCATATGGTCTTCACCTCAAGATATTTAAACAGGATATAGACTGCACAATCAACTCCAAAGCTTATGTCTCAAGGTTCAATTGTAGAGGGTCCTGGCTATCCCCCCAAAATGTGCACATACTCACAAAATAAGCACACAAATTCTTTCTCTCTCTCTCTCTCTCTCTCTCTCTCTGTCTGTCTCTCTCTCTGTCTGTCTGTCTCTCTCTCTCTGTCTCTGTCTCTCTCTCTCTCTCTCTCTCTCTCCAGGAGGAAGAATGCATCGATGCAGCTCATCCATGAGAAAAAAAAGAGAGTGCAACTGTGAGACATGAAGACAGGCAGATGAGGATGTTGTTGAGCTCGTTTGAGCAAAGAAAATAGAGACTAGAAATGTAGCTGGGGTCATGTTTGTTGCTCTGGACAAGGAATCATCAGGGTCTCAACACAAACACATACACACTCTCAAATGCTCACACATATATACAAATACACATACAACATAATATAAGGGGGTTGAAGAATCCTAGATAAGTCAAAGCTATGGACCTTGAAGGCAGGATGAGGTAAAGTGTCTTTTCCTTTCTCTCCACTTGAACTATCATGTTCTATATAATTTCACATCATTATTTTTTATTGTTTTGTGGTTTTTGTTCTTTCCATATACATTGTTGTAGTCATTGTGTATATTGTTTTCCTGGTTCCGCTTGATTCACTCTGCATTAGTTTTGTAAGTCCATGCTTCTCTGTATTTATCATATTTGTCCTTTCTTACAGTATAGTAATGGTCAGTTACACTGTTGTGTTACAACTTGTTTAATCATTCTCTAATTGATGGGCATTTACTTTTACTCTGGTTCTTTACCACCACAAAAAGTGCTAAGATATAGATAGATAAATAGATAGATGTGTATGTTTATATATATGGAATCATACAAATAAAATGACTAAAATGTGTATAACTTTTGACCCAGAGATTCCCAAGGAGGTTATTGATTTTTATACTGCCAAGGAGGTCATTGATTTTTTTAAAGGTCCCACAGACACCAAAATATTTATAGCATCACTTTTTGTGATGTCAAAGAACTAGAAACAAAGTTAATGTCCATCAATTGGGGAGTGATAAAATAAACTGTGCTATGTGAAGGTAATGTAAACAGTCCTATGCTGTAAGAAAGAATGAATATCATGAATGTAGAAAAACATGAAAGACAATGAATTGATACAAAGCAAAGTAATCAGAACCAAGAAAATAGTATATACAATGGCTGAAACAATGTGAATTGAAAGAATAAGAACTACAAAACAATTTTTAAAAATGAATGCTGCAAAATCACAAAGATCAGGCTTATTCCCAAAGATGAGATATGAAAAGATATCTCCTCTCTCCCTCTCCCACTTTTTGATTGAAATGGGAGATTCACAGCTGTGAAACACTGCATATATTTTCAAAACTTTTTTTCTATCTATTGATTGTTGATTTTTTTTTCTCTTCCTCGTTTTCTTTTAAAAAATGTATTCACTGAATGGAATGATTTTTCTGGGAGAAAAATTCAATAGAGAGAAATTCAAATTACATAAAAACACAAAATATCTATAAAATTTATTCCAAAAAGTACTGCAATAAATATTTTTATATATACAGAAATTTTGGGGGAGGGTTTATTTTCTCATTTGGGTAAATGCCTAGTCATGGAATCTCTAGATCAAAGAATATGGACATTTTAGCATTTTTAGTGGCATAATTACAATTTTAAAATGATATTAAAGATCAGGAAAAAAATAAAAGAGGAAGAGCTGAACTAATATTCTGTGGACTAAATCCCATTCTTTCAGATGAATAAGTCAACATTTTTTGTGGGGATAGATAATACAATAGTAAGTCAGTGTAGGAAGAGGGGAGACAAAAAAGAAAGGATAGCTAGTGATGCTAGTGATAATCTCCCAACAAGAATAGGAGGCTATGGAAAGCGGGTAAAAACAATGGAAGAAATGGATTGGGACTGGCAGCTCTTACCATAAAAGGACGGAAGGAAAGGACCTGATTAAAGAACATCCCCAGTGAAGGAGCTGTATATTTGTAGTCTCTCCTGGATATCTTAGTCTCACACTTCGTGAAACCAAGATCATTCATCCTTTTGGGGTGTTGGGTACCTTAAAAAACTCAGAATCATTGTCAGAACTGGAAAAAAATCTTAGAGATTAACTTGTTAAATCTTCCTTCCATTTCAGGATAAAATTGAGGCTTAGGACAGGTGGTGTGTACCAATCTTCCCCTTAACTCCTTCCTACCTTCTTCTGTTCTCTCCTGGGATGGTTGAGCCACATTAAAATGACCTGGCAACCTGAAGCAGGGCCTCCCAAAGGGAGTGATTTGTCAAGAAACAACAAAACCCTCCTTCCCCACCCCACCCCCAGTCCTCATACACAGGGTAGGGAGATAATAAAAAAGCTTTTGGTGGAACAGTTTCTGCCACATGGGCTGATGGGAATTAGAGTCCTCTTTTACAGTTGGATTTCTGACTCACAGCCTTGGCCATCGACAGAATTCTAATTCTGAGATCCATTTCATCTCTAATCTTCTCTATCCTTGGAACTCCCACATTCCTAGAAAATACCTGCCTCCTATTTCCCTGATCCCCACAATTCCGAGTCTCTGACTGCGTAGATCAAAACCTCTTACCTCTACTCCCTCTCCTTAAACTTTTATCCTTATTCAGATTAACCTTAACCCTACTGGGCCCTCTCTTTCTCTGCCCTCTCCTTTCACTCTGCCTCTGCAACTCTGATCCATTACTTACAAATTCCCTTTCATTTCTGGTCTCTTCCTCCAACATTCTATCTCTTAGTCAGCAAGGAAACCTGATTGTCCCTATAATGTTCTCCATTTCTTGCAGGGCTGCTTAGCTATTCTTTCCCTTAAGGCCAGAGGGAGGGACCAGCCTATTCCTTGCTCTTCAGGACCACTCCTAGACTCTCCCTTGACTACCATCACTCAACAGTGTCTCCTCCTTTCAAGTTCACTTCATTTATATCACCCTGTCAAGATTCTTATGGTTGTCATCTATCAGTCTCCATGACCAATGTCCCTCCTTTCTCAGAGAGTGCAATACCTATCTTGATCTTTTCTATGTCCAACCTCTCTAGCCTCACACTTGAGTACTTCCCCTTGAGGTCCCTTTGAATACTCTGGACTCCATGTTCAACAACTTCCTCAACGACCATGAACTCCATCTCTACCCTAGCCACCCACACGGGTGGTCACAACTGATGATGCACCATCACCCCAACTTGCTCCATTTCCATGACCTTGTACTCTCAGTTCTCCTTCCTGACAAGTCTTCTTTGTCCTTCCACCACTCCTACTGCCCCACTTCTAAACCTGTTCTTCATCCTGACAAGGATTACTCATCATAGTTTCTCCATCACTTCCTATTCTCCAAGTCCATCACCCCTGCTTCATCCTCACTTTCCTTCTTCCATAGTCTGGACCTTACAGTTAACCAGTTCAATAAGGTTTTGTCCTCCACCCTTAACTCTCTAGTTTCCTTGTCTTTCTGGCATTGATGACCTGCCAATATTCAACCCAGGGTGATTCCTCCACCCTCAACATCAGACGTCTTCACTCTCATTCCCAAGTTGATAAATATCACTTAGAAAAAAAATTATAAAACCATGGCAACTGCCCTCTACAAAACCAGGCTACCTAGTCTCAGCTTCATCTTCATTAACTGATGACAATCCATTTTTCTTCCCTGATTGGCTATCATCCCACAAAGCACCTTTTCAAAACAATTGCCTCTTTTCCCAAGCCCAAAAAGATAGCTCTAACATCCTTTCTCTTAGTAAATAAAGACAACCATTTTACTAAGAAAATGAAGATCATTCTTCATAAACAAAAAAAAAACAAAATTTTCTCTTGAACCTCAAGTTATCATTCTCTTTCCTCCTTTTTGCTAATAAACTATCAGAAGATATCTCTTCTCACTGCTTCAGTCTCCTCAATACTTATTTACTCCTCAATCCCTTGGCTTCTAATGCGACCAGTCTACGGAAATAATTCTGTCCAAAGTTACCAGTGATCTCTTAAATCCAAATCCCATGACTCAGTACTTAACCTGCTTGAACTTCTTGAAATTTTTTATACTCTTGTCTTCCCCCTCTTGATTATTCTTTTGGATGGTGGCTCCGGCGTCTTCTGATTGTCTTCTTACTCATGACTATCTTTTTTCAGACTCTTTTGGTGATTGCCATCTTCCTCCACCTAAGTTTGGGTATTCCCACAAGAATTTGTATTGGATCCAATCTCTCTCTACTCCAATGTTTCCTTCATAAAGCTGAGTAAACTTCCTAATACATAGGAATATTCCTAAGAAACAACTCTATGTCATTCCCATGCTTAAAAATCAACAGTGGTTTTCCTTTGTAGCCTCAGGATCTAACACATAGGACCTTGTACACATCAGATGCTTAATAGATGTCCACATTAACAATTCCAAAAGACTCATGATGGAAAATACTATCCACATCTAGAGAAAGAACTATGGAGTCTGAATGTACCTCAAAGCATACTATTTTCTCTCTTTTTTTTCTTTCTGGTGGTTTTTCCCTTTTTTTCCTGATTCTTCTTTCACAGCATGATTAATGTGGAACTATGTTTAATATGATTGTACATGTATAGCCTATATCAGATTACTTGCCCTCTTTCAGAGGGCAGAGTAGAGGGAAGGAGGGAGAAAAGAATTTAGAATGCAAAATCTTATAAAAATGAATGTTGAAAAGTAAAAAAAAAATAAATTTAAATAAATAAATGCCCAATTCAGTGACATATATCTACAAGAAATCATACCAGAGTAGCAATCAAACTCAGGTCTTCTGACTCTAAAGTCATTCCTCTTTCACTATGCCGCAAGACCAGCTCTTGGTGTCTACTAAGAAGTGAGAGATACTTGGAAAGAAAGATGTAGATAGGAATGCTATCTGATGAGTTTTGAGGTGAGTTTGTAATCCTTCTTTGGCCATAAAGTGTTTGAGAGTCCCAGGTCTGAGCTAACTCCTCTGTAGGCCGGAAGTCCAGCTACTTTTCCTCCATCTTATCACTTTGTCTCAGGGACAGGGACTACCTCAAGGTCAGCCTGCTGAGTCAGATACACAGCTAATGGAAATAAAACTGCAGCTATCAGGGTGTGAAGCAGGCACTTATCAGAAGGCAGATTAATTGGCTCAATAACCAGACCACAGTTCAGGACTTTCCCTCTAGTTAGCAGTCACATGCACCTGAAGAACAAATGAGAAAGGAGGGTCCCACCAGGGCTTTCCTGGTGCCTCTTTTGCCAAAAGGAACCTGTCTAGATGAAGAGCCTGCCAAGACCTGATCCTGTCAAAGAAGCTTTTGTCTCCCACGCTAGACATTGGCCCATTGTTACTGTCTACTTCCAATATCTATGTTGAGGCAGCTAGAATAAAGTGCTAGATTTGAAATCAAGAATGTCTGAGTTCAAATCCTGTCTCAGATACTGACCAAGTGATGCTGGACAAATCACTTAACTGCTGTTTGCCTCAGTTTCCTCATCTGTCAAATGGGGATATTAATAATCCCTACTTTACAGGATTGTTGAAAGGATTAAAGGAGATAAACTATAAAGTGTCTTGCACACCTTGCAGCACTATAAAATGCTAGCTATTATTCTTATTTCCTGCCAAGAACTCAATTATTGGTCACGTGGGGATACTGGGGCCCATAAGTCTGATTGCACTCTTTAAAATTTAATTTAATTTTTTTTTTGGTTACATTTTAAGTTTCAGGTAGTGAGGGACCACAGAGACTAAGAGCTTGTGCAGTGACAATGTTACTGGGGTCCTTGGTCCCTGGGTCCCCTTCCTCCCCATTCCCATTAGAGAAGACCATCATTTCACATATATATGTGTGTGTGTGTGTGTGTATATTATATATATGTATATATACATATACATATATGTGTGTGAATAATATATACATATATATTATACACTTACACACATACATATATATGTGAAATGATGGCCTTTTATATATGTGTGTATGTATATGTGTATGTACGTATGTATGTATACATATGTATGTAAAACCATATTATGCATACTTCTGTTCATTGATTCTTTCTCTAGAGGTAGAGAGCATCTTCCTTCCTAGGTCCTTTGTAGTTGATTTGAGTATTTATAATATTCAGAAAAGTTTAACTATTCACAATTATTCTTCAAACAATATTGCTGTAACTGTCTCTTGGTTTTACTCATTTCACTCTTCATTATTTCATGCAAGTCTTTCCATTTTGTTACATCAACCTGTTCATCATTTCTTCATTTTTAAATGTGTTTCTTGCAAGCAACATACTCTTGGATTCTGACTTTTAATTCATTCTGCTATCCATTTCCATTTTCTGGGTGAGTTCAATCCATTCACATTCAAAATTATAGTTACTAGTTGTGTATTTCCCTCCATCCTATTTTCCTCACTATTTGTTCTTCTCTCCCTCTCTTTTTACCCTATCTCTCCGCAAATGGTTAATTTACCTCTGACCACTCCCTCCTTGATCCATACCCTTTCTAAGTCCCTTTTGCCCCTGTATTTCTCTATATGTTAAGACTTTTGTACCCTTCTAGATGTATATGTTATTCCCTTTTTAACCCAGTTCTGAGGAGAATAAGGTTATAGCGCTACCAGCCCTCTACCCCCTCCTACCCTCCACTGTAACAGTTATTCCAATTATGTTCTGTTTGTATAAGATAATTCCTCCATTTTACTTCCCCTTATGCAATTTTATTTTTTAGGATCATCCCATCGTATTAAACTCAACTCTTTTTCTATTTATATATGTTCTTTAAAACTACCTAGTAATGATAACATTCCTAAGAGTTATAGATAACATTTTCCCATATAAGAAGTAAACAATATGACCTTTTAAAATCCTTTATAATTGATCTTTCAAGTTTACCTTCATATGTTCCTCGAGTTTTGTAGGTCAGATTTTCTATTCAGTTCTAGTCTTTTCCTCAAGAATACCTGAAAGTCCTTCAATTCATTAAATATCCATTTGTCTTTTCAAGTTTACACTCAGCTTTCATGGGTAAGTTATTCTTATTTGCAAACCCAGTTCATTTGCTCTTTGGAATCATATTCTCTACCATTGTTCCAGACCCTTCATTCTTTTAATGTAGAAAATGCTAAATTTTGTGTTATCTTGACTGAAGCTCCACAGTATTTAAATTGTTTCTTTCTAGTTGCTTATGGTATTTTCTCCTTGACCACTGTCTTCTTTTGAATTTGAGCCCTTATTTTCTTTATCACCATAGTAGCTATGTAGGTTGGTTTCTTTCTCTTTTTTTCATACTTATTTTTAATGGTCTATTTCTTGACTCTTAACTCCATGTTAAAGTTGAGCTCTAGTTCTAAGCTGCAGGAGATAATGTCTCAGGGTTAAAGTTTTTATGCTATTGTTTTCTGAGCACTCTCTGGGGACCTTTGACCTCCTGGTTCTTCCAATGTTCTATAATCCAAAGCCAGATGTGGTCACTGCTCCTCTGGCTCACTCTTTGGTCGATGAGTGACCTCAGGTATTCCTCTCTGCCCCTGAAACTAGGGACCCCAGCAACACTGTCACTGCAGATGCTTTTAGTCCTGTGGTCCCTCACTGCCTGTAAGCTTCAGCTAACTCTTCTGCCCTGGAACAAAAATCAGGAACTCTGCTCTGCTCAAGTGACCAGAGCCAGTAGGTCCCCTAATCCTCTGTGACCATAATCACCTCGACTTACTCTTTCTCACCCACAACCACAGCTTGGGACCACCTAGATTTGAGTCCAGGCCATCACCGATTAGTCATGCGACTTGGGGTACGTCACTTCTTAGTTTCATTTTCTTCCTCCTGTGAAATAAGTCCTTTGTCAAATCAACAAGTATTTATTAAGCAGCCTACTATATGCTAGACATTGTGCTAGGCGTTGTACACACAAAGAACAGCAAATATAATCCCTGCCTTTAAGGAGCTCTCATCTTAGTAGGGGGGACAAAATGAATCAGCTTCTTACACCCAAGATACATCCAAGTAATCTCAGAGAGAAAGCACTAACAAAAGAGGGACTGAGAAAGGCTTCTTGAATAAAGATTTAAACTGAGACTTGAAAGAAGCAAGGTTGGCCTGAATAAGCTCTAAGGCCCTTTTAGTCTAACCAGTCAATAGTCCTAAGTGCGTATTCAATTCTTTGTTTTTATGGTATGCATTCTTGTCTTTTCTGTTATCTCCATTGGACTGAGGGCCATTTGAGGGCAGGATCTATGTTTGTTATCAAAGACATTTCCTCTTTCCTTTAGCATTCTTGTATCTCCTCCCTTTGCTTATTCAATGTTTGGTATCTGTTGACTGTAGGTCCTGGGTTGCCAAGGATGATATTGAAATGGTTATTAGAAGTGACACTGAAGCAGGCAATAGGAGGAGAAAGTGAGAGAGGAGGAGGAGGAGGAAGACAAGGAGAAGGAGGAGAAGAAAAAGGAAGGAAAGGAAAAAGAGGAGGAAGAGGAGAAGGAAGAAGAGGAGAAGGAAGAGGAAAAGGAGTAAAAGAGACAGAGAAGGAAAAGAAAGAAAAAGAGGAAGAGAAAGAGGAGAAGGAAGAGGAGGAAGACAGAGGAAGAGAAGGAGGAGGAAAATGAAAAGAAGGAGAAAGGGAGAGGAAGAAGAGAAGACAGGAGAAAAAAGAAGGAAAAGGAGGAGGAGAAGAAAAAGGAAGAAAAGGAGGAGGAAGAAGAAGAGAAAGAGAAAAAGGAGGAAGGGGAGAAAGAGGAGAGAGGAGAAAAAAGAAGGAAAAGGAAGAGAAGAAAAAAAGAGGAAGAGGAAAAGAAGGAGAAGGAGAAGAGAGAAGAAAAAGAGGAGGAAAAGGAGGAGGGGGGGAACATAATTTACCAACCAAAACCAAAGAGATGAGCCTGTGTTCTCATAAACAACCTAATCCTGCCAAGCTGGGATCCCCATAAACAGCTATTCTGCCCAGTAGTTTGGGGAAATGCTTAGGACCTGTTCTCCTGGAGGAACCAGGAGGAATCATAGAATCTCAGACTTAGAAATTGGGTCAGTTTTTCCTTAAAATCTTCTAGTGATGTATAGCTTTAATTATTGGGAAATTTCTTTCTTTTGCCCAAATTTGCCTTTTTGCAACTTCCCTCATTGCTCCTATGTCTACCCATCAGCACTAAGCAAAATGAATTGAATTTCTCTTCCATGTGAAGGCTCTTCAAACACTTGAAAACGACTGGGAGTCTCCCTCAGTCTTCTTTTGCAAGCCTAACATCTGCAGTTCCTTCTATTGATCTCCACACAGCAAGACCTTTTATTATCCTAGAAGAGATGTCCTTCAGTCCTAGAGGTGTCCCTCTAGGACTGAACACAATACTGCCGGTATGCTCTGATCCTAGCGTTGGATCTCATGTTTTTAATGCAGTCCAAAGTGACATTAGCTTTCTTTCTCTGGTTGCCACTTTGCACAGTTGGCTTGAACTCTTAATCCACTGAAACTCCCAGATTTTTTTGAGACAATTTGTTATCTCATGACACCTCTCCAGCCTTGTGCTTGTAGAGTTGATTATTTTGGCTCAAATATAAAGCTTTATATTCATCTCTATTAAATTCATTCTCATGAGAGTCAGGTCATTGTTTGAGCCCATAAAGAATCCTAATAGTCTATATTCCAGCATACTAGTTATCCCTATCTGCTTTGTGTCATCTTCAGAATTTATAGACATGTCTTCTTTGCTTTTATGGAAATCATTTTTAAAAATACTAAACAGCAGAAGTCCATGATCAACTTGGTCATGGGGCAGTCCACTAGCCCAAGTTCCTTCCACATTGACAGTTCTGAGACCATCTAACTGCATTATATACCCTGCATCTTTCTGTCTTATATAAAAAAAAAAGCATGAGAAATTTTGTCAAATACCTAGCTAAAATCTAGGTAAAATTATACCTCTAGCATTCATTTATCTACCAATTTAGTAACTTGTTGAGAAACAAAATGAAGTTATTCTTGCATGAGCTACTCTTGGTAAAGACACATTAGTGCTTTGTAATCACAGCTCCCTTTTCTAGATACTTATTAACCAGAGGTGGAGGGAGGAGAGGGCTGGAGGATCATAGAATTTAAAGTTGAAAGGAACTTGGAAAATGATCAATCACGAAGAAACCTCATCACTAGTCACTTGTTCACACTGAGAAACCAGCTTTTGCCCCAATCCCATGTAGTCAAATGCAGGTGAGCAAGGAACTGAGTGGTTCTTAAAGAAACTAGGGCTGGATAGCCATTGCCTTTGAATTAGGATTCCTGTTACTGGCACACTGTGGAAATATCTGCCCTGTGAAAGGGATGGCCTTTTGCAAAGTTGGGTGGAGAATGAAGTGGTACGTTCTGAATGGGTACCTTAAAGCTCTGTCAAAACATGTTTCCTCCTACCCTCCCATGGTGACACTACCTTCTTGTTCTACCCATATTGACTCTAACGCTCCACTCCCACCAGATCATTAGTGAGATAGATAAGCAGATGATAGAGAGATAGATGGATGGATGGATAGATAGATAGATAGAAGACACGTTTATTAAGCATTTAGTATGTTCAGTGTACTGTGCTAAGCACTAGGGATACAAATGGAAGACAGTCCTTGCATTCAAAGAGTTTACATTTTAAAAGTGGAAAACAACATATAAAGGAGAACTAGAAGGGAGGAAAGAGGAGACCTACCAGTTTGGTAGGGTCATACCATGCAGGGGTATGGTACGGAGGAGACCTGGCAAGATATGACAAAACCTCATCTAGAGCTGAAAAACCCAGTGATGGTTGGAATTCAGATTACAGGTAGGGTAAAAGGGGAAATGATGGTCTGAGTAGAAAAGACATGGTACGGAGCAGGTTGAGAAGGTCAAGAGTATTCTGAGAATGTGGTAAAAAGGATATTTTAGCCCTTTTCCCCATGCAGGTCAGCATAATTTTTCCTTAAAAGGTATTGAAACATTCAATATTTGGTTGTTGATGTCACTAGATTGTTGGTTGATGTCACTTTCTCATTGCCTAAAAACAAAAGGATCCAGGAGGACCTGGGAGAAGGGTATCTTAGAGGTTTGGCTGGTGAATCATGATGTCTAATTCAGCTGAGGGAGGGTCATTCAGTGGAATCACTCTGAGGTATCCTCAATACCTATTTTTGCTGGACATCCTTCACTTGCTATGATTGAATAAATCTCCTTTTCTTAACTATTCAGTGACCAAGAACATCTTACTTCATTCCAATATCAAACCTAAACTACCAGATGACTGGTTTGAACCATGCCCAGTCAAGAACACAAGCACATCTGTGACTAGCACAAGAGAAATAATTTGTCTAGAAAGGATGTGGGAAGAGCATCTTGTTGTCACTTGAGCTCTTGTTGAGGACTAGTACATTTTCTTTTTACTATGCTCAAAAGGAAGGATGGCACTTGATACTTGCCCATAACTCCTGCTGCTGTTTTTTTCTTTCTCAAAACCTTTATGGAGAAGAGATAGAGATTAGCTTTGAAATGAAGATTGGCACATCTTATACGTATACAAGTACCATAGGTTCTAGGCAAATTCCACCTCTCCTCTTCTATTACCTTCTAATCAAAAACACCAGTGGGATCTATCCTCCATCCACTCTACCCTACTGCTTCCCAGGGGACCAGTAACAGATGTACAGCCAGAATATGACATCACCCTTCCCCTATCACTCCATATTAAAGGATTCAGGGTCTTTTCCTGATCACCTTGTTCACTGGGACATGAGATCTTAGAATTCTTGAGTTGTAAGGGATCTTGAAAGGATATCTTATCCATGTGTTGACCTCAGGGTGGAATGATTCTTGGACCTACCCCATGTAATGTGGACAAAGGGCTCACAGGATAAGGCATTATTAGTGATTCAGAGGTATTTGTCAATAAGGCTAAGGTCACTGTTCATATTGGGTCAGACCTGAGGGAGGTTGACTGTTGTATTTGTCAGACAGTCCACACCTTGCTGCAATAGGGCAGAAGGAAATATGAAAGAAAGAGGCTGGGCCACGTGGAAACAGGGCTGATTCTTTTACTTTTCCAAACTTCCTTTGGAAAGAAGAGTTTTCCATTATTCTAGTTTTCCTGAACACCTCTTTAAGAAAAACACTCTCCTCTTCATCCTAGCCCTACTCTATCTGTTCAGAATTGGTGAAGGGCAGCTGTGTGTAGTGATGGGGGCACCAATAACATGACTTTATTCTTTTTTCTGTTTAAGTGAATCCCAGAATATCTATAAAAAGTTGGAGCACAACCGCTCCTGTCACTTTCCTGGAATGTGGAAGGCATCGAAGAGCACAAAACTCTTGTCTCAAGGAAGGTACACACACATGCACACATGGGACATGTTCTCAGAGTGAGAGATTCCAAGAATTCCAAAGCCATATATTTTAGCAGAAAAGGCACTGGACTTGAGAATGTCACTTAACTTGGGCTGGAATCTTACCAGTAATTTATCTGTATGATCTTGGGTAAATTAATTTATATGACCTTAGGTAAATTACTTATCTGAACCTCAGTTTCCTCATCTGTAAAATGAGGTAATTAAACTGAATGATCTCTTCCAACTCAAAATTCTAAAATTCTATGAGCTCTCAGAGTAGGATCATAGCACTCAGGAGAGTCTAGAAGTCATTTAATGTACCCCCTTCATTTTCCAGATGAGGAAACTGAGACTTATAAAGGTTAAATGACATGCTCAAGGTAAATGAATTTGTAGACCAGGAATGAGGGAGAGAAGACCTTTCTTAGAAGTGAACTCTCTGAAAGTAACCATTTGCCTCCATCAACATCTGCCCTCTGCACCTTTGCTAAAGGTAGAAAGAGCATCCTGTGATAAGACTTGGAAGGGTAATTATCCCTCCCAGTTCCAGGAGGTGGGGACTTAACCAGTCATTCCTCTCCAACTCACCCTTAAACATAACAGAGGAGTGGAGTGAAGCTGCCTACTAGATTATTTCCAAAGACTTGGGTATCCAGTTATGCCCAAGTTGCCTGATTAATGTAGACAATTATTAAACTGTCATGGAAATAATTATAGATTAATAAATTGATTAGGCATGTGATGGAAAAAAATAAAACCTATGGGGGTTTACTAATCTACAGAAGTGACAGGACCAGTTATAATAAAACACACACACACACACACACACACACACACACAGAGTGATTCCAGCCACACTCAAATCCACTAGGTCTGAGTATTGCTATTGAAATGGGACTTCTGTTTACTAAAGCTCTTGTGGAATTGAGATCATCCAGATGTTTAAGTTTCCTTCCAGTGGTCCAGGAGCAAGGCACCCTGGAGAGGATCTGTCATTGGTGTAGGCACACATACATATGCATAAAATGGGAGCAGAGGGAAAAAACATTTCAAATCCATCCACATCCTTGGGAGGTAAAAGTACAGTAGTATCTTCATTTTAGCTAGAGATGTGGCAGAAATGCTCAAGACTTAGTTGAGCTCAGGGGCAGGTTTCAGACTAATTAAGCTAAAATATACTCATTGCACCCAATTGGAGGACAGAGCAGTTTTGGTTTTCCCCTATGGGAATTCCTTAAATCCAATTATACTGGTTCCAAGACCAAATCCCATGCAAAGTCAAGGGATCAGGGTGCAGACTACAACTGTGATTCAATGAATTTAGGATCCCACAAACTGCCAAATAAAACAAAGTCACTAATTCTAGAAACTGCTTTCTTTCACTTACTCTTGCTCAATGAAAAAATCTGGATATCCCTACCAAGTCAAAGTTGTGGATAAGACAGTCATATTTCATCTGAGAGGATCCAACTGGTTCATTCTTAGCTTTTCCCACCCAAGTCCATGGCATTAAATTCAATTCAGTCCAGACCTCTATTGAACAAATCTTTGCCCAAGGCATCACTTAATGGCTATTTTTTGGTCCCTCCTTGCACGGAATGAATGTAAATAGTAACAGTTTCTCTTTTGGCCAGCAACCCTGAGGGTTTTCCCCTCCCAGTTTGATATTTTTTAAATTAAAAGGGCCATCCATAGATTCACTTCTTAAAGAGGCCTATTCACTGAATGGGTGTTGCCTCACTCAAAGTGAGAACTTGGAAAGACCTTAGCTTAACAAGGTGAAGATGTCCCACTGTATCTTGGGCCATCTCTAGTCATCCTGATTGATATCTGGCCACTGGATCCAGATGGTTCCGAGGAGAGTGAGGCTGGTGACTTTGTATAGCCCTCCCTCACATAAATCAAATTCTACTGCAAGTCACGCCACCGTCTCCTTGATGTCATGGTCCTTTTTGAGAACAAAGGACAAACCACAAACAACTATGGCAACATGCTGTTTGCAAGCAGCTCTTCCCTTCTCATCTTAATTTCCTCTTTTCCTCCTTCTTACAAATATGGATTATTTGTGCCTGACCTGTGGTAGAGTCTTTCAAGCTTGTATGAGTCCGATCAGTCACAGTCTGACCCACTGTATGTTGACCCTGCCACAGTGATATCATTTTGCTTCTCTTTGAGCACGAAAGACAACGAACTACAGATAACTGTCTGTTATCTGGAACATTCAAGGAATGGGATATTGTTAATGATGTTACCATGTGCTCTCCATTTGGATGAACAACTTCCGGACCAATCTATATACAAGAATGTACATGACACTAAAAATTATACCAAATGAAATTTAATCTTTGCTTTCTCAAGTGTTCTTTATGATCTTTCAGTGCCTTGAATATCTCAGAATAATTAAAAATAATAACAGCTTGTATTTATATAGTGCTTTACACTTAACAAAGTGCTTTCATTTACATAGGTCGGTTTGTTTACACCTCACAACAACCCTGTAAGGTAGGTAGTACAGATATCATGATCCTAGGTTTACAGAGGAGGAAAACAAGCTTCAGAGGTTAAAGAATTTGCCCAAGGTCACATATTTAAGGAAAGGAGTGTTTATAATCCCTAGTAGAGGCAGCATTATATACTAGAAAGTGTCCTCTTCGAGAACAAAGGACAACAACAAGGCTAGGCAGACTAGCCTAGCATTCTGGAGATCTCTGTTCTGGCTACACCTCTGTCCCAGTATGATGGTGCTTGAGTTATTTACCCTCTTTGGGCCTCAGTTGTCTTATAAAATGACAGGGTTGGCTGAGATATTCCTAAAGGTCCTTCTGGCTCTAAAGATTTTTGGATACCCTGGCATGGAGAATTTAATCTCCTTACATCCTCATCTCATGTCTGCAGGAAGTTAAGGGTATTCATACATGCTCCCAAAGGAGTGACTGATGGCTCTGAAGAAAACCTGGACCAGGATTAAAGTATTTCACTCCAGGGCAAGGGCAATGCCAATGACTGCCCTGGGGTCTAACCTCCTGAAGTGTAGTGGGACAAAGGGATAAAATGAACCAACCCTTGGAATGGTTGGGATGAAAGAGAAGTTTGCTATCTAAGTCTCTGGAGCAGGGACTCTCACAAAAAGGAGATGTGTAGGTAGAGAAGGGGGGTAAGAAGCAGCATCTCAGGGACTAGAATGACCTCCTCCCCTCCATCCAATACAGAACAAGTATAGTCAGGTGGTGACCCCATGGCAGCAAGCCATACTCTGGGAAGGTGATGATGGGAAAGGAGGTAAGAGATGGATGTCTGACAGTTATCTAAGGGTTTCAACAACACCAACCACTGAGGGTTGGACTAAGGGATGGACTCAGAGCCCAGGTCCTAAGAGAGCCCCTTTTATTATGTTTTAGGATTGTAAGCTCTTTTAAAAGTACTTTCATGAAAGTGGTCTCATTTTAGAGACAATGTGGTGGAGAGGGTAGAAAGCTGCCTCAGAGACAAAAAGATCTGACACATACAGCCTGAGTCACCTTGGGAAAATGAACCTCTCACTGCTCCTAAGTCATAAAGATAGAAGGTGCTGACCTGCACTAGTGGTGGCAGTTTCCTCATTTGGGAGTTCCCTGTATAAATGAAGTCATCAGCCCAATCCCTTCCTTTCTATCTTATTTGATCCTCTTAACAACCTTGACCACCCTTACATATTTTTCCTCCCCATCCAGCCGGACACCAGCAAGTAGAGAGATATCTCCTTCAAGATCAGAGTCCTGGATAATTATTACATCTATTGTAATATAAATATCCCCAATGATATGTACAGACTAATATGTACAATGTGTCCTAAAAGTACAGTCTCAGACTTTAAGAAGCTTAAAACTAGGGCTTTCATAAACTCACAACTGCACTAAGACTTCTGAGACACCCTGTATTAACAATACCATCTCACATTATCATAGAACGCGCGCGCGCACACACACACACGCGCACACACACACACACACACACACACACACACACACACACACGCCAGGACAGCTTTTTGGGAACCTCTTTCACAACCTAAGGCTTGGACTTGAATCTCTCTCTGTCTCTCTCCCCCTCCCTCCCTCCCTCCCTCTCTCTCTCTCTCTCTCTCTCACACACACACACACACACACACACACACACACACACACACACACACACACGTCTACACGTCTAGCCCTCTAGGATAAAAGAGGGGAGCATCCAAAGGATATCCTTTCCACCTGTGGCTCTGCAGGATCAGGAGGCTCCTTGCAGAGTCCAGCAGACCTGGGTCTATTCCTTCAGCAGGCCCAGCTTCTTTAAGGCCTCCCTGCGATGCTCATCTGGAATGCCTTTGGGGGTGATCCTAACACTGACGCAGGGGGGCCGAGGCAGCTTGTCTCGACTCTGTCCCGGGTAGGAGAAGCGTTGAGAACTCCGTTCCTGCTCTAGGTCTGCCAGCTTGCCCACCTGGATGTTGGCAAAGTCTTTCCCTCCGCCCAAAGAGGCTGGGCGAGGCCTGGAGTTGCGCAGAACATTGGGGGAGAGCCTGTCCAGGAAGGGGACCTTGCCCAGAGAGGCACTGGTTTGGGGCGGGTTGTCCTTCTCTGCTAAGAGGTAACTGCTCAGTCCCACCCCCGAGCGCTCCAGGGTGTTGGACTTGAAGTTCATCTGCCGAAGCCCAGGGATGGAGCCCTCCTTGAGAGCCAGTCTGGAGTCTGGCCTTGACTGAGTTGGGGGCAAGGGGCTGACTTTTGTGGGCTTGGGGATGGGGATGGGGGTGGATGGAGGACCTGCAACTTTAGCTGAAGCTGCGGCAGAAGCTACAACTTGAGATGAAGCTGGAGCCTGGACACCACCAGAAACTGGAGCAGGTGCTCGGACTGGAGCAGGTGTAGGAGCTGGAACTGAAACCTGGACTGGAGCAGGAGCTTGGACCCCAGCGGGAGCTTGGATTGGAGTGGTTGCTTGGACAGGAGCAGGAGTCTGGAATGGAGCAGGAACAGGGGTTGGAATTGAAGCCCGGACCGGAGCAGCTGCCTGGACTGGAGCAGGTGCCTGGACTGGGGCAGGTGCCTGGACTGGGGCAGGCGCCTGGACTGCAACTGAAGACCGGACTGGAGCAGGCGCCTGGACTGGAGTAGGGGCTGGGCAGGGAGCCTGAGTCGAGGATTGCTTAGACTTGAGAATGCTACCAGACTTGGCCAAATGGAGGACGGGCTCATCGTTGTGATCCTGGGGGAGGCCCAGTTTCTCCAGTGCCTCTCGCCTGGCTCGCCTCTGCTCCTGAATCCCAGAGACTACAGAACCAGCATGCTCGGGATTGGACTCTCTAGAGGTGGCCTGGGAACGCTGCGAGAACCGGTTCTGAGGGTTGCCAGGGAAGTTACTGCGGCTGGTCTTCAGGATAATGTTGGGGGGGAGTTTGCGGGACTTGGGAGCTGTTGGGGGAGCAAACTTAGTGCTCTTATCATCTCCTCCCAGGAGGGGAAAGTCTTCAGGTCCCAGGTTTTCTGAGGACAAGGTGGGAGGCCCCCTGGGATGCTTCGCAACCCCTTCCAAGGCCTTCTCACTGGTTCTTTGGGACATAGTCTTCAAAATTGTTTCTTTCTCCTGGGTGTTAGGTGCTGTGTGGGGCCAGGGCAAGTTGTCTTGACCTGGCCTTGTCTTCTCTTTAAGGGATAGGCTCCTTCCAGTACCTTGCTCCTGGTGAGTGTCCCGGAAGGCCTCTGGTGGGGGTATAAGTACCTCCTCTAATTCAGAAGGTGTCCCTGGGGGGACAGGTGGGGCTACACTACTGCCTCTGTTTTCCAAAGGTGCCGACACAAGCCCTCTAGGGATGTGGCCTTCAGACTGACTAGAGAGGCAAGTAGAGCCCTCTCTAAGGCTTCGGTCCCTGCTAATATGAATGTTCCGGGGAAGGCTGTGGGATCCAGACTTAAGGCCCAGCTCTTGGGCCTGCCGAAGACGGGTCAGGCTGGATTGAACGTCTCTCTTCTGCTCTGATCCCTCCTGAATCCGTCTTTCCTCTGGAGAGCCTGCAGTGGTGAGGTAAAAGGGAGCAAGGATGGGCAGACAGAGGAGACAAACAAAAATGAGAATCCTGCCTGAGAGGGAACAACCCCTACACTGCCCCCTGAACTCCAAATAAAGTACCCATCACTTCTCTCTTGATAAAGGGGCAGGCATTCTCCCCTGTGCAGTAGCATGACCCAGATCAGAAGATTTTCTTTTTTTAAAAAATTAAATTTTATGATTTTTTTCCAATTAATATTTTTTCTCTTTCCCACATCACTGAAAGAAAAAACAACCTTTTAACAAATATGCGTTCTACAGCCAAGGGAACAATAATCTTTTACAGAAGAGGGAAGATATGGGAGGAGGTCCTGTCCAGATCAGTCCCTTGGCCGTGGGGAAGCTTTCCTCAGCTCTCATTGTGATGAACTGAGAATGAAAACAGATGAGAAAGGTTCCTTCCTGCCACCCCAGAGTTTCCAGAAGGCTCAGGCCCTCCTAGGATATACAGCCAGGTGCTCTGTTCTAGACCTAACCTATCCCCAAAGAAGCCTTGCCCCCTACCCCATGGACATCTGAACAGCTGTGCAAAGCCACAGCTTAAAGCTCAAGGGATTGTCATGGCTTCTCCTTGCCAACTGGGCACATAGCTCCATCTAAGTCAGAGAAGGAAATCTCATAACTGTGGGTCCAGTTTTGAGTCCAGCGATATAAACAGCAGCCACATTCCTTTAAACCTTGGAACCTGTCAGAGAAATAGCTTTGATACCCTCAGAGAAAACCCTACCCTGGTGACCTGACATTGTATGGTAGAGAGGGAAATATTCTACTGCCTACAAATACATCAATCTGCCCCACCCTCCAAACTTAATCATGTTGTCAAAGTATCTCTCGAAACAGATTACATAAAAACTGGGCCTTAACCTACCTGCCCCTCCCTTCCCTTCTCCATATCTCCCACAGCTTCATGCTCTGGGCTTCTGAGATTAGCTTAGCCGCCCCAGACTGAGAGTTTCCCCAGTACCTCCTCCTCTCCACCCTCCATCGTTCCTCTCTCCTTCATGGGCTTGATCTCATGAAGATTTCCTCATAGGCAGGGCAAATACAAGTGAACTTTTTGCTTCTTGTCTCACTGGGACCAGTGAGTGGTGGGGGAGAGAGAAAAGGGGGAGATGGATCTTCTAAAATTCCTTTGCAAAGAGCCCATCACCCACTAACCTACAATGAGTCAGTGTCTAGGGAGAGATAAAGAATGCAGATGGACTTTGGTTCTCTGCCCACATCCCTCCCCTTCCTTCACCTCTTGTGGTATTTTGTGTATACCTCTTTGGGATACTTCAGTTATTTCATGGATAAGTCTTATTCCCCTGATATGCTTCTTGAGGGCAGGACCTGTGCCTTATTCATTTATTAAGTATAGTACTTTATACATAGCAGGCACCCCATAAATATTCATTGAACTTGCTGTTGAAAATGGTTAGTGAGACCTATTGACTTTTAAAGTTGTACTTTTAAGAGGTACCCAACTTCCTTACCCTGAAGAACAGGCTGTGTCTTTGGGCCCTGGGGTGTGGCTGGCTCAGACTCGTCAGTAGAGAGGCCACTGTCTGTCTCCTTGTCTAAGGAGCCGATGGCTTCTTCCAGGAAAAGTAGGCACTCTTTCTCTTCTGCGGATAGGAAGTCGTAGCTGCCGTCACTCTGCAAGTCACCAAAGGATAATTGGAAAGGTCAGTTTAGGGAAACAGGGCGCCAAGTGAAAATTAGCTCTGTAGAAACTGGCGGAGACCAAGTACCACCCTGCCTTGCTCCCTCTCTGGAAGGAATGCTGAAAAGCCTGAAATGAAACCACAGTACCTTTCTACCAACCTGGATCAACCCGCTCAAGCTGTTCTCTCAACCCTTGGGCATCAGGAAAGGGACAACCAGAGAAACCATTCCCCATGATACTTCGATCTAATAAACATACAGGAGTTGTGACTTCCCACTTCCATGCCTTTGAACACCTTACTCCCTGTATCTAGAATGCTCATCCTTCCCTTATCATCCCCATCGGTAGGATTCCTATTCTTTCTTTAAAGCCTAATTCAGATGTCCCCTCCTCCTGAACTTGATTTCCCTCCCTTCCATACTGACCTTCCCCCTTGAACCTCAAGTGAGATTGTTTTTCAATTCTGTTGTATTATGAAATATTGAATATGAAAACTATCTCAGTATGTATGTAACATAAACCCCTGCTAGACTATAGGCTTGTCCAGTCTAGTGCTCTGCACATGATAGATGGCTAATAATTTTTGTTAAATAAAAAACAAATGACCTTCCTCCAAGTTCTGGGGACTGTTGGTTAGTGTGAAGGATTAGAAGTCAGAAAAAAAGGATTTTAATCCCTGCTCCCTTAGTTATGATGTCAGGAAATCTTTTACATTCTCTCTACTTATATTTTTCTCCAGCAAGAAATAGAAGACAAGAATAATCCTTTGGCTCGCATAGTGATTTTCCCATTACAAAGTGCTTTCTCAAGGACTTGTAAAATATCCAAAAGAAAGAAGGAGATTTAAAGGGAATAAAGAAAAGCAGGACAAGATATATACATATAGATATATACATATGTGTGTACGCATTTATAGCTATATACACATATATGTGTGTATATATACATACATATACACACACATAGATGTGGTTTAAAAAAACAAGTTGTAGATTAGAATAGATTCATAATTTCTTTTTCTTTCTTTGGTATCTATAAATATTCATGTTTGTTGATTATTCTCTAGTTTATAATACATATTTTTTTTCCTTATTAAATAAATTTATTTAACTTTTTACATTCATTTTCACAAGATTTTGGGTTCCAAAATTTTATAATACATATTTTAAAAATGCTTTTATATATTTATTTTATTCCTATCAAGGACACTATAAGGACAGATATAAACTATAGCTAACTTTTGATTATCCCTGCTGATAGGGATAGGGAACATAGTGGTATGTTACAGATCATTTGAATATTATTTATCCTTGTCTTTGAAATTCATTACACCAAGGATTTCAAAGTACTCGGTGGAGCAGTGCATAGAGAGCTGGCCTAGAACTTAGAAGACCTGACCTCCAACACTTACTAGCTGTGTGACTCTGGGTAAGTCATTTAGCCTCTATTTGCCTCAGTTTCCTCAACTGTATAAAAAGGGGGATGAGATATCTGTTTAAAAAAAAAGCTCTTAGTGCAGTTCCTGGCACACAGTAGGTAGTATATAAATGCTTATTACAATAAACCTTCCCTTCCCCTAGAAAAGTTGACTTCCTGACATTTGGTTGAAATAATGAGGTTGTGTTTCCTAAACGCTCCCCAATTAATGACAGAAGAAGATAAAAATTCAGGTAGGAACTCGGGGGAAGCTGGATAATGCCATTCAGTGTTTTAGTTGTATTTGACTTTCCATGACCCCATTTCGAGTTTTTTTGGCAAGGTACTGGAGTAGGGTGCCATTTCCTTCTCTACCTCATTTTACAGATAAAAAAACTGAAGCAAAGAGAATTAAGTGAGTTGTCCAGGGTAACACAACTACTAAATGTGAGGTCAGACTTGAACTTGGGTCTTCCTGACTCCATAGCCGGTGCTCTATCCACTGTGCCACCTAGGTGTCCCAAACTGGACAATATTTCAGTGATAATTCACAAAGAAGGGACTCCAAACATGAGTGGAATTTGACTAGAGACAAATCTGACTAGACACTTGGGGGTATATGAAAGAAAGTCACAGATGGGCCAAGTTGAAGAATAATGATAGGAGACCTGGGCGCCAGTTCCCCAAGAGTTGTAATTAATTCAGGCATTAGGTGGTTCAGTGGTTAGAGCACAGGACCTGGAGTTAGGAAGATACTAGTTCAAATCCAGCCTTCAGACACTCACTAGCTGTGTGACCCTGAGCAAGTCACAATTCATGTCTGCTTCAGTTTCCTCATCTGTAAAAGGAAGGCTCCTATGACTCGAGAAGATAAAATGAGACATTTGTAAAGTGCTTTGCAAATCTTAGGGCATTCTTAATTTCTCCTTCTCCCACTAAAACCTGAAGAGACTATAGAGCTGGGTAGCCCTGAGGCCAGGCACCAACAATTACCTAGACTAGAGGGTCTTCCTTCATCTATCCACCTGCCCCTCGAATAAAATGAAAATTCATAGAATTTGCTAATTCTGTCAGCTCCTGTATAGCTCCTTGTGGGTTGGTAGAAAAGCTAGTGTTGGGGTACAAATTAGAACAGGCTGCTAGCTCACCCAAATACAGTCTGTAGGCTCCTAACCACTCCAGTTTCCATAACTTCCTTCAGCAACCAATAGCATGGAGTCCAAAAAGAAAGAGTACCTCCTTTCAGGTCAAGGATGGCCCAACTCTCAGTTATCTGCATGGAGGGATAATTCACTTTGGCTATTTTAGTCAATTAGAGATGAATGAATTCAGAGATTCAATAAATTCTGGGCCCACTTTCTGCTATGTCCATTCTTGCTCATTCATACTGACTTCAAGAAAAGGTTAAGGATAGGGGCTGGACCTGTGATTGTATAGGTATAGGAAACTCCCAGGTAAGGAACTCCCTCTACCAAGCTAGGTCAGCTACCTTTCAGCAATTTGTAAGTCTCAGAGAGTTGCCCAGGGTACCAAGGTTAGGTGATTTGCTCAAGTTACATGGCTGGTACATCAGAGGTACCATTTGAGGCCAGGTTATCCTAGCTCCAAAGCCAGCTCTCTGGCCACCATTACACCATGGTTTCTTTCAACAAAACAGAAGGAAAAAGATTGAACCAGTTGTAATCTTTCCCCCTCCTCAAAATATGCCAACTACACATTACTTAGGATTACCTACTCTGGGAGATGTGTGTGTGTGTGTGTGTGTGTGTGTGTGTGTGTGTGTGTGTGTGTGTATGTGTATGCCTGTGCATGTTATTTTTTTCCTAATTTATTATACAGACAAAATTAAACTAGAAAATTAACCTCATGGGCCTTATTCTCCTTCTTTTGAAGCAGACATTCCTTCTATCATTAAGATTCAATAATCCCTTTCAGATATATTAAAATCAGAAAAAAAACACAGCAGGGTCCATATAAGGATGCAGTTACTAAGTTTATTCTTACTTCTCCCTTTGACCTGTAGGAGTATTTATTAGGGGGATTACTGAGAATTTGCATGCTCTGTTTGTGGGCCACCTCTTTTATACCTTGTTCAGTCATTTTCAGTCGTGTCTGACTCTTCGTGAACCCATTTGGGGTTTTCTTGGCAGAAATACTAGAGTGGTTTGCCATTTCCTTTTCCAGCTCATTTGACAGATGAGGAAACTGAGGCAAACAGGGTTAATGATCTGCCCAGGGTCACATAGCTATGAAGTGTCTGAAGCCAGATTTTATCTTTAGTCTTTCTGACTTCAGGCCCAATGCTGTATCCACTGAGCCACCCTGTCATCTACCTTTTACACCTAGAGATACTGAAAAGTGATTCTTGCAAAGGACAGAGAATCCTCCAGATAGAAGGAAGGTAAAGAGGTCATATCATCTCTGCCTCCAGAACTCCAAGGACAAAGGCTCTCAGGGAATGAGATTTGACAGCTACCCTTCCAGGTTCTTTCTTTCTACTTTCTCTGTTAAGAAGTTCATGGTCTAATCTAAATTCTTTAGGCCACAAAGAGACAAAAGACTTCCACAATCCTTCTACCTTCCACAATCCAGGTGCTTTTCCAGAAAACTTTCCAGTGGTGGTTGATTACTAGCAATGTCTGCATTAGATAGACTTTGGGTCCCCTGCAGACACTCTAGCTTGGCTCAGTTCTTACTAAGAATGGTAAGAATTCTATTTGTTGCAGAATTCACTAAGCACACCTGAGCTTCTGAAAGCTGCGCCCAAGTCTCCACATAGAATGGAAAGGCCTCAAGAAAGCAAGATGACTTATGTTCCATGAACCCAGAGTCTCAAGGCAGAAGTTTTAGGGGTTTGGGGAGCCTAACCTAGTGCAAAAAGCACCTGACTGGAAGTCAGCAACCTTGCCTTTTGTTCCCAGTTTTGACTCCTACTAGCTGTGTGATCTTACTTAACCCCAACCAACTCATGTAATTTTAGGAAAAGGTTGGATTAGGTCACTAAGGGGTACAGTAGGCAGAGTGCTGGACTTGGAGTCAGGAAGACCTGAGTCTGAAACCTACCTTAGGCAATTACCAGTTGCAAGACCTTGGGCAAGTCACTTAACCTATATCTGCCTCACATTTCTTACCGTTAAAATGGGGACCATCGTTGTATCTGTTTCATGAGAGTGTTGTGTGTATCATATGAAATAACATGTTAAAGATTGTGCAAACCTTACAGTGATATTGTTTGATATAATAATAATTACTGTTACACCTCTAAGGTCCCATACAACACCAAACGGTGTCTCCTCCCCCTTACTAAATGAAAGGGAGGGAAACAAGGTTTCCCTCATTTACCCCAAAATATCCTATTTCACTCTAAATCTGTACTGCCCTGTTTTCTGCTAAATAAAAGGTGAACTGAAGAAGAAAGCATGGAGGCGTGATTAATTCACACAGAACACCAAAGGAAAAAGCACAGAGGCCAAAGGTGAGGACGACAGACCGGCAGCCATGCAGAAATGGGGCTAAGGGAGCCAGAGCAGGGAAGGGGAGGTGTGGGGGAGGCCGTACGTACAAATCCTGAGTGAGTGGAGTTGGTGCTCGTCATGCTGTCACAGCTGCCAACGCGGGTCACGGGTTCGGGTTCCGTGCCAGGGCCCACTGGCCACAGCTCCCTTTCAGGCATCCCCCGAAAAAAGACACAGGAGGCGGTGAAAGGGGCTCCCAGAGGGGGAAGTGAAGGGAAGCGGAGAATGTCCCAGGCCCGGCCTGAAAAGAGAGAAGAATCACAGCTACTCTGAACCGAGGCCTGTGCCCTGTGCTTCAGCCATGTGGCATGGCTCCTGGAGTCATCAAGCAGAGTTAGAAAGAGATCTGCAAGAGGAACTCAGACGTTTGCCTCTAAAGAAGCAGGAGGCATTGGTAGAGTCAGAATCACAGATGCTCAAGAGCTGCTAGGGATCTCAGAAATCATCTAAATCCACCCAGTACTCAAACAGGAATTCCTTGAGTAGCAGGCCTGACAAATGGTCATTTCACGAACTCTGCTCCAAAAACACTCCCAAAATAGCCCATTCAATTTTGGCCAAGTTTTCCCTTACAAAAAGTCAAAATCTGGCTCTCTACAACTTGCCTCCTCTGCCCCCAAGCCAAACAGAATCAGGCTACTCCTTCTTCTACATGACAGCCTTTCAAATATATGAAGACAGCTATCATTCACAACCCACCCCCACGTCTTCCTTTCCTGGCCATTAAAAAAAAAGGTTTCATTACTTTCATTACATTTACAATGTCTCATTCCTCCCCATCAGAAAGCTTGACTTAAATTCCTTTTGTTAGGAGGTACCCTTTCTTTTTGGACCTCATGCTCTTGATTGCTGAAGCAAATTATGGAAACTAGAGTGGTTAGGGAAAAGGAAAGAAATGTGCTGGTGCATAAGAGTCTGATGACTTTAAAGAATGTGTACAAAACAGATCACATCTCCATGCACTGCCCTAGCCTTTGGAGCTTCAGTAGGTAACAGAGCAAACCCTTTGCCTGTTTCACCTCATCTTATTTTCACTTTGCCCCACAGACACTAATGGCGTGACTCTGAGTAGTTTTCCTCATCAGTGGAGCAGAAATGATAATAGCCTCTACCTCACAGAGTACCGTGAGCACCAAAGAGGTTTAACGTGTAGGAAGCACATGTTTTCAAACCTCAAAGCATCATACAAATGTGAACTCTCATCATCATCATTATGTTAGAGCTAAAATGGCACCTTTCTTCTCAAAGGACTTCCTTTCACATATGCAAACAACCCAGGAAACTTTGGGAAGACTGAGGTGACCTTCCCATAATACCTAGAGCTGAGAACCAACAGTGGCTAAGGCTACACAGCAACACTGGGGGCTGAGGCGGGAGGAGGGCCCTAGAGATCTAACTCCCAATTCAGTGCTTTAACTCCTGACTGTAATGGGCTGGGGGGACACAAAATCCCATACCTCTCTTTTCTCTTTTCCTGCCACCCACGAAAATTCTTAGTAAATTTCCTGGGAAAATGGGCTCTACTTGAAAACTCAGCCTTGGGGACTGGAGAAGATGTGTGCCAAGTTCAATTGCCAGTGCCAAAGTCAAGTTTGGGCTAAGCAAAGTGAGTCAGCTGACAAGTCATACAGAGCTGGTAAGCACAAGGCCTCATCCTGCCTGGGAGGAGGTATTTGACATTAGGTGGGGCAGGGTGGGGTGAGGAGCACTAGGCCAGGCATCTCTTTGGCACATGAGGTTCCTGGACCTGTCAGGGTGGGGGTATGGGGGCGAGGGTGGACCTCAAATGTCAACGAAAAAGTCTAAGGCCAATACTGCACTGAGGAGGAGTTGAAACTGGAATCAGAGGTGTAAACATAGATCAAGAAAACAGTTCCTCACTACCTGGAGACTTCATCAAGCAGAAGCTGGCAGCCATGTGGTTTAGAGAAATAGAAACGTGAAAGGAGCAGCGGGGGGGTGGGGGTGGGGGTGAGGGGTGGGGGGAGGGGGGGGATGGATTTCAGCGGGAAAGGCTGGCCACACCTTTCAGAAGTGAAGCTAAACAGCCCCCTACCCTTTGCCCCACGCCAAGCCAATTTCCGCTAAGGAGTGGATTTCAAACCCATTGTCAAAGCTGTCAGTGTTCTCCCTCCTCTAATGACCTTGTATGTATTTATCTGTTTACATGCTGTGTCCCTCCCTTGTAAAATATAAGCACTTTGAGGGAAGGGATTGGTTCATTTTTGTCTTTGTATCATGAGCACAATGCTTTTCATATACATTTGTTGTTCAATTGTTTTTTAGCTGTGTACTCTTCATGACCGTATTGGGGTCATAAGATACATTGGAGTAGTTTGCTATTTACTTCTCTAGCTCATCTGACAGATGAGGAAACTGAGACAAACAGAGTGCAGTGATTTGTCTAGGGTCACACAGCTAGCAAGTGTCTAAGGCTACATTTGAACTCTGTGAAGTAAGTGTTCCTGACTCACATAGGTCCAGTGCTATATCCACTGTGCTACCTAGCTGTCTCTTCATACACAGTAGTGGATACTTAATAAATGCATGTTGAATTAATTTTAACAAAAATCACAATCAAATATCTTGGTATTTGGAGTGAAATACTTACAGATCATCTGCTTCAATCCCTTTACTCTACAAATATGAAAACTGATGCATGCTTGAGGTGAAAGAAGTACTCTCTATCCAAGGTAGCACAGGGAATAAGGAAATATGGGTTTTGAATCTAGCTCTTTTGACCCAAAATCTAAGACTCTCTTCACTACAATATACTGTTTCTAAGTCAGCATTTAGTGTGGTAAGTGCTCAGTAAATGCCTGTGGAAAGAATTCCATAGATGTTCTTTCTAGTGTCTCCTGGCCCAAACTGTCAGGAGATTCTTTCTGCTGGCAAGCTTATTTTTCGCATCTTTCTTAGTTCTTTAGAATATACTATAAACAAAAGTGGCTCAATGAATAGAGCACTGAGTCTGGAGTCATAAAGACCTGAGTTCAAATTTGGTCTCAGACACTTACTAGCTGGGTGATCCCAGGCAAGTCACTTCACCCTATTTGAGTCAGTTTCCTCATCTGTAAAATGAGTTGGAGAAGGAAATGGCAAACCACTTCAGGATCTTTGCCAAGAAAACCCCAAAAGGGGTCATGAAGAGTCAGATAAGACTAAAAACAACTGAACAACACAAATAAATAAAAGAGAACTAATGTGGCTCAGTGAACTGGCTAATGAACTATGCTTGACTCAGTATCTTCCTCTGTAAAATACTGGCAGCATTAGAGCACTGCAGAGAAGGCAGGGGTTAGAAGGTAAGAGCATTAGTTCACTAACCAACTGTGCGACCTTAGGCAAGTCACATTTCTTCATTTAACACATGTGGAAACTGAGGTACAAAACACTGACCAAACCAGATGACCTCCTAACGTCTCTTCCATTTTAACATTTAATAATTGTATGACAGGATAATTATTAGTACTGGATCGATCAAAGGTTTTCAGTGAAACACATACAAAGTATCTATGACAGATTAAAAGGTAATTTCAACTATTCCTTTTTTTGGAGCAGGGAGGAAAGATGGCATGGCACAAACCCAGACAAAGAGCCTTCTCTTACCAGATACAAAAAGCCCTGTCCATAAAGGCATTCAATCAATCAATATGCATATATTGTGGTCACTATATCCCAGGCACTATACTAAGTGGTGAGGTTACAAAAGAGAAAAGGCAGTCTCTCCTCTCAAGGAGCTCAGTTTAATGGGTGAAACAAATGCAAACAATTATGTACAAATTGGAAATAACTAACAGAAGAAAGGCAGTAGAATTAGCAGAGATGGGAAAGACTTCCTAGAGAAGGTAGGGTTTTAGATAGAACATGAACATACAAGGGAAGTCAGGAGGCAAGAAATGAGGAGAGAGGGCAATCCAGACGCGAGGGACGTACAGTGAAAATGCTTGGAGTGGGGAGATGCAGTGTCTTATTCTGAAGAACTGGAAGGTGGCTGGCATCATTGGATCTCACAGTTTGGGGGAGGATTCATTGTTTCTACTGTTCTGTCCTCTAAAATTCAGTCATATAGGATCTGATCTGACTTGCTGCTTCCACAGAGCTACTTTTCTCAAAGTTGACCTTTTCTTAGGGTCTATTTCCTATGTAGTACACAACAATGGATGTCAAAGATCAACAGACAAAGGTCCCCTTTGCTTTCAGAGTCCTAGTCCTGGGAAGGATCCCAGAATGCAACCTGGTCTCACTCCTTGCCTCAACTCAAATTAGTGTCTTGTGTCTCAAGAAGTAAACCAGAAGATTCCACCTTCACTGAGGCCATTGGCTTCTTTTACTCCCCATGTCCCATACGTGCCCAAGGGATGAACCTAAACCTGACTGAATTCTAAAATATTTCCAATCAACCCTCCCCCATCCCTCTGACATTTTCATGAAACACTTTCCCCTCCTTCCTTCCCTTCTGACCCACCTTTAATGAGGTGCCATCCTTTCACTGGGTGGATTTACAACCCTGAGACTAGGGGAATGGTTCAGAGAAATTCTTGAAACCAGAGGCATTCTTGCTTGATAAGGGGCCCAAGAAACAATCTAAACACTTCCAGTGCTCAAGGTGAGCAAGCAGGTGGTATTTTTTTAACCTAAGGCTCCCCTGGTAGACTTAGAGGGGATCAAGATTTTTGTGGTTTTGTTTTTTTACATTTTGGTTGTTTTGTTTTTGATTTTGCTATTTGGAGGTGGGACATGGGGTTGGACTGTACCTATGATTTCAACAATATACAAGCACTTGGTCAGGACCTTCCCCTACCATAAAAGGCACATGGATCTTTGCTTTCTCTGCAGCTCATGGCCTTAGAGAGCTGCCTAAAACCCTGAGAGATTGTGACTTGCCCAAGGCCATACTGCAAGCATGTGGCAAAGGCTGGTTTTGGACCCTGGTATTCCCAGCTCTGGGACTTGTCCTCCATCATCCACTATGCCATGTTGCTTATAGGGTTAAAAGCTTTATGGAACCTGTAGTCACTCCAAAGGAACATTAAATATTAACCACTGTACTTGTACCAGTCAAGGCTTAGAGGAGAGTCAATAAATATTTGGCATATGGAGCACAGGCATCTCAAGAGAGGAAAGGGAAATGATTCCATTCCAGTCCTAGGACTTTGGAGGGCAAAATGTTCTTGGTCCCTCTTCAGACCTTGTTTCCTGACTTCCTTCAAGTTCCACCCAAAATACTGCTTCCTTCCCAATCCCTCTTTGCTTTCAGAAAAATATCCTGATTCTCAGACACTCCATGGTGTTAGCTGTTCATCAACTTCCCCTTCACCACCACCTCATTCTCCTAATATCCTCCAAGACAAAGCCACGCTCCTCACTCACCAACAACAGCTTTCCAGGTGCTCACACACCAGACGCCTCTATTCCTCTATTTCTTGTTGCCCAGAAATCAGCTCCAGGCAAGGGAATTCGGGATAACCCAAATAAGCAGGGAGAGGGTGAATATGTACTTGTGTCTGTTTGTGCATTTGAGTGTGTAGGTTTGTATGTTTAGACAAAGTCACAACCTACTTTTAAGATCCTTGTCCGGGAGTAGTGAGGGGGAGGAAGAGGCTGGGCAAGGAGAGGAGGAGGGATCTCTTGCCAGATAGAGAGACCTTTGTCAGACACTACACACTGTTATTGTTGGTGATCAGTCTCCTGCCAAGTATGAAGGGTAACTCAAGGGTGGAGGCTTAGGAGGTTAAGTAAGAGGGGTTATCTGCCCAGGGAGGTGAGAACCTTGATCCACAATGGAGCTAAAAGGAGTGTCCCTGGCAGGACCACCTTCAAAACCTGAGATTGATGTCTCCCCCTAGCCCCTGGTGACACACACATAGAGAAGCAAAGGAACTTTGGTTATATACATGCTAAATAACTGCAGACTCCAACCTTTAAATCCTTCCTTGTACAATGAAATCTGCTTTGCACACAGCCTCTAGCTAGGCAATTGAGAATAGGGAGACAGGAAAAGAATCAAATCTGCCGGAGTCTTGGTGGGCTTCCACCATATACACCATCCTACTGCAGGGAGCAGAGTCCTTTGGCTGACAGAGTAAGAGGAATGAAGCCCCCATTCAGACCAGACTCAGCCAGATTTTTCCTACAGTAGCCAGAGTAATACTTTTGTCCCTTCCTCTCCCAAAGCACAGCAGGGTCCTACAGAACCAGGAAGTTTCTATTGTATCTTATCACCATTCGTAACAGTTGGTCCAAAGCACAGAGTTACACCTGAAAAGCCTAGATTTCCATCCATGGGAAGGAATGACAGTCATTACAGAAGCACCTTCTCAGAGCCCAGTTAAACTAGCACTTGCTCACACACACTCTCTGCCACCAACCCCAAATGAATATATACCCTCACCACACTGCTCACATGCCACGCATAACACCCAGAGAGCTCCAGAATCAGAACCACACCCACTTACATGCACACACTCATCCTTGCTGCACCCCTTGTTTAAATAAACATGACCCCATTAAGCAATAAAGAGGGAAAAGAGCCCCAAGTTAAATATCTACCATGGTAAGTCCTGGAGGATGGTACTTCAGTATGCTAAGAGAATTCTCCTGCCTTCTACTCTTAAATATTGTATTTTATGATCACTGTCTTATTTTAATCATTCACAGAATGAAGCTTCAATGCAGGCTCATTGCTCCCTAACCTTTACAAAAAGTTTGCTTGTTTCACCCAAACTCCAACAGAGGAACAATCAGAAGATGTATTTCCTGGTCCAGATTACTGAGACAAATCCTCCCCCAATTCTAGGTCCCAAATTCAAAATAATAAGGCAAAGAGAGCCTTTGACTCCTCATTCTGAGACAACTGGAAAGAGAGACACCAGGGACTTAGAAGATAAGACTTCACATATATGAAGACCCTTTTCTACCAACCGAGTAAACAAGAATTCATTAGTGATAAACTCACCTTTACTGGGTGGATGGGCAGAAGAGTAGAAAAGAATAGAATAGCCCTTTTATCCCAAAGGGCAAAGACGGAGACAGAACAGTTGCCCTGCCTCCTATAGTTTCCTACTTCTTTTGACCTCTTCCTGACTTACCTGGACAGGTAAATGCTTCATCTGGCCCGCCTCACCCCACCCTGCCTCTGACTTTCAGCCAATCCCAGTCTCCCCTCCCAATTTCTCATTCCAGCTGTTTACCTGGGGAGGGCAAGAGAAGGATGGGGGCAGGGCGGGCTTTCTTGGGATTGACCAATCATCTCTTTACCAACCCTTCTTCAAAACCAATTAGAGAACCCTTTGAAGAGGAAAGGCTGGGAGGAGGGGCTCCATTAAACTGATAGTTGTAGCACTGAACTGAGTGGAAGGGAAATTGCCTTTATTTAAAAGGGAGGTTGCCTGTTCATCTCTTAACTTCCTACCTAGGACCTCCTTCCTGTATGGAATTGAGGAGAGGTAAAACCTCTCCTCCTACACCAGAGACTAAAATTTCACCTGGTACAGTGGGGCAAAGTAATAGTACTAATTTTCCTACCAAGCATTTTCCCCACACCTCCAATTTCTTCCCTCTCATCCCCCTCAATCCACATTTAGCTCAGAGAAGATGCCCTGAATTTTCTTTCCTGCCCTGAATTTTCTTTCCTCTACCAGAACCCCAGCATTCTAATTTAATATCAAAGATAATCCCCTTCTCTTCATCCCCAAACCCCTGGACACCACCTCCCATACTCTCCTCCTTTCTTCTAATTTGCATTAATGAAGCAGCCTTTCTCATCAAGGCTGACTCCCCCTTCCCTCTAGTGTTCTTGTCCTCTCCCCAGATTTCAAGCTTTCCCTATTTTCCTCATGCCTGCTGCCCACAAACAAGCCCATATCCTGCCCCACCTCCCATTCTGTAAAAAAAAAAAAAATAAAAAAAAATCCCACAAAAAACCTCACTAGACCTTACCAAGCTATTCTGTATCTCACCTGGAAAAAAGCTACTTCCTCTCCCTGTGCTTGCATTCCAACCCTGTGCAATTTGGCTTCTGACATCATTACTCAACTGAAACAGGTGTGTCCAAAATGACTTATTTGCGATACTGTTACCCAACTGCCGGACGGATGGACTTTTCTCCGTTCTTCTCCTTGACCTCTCTGCAGTATCTGACACTGTTGAGCATATTTCTCTTCCCTGAGGGGTTGTTATCATTATTTATTATTACTCCCTCCTTGTTCTTCTACCTGTCTGACCACTCCTCAGTCCGTTGGCTCATTATCCATTTGCCTCCTGAATGGTTATCTGTACCCCAAGGCTCTCTACACAGCCTTCTCTTTCCATACTCTCTTGGTGACATCGTCAGTTTCCACAGGTTTAATGATCACATTTGTGCAAATGACTCCCAGATCTATAAATCCAGCTCCAATCTCTTCCTCTGAACTCCATTCCCACAAAACCCACTGCCTATTGGCCATTTCACACTGAATGTCCCATAGATGTGTCAAACACCTCATGCTTAGAACAGAACTCATCATTCTTGACCTCCACTTCTGCTCACCTTCTGCATTTTCTTCTTTCTCTTAAGGGTACCACCATTTGTCCACTCCCTTTGGTTTGCAACCTCATTGCTATCCTCATTCTTCATTGTCTCTTACCCTACTCTGCCAAAGTTACCAAATCTTGGCAGTTTCTATTTCCACACCTCCTCTGGTACTTCCCTTCTGTCCCCTTCTCACTGCTCACATGGCTAACATGTTCAGACCCTCATCACTTCTTTCCTGAACTGTTGCAATGGCTTCCTACCTGGTTCTCCAGCATCAAGTTTCTCCCACTCCCAACCATCCTCCACAGAGCTGTCAAAGTGATTTTTCCTAAGTATAGCTCTGACCACAGTCTCTTCTGCTTAATAAATTTCAGTTCCTTCCCCTTGCCTCTATGATCAAATATAAACTTCTCTGTTTGGCTTTTAAAGTGTTCCAACAACAGACCCCAACCTAACTTTTTCACCCCTGTTACACATTACTCTTCACTTTTGTGCTCTAGCCAGCTTAGTCTGGTTATAGCTCCTCACAATGCAATTTCCCATTTCTATGACTGTATCACTATCCCATTTGCAAGAGGGAAGGGGGACAAAACACACACTTTCTCTTCACTTCTACAGCATGGAATCCTTATGTCCTTCAAGATGCATCTCCCACACAGTGTCCTATATGTAGCTTTTCTTGATCTACTCTCCTTCTCAACAGCTAGCACCCTTCCTCCCCAAATTACCATGTATTTATTTACACAAACACAGAGAGTCCTCCTATAGATTGTAGGGCAGGTGCTGTTTCATTTTGACTTTATCTCCTCATTACTTATTACAATGCCTAGCACATAATACAGTAGGTGCTTAATGTATGCTTACTGATTGAGCCCAAGGTTGGGGAGACTCTTGGATTAGATTCTCTGTCTAGAGGACAACTATCTCCATCCCCATTTTTTTTCCCTGAGAAGAATGAAAGCTAACTACTTCTCCAAGAGATTCAAAAGACCATAAGATCAGAATTACAAGAGAATCCAGAAGTCATCTTATCCAACCTGTCTTTTGCAGGCCGATAAACTGAGGCCCATAGAGGTTAAAAGTGATTTGTCCAAGATTATATTTGTAGTATCAGAAGTGAAATTTGAACTCAGGTTCTTTAATCACAAAGTGCTTACCCTGATAGGGGAACATTTATGAGAATGTCCATGGCTTTGAAAGCACCCTTTTTATTTGCACAGCACTCTAGAGATGGGTGGGTCGAAGGAGAGAGAGCACTTTAGCACCCTATTATTTAGATATCCTTTTAGGCATTTGTGGTATGTGGCAATGAATAGGATGGATAAAATTAAAATGGTTTGGCAACCAGTTTAGCAACTCACTTGTCTCCTACTGTGGATTGATTCTTGGCATCAGGAATAAAGTAATCTAAAGGGGGCCAGAGAATTTACCCATCTAGCTCTGAATCTTGAAGCCTCCTGTTCCCAGGAATGTGGGAGCCATAAAATGCTCCTTCAAGCTTAGGTCATACTTGCTAGATTATCCAAGGGCAGATTCAACCTGGTTACAGATTAGTAGATTTAGAGCTGGTAAGGCCCTTATAGGTCATTTAACCAAGCTCCCTCTATAGACAAGGAAACTGAGGTTTTTATAGAAGAGGAAACTTTTAGAAAGGAGAAATGATTTGCCCAAAGGTTACACATATCACAAGTGAAAGCTGGGTTGTTCTTTTTTACATCAAATCCACTCCTTGTCCCACTCTAACACTGTCTTGCTTCTCTTCTTCCTCCTTTTTGCTTGTTTGTTTGATTTTGCCATTTACTCCTTGTTCCTTCATCTGCTCTTTCATCATCGCATGGAGGAGGCCTTTGATTCTGGGAAAGACTGTCCATGAACCATGAGATCTGGCTTTGCTGACAGCCCACTGGGCCCATGGATGATGGACCTGTTGTCTGAGCACTAGTCAAGAGAAGTTCAGAGAACCTCACTCATCACCAGGTTAGCCTCAAGGTGATGAATTTTTCAGCTCCAGAATACAATCTACATGAAGGGGTTTCAGGCTTCATTAGTGGAGAGAATATAGATATTAATCAAATCATTAATCACTAAGAGGAAACATGGAGTGCAGAGGGGCCATATTTGAAGCCACTAGGTTTCATACAGTCTATAAAACTCCTAAGTATGGCCCAAACTAAATTAAAACACAATTGGAAATATTTAACAAAACAAATAAAAATAGAACATAGGCAATGTTAATTTGTGGTTTTCTAAGTCAATATGTAACAGGCAGGGATACTTGAATTTGAAGCCACCAGTACAGTGGGTTAGATGCTGGAGTGGGAATCAAGAAACCTGGGTTAAATCCTGACTCAGACAGTAAATATGTGACCATGGAAAAGTCACCTAATTTTACCTACCACACAGTGTTGTTGTGAGGAAAAATCTTTGCAAACTTTAAAGGGCTATAAAAATGTGAGTTATCGATAGACTTAATATGTTGAAGTTCCCCTAGGTATTAGCACTGGAAAGTCAGGAGAAAAGGAATGAGAAACTCAGACCAGTACATTTTAGCGATTGTAGGTATATAGCAACCAACAGAATCCAGAAACAACTACTAGACTTTATGGTAGTCACAAGGGCGATGTTTATCCCACATCTAGTCTTGATAAATGTTTCATCTCCTTTCTATGTGGTGAAGAGTCAGTGACATGGCTAAAGGAACCGAGGTGGATGAGTAAAGGGAGGAGCCTTGGGTGATGCATGAACATGCTTTCAAAAGTATCTGGATAATAAAGCTGACTGAGCATTTGAGATCTTCCTTCCTGATGAGTGTTCCTAAGACATAGTAACTATGATGTCATAATACCAACAAAACAGGAAGGGCATCTCCAACCCAGCCACTCACTGAAACTCTTTAAAGACTATAACACCCTAAAGAGGACCTAGAGAGCTAAAATGGACCTAGCTTCATTGGGGTGTGTACAATAAGCAACACTTGCTGAATAATGAGTTAAGTATTAACTGAGAAAAAGATAGGAGGTCTAGTTCTTATGTATTAAAAAAGGAGATAATCTCAAAGGATAGATGAAGCCTTTCGTTCCCTAGTAGCTGATAACATGTTAAAAATAACATTATGGCTCCATCTAGTGACCTAGATTTTTCATTCTTTCCCCCCCTAATTTTGTCAATTAGATTGACTTGATCATTTTTTATAACAGATAGCAATATGATAGCTATATGAAATATTCCCATTATAATATTATCTATTAAAAATGAGAACTATGATGACACTACTGAAAGAGGTCATCTACTTAACACCAATATTCTTTCAGGAATCCTATATGATAATGAATTATAGAAAAGCAAGGCCTCAAAAGAGTTAAAATTAGAGATATCCTAAAAAGCATTGTACCAAGTGGTGCAATGAACAGAGTGGGACCTGGAGTCAGGAAAACCTGAGTTCAAATCCAGCCTCAGACATAGCTGTGTGACCAATCCACTAGAGAAGGAAGTAGCAAACTACACGACTGTCTTTGCCAAGAAAATCCCAAATGGGGTCATGAAGAGTCAGACCCTACTGAGCAACAGCAACAAAAAAAATGGAAAAAGAAAAGTTGACATTAACAAGCTGCTGCATGTTACAACATTACCATATATATGTGAAAAGTGTCATAGAAACACATTAACTATAATTTATAACCAGAAAATGATGATCATGATTTGAGAATTAAAGACAATAGACAGGCAGTTTGAATGCCATATTGGTGACCCTTGAGAAGATGTTCCTCAAGGGAGGAAGTATTATTTCCTTCCAAATGTAAGAAAAAAGGAAGGAAGGAAGGAAAGAAGGAAGAAAGGAAGGGAGGGAAGGAAGGGAGGGACAGAGGAAGGAAGGGAGGGAGGAAGAAAGGGAAGAAAGAGGGGAGGCAAGGAGGGAGAGAGCAATGATGTACCATCACTGATATTTTTACAGAAATATAAAATTTGGGGGGTAGGGGATATTTCTGTATTTTAACTCCTATACGATGACCCTTTGATGTGAAATTTATTTTTAGCCTATGCTCATCCGTTGGACTGGTTTCCTTAACACCTTATTTCAAGTCTCATATATTAATACAGTACTGATACCTACTCCATGATAGTCAAGACTTTCCTAACATCATCCTGTACACACTCACATTACGACTTCAGAAAATACAGTCTATATGTGAGCATTGTCATGCCACTCTTCTTGGAGCACTTAGAAAGCTGACTAACTCTCTCTCTTGTCTTTTTCATTGTTATGACCCCCATTTACCTTTGGGTGACTCATCATTGGTTGACCCAAATGGCAGTTTCAGTTTCTTTGAAGTGCAGGAAATACATCTCCTATATATCTCTCTTCCTCCTGGTTAAGCCCATGACTGGAACTCTTTTCCTCCTCATCTCTGCCTCCTAATGTCCCTTGCTTTCTGCAAGTCTCGGCTAAAATTGTTCTTTCACCAAGAGGCATCCTCCAGTCTTCATTGTTAATGCCTTTCCTTTGAGGTCTCTTGCAGCTCACTCTGTATATAGCTTGGTTTGTATATAGCAGTTTACCTAATGTCTCCTCTACTAGAATGAGTTCCTTGAGAGCAGGGGCTGGTTTTGTTTGTGCCTTTCCTTGTATCTCTGGCACTTAGCACAGCGTGTGGCTTGGAGTAAGTAGTTAATTAATATTGACTTGTTGATGTGTTGACTTGAGGTTAAGGCTCAGAATTGCCTTCTTCTCCTCCATAAGAACAGCAAATTGCTAAATTTTACCATATCCAGTACTTAAACCAAACTACCATGGAGATATCCCTCCCTTACTCACACTCAGTTAACATCCCATACCTCCCTGTACTTTAGCAGAGAATCCAATTATCTCATAAATGGCCCAAGAAGCACTGAGAAAAGAAACACTTCTGGCTTTAGCCAGAAAAACTGAAAAAGTTACTTTCTTTTGTTGTATAAAATAGAAACATTTCAGCAACCCGGCGGACATTTTGACAGTATCAAATTACTTTGACACTTCTAACTTTATAGGCAAGGTATTTTCTTTTTTTTTTTTTAAAAAAAATCCCTTCCTCACTGCATACATTTAAACTCCATATTTCACCTGGTGACACTGCCATAGTATCTTTGGAAGAGGAGGTTACAGTGACATAGAAGATAAGCATTAAAATGAATACTCTTTGTTTAGCAATTAATCTGGGCCATAACAACACATTTGGACTTTGGGGCCACTAAACATACTCAAACTCTGGTTAGAACCTCTTCCCTTACTCCCAGTCGTAGGAGGAAACAGCCCTGGCTTGGGAGTCAGTTTCTCACTCATAAAATGAAGGCACTGGCCTATCTGACCTTTAAAGTTCTTCCTAGCTCTAAATCTGTGTCAATAATATTTTTATATATCTTGTAATGCCAGTGAAGTTGAGGCCACATTGATATAAAATTTCTGAACACATCCCTACATGGAAGGCTCAGATTAGTGAGGCACATATATAGAAATGTTGTCCAACTAGTCAGAAAATTTTGCCTGTTCAATTTCAAATAAAATCTCATTGGGAAAGATCTTAGAGAAATAGTCTGCCTTCTTACTAAGGCAAGAATCTTCTAGAATATTCATAACATATTGTCATTGAGCTTGTACATAAGTCCTTATAGTCATGGGTAACTCCCTGTCTCACAAGAGAGATTGTCTATTTCATGACTGGTAGTTTTATTAGAAAGTTCTTTATTCAGCTGAAGTGTGCCTCCTGGTAACTTCCAGAATAAGTCTATTTTCACATAACAATTCTTCTTTATGGCTCTATTGATTTCAATATGAGGATACACTGGATTTGTTCCCTTTGGAGGGGAATGTATCTATGTGTATGTATATATATATATATATATATATATATATATATATATATATATGCATATATATATATAAATATATGTGTGTGTATATATATTTGAATTTATACATGCATACACACACAAATTATATAATATATATATATATATATATATATAGATCTGGGTTCAAATCTTTTTTGGTGTTTACAGCTTATATAATCACTTATATAAATCACTTAATGACCTCAGTTTCAATATCTGTAAAATGAGGGTGTTGGTCTAGGTGACTTGTTATAGTCTCATCTAACTTTTTTCCTATGATTTTTGATGCTGTTAAATGGTTTGCTTAGCCAGAGGCTTCTGAGCTGGCTTATTAATCAAGTAATTCCTGGTGGCAATGAAAACTTAAAGATTCTGGGGTCACTTCCCTATTGGTACCAAAAAAAAAATAAAGTTTAAGGATAATCACTTCACAGTTCCATGAAGCTTCGTGTAAGAACCACTCTCACTAAAGTCACCTATCATCACTTCTATTCAAATACAAAGGCTTTTTCTAAAGCTTTGTTTTTGTAATGTAAGATAAAGTCAACTAGCCAGTTCAGGTAATAGTCAATTTTGTTGTTTTGTTTTGTTTTAAAAAGTTGCAAAGGCAATGTTCAGCCCACCCCATAAAAAACTGGATAGAAGTTTTTATTGTTAGTGATCTGAATCATTTTTTTAATATAGTTGTTAGTAGTGTGCAAGAACCATATTCTCATATGCTTTGACCACTTATTTATTGGGGAATGACTTTTGGCCTAATATATTTCTGCTAGTTGTCAATATATCTTGAATATGAAATCTTTACCTGAAAAATATGATACAGATATTTTTTTCATTGGCTACTTCCCTCCCTCTACTAATTTTGTTTGTGCAAATGCCTTTCAACTTCATGCAGTCAAAATGATCTATTATACCTTTTGTAATTGCCCTTATCTGTTGTTTGGTTAAAAAAAAATATCTCCTTATACCCCACACTCATCAGATTGGCAAAGCTGAAAAAATAACAAATGTTGGAAGAGTTGAAGGAAAAGAGACACAGGAATGCGCTGTGAGTGGAGCTATGAAGTGATTTAAGCAATTCTGGAAAGCAATTTGGAATGGTGCCCCCAAAGTTATTAAACCATATTCTTTGGCCCAGGAATAACAATCACTACTAAGATTTTACCCTAAAGAGATAAAAGAATGAGGAAAGGTTCTACATGTTCAAAAAGTGTTTATGGCATCTTTTTCTTCTTTTGGTCATGGCAAAGAACTAGAAACCAAGGGGGTGTATATTGTTTGTAGAACAGCTTAATGAATTATGGTGGATGAATGTAATGAAATACTATTGAGTACAAGAAACAACAAAGGGGATGGTTTCAGAAAATCCTGGGAGATTTGTATGTCTTATGTAATATGAGGCTTATGTAATATGATATCAGTACAACCAGGAGAATTTTTATATAGTCATAACAACATTATTAAAACAAACAACTTTGGAAGATTTAAGAACTTTTATCAATGCAATGATCAGCTATGATTCAAAGGACCAGTGATGAAGGATGCCACCTACCTCCTGAGAGAAAAGGGATGGTTTCAGGATTTAGAATGAAATACACATTTTTGGACATGGCCAATATGATCATTTACTTTCCTTGACTATGCATATATATATATATATATATTACAAGGATTTTGCTCTTGTGTTTTGCTTCTTTCCAAGGAGAAGAGGGAAGGTGAAAAGAAGACAAAATGAATGTTTAATTGGAAAAATTAATTTACAAATTAAAAAAAAATAATTCATTTTCTGTGACAGTGTTTCCTAACTAATCTACTTATGTAATGTCATCTCAATTAAATTACTTGAAACTTCTCATACTGAGCTAGAAAAAAATAGTTACAAAGTTCATTTGGAAGAAAAAAAGGTCAGGAACTTCCAAGAAATCAGAGGAAAAAAGATGTAAAGGAACCAGATTCGGTAGTATCAAACCTTAAACCATAAGGTGAGAGCACTGTTGAAGTATAAAATGGATAATTTTGATTATTTTAGATTAAAAGTTTCTCATATAAATATAATCTATGAAGTCAAGAATTGAAGGAATGCAGAAAGTTGGGAGAAAGAACTTTCATAGATAATCTCTCAGAAGGTGACTGGGTTGGAATATTGCTGTGGTGTAGGAAATGAGCTGGTTGATGTAAAAAATCATGGAACAACTAGGACATCTGTGTCAGAGAAACAGGTAAGTGAAAATAAAGATAGTATGGTTTTTATGTATATGGGCATGGGTGTATATATGTATGTTTATAGATATCTATATTTTTTCCATATTTATATCTATCTCTTTATCTGTACTTTGATTGTAGCCTTCTTTGGAAGAAGGGGGAATGAGAAGGGAAATGTAAAGTAAAAAGTGCACAGCAGGGAACAAAAGAAAACCTATAAGGAAGCAAAGAAAAGCTGGACAGCTTTGAAAACAATGTATAGTATTTATTATATGGGTTTTCATGAAATGGAAATTTATTGTCTTATACTGAATCCTATTTTATGTTCTGCTGTATACTGGGCAATGTTTTTTTCTTTTATTTTGCACTTAAGTTTAAAATAAACTAAAAAAACTTACAAAAAATAATTAATTTCCTACTTGTAGCTGAAAAAGGTACATAATCTGCTTTTTACTTTTTTATGGTATGATCTTTAATATTTGGTCATAATATTAATTTTTAATTTATTATGGAATATGGTACAAAGTGTTGGCCTAATTTTAATTTCTTCCAGACTACTTTGGTTTTCCCAGCAATCCTTGTCAAATAGGGAGAACTCTCCTAAATAATTTATGTTTTTAACTTTCTTGAACACTGGGTTATTGAATTCCATTATTTCTCATTCTCCTTTATCTGATAGTCTCTTCCATTATTTATCAATTTTTCTATTTTTTTTTTTTGCCAGTACCAAGTGGTTTTGATGATTGGTGCTTTATAATACGGTTTATGATCTGGAAATGCTACTCCCCTTTCATTGCTACTTTAAAAAAAAACATTTTTTTTGATAGTCTAGGTTTGTTTTTTTCAAAATGAACTTTGTTATGATTTTAATAAGTTCTATAAAGTATCCTAGTAGTAATTTGATAGGCATCACATAAAGCTATAACTTTGATATTAGCCATTTTTATTATATTGCCATGATCTTGACTGGGTTTTTTGAATGTTCTCTGTTTAGGTGGGTCTTTACTTCTTAAGGGAAGCTAAGTGGCTTAGTGGCTTGGAGTCAAGAAAATTCATGTTCCTGAGTTCAAATCTGGCAGTAAACAGTTACTAGCTGTGGGACCCTGAATAAGTGATTTAACCCTGCTTGCCTCAGTTCCTCATCTGTAAAATGAGCTAGAGAAGGTAAGGGGAAACCACTCCAGTATCTTTGCCAAGAAAACCCTAAATAGGCCATGAAGAGTCAGAAATTACCAAACAACAACAAACTGCTTCTTTAAGGATTATTTTATAATTGAATCTATACAAGTATTGAATGTGCTTTGGTTCACTGATTCCCAAATATTTTATGCATTTTGTAGTTATCTTGATTGGGATTTTCTTTTCTATTTTCCTTTTAGGTTTTGTTGTTATTATAGAGAAATGTTGATTTTGTGGGTTTATTTTGTAGCCTTCAAGTCTGCTGAAGTTATTTCCTAGTTTTTGGTTTGTTTTTTTGTTAATTCCCTAGGATTTTCTAAATAAGTTATCAAAGGACAGTTTTATCCCCTCTTTGCCTGCCTTTATACTTTTAACACCCTTCTTTTGTTTTATTGTTGTTAGTATTTCTAGAATTACATAAAATACTAGCTGAGAGAGTGGGCATTATTGATTTACTTCTATATTTACTGGGAAAGCCATTAGTGAAACCCCATCTGAAATATGGTGCTTACTTTTCATTTTCGATACCTTTTGTGCTGTTAAAAAGACCCCTCTACACCTCTACTTTTTGTAAGCAACTGCTGTATCTTGTTGAAGACTTTCTTCATGTATTGAGATAATCATGGATTTGGATGTTCTTGTTTTTAATATAATTGTTTTCATAATATTTATTTAACAACCATCCTTGAGTAAATCATATTAGTCACAAGGAATGATTTGTTTGATAAATTGCTGTAGAAGCAATTTGATTTGAAAGAAATTCCAGAAATTCTTAGTGCTTCTTTTACTTAAATCATCAATTAACTTGGAATGATTGATAAAAAAAAACCAAACCTAGGTCTCAGTGGATATTTATGAAATGTCCCAATCTTCCTTTAGGTTTGGATAGTGTCCATTCATCTTTTGTTTTCTTAAAGAACAAATCTTGTATCTCTCCTCCCAGATTGGACTGGACAAAGCAAATATGGGTGGTGAAAGGGACAGGAAAGAACTTCAAATACCGTTTAACCTAGCACCCTCATTTTACAAATACAAAAAATGAGGTTCTGAAAAGTAGAATTACTAACTTATCCAGGGTCTCACAGGTTAGTGGCATAAAGTAAGGTTATACCCTGAAAGCAGGAGAAGCAACACAAGAGCAGGTTAGGGAAAGTTGCTATTTGCTATGGACTAGATGTAGAAATTTCCAGGTTCAGAGACCTCAGAGGCCATCTGATAGAACCTGTACCTGAATCAGAATCCCCTCTACAACATGGCTAAAGTCTTCTTCAGAAGAACTGTAGTAAAAGGGAACCCATTACCTTCTGAGGCAGGAGTTTCATTCAGTATTTAGAAACCTTTGTTAAAGAAAATTTTCCTTATATCAAGCCAAAATCTGCTTCTCTCCAATTCCCACTAATTCCTTTTAGTTCTGCTTTCTGGTTATCTTGTAAAACAAATCTAACTGCTTCTATATGATGCACATTTAAATGCTTAAAGATACATAAAATGTTGCACTGAATTATTTTCTTCTCCAGTTTCCATATTCCCTGTTTCTTGGGAAAAATCTCCAGTGCCCTCACTACCATGGTCACTGTCCTCTGAATTCTCTCCAGGTTTACATATGTGAGTCTAAATGAAATATAATATTCTAGAGTCTGACACAGTCTGACCAGCGTAGGGTATAGCAAGACTATTACCTTCCTAGTTTTGGATCCCAATGCTTTTATAGCCTAAAATCACACTAGCTTTTTTCATTCATTGTTAACCTCAGCTTATTCTGAGCTATGGCATTCTTGACACTCATTGTATTTACTTACTGTGCCACGTTTCTGTAAACACCGTTAGCTGTCTTTGCTTACATTATCTATACATGTCTTCTTACATGTGAATCTACTAGGCAGTCACCTTTATTCTCATCAGAATTTTTTTCTTTTATATCTTTAGAATTTCCCTGATGATAACTTCTCATTCCTCCTGGGCTAAATTCACCTCAAGGATTTTAGTACCTGGAATCCTAACTTTACTTGTTCTGAACTCTTTGAAGCACAGTATCCCAAAACCTGAGGTGTATTTCAAACTATCTTTAGGTTTTCTTCTACTTCATTATTACAAATTCCAAAGAATGAATGTTCACTTTTTCTTAAGGTTCCCATCAATTCTACTTGACTCCATTGCTTTAGGAATCACAGGTCTACGTCCTGTCCCCTATCTTTATGACAATTTCATTATTACTAGCTTAGAGAGAGGTGGGTTAATCTACCACTTGCAAATATGAGAATCACTAAGGTGGGTCAGTTCCTGATAAATAACAGTTCCATTCCAAATAAATAGCATTCTCCTCCAAGCTGACAATTAAATCTGTCTAATGATGAGACCCAGTATAAAACTAATTGACCATCATCCCATGCAACAACAAATGTTTTTTGTCTTCAGACTGATTCATGTCTCTGTGCTTTCATGACACGTCAGACCTTTATGCGTTTCTTACAGAAACAAGTAATCAGTCTCCCATCCCTCCTGTCACTTTCAGAAGATGACAAGACATTAAAAGTGACTGGAAGTGTCAAATGCCATCTAGTGTTAAATAAATGAGACAGAATTCTGGAAAATAGACATTAAGATTCTACCTGGCAAAAAAATTTTGGTAGAATACAGTTCCTAGGTCAAAGTTGTGGTCTACTGAGTTTTGATAAAAACAAAACAACAGATTATTGGTTTGTGGTGCAATAGCTCAACGGTAGCAAAAAAAAAATAAAATAGACAAACACTCCAATTCAGATTGCTTAATTTATTCTTTCATAACAAGTCGCTACATACATACATACGTACAGCTTTCAGTTATTTAAAATTATACAACTTTATAAATAAAATCAAAGCATCTTGGCAACATTCAAGTTACATAAAGGTTATATGATGATACAAGACATTTTCCTGGTAGCAGCATATTAAAGATCTTTGTGGGGAAAACAACCTGAATTAGCCAAGTCAAAACAAGAGGCAAAATTATCAGTCTTCCAAAGGAAGATATTTTTAATCTATGGAAGTTAAAGCATACAAAATTGACTCCTGGCTTAAATTTTTCTACTGCTCTTTTAAGTCATGTTCTAAAGCAATAACATGTGGCAGTCTTTCCTAATCAATTCCATTCATTTTGTTTCCTATACCTCCACCTCCACCTGCTCGAATCTGAAAGCTATAAAACAGAAAATTTACATACTTGACTACAATTTCTTTTTGGTAAATACTGTTTCCTAAGTATATTTCCTAACAAGAGCCAAGGCTGAAATAAGTTACTAGAAAAATTACCTCTCCCCTTCCTTCAAAGCCACCATTATGCTTTTGCTAAGTATATGGAATTTCCTGTAACATATTATATATGGCACAGAGGTAAACTGAAAATTAACAAGAATTACAATACCTGGACCTTTATGGAGCTCAAAATATACATGTTGTACCCATTATAAAGTTTTCATGTAATATTAACAGAAATCCTATGTCCTAAGATTTTCTTAAATTTAACTTGTTTTGGAAGCTATAGTCTGTTATTCCTATCACTCAACTATATGTTTTCACCACTCCTTAACCTACATTTGATAGGTTTTTGGAAAAGGGCAAAAATATCAAAAGACATCATAATAAACACTTAAATATAACTTTACGCTTTAATTGAAAATTTTTCCACATATGGACCTTACTCAGAAACCAATCACTGAGAGAGATGAGTGGTACTACACAAAAGTTATTGCTTTTCTGATGGTCTGATCATTTCTGAAAAACATTATTCAGTAAGTATTATGAATTCACCCATTCCAGACCAGATTCTCTTTTGTTTTGGTAGCAATCACACTTCTCTTTTTTCACTGACCCCTTTTTAAGAATAACCTAACTTTTAAATTCACACTAGTTGAAGACCTTAACTAGCACCCATGCAAAACTACAATCAATGCAATTATTTTTCAAATTAAATGCTAATGACTTGGTAAACACAAACAATTCAACCTTGTTTATTAAGAGGGGAAAAGCTTTTTCAACAAATGTGTTATCATTTAACAAACTAAAAATGGTGTGTAAGGGATAGAGAGCAGTCCTCAAGAGTCATGAGGACCTGAGTTTAAATTCTTTCCTGATACAGACTGACTGTGTGACCTTGGACAAGTCATTCAATTTCCTAAGTGCTCCCAGTCAATGCTTTAAGACTATAAATTACAGGTTCATTGGCAAAGAAAGGCAATTCCTAACAGTGATGAAATCAAAGACCTAGACAAAAAAAAAAATCCTGACAACTAAAAATCCCCCCCAATTCCCTTCACAATCAAGAGTTCTGCGTACTTTGTAAACTAGATGCTTAAAAATTATTGCCAAAATACTGTTTGCAGCAATTAAATACATAATTCAGTGTATTCCGTCCCCTTCAATTCCCAAATTTATTCAAAACCTTAGTCATGATTTCATAGCTTATTCAAATGAATATTTGTTCCACTTTTATTTATAAGTCAGACACAATGTCTGTAAATAAAATTAAACTTTCAAGTTCATTAATATCTGAATCTCTCCCAATCCCTTCCCACAAAAGACCTTTTTTTAGCTTTAAAAAAGAATAAAGATTTTAATAATCTATTCTTTTCAGAACAGTTGCCTCAGCTGTCTGCACTGCAAGAATAAACTTGAATACTGTATTGTAAAAAGATGCTTGAACAATCACATTATAGTAGTGTATTAAGAAACATTCTGAATGCTAGGGAACAGCATGCTCATAACAGCTACTGAAATGGAATGTTAACACAATAATAGAATGTTATGTTACTGAAATACAATACATATTGCTAGAAGAAAAGAGCTGATTATTGGCAGCTCAAAACATACATTTATTGGTTTTAATAAGGATCTTGGAGGGTGCTATATAACATGTAAACTTTGTTTCACAAGTTTTAAAGTGCTGCAAATAATTACCAGGTGTGATTCTCAATATATGAAAACTGCTCATGAAGGCCACATGATTATAGTTATAAAAATGTACCTTTCCCATTATAATTAGAAGGATTTAAAAAACATGGTTTAGTGCAGCCATGCAATAAATTTAAAGAAAACTTTGAAGTAAACATGCTAGCCAGATGAACCTGTCAAATATGCATATTCCAGGTTCTACAAAACATGGAAGACAGCACAGTGAGGTATCATACATGGAAATACTGAAGGCATACAAAGTGAGATAGCTGGGTTGTAGTGGACAGAACACTTGAAATTAATATTTTGGTTTGAATCCAACTATCACTTGCTACCTGTGACCTTGGAAAATACCTTTTAACTCTTAGCTGTAAAATGAGGGAGTTGGACTAAATGATCTCTAAGGTTCCCCTTGAACATTAAATTCTACGATCTCTACGATCCTTTGAGAGAAAATAATGTCATTCCCTAGAAAAGGGGCAGGGTGATTCCTGTTGCTGGAGTTTGAAATCCATAAAATAAAGAAATATACAGCTATACTGATTTTCACCAGAGCTGCCAAGCTGGAATCACTGAAAAAAAATTCTAAATCAAGGCAGCATTAATTAACATTTCAATACTATCTTTCCAATAACTCTAATTTTTCAGTGAGGAAAAACATTCATAGCAAGAGCTAAGGCTGGAAATCAAATTCTCAAGGAGTCAACTGGTAACAACAGGAGTCATTGCTAGTAATATTATTAATAATTATTATCTTTAGATAGTCCATGACAATATTGTGATTATGAAAAATTAACACCAGTGCTTAATTACTCCATGTAGGCAGCACTGTAGCTAATCACTGCATTTAAAAGCAAAGTAATAAGAGTACTTATCCCCACCTAGCTTCTACAGCTAAAGGCCCTCTAATTCAATCTGGAAATTGAGTGAATGGGACAATCCCCCGTGGAGTTCAAGTGCAAAAAGAACAGAACCAAGTTTCTTCTCAATTCCTCTGAAATAGCTAAATCAGAAGATTTTCAAGGTTTTACAACACTCAAGCTTATTCAGACTAAGAGGTCAATTTAGTCAAGTATCAGCATACTTACAAAATAGCAAATGTAGAATAACTTACAAGCTTGATTTTAGAACAAAAATTTAGGGACTTAAATTCATATTAATAGAAGTGGAATGAAGTAGGAATAGGACTTCATGAACTTTCTAGGTATACAATGACACTTAAGTCACAAGAGTGTTAAATTTGGGCAAATGATTAACAATTAAAAACCTTAACAATTATTAGTATCAGTTCCCAATTTATATGATTAGTCTAACCAGAAGATGTAAAAATTTAAAATATGGAAACAAAGTTCCCTGAATAAATATTTGACACATGGTATGAAAAAAGCAATAACTTAACATGTAAACAAACCACTTGAATTTAATTTCTGTGCAATATCAGCAAAGAGTTCATTTGCCTTGTTAAAATAATCTACTGTCTGTACAATACAGGATCAAAATTCAGAGTGACTGGAATTTATACTAAGGCAGAAAGCACATGCCTATAGGCCTGATATCTGATATCACCAGAAGTTAAAAAAAAAAGTTTTCTGACAGAAAAGTGATGCACAGTTGTGTAAGAAACTTCAATCTAAACATGAAGGCTGATGATACAATTCTAAATTGCTTGCTTATAGCAACATTTACTACTTCAATCAGGTTTCTTAGAGAACTAAAATGAATTGAGAATTGAGAAAAAATCATCACCAACAAATGCCAGAAGACAAACAGATGGAGATTTCACACCACTTTCAGATGTATGGACTGTGACTTACAAACACCATGATAATTCACAAATGCTGTTCTTGTTGTTAAGGCTCAGTAAAATGGAAAAAAAAAAAAGGAACACCTTTAAGACTTTTAGTAATCTTAAGAGCAACTTATACCTTGAAAAGAGCTATAAAAACAAAAGGTACTCAATTTTTTAAGTATTTAAATACATGCACACTGTGTTAATTATTTCTCAAATAAAGTGAACTTTCCCTAAATTTTCCACTAAAATATAAACACTATTGGGACAAGGGTACGTAACACAGTGTCTTGCATATATTAGATGCTTAATAACTATTTGTTGAATTGTTTTCAATGTCAACTTTAAACTTTTACCCTAAGAACTCAAAAAGAAATTCTCTAATTCAAAAGATCAACCCAAAAAATGTGCTTAAGGAGACATTTAAGTGCTTCCAGTTAAAACATGGCAATTAAGTTTGTCAGACCCTTAACTACACCCAAACAGATAAGATTATCATGACAAGAACTTCAAAAACATTAAACTACAAGAGGTTGTACACTGTTATATTCATTTTAACATCCCTGATCATAAGTAGAATTATGAAAGAGGTAGTAGACAACTTTACCTAGGAGATTTTATATTGAAGTTCAGTTTCTGAGAGGGTACCTAGTGAACTTAGTCCAACAAGCCAAAGGGTACACAACTAATGTGGAGAGCAAGGAAAACTCTGAGACAGCCTAGTAAGACAAGGATTTGCTAAGGTTTCTACGTTTCAGAGATAACAATACACTTTTCACCTCCAAAACAACCTAGTCACCATCACTCTAAGTACCTCAAAATTGTTCAAAGGGCAAGACAGAAATTTTAAAATGCTAGTCTGCATAAATTAGACCTGGCTTAAGGACATTGTTTTTTAGTGGTAATAAGGCTAGCAACAACTCAACATTTGTAGGCCTGTCTGTTTAACATGAAAACAAATATTACTTAAACGAGGAACAGTTGCTACAAACTTTATCAGGTCACTTCAGCTTTAAAAAAAAACATTCAAAAGACAAATAGTATGAATAAAAAGCAGAAGAAATTAAATACACACAAGACAAAAAACAAACGAAACATCTTTTGCAAAGTTTGAGTACTCAAATTTCAAGGAACTTCAATTAAAAGACTGAGTCATTTTTTTAAAAAGCTATGCTTAATTTAAAAATCTTATCCAATAAGTTATTAGCTACTATAAATTAAGTTAAAACAAGGATATTGGTTTTGTAAAGCTGTGGGCAGCTCCTTCACCATAGTTATGAAATTAGGCACCTTATCCTCTACATTCTACTTTAAATACTATAAATCTTAAACAGGGCACTGTCAGACTCAATTTTTGAGATAACACTCAAAGGAAGTAGTTACCATCTCTGTAGGAATAGCTTATGTAATGTACTTATGCCTTGCAAAGTATTTGCATGAAAAGTCTACCAACTTTCAACATAAAATCAGGTTGACCACCCTGCACATCATTTAAGGAGTTGTTCCTTAGTTGGAATCATAATTTAGAAAAGAGTTTTACATTTTCAAACCCCATAGTATTCAAACGTCTAAGCTGCTCTAGATACTGCTGTGTGTATATGCAGTGGTATCACATTACCCCCCCATGTGCCAGGTGTACTATTCCATCAGTTAATGCTGCTCAGGGCTAGGTTGTAGGAATAACTCTCTTCAGGCTAGTGTCAGGGCACCACTCACTGTCACACCTGGCCGGAAGAGAGCATGGATCACCACCGTAGACACAGATCTGTAAACTTGCACACTAATTTTAATCTTAACAAGGAATTCTAGGGTCTTCATTGTCTTAAGTAAAAAGGGTGTTTCAAGCATTATGTCCTTTTTGTCTTTTAGGTTTACAGAGAGCTTATTGGAAAACCCAGAGCCTTCTGGATGACTGAGGTAGTAGACAATGCCTCCTCATGCATAGATCACACCTCTCCAAGATCACACCTCTCCAAAGTTGGTATGGCCAGTCTCCTTGGCATGCTCCCTTGCTTCTGCTTGTCCAGTTAACCCCTTCTGGCACACCATGCATCTCAGGGTGAATCGGTTCACATCAGTAAACTGTCTCTTTCTTCTAGCTTCATCTGCCAATTCCAAAGCTTGTGCAAGAACAATGTCATCATTGGAGGAAAAGATGGTCAAAGGAGGGCTGTCTGGGTCAGGGAAGGTTCGCTGAAGCGGATCATAGTGGATGCCATCATAAATTAGTAGTACCCTTTTGGAATAACCAGCGTCTTCCCCAAAGCGGTCAATTCTGACTGTCTGAGTGTCCACTACACAAATTTCGCATTGATAAAACTTTGACAAAATGGATATCTCAATAGCTCCTCCCCAAGTGTCATCCCTTCTAATCCAGTCACAATACTCTTGATTTGATTTTCCTAATAATGCCTCACAGTAGAATTCTGGATCACTTGCTACTATCTCTGCTATAAGATTTCGCATCTCAGGGGCACAAGCTGGATCCAAAACTCCCCCTTCTACTACGTAGTACACACTGGTGAAAAGGCAAGAGTTATCTGCTGGGACCACTGTTCTGGTAAGCACAGGCAAAACTTCCCTGAATGAAGTATGAGCACCATGTTTTGTAAGTGCGGAAGATGAAGTCTTATGCTTGGTTTTGTCCTCTTCAATGATCAAGGTATCACCTGTGAAAAATAAAGCACATCCAGAACTGCAAAGGAATGTTTAAATGAATTATAGCTGGACTAGCCAGTCTGGAAATTACAAACAGGAATTAAAGCATGTAAAAACATACAAAGATAAAACAATTTTGTAAAAAGTGACTAATAAGTATTCATTCCTTTCTATATCTTCCTTAAGTTACTGTTTAATTCATACTGCCTCCCAACTTAACCAAGGGAATCTAGCTACACCTCTACACCATTTATGGACTATATGCAACACGATCAAAAACAAAAATTTCTGACAGGACCTACAACTTCATTAGTGTGAGGTAACCAGGTGGCGAAGTTGATAAGAGTATCTGGCATAGTTAAGCAATTTGGAGTTCAAATCCGGTCACCTACTAGCTGTGTCATCCTGGGCAAACCAGTTAACCCCTGTTTACCTCACTTTCTTCATCTGTAAAATGGGGATATAAAGGTACTCTACCTCCTAGGGTTGCTGAGAGGATCAAATGAGATAGTTGTAAAGCATTTACCACAGAACCTGGCACGTAGTGTTATATAAATGGTAGCTATAATCAATTCAATTCAATGGATGCGGATTGCAACTCCGCTGAAATTTAAAAGATATTCTAAAAGAGTTGCTGCAACCAAAATCTTGTTAGCCTGAAGCCAACCTGGTGATAAGCCTCTCTGAATTTAGCTGGGCTAGTCCTCATAACTACAGGAAGTTAGTCTATTCCTGGGGCAATATTCAAAGCCTTTCCAGCCAGGTAAAACAAGCCAGAAAATGTTGACAGACCTTTAAGAACCCTAGATACCTCCTGATGAGGCATCAGTGTAGGAAGCCTCTAACTAACCCTTCTAACTCAGAATCTGTTATTCTACAACTTATTTTAAATAAAGAAAACAAAACCAGAGAAGCAAAAAAAACCCCAAAACAAATTTTAATCTAGGCCACCAGGGGGTGTGCTCTGTTTATGTTCCTAGAGATTCGGACAGCACAGCGGTAAGGTGCTAATTAGAGAAGTTGCTCCTCAAGTTTCAGTTGTCAACAGAAATAATTGCTACAGGTTAGATCAGAAGAAGGCTATTCAGAGAAGCTTTAAAAAGCTATTGTGTTAAAACTCAACTTAAAATAACCTACTACCCGTAAGGACGGATACAGAAAATGACTCGAACTTGGAAATGTGGGGCAGAGGGCGGCACCTCTCCCCCGCAACCCTCCCCTTCACCCCATCTCCATCTCCATCTCCCCGTTTCTGGGTGGGTCACAGGGTGGCCAAGGGAGGGAGAACCGTGGGGCCTAGTCTAGTCCCCGAAATAAAAGGGAGCAGGAGAAAGCCCCTCCCACCCGCCAGATGCCGGGGACGGAGAGAATGAATGAGCTGCGCTCCGGCGGCCCCAGCGTTCAGAGCGGGGGAATGGTCAGCGCTGCCCCCGCGCTCAGCCCTCAGTTTCCTCACCTGTCAAATAAGGCAAACACATCCGGCGCCGGCTCCCGGGACCGCACTAGGGGCAGCCGCGGGTGCCCCCAGGGCCCTGGGCCTGCGGCCGGGGTGTCCCCGCGCCCCTGCCCGCCCGCGGGAGCGCTCCTGCCAGGGCCTCTCCTCCTCCCCTTGCGGAGTCCCCCCACGGCCCGGCGCTCTTACCCGACTGGATGGGCAGGTCCCCCAGCACGGTGTCCCCGTTGCTGAGGTCCAGGCACTCGGGGGGGAAGCCGACGAGGATCCGCAGCCCGCCGGGGGCGATCCCGGTGAGGGCGGCTATCTGGCCCTCGAGCTCCCGCACGCGAGAGCGGCTCGAGAGGCCCTGCAGGACGTGGGTGCCGTTCTTGGCCTTGCAGCGGAGCCGCCACATCGCGCCCGCCCGCCCGCCGGACACCTCCCGGGGCCTGCCTGGGACGCTGCCGGACGGAGGGAGACGCCGCCGGCGGGGCAACCGGCCGGCGGATGGAAACTAAAATGGTCGCCCCTCGCCGGGATAAACATCGCGAGAAGTCGCCACGCCCCCTTTCCCCGCCCTCCTGAGGGGGATGTGCTCGCGAGACTTCCGCCGGCCGGGTCAGAACCCTCTGGGAAGATCTTAAAGGGGCGACACCCTTTTTCTCCCACGCTCCCGCTCCGCGGCCCTCCTCCAGCCTAGAATGCTCTACAGGTTGGATGACCGCGGGGACCAGGAACGTGTCCTGGCCGTCAGCCCGCGGCGAGGGCGTGCACCTTCTAGGGGCGGCGAGCGGAGGCCGGGCTCCCTCCATGGATTGGAAGGCCGCTTGGCCCAGGCTGAGAGGTCGGCCATGGAGCCTCACCGCATCTGACACTTAGAGCAGGAACGACCGGAATCTGCGGGCGGGCGGAGAACCAAGGCAGGGCCGAGCGGCCCAGGATCCTTGGCGGGGCCTCTGGCTGTCCCAGCCGTGACTCACCGGCTTTAAGTGGATTCCGGGATCCTTTGAAGCTCCATGCAGAGTAAACAGCACGAGGTAATTGGTCACCTCTCCAGGGAACTCGTGGGAGGTCAGGGTCGGTGCCGGAAGCCCAAGTGTAACCTGTAAAGAGCCCAAGCACGAATTCAGACAGTCTTCACACAGGGCACTTCGCGTGCTGAAGAAGTGATTTACACTAAATTATGATAACAGCTCCACGGCGTATATGTGTGTATGTGTATGTGCACATGTACACATACAGGCATAGACATAGTCACATATATACATGTGCACACACATATGTGCATACATGGATATATACTCGAATACTTTGTGCCAGGCACTGTGCTGAGTGCCTCACAGTTATTATCTCATTGAATTCTTACAAGGGCTGTTATCTCCATTTTATAGAGATTATGGGACTAGCCTAGGCCACACAGCTAGAAAGTGTTTCAGTCCACATTTGAACTCAGGTCTTTCAGGTATCAGGCCTTGCAGTCTATCCACTGCACTGCCTAGCTGCTCAGGTACTACCTTGGATCAGATGTAATATTTTATTATAATATGTCATATTATAGCATGTACATGATATAATATTAATTATATATTTTATTATGTATGTATCATATA
>CM053770.1:598590863-598663812 GCA_028658325.1 Potorous gilbertii | reverse complement strand
CATAACATGTTTTATAATATCTGGTATATTTTATACAGTAACATTGATTATAGATTTATATTATATATCATAAATAGTACATAGTATATAGCAATATAAATATATTATTTGTTACATAATATATACTGTTAGTAATAATAAGTTATTTTCATCATTATTATGCAGCTAGATAGCATAGTGCATTGAATCTGACTTTAGGAAGACCTGAGTTCCAATTCAGCCTTAGACACTTATAAGCTTCATGACCCTGGGCACTTAGCTTCTCACTACTTTGTTTCTTCATCTGCAAAAAATGGGACAAAAATTGCACCAAGCTCCCAGGGTGGTTGTGGGGTTAGAATACATATGTAAAAAGCTTTACAAACCTTAAAGTACTGTGAGAATGCAAGATGATATTGTTTTCCCATTTCGCATATGAAAAAACTGGGTTTATAGAAATAAAGTAACTTGTCTGTAGTCACACAGCTACTAAGTATCAGAGGAAAAATTTAAAACCTAATCTCCCAGTTCAAATTCAATGTGCTGTTTACTGTTAATTACATAGTTTGCACTTTAATCAAGCCACAAGCATTTTTTTTAAGTGCCTACTATATACAAGGCTCTATTTTAGGTAGTAGTGAAACAAAGAAACAGTCCTTGCCCGGGATGACCTTATACTCTGTTGGTTGAGACAGCAGGCTCATACAGAAATACAATGTCCATACAGGATAAATACATAGTAACTGGGTGGGAGACACTGGCAGTTGGGATAATGAGGAAAGGCGTGTCGGATGTAGCCCTTGAGCTGTTTTGAAGGAAACTTCCAGGCACAGGACTGAATGCAAAGGCAGAGTTACAAAGGATCTGTGAGGAACAGCAGGCAGTTAACAAATAGTAAAATTACAAATAGTAAAAAAAAAGCCAGGTTCTCACTAAGGTCTTCTGATGCCAAAGTCCAGTGATTCCTATCGCTACTACGTGTGACCTTTCTTTCAAAAAAGTTTTTAAAATGTGTACTAAATGCAAAGACCTGGCACTAAGGATATGAAAAATGAATAATTACAGTCCCTGTCCTGGATATTAAGATCCAATAGGGGAGAGGGCAAACAAGAAGTACACAAATAAATATGATACAAAGGGAAATGTCATGAGGGTAAAGACAAAATGCTCTAAAAACTCCCATTCCACAGTTGTTCCCTTAAGACCCATGGGGGCGCCACAGCAGCAAGTCTTTGAATTAAAGGTGGGTGTATCGTGAATACTATTTGACACAGGGTGTACTTCACATTATAAAGAGTGACTATACCTACAAAACACAGCAATATGCTGTTTTCTTGGGGGGGGTCACAAAAATATGCTGGTGAGAAAGCCTCTTCACTTCCTAGCATCATGGGGGATAGCCCTTCTACACTCTTCAACTCTTGAGACGTTGGTCTCTACCCAGATAAAATACCATATCCAATTTCCAAAGCTTGACACTAACTGAAAGCTAAAGGTTCTGAGTTTTTATTGGTCAAAAGTACAGTTGGTTTGTGTGTTCGTCCTTCATTGCCAAAGAAGACCATGCCATTAGAGAAATCATGACATGACTTGCACTTGACTTTGTTTTGAGTGGGGGAGGGTTGACAGTTGGTTTAGTGCCAGTCTGGTGTGCAAACCTGACCCTGGCAAAAGTCAGTGGAAAAGGTAGAAGAAGGAAAGTCAAGTAGAAAATTGGATACATGGAGGGGGGGCAGTCTTTGGTTCTGTTGTGCTGGGGGGACTGGCCATGAACTCTGAAATGGGAGACTCCAGCCCGAGAAGGGAACAAACACTTCAAGGGCATCTTAGGAAAATGAAGGCCATCCCATGCTCATGTGGATCTCGTCTCCACCAAGCCCCTTTCCAAAAACCACAGTTTAACATGTAGGAACTTTTTTTGATTGAGTTCCATTGGGACATAGGAATAAAAGAGTTAATATCAAACCACACCCTCAGAGGACAGCTGTTGAATTTATTTCTTCGAGGAGTGGGCTGGCTTGCTGTTCTCGCGAGATTTTAAAGAAACCCTTGCCTTTTCAATAGCTTCAGCTCCCGGGTTGCTCGGCAACGGGGTAGCCAATCCTCCGCCCTGCTAGGTAACCTGAGGGCATATAATCAGTCCTCTCGGCATCCACTCCTCCTGCCTGGAATTGGCGTCATCATTTTCAGCAACAACACACCCCCTGAGACTCTGCGGGCTCAGATTGGCCAACAGTAGACTCCAGGTGAAGGCGCGCGCAGGGTGGGGGTGGGGTCACGGAGTGGGCGGAGCTAAGTGGACAGTTGATTTGAATGTGATTTGCATGCCCGGCCCCTGCCCGTGGTGCGGTTGGGTTCCCGGGGGACTCGCTGGTCCTAGGCTGGGATCACAAGGTGAGGAGTTGCTGCTGCGCAGCGCTTAGGATGGATGGGGCCTGGGGCCGGGCGGGATGAGGGACGGTCGGTGCATTATGCTAAGAATCTGGAGGATGATAAATCAGGGAGCCCTGGTGCCGGTGCATTGCAGGCTGCGGGGAATATTTAGATGCCGGCAACCCCGGAGGTACATGGGAGAGTAGAAAGAAGGGAAATTTTGAAGGCCTTGCGGGGACCGTGAAAGCGTCTTAAAGAAACAAACACCTCCTTACCCGACCCTTTCCTGGCGAGTCTGGTTTCGGGGATGGGGTGGGGGTGGGGGTGGGGACGCAGGTGAGAAGGAGTCGGGAGTCCAGAGGAGAGACAGCACCCAGTTTCTGGTTCAGCAGTGTCCTACTGGGAAAGTCATTTAATCACCGTGGACCACAGTTTACACTTACAATCTAGCAATTCCTCCTTGCCCCAGGAGCATTGGTGATGTGGATGAGTGGGTGGATGACCTGAGTTGGAAGCAGTGTTAGGAACCCAAGAGGACGAGTTGAAGCTGTCTTGGCTTCCTGTTAGTTACCCTCTGTTTTCTTCTTACGACCGGTTTCCTGCTCACAGAGATTTTCCACCAAGCATTTCTTTCACGACGGTCCAGTGAGTATGTATTTGGTGCTTTGGATTTCTTACTTGTTAATTGCCTAGATCTCGTTTTTCCCTTAGGATCATGATTTGGGGGATGAGGCCGAATCGGGGAAGAGTGTCTTGCTCCCTCCCTTCCTTCGCCTACCTCTTCTCTTGTCTCTTCCAGAAGCTCCCCAAGGGCTTCCAGCCACTGAATTGCCATGTCTGGGAACCTGGTGCCAACCTCAGAACAGAACAGTCATGTTCTACAGGCTCCTAATCTTAGGCAGTCAGAGAAGAAGTGCTGTGAGTACTGGGGAATAATGCCATTCCAGTTTACAATGTTTCCCTCTCACAACAACCCTGTGAGGCATGTAGTACATATTCATTTTCAGGAAAGTGAGAATCAGAGATATTAAGAATCATAGTCACAGTAAATATCAGAGCTGGGGCTCAGCTTGGTCCCCTGAGTTCAAGTACAATGGTTTTTCTAGTAAGGATCCCTATTGTTAATGGGGAGGGAAATGTATGTATATTGTATAGATGCATATATGTAAAAGAATGCTTGTAAAGTCCTTTGCAAGCCTTAAAGTGTTTTAAAAATGTTAGTGATGGTGATCTTGTTGGTATACAGCTTGAGAATACCAATGCTGTCCCAGGGTTGAGCTTCTTGTGGTGAAAGTGGGAGACCTTTCCCTGCTTTTGACACAATGTCCAAAACAGAAATCATTCTTTCTTCCTGCCATCGAACCTTTCCCTCTTCCAGACATCCCTGTTACTATTAAGGGCACCATCTAGGATTGCACCTATAGTATTGTCTTCATCTTCTCACTCTAACCCTGTGTATTTATTCAGTTGCCAAATCCTGCTGTTTCAACCTTCATAACATCTTTTATACACATTTTCCCCTTTCTTTTCACTTATACAGTCTCTACCCTAAGTGAAGCTCTTATAGTTCTTTTGCCTCAAGTTTTTCATGCCAGCTGATCTTCCCTAAGACCCATAATATCTAAATCTTCTAATCTAAAATCTAACATCTTCTAAAGGAGAGATGTGCTCGTCATCCCCTACTCACTAAACATCAAGGGATCTCTGTTACGTCCAGGATCGGTCCTGGCATTAAAGCTTCTTACAATCTGGCCCCTTCCTACTTTTCCCATCTTTTTGCACTTTATTCACTTGCATATACTCTATGAGCTGGTCAAGTCTGGCCAAATTGCTATTCCTTAAACATACTGTCTCCCATCTCCAGATCTTTGTGCTAACTGTCTCTCTTGCTCAAATATTCTCCCTCCTGACCTTTGTCTCTTAGTTCCTAGCCTCCATTGACACTCAGTTCACATCTCGGCTTCTCTAGGAAGCCTTTCCTGATCCTTCCTCCTTCCCAGCTACTAGTACCTTCTCCCCTGAAACTACCTTCTGTCTATTCTGCATGTATCTTAAATGTACCTAGTTATCCCCATTAGAATTTGAGCTTGAGGTCAGGACCTGTTTTTGCCTTTCTTTGCATCTCTGATACTTAGTGCAGTGCTTTGGCATGTAGTAGAGGCTTACCACTTGTCTGACTTAAAACCTTCCATTCCTCCCCATTTTCATGGGTGAATTTTCTGTTTATGAAAGAAGGATAGTGTTTATCTTTGGGGTCCTTCTGCTTGTGGTAGGTCATAGACTCATAGGATTAATCACCTCTGAGACTTACTAGCTAAATGACCATGAACATGGGACTTAATATCTTTGAGTCAATTTTCTCATGTGCAAAATGAGATTTAAAAAAGTTCTAAAAATATCATAGACACATTATTTTTATCATCCAGGACAGCCTGTGTGCTGTTGTGGGCAGAGGACTGGGTTCTAGGCTTGCCTTTAACTTACACTAGCTGTGTGACCCTGGGTAAGTCACTTCACTGAAATAGAAGTTACAGAACCCTGGTCTGTATCTTCAGAGAAAGTTGTGATCATTTATTCAATCAACAGACACTTATTGTGTGCCAGGTACATGTTTCTACACAGGAAGTTCAGCACTTAAGTGAAATCACAGTCTCTGGGCCAAAAGAAAAAGGGATCTAGATTTGGAAGTACCTTTTTTGTTGTTGAGTTGTTCTAGTTGTATATGAATCTTCATGACTGTATTTGGGGTCCTTAGCAAAGATACTGAAGTGGTTTGCCATTTCCTTCTCTAGCTCATTTTACAGATGAGGAAACTGAGGCAGCCAGGGTTGAGTGACTTGCCCAGGGTCACACAGCTAGTAAATGTCTCAGGCAAGGTTTGAACTCATATCTTCCTGACTCCAGACCCAGCACTGTACCACCTAGCTGCCCTGGAAGCACCATTGGAGATCATCTAATCAAATGCCCTCACTTTACAGATGAATAAACTGACACACAGAGAGGCAGCACTTGTCTAGTGATACACAGGGGTCAGAACCACAGTTTGGACCCAGGTCTTCTGAGTATCTTACAATCCTTCTCTCCTTCTCCTGGTATAGGTTCAAGGGGAAGGAATACTTATCACCATTCCACTTCCTGCTTAGCAAGTTATCTATCAGAAGTATTCTATCTGAGCAAATAACAATATGTTCCCATTAAGGAGGATAGGACAGGACAGGATGGAGGAGGGAGGCAGAGCTGATAACTTTTTTCAGTTTCAGTCTTTGCTAAACTAAAGTTTGTTACAATCCCTCCCTTCCTGTTCTATCTACTAGAAACATAGTAATAAGTAGCTACCTCACCCTATTTACCACCCCTTGCTTCAAATCTACATCTCTGTGGTATTAACCTTGATTCCTAGCCAATCTCAGGGCTCCTCCTATGCAAGTGCCATATCAGACACTTACTGGCTGTGTGATCATGGACAAGTCGCTCAACCTCTTGGTGTCTCGGTGCCCTTATTTCTAAAATGAACAGGTTGAACTTGATGACTTTAAAGGTCCCTTATGGCTCTAAGTCTATGATTCTGTGAAGGTGCTTCCCTGCTTCATATGACTGTAGGCTTAACTCTTGTTAATTACATACTTACTGACTTGGCTGTCAGAGGGGGCCAGTGAATCAAGCATTTTCTGGTCTGTCTGAGAAGTAAGACATGCAGATGATTGATGGAGAGGATGGGGCAGCAACACTGTAGCACTTCTGTTTCTTCCTGCCATCTCATGCCCTCTCTGTCTACTCCCATTAATTAACCTTGGAATTTTGCTAACTGATCTCACTAGTCTCTGTCCACACCTTGGTGCCTAGCATTGCTCAGCATGCTAATGTTTGACTGGAACCCCACTCCCCAAGGAACCCAGACAAAGTCTGAGAACTCTTACCTGTGAATTACTCCAAACTCTCACTCCCCAGAAGTATGCCAGCTCATTGCTTTCTCACTCTACTAGTTATTAATAGCAGATAAAAGAAGGAGATAGACATAGGGGAGGGAGGAATGTTTGCTGTTCAAATCTGTTCTTGGAGCTTCAACCTTGATTTGAATCTCTTGATGGTCTCATGATTAATGATGATAATCTCACATCTCTGAGCTTTTACGAAGCTCTTTAGAATTGTATGGCCACAGGGACAGCAGAGGTTGACTTGTCTCTTGGCTTTGTCTCCTCTCTGCCAGGGCATAGGGCTAGACATGTAGCATAAAAATTTCCCCATAGAAAATATGCTATCCTCCCTCTGCTTAAAACAGTAAGTACCTTTCTGAAAGGTTGTATGTGTAAAATGAATTTTTGTGAATGTGCTGTAAATGTCCTAGAACTCACTATTTAAAGGAACACTGCAGGAATTCACTTTGCCAAGTGAATGGACCATCCTTTGAAAAATTTTTGTTTCATCCTTGGCAATCACTTTCTTGATGTGTCTGTTTTCTGATCAGTAGCTGGTTTGTGAGTCTTTCAACAACCATTTATTCAGCATCTACTATGTGCCAAGCACTATGATAAAAATGGAAGAGTTTCTGCCTTCAAATAGGGCTTTATATTCTATAAAAGGAGACAACATAGACAGATTAGTTGGATTTGGGAGTGAGGACCTAGACATCTGGGGGATCCAAAAAGGTGCATCATAGAAAAAGAACATTCTGGGTGACTTCAGGCTGCTGCTGATTTCACTTCTCTGGGCCTCAGTTCCTTCATCTGTCACATGGGGAAGTTGGACCAGCTAACTTCTTAGGTCATTTGGAAGAATCAAGTAGCTAAAGTCTGATTAATGTATATTGAGTTTCCCCAAAATTGAGGTGTGTACTTACACTTAACAGAAAACTGACCTCAATGACACGAGGCCCTTCTGACTATCCCTTTTTGTGCTAGCTGTATTTTCTTTATGGTATTCTTCCCATTCAGATCTTCCCTTTCCCCTACCCTTGCTCTTCCATGTCAGGTGTCTGGAAGGTTTGGTTCTTTGTGTCCCTGGGGAACTTCCCCCAAAGTGTTCAGGCCTAATGGCATCAGAAGGACCCTGTCCTTCCTCATCCCTGGCCCTGCCCCCCCTTCTCCTGCCTTGACCTTTCCCTTCCCTCATCCTAACATTCCATCTCCTCTCCCCACCCCTACTCCCACCATGCAGCACCTGCTGCTGGGTTGTCCTAAAGTACAGTGAACTGTCTTTCTTCACCTGCCCCATGTCTGAGTTTCCCATCCTCCAGGATTGAAATCTGAGACAACCACTGTCCAAGGGAAAAATTAAGCTGAGAGAGTATTTGCAGGCTGGTTTTCTTTTCCTTGCTGCCTCTCTACACATTGTAAAAGGGTCCCATGGCTCTTTCTTGTTCACACCCTCAGTCAGTTTATTAATAGCTCAGCTATTATCCTCTAGCTACCTAATTACCCCTGTGTAGGTCAACTTGGACTCTGGAAAGGTGACAGAGTGGGGAGGGCAGAGAAGGCCTGAGGGCACACGGTGGAATCCTAGAGCCTGTATCTTCAGAGCTCTTGCTGCTGCTGGGGAACTCAGAATAAGGGTTCCTTAAGCTTTTTTTTTTCCCCTAGAACTCCCTTAGATAACTCAGGGTGGCCCAAACAAGAAAAAGGTGCCATTTATGATTTAGATCCTCTCTTAAGGAAAGAGTCTTCAGGGTCTTGATAGGAATTCTGACAAAAGGTTGGGTGCAGTAGTGACTAGTGATGAATGGAGAGTCAGAAGATAGTTTCTAGTCAGAGCTCTGTCCCTAACAGAACTTCTCTGCAAGTCAGTTTTCCCAACTCTAAAACAGAAGTTTTGTAGTTGCCCTACCCCTATTTCCCATTGCGGAAGTTATGAGAAAGTGAGTTTATGATTGAGAAAGAAGCTTAGACTCTAATGGGGGATGGGGAGGAAAAGGGGGAAATTTTGTGAGAATTCTGCAATTTTTAGGAGTTTTAGTTAAGGATTGACTTAAGGGAAGAGGGAACTAGAGTCATTTGATGGGATGCCTGCAGGCCCTTGGAATTTAATGTATTAGAGATAGGACAAAATGTTCTAAGTTGGTAGCTGTGGTTGTCTGAGTGAATGAATGAGGAAGGAAGCATACTTTATTTCTGCAGTCTGTCGATCCTAAGTGACAAATTTTAGGTGGGAGCAAGTGCTGTTTTCAACGGCCATTAGTAGGCTTAGCTTGGTTTGGTAAACACTGAGCAGCTGTGTTCCCAGGAGCTTCAGAGCAGCCCCCGAGCTCTGTTGATTCAAGACCCTGGAGAGGGGAAAAGGACCTTTGAGAGAAGTGCCTAATGGGCTGTAAAGTGTGGGTGAAGTCAGTCTAGGAGAAAGAAGTAGCCTGAGTAATGAGCCGAGCAGTGGAGGACTAGGAAGTATTACACAGCCCTTTAGCTGGAGAAAGTGAGGGCTCAGGGGTTTAGCCACTTAAATGTGAGAATAGCCATCTGTTTGGGGCCATTGAGCAGCAGAGCTGTGCCATGCTCTGCTGAGAATAGAAAGATGGTTACCATAGCTCAGAGATCCCAAATAGGAGTCAGACAAAAGAATTCAGGGAAGAAATAAGAGGCAGAAAATAAAATCATTTATCCTTGAGGGGCCTCTCATTCCACCTTCATTCATCTGTTATTGTTTGAGGGCAGTCAGTGAGTTCTCTCTTTAGTTGGGAAACAGAAGTAGCAAAGTGTAGTGGGTGCAATGCTGAGTTTGGAAGTCAGGAAGATTTGGGTTTAAACCCTCCCCCTGCCACTTACTAACTTTGTGGCCCTAGGCTAATCATTTAACTTTGATTTGATTCAAGAAACTCCCTGGGACCTGATTTTCTAGCAGGTACCATGCCTTTCACTTGTACAAGATACCTATCTTGCCCATTGCACTGAGACCTCATCTACTCCTCTCTTTTCCAAAAAACTCTTCTTATCATTTTTTCACCAAAGAGGAAAAAGTGTTGCCGTTTTGGTGCCTGCAACTGTACTGTATCAATTTTCCCTAGCCGTCAAGATGGGACACTCTTAGACCTAGAAGAGACCCTGGAAATCATGGAGTATGAAAACTGCTTGTTTTACAGGTGAAGATGCTAAATTTCAGGAAGGGAAATGATTTGCATGAGGCCATATACCTAGTAAGTAGTAGGGTCTGATTTTGAGCCTAGGTCATAATCCCATGTGTTTTCTACTCTTGTTTCATATTTCTCTACTCTTTTTCATATCATACAGATTTGCTATCTAGTATGAGGGAAAAAGGTGTTGTAGAGAAAAAATGATTCCTCCTGTTTGATTATTTAAAACAGGAACAACTTTGATATTCTCCCCCCTCCCCATTTTTATAAAACATTTACATTTTAGTTCTCTAGGCACACCACAAACACATAGTTTAGAGAAACAATAAACATTTGTAGGAGACGGACAATTGCAGGCAAGCAGGCAGGCCTCACTCCAACGCCTAGGAAGGAATCTTCCTGAGGGTAAGGCCAAAGGACTTTTCCTTACTCTACACCTTCTTCAACTTTTGGCCTACCCACTAGCCTGAACCTCTGCACCAAGGCAAAGTATAAATCAGCCCTGGGGCTTTGTTCCCAGGCACAGGTCAGTACAAGGCAGTGATTTTGCCTTGTTCAGAGAGTGGAAGGGTTCAGGTTCCTGCCTAGTTCTGATCCTAGGCTCACAGTTATCCTAACCCCTCCAGGTCTCCTTTTACTGTTATTTTAATTGAAGAGAGGTTATTATCCCCCCACCCTCATTATTGTGTATTTTCTTTGTACATGATATCTCCTTGCAGTAGGATATAAGCCCTTGAAGGCAAGGACTTTTTTGTTTTGTGTTCTTAACCTTCTTTTGTGTCAGGGACCCCTTTGTAATTCCGGTGAAGTTTATCCTTTCTGGGGATAATGATTTTTTTATTTTTAAAAATATTTTATGGAGTTTTTCCAATTACATGTAAAAACAATTTTTAACATTCATTTTTAAAAGTTTTTGAGTTCCAAATGCTTTCCCTTTCACTTTCCTTTACCCTTCATTGAGAAGGTAAGCAATTTGACATAGGTTTTACATGTGTAGTCATACAAAACAGTTTTCCTTTTTGGTCATGTTGTGAAAGAAAACACAGACTAAAAAAAAAAAAGAAAAATACAGACACTATAAAAAAGTATTCTTCAGAGGCGGCTAGGTCGTACAGTGAGTAGAGTACTGGCCCAGGAGGATCTGAGTTCAAATCCAGCTTTAGACACTTGACACACTTACTAGCTATGTGACCTTGGGCAAGTCACTTAACCCCAATTGCCTTGCCTTCCGCCCTAAAACTATAAAAAAGTATTCTTCAATCTGCATTCAGACACTATCAGTCCTTTCTCTGGATGTCCTTTGGAATTGTCTTAGAACATTGTATTGCTGAGAATAGATAGCTAAGTCATTCGCAGTTAATCATCATTACAACATTGCTATTACTGTGTACAGTGTTCTTCTGATTTTGCTCACTTGATTCTGCATTAGTTTATGTAAGTCTTTCCAAGTTTTTCTGAAAGCATCCTATTAATAACTTTTTATAGCGCAATAGTACTCCATCACAATCATATACCGCAACTTGTTCAGCCATTCCACAATTGATGGGCTTTTCCTCAGTTTCCAAAAAGAATTGTTAATACATATTTTTGTACATATAGGTTCTTTTCCTTCTTTAAAATTTTTCCATCTCTTTGAGATACAGATCTAGTGGTGGTATTATGGGATCAAAGGGTATGCAGTTTTATAGTCCTTTGGGCATAGTACCATATTGCTCTCCTGAATGTTTGGGAGAGTTCACAACTACATCAGCAGCACATTAGTGACCCAATTTTTCTACATCCCCTCCAACATTTGTCATTTTTGTTTTCTGTCATATTAATCTGATAGGAGTGAGGTGGTATGTCAGAGCTCTTTAAATTCGCGATTCTCTAATCAATAGGAATTTAGAGCATTTTTTCATATGACTATAGACGGTTTGATTTCTTTGTCTGAAAACTGCCTGTTCATATTCTTTGACCATTTATCAGTTGGGGAATGACTTATATTCTTATAAATTTGACTCAGTTCTCTCTATATTTGAGAAACATGCTGTAAAATTTTTTCGCAGTTATGATTACTATGTATTTTCCTCCATCCTGTTCCCCCATTTATCTTTTTTTCTCCCTTCACCCTGCCCCTCCTCAAAAGTTTTTGCTTCTGACCACCATTTCCTCCAGTCCCCTTTTCCTTTTATCAGTTTCCTTCCTTCTTTTATCCCCTTCCCCTCCTTCTTCCCCATAGGATAAGATAATCTTCTATAGCCAACTGAGTAATTCCCTCTTTGAGCCTGCACCCAGTACCATCAAAGGGTCCCCTTTAATCTCCTTTGACCCCTTTACCATCTGTGAACTGAGAGCTCTGAAAGCTTCTGCCAATTCAGTCACCCCTGAGGCCTGCTCTGGACTATGTTTTACTCTCACCTGCTGACGTCATGAGTTGTCTTGGGCTGAAAATTGTTCCATTCCATCCTTTTGTTGATTCTGCCGCTCCAGAATTTGTTTGAGGTGTTACTTTAAAGTTGTTTTCAGGGGAATTTGGGAGAGCTCAGGTTGGTCCTTGGGCCTTGACTCTACTATCTTGGCTTTGCCTCCAGGATAATGTTTTAAAATGCATAAAACAAAACAGAATTACGAAGGAAGCCAATTGCATTGAAACATAGTTATCACTGATTTTTTTTTTAAGTTCATGGGAACTTCTTGAAATTTTTTTTCAGATTAAAAATCCCTGCCCCAGTACCTGAAAAGTACCTGGCAATTAATCAGTATTTCTTGACAAAATGAATGAATCTGATATCTTGAGATGAGGACAAAGGAGAGAATGGGTCTACAAATGCTCTGAAAATCAGGAGGAATTTTTACTGTGACTAATAAAAATTGTGTCGACTTCCAAAATGTCATGCTTTACCTTCATTCTAAGCATTAAGTTAGATCTAATGGTGCCCCAATGCTCTTTATTACCTTGAAGTTCCTGCGGAGGCCATCACACCTTCACCTGTTTCATCCTCAGGACTAGACAGAGGATCATGGAGACTCTGCCACAGCCTAGATCCCTGACTCTAGGGGTCAGAGCTATTGACTTCAGAGGCCAATTCAGAGGCTTCAGAGCTAAAAGGAACTTTAGAGATCATCTAGTCTAACCCGTCTTATTTCACAGATCCAACAAAACATTTGAGTTCAACATTTATTAAGCAGCTACTATATAAAGTTCTAGGCTAAGCACTAGTAATACAAAGACAAAAAGAAAATTGTGCAGATGAGGAAACCGAAGCCAAGGAGTCAAGTGCATTAACCAGAGTCACTCATACCAGGAATTAATGATAATTATAACCACTAACATTTATCTAGCTCTTACTATGTGCCAGACACTGCATTAAATACTTTACCATTATTATGTCGCTTGAGCCTCACAACAGCCCTAGAAGGGATGGTGCCATTTTTATCCCCATTTTACAGATAAGAATAATGAGGCAAAGAGATTTAAGTGACTTACCCAGGGTCACACAGCTAGGAATGGTCTGAGGCTGGATTTGAACTCAGGTTTTCTGACTCCAAGGCATGGAACGCTATCTACTTGGCCACCTTGCTGCCCAAGAAGATTCAGGATATGTCTTCAGACTTCAAACTTAGCATTTTTTCTATTGCACTATATTGCCTCCTTTAGGAGTGGTAGCTCGAGCTGGTGTTCTCTAACTCCATAGCGCGTGGATAATCTTGCCTTTGGTTATCGTGAGAGGGTAAGGACATTGAGGAAAACACATAATTTCAGTACCAGGGATCTTATGACCAGTTCTAGAATTTGACTCCTTTCTGAAGAGAACCCACTGAAAAGCAAGGGAGTTGTTGGGGAAGGACAGCCAAGGGTAATTACCTCTTAGGATCACTTGGTCCCAGAGGTCTTCGGTTCCCTAGTTACTAGGCAGGGCATTTCATCAGGGCCTCTCCTTTTCTTCCCTCTTCTTCATCTCTCTCTCCTGACACTGAGCAGGCCCCAGATATTTGAAAAGAAAGAGGCCCAAACTCTTAAGGTGTGGGGAGTTGTATGGTGGAGTATAAGGAGCATTGGATTGGGAGTCAGGAGAGACCTGTGTTCAAATATTGCCTGTGATACTCACTAGCTCTGTGACCCTGGACAAATGATTGCTTAGCCCGTCTGAGTCCCATTTTCCTTATCTGCAAAATGAAGGTCGTATTGTCTATAGTCCCTCTTTCCCAGGGTTGCCATGAAGTTCTAGTGAAGTCATATGTGTAAAATACCTTGTTTGATCCAATAGATTGAGCACTGGTTATGGAGTCAGGGGACCTGGGTTCAAATCCTGCCTCTGTACTCAATGTAATTACTTACTAAATGTAATCATCAATTAACATGAAATTACCATAAAGTGATATGAAAATGTCAATTCTTGCTGTTCTCCCAGTTTGGTCTGCCTTGTCCCAGGCAAGTTCAGCAGGTGTCCCTTCAGCCTTCCTGTCTACCCTCTCTGATCCCTTTGTCCTCTCCTCCCCCACTCTCCTTGCAGCATGGGCCTCCTATATGACCAATTCCCCAACCCTTATTGTAATGATTGGCCTACCAGCCCGGGGCAAGACCTATGTATCCAAGAAGCTCACCCGCTACCTCAACTGGATTGGGGTACCCACCAAAGGTACGTGCAGTGTAGTCTGTAGGGAGAACTCTCTGGAAGATAGAGAGGAATTGGTTCTTTGCTCAGGGGGCTTAGAGGTCTCTTGGGCTTGGGGATTCAGTTTCCATGCTCCCAGATTTCTATAGCAGGCAGTACCAGTGCTCCACAAGTGGCAGTTCAATGTCCTTCCCTGCCCCTTGGCAGATTTATAGCTATTTTTCTGAAGTGATTAACCAGAATGAAGGGTGGGGGAGGGAGTGGGGGGAACATTTCTGTTTCCAGGTTTGGAGCAGACTGGGGGAGGGCAGTGATGGGAGTTAGGGGGCAGGCTGGGCTAGTGTTTCTAATTCTGGTCTTCCAGTCTGGATAAATTTACCTGGTCTGGGGAATGACTGATTTTTAACCCATGAACACCCCATTGACAGTGGGGCTGTTAACGGTATTTAGAGACTAAAGGGTAGAAGTTTTTTCCACAGTTTTTAATCTCGGAGTGTATCGACGAGAAGCAGTCAAATCATATAAATCCTATGACTTCTTCCGGCATGACAATGAAGAGGCCATGAAGATCCGAAAGTAAGTCCATCTCCGTGAGGCATGGGCACAGGCAAGCCACAGTCACAAAAAGAAATGGGCACAGCAGACTTTGGTTTTCCTTCTAGACAGTAGATCCTGGGAGTTTCCAAAGGAAATTTATCTAGCTGGGCACCCATAGGCTCTGAGGAAAAAAGAGTGAGGCTAAAGAAACCTCTAACATTAAAATCTAAGCATTTCTGCCTTCTCAATAACTGGCACTAAAGAAGTGTTCGAGCCTGATCTGGTGGGGAGGGTTCGAAAGATCTCAGAGGAGGAACTAAGAGTGTGAATCAGGGGGCAGACTGGAAAGATGAGGGGGCCGGAAGTGTCTCTAACTGAAGAGATTTTGCCATTTCCCTTTTTGTCACCATATAATCTTCTAGGACACCTGCCTCACCCGTTCTCTCTTTTTGCAGACAATGTGCCCTGGTGGCCCTACAAGATGTTAAGGCATATTTCACTTATGAATGTGGTCAGATTGCGGTAAGCATTGCCTGTCCTCTTCCATCCTCCTCCCCACTCTGTCCATCTCTCCCTTCTTCAGCTCCATCTTACCACTCAGGTAATGGGTATACCCTTTCCATACTACCCCTTTTCCCCTCCAATCCTCACCATGTGCTTCCTTCCCCAGGTATTTGATGCTACCAATACCACCCGGGAAAGAAGGGACCTGATCTTGAACTTTGCCAAGGAGAATGCCTTCAAGGTTGGGTCTGGCTCATGATACCGGGGCAGTAGAGCTGGGGAGTGGGTATGGAAGGAATTAAATATTTAGGACACTTCCCTTGGTTCTGGTACTTGGGTCTGGTCCTAGAGTACTTTTGTTTCAGATTCTTTCTCAGACTCATGGCCTGTGTGCCCGAGGTCCTGGGAATCTGGTTTCATTCATGTATATGTATTTTATTGCGTATACATATACGTGCACATATATACACATGTATGTGTACATACATACATATACACACATACACAAACACATACCCCACACATATATAAATATATTCATTCTGGAAGGTCATTCTCCGCAAGGGATGCGTGTTATTAGGTGAGAGCCCTTTCATGCAGCTCACTACTGCTCCATCCCCCTCCTCCTCAGGTATTCTTCGTGGAATCTGTCTGTGATGATCCTGATGTGATTGCTGCCAACATTCTGGTGAGTAACCCTCCAATCCCAGGGCCATATCCAATCCTTTAGCAGTTGTATGAGCCTTTTTTAGTTAATGATGGGAAGGAACCAAGACTTAATACTGAAAGTAATCACTGCACATTTTCAGCTTTGAGGAATATCATCCTATTCCTCCTTTTTAACTACCCGTGAGGATCAGGGACAAGTTTGAATAGAAGAAAGAGAACGCACCAGAGAGGAAACTGATATGCAGAGCTAGAAAGAGACATGACCTGGGGGCCAAAGCAAGTCAGCCTCACAGTCTGAAATCCTGACCCAAAGATAAAAGTCATGGCTGGAGGTTCAGACTCAGGCATTTCTCCTGGAAGGGATCTAATCTAGGAATGCCATGTGCCAGCTAATTACTTTGTTCCAGGATTTAGGCCCATGTGTTTGACGAGCCTTATTCTTTGTGAGGTGAAAGGAGGATTGATATAAGGATATAAAGGAAGCAGGGCATAGTGGATAGAGAGCTTGACAGGAAGACGTGGTTCAAATTCCACCTGAGAAGCATAGTGGCTGTGTTTTTTTGTGAACCTCTCACCTCTAAGCCTAATAATAAATAAGAGCTACTCCCTTGTCTGTACAAGGAGGTTGTGAGGGTCAGATGAAGTCCTATATGTCGATGCTTTGTGGCCTTTTGAAAGTGCCACATAGATGTGAAACACCTCTGTCATTATCGTAATTGATGATGTCATTATCAGTTACAGTAATCATTGTTACTACTGTTAGTAGAGTAAGAGAAAAATTCCTGGAATTGCCCCCTTCCCTTTCTTCCTTAGCACATCTCACTTTTCCCAGGAAAAGGCAAAAAGGTTGCTGAGCCCCAGAAAGAGCCTCAGCCAAGTTAAATTGCTGTCATTCCCCAAATTAGTGGCAGTCATGTGACTCTCAGTCATTGCTCTCCATCCCTGTTGCCACAGTTAGGGGAGATGGGGCAGGATACGGGCAGAGATCGAGGGTTTTTCTAATTGAAGAGAATTATTGGCCCTGATGAAAGGCTAGCAGAGGCATGTGGGGGAAGGGAAGCTAATGGAGGGACAGTATCAGGAGGGGGCTTGTGTTGTGACTGGGCCCCAACTAGTCTAATTTTTCCAGGAAGTGAAGGTCTCAAGCCCAGACTACCCAGAAAGGAACAGGGAGAATGTGATGGAGGACTTCCTGAAGAGAATTGAATGTTACAAAGTCACCTATCGGCCTCTTGACCCTGACCACTATGACAAGTGAGATTTGAATCCTTTACCTTTACACAAGTGTTTTGGGGTTTTGGGAGGATGGAGTTGGTGTACCTTTCTCCAGCTCTTCAAGCGGATTTGAACCTCTTATGGTCCTGGGGTTCCATAATTTCTCACTTGTAATCTACATATCATTTGAGAGGGCAAAGGGATATTGAGGTTCTTTGGTTTACAGATGGGGTATGTGTTGAAGGGGTTTGAGTAGCACATCCTCCATTCCCTAGATATTGTGGAAGAAGATGAGGAAGTGGGTGGGAGGAAGAAGGAAAAAGGGTATAAGCATTTATTACTACATGCCAGACACTGTGTTAAGTATTTTATAAATATTATTTAATTCCCACAACAACCCTGTAAAGGAGTAAGGCTGATTTTATTCCCATTATACAGTTGAGGAAGCTAAGGCAGATAGAGGTTAAGTGACTTGCCCAGGTTCATGCAGCTAATAAATGTCTGACTTCCTGACTCAAGGTCTAGCACTCCATACACTATGGCGCCACCTAGGGCCTTTCTTTGACAGTACAGTTCAAATTCTGACTGAGGAACCACCCACCACCTGAGTATCTGGGCTTTAGCTTCCTCTTTGGTAAAATAAGGGAGTTGACCTTATGGTCCTCTTCATCTCTAAATCCATGATGCCCTTAAGCTCCATGCTGATGGAGCATAGGTTACCAAACTCAGGGGTGTGCTAATAAATGTTTAACAACCAGCTCCTGATGGGGAGAGGGGGAAACTGTGTGCTTGCCACACACTTTTATGTTTACTCTGCATTACTGACTTTCTTAAATCCAGACTATCAGCACAAGAGTAAATCAAGCCCTAATTTGTAGCATTTGCTAATTGTGAGATGTAAATGTTCTCACTGAAAGTTTAACAGTCTCACCACCTGGAATGAGCTGGCTCCACCATATCCTTGGTTACTAACTTTCTTGGCCTTTTAACAATGATAACTATAACCCAAATTTATGTAATTCTTTAAGGTTTGCAAAGCACTTTCTAGATAGGTTATTTGACCCTCACAACAACCCTGGGAGTTAGGTGAGTGCTGTTACTATTTTCATTTTATAGATGAGGAGCCTACAGTATGTCTCTCCACCTCCTGCCTTTCCTTTTGTGTGTTGCCTTTCCCCATGAGATTGTAGGCTCCCCAAGGGCAGGGAACACACAAATATATGCAAATATCCAATACTTGTATCCCCAGGGCTTAGCCCAGTGCCTGGCACATAGTAAGTACTTAATACATGTTTCTTGACTGACTAAGTTTAAGGAACTTGCCCAGAATCATACAACCAGTAAATGTTTGTAGGAGAGTTTGAACTACTCAGGTCTTTTCGTCTCAAGAACCAGGACTCTTCACTGCATAGTTGATGTCTTTAAGGGCATGGGCTACAGTTTCCATGTCCCTGCCAGGGTATCTGCTAGAGTAGGCACCCCATGTTTTTAACTAAGTAAAAATAAATTTTATCTAATCTTACTTGGGAAAAAATGATTTTCTTACGGTTTGGTCAGGGGATGAGCACACAGGACAAGGGATGAGGTTAGGCTGGAAGTGATGGGGGGAAGAACAGCTCTTGGGTCCACGTTCCCCCTGTCCTTCTCCCCAGGATCTCACCTCTGGAGGGGTTCTTCTCCCCTCTTCTTCCTTCCGTGCCAGGGATTTATCCTTCATCAAGGTGATCAACGTGGGGCAGAGGTTCCTGGTGAATCGGGTGCAGGACTACATCCAAAGCAAAATCGTGTACTACCTCATGAACATCCATGTCCAGCCCCGAACCATCTATCTTTGTCGCCACGGAGAGAGTGAGTTCAACCTGTTGGGCAAGATTGGCGGTGATTCTGGCCTCTCAGCCCGAGGAAAGCAGGTAAGCCCACAGCCAGGGGACCAAGAGGGGTCACGGTCATTGTTGGTATCATCACATTCACCCCCCGCCTCTCTTGCACCCACATTTACGTTCTTAGTGTTGCTTAGAGTGGTTTGCAGAACAGGGTCAGTGCTTGCCTGTCATCTTGTAGTTTTGTCCTGTGTTTAAGGATGTTGGGGCAGGGGCTCACTTCCTCATCAATTTCAGTCCTTTTGGAAGCCAGGCATCTTCCTGCATTCTCAGCCCTCTGCCAGGTGCTCCAATTTAAATCTGTTTCCTTTTGTTCAGAGTTGTGGTTTTTCAGCTCCTTGTTGATGTTGATTTTGACCATCTTCTCTGCTGTTCCCACGTAGAGATGTTTGTCTTCTTTTGTTTCCTCCCAGTTTGCTCAAGCATTAAGGAAGTTCCTAGAGGAGCAGGAAATTGTGGACCTCAAAGTGTGGACCAGTCAGCTGAAGAGAACTATCCAGACGGCAGAGTCCCTGGGCGTGACATATGAGCAGTGGAAGATCCTGAATGAGATTGATGCTGTGAGTAGACAACTGTTAAGGCTAGTCTGGTTGCTAGTGGCCCAGTGGTTAGAGTGTTGGGCCTGGAGTCACCTTCCTGAGTTCAAATCTGGCCTCAGATACTTACTAGCGTTGTAATCCTGGGCAAGTCACTATACCCTGTTTGCCTCAGTTTTCTCTTCTGTAAAATGAGTTGGAGAAGAAAATGGCAGACCACTCCAGTATCTTTCCCAAGCAAACCTCAAATGGGGTCACAAAGAGTTGGACGTGACTGAAGCAGCTGAACAACAGTAAATGGTTGATAGCAGGGGAGTACTTCTCATCCTCTTCCTGTGTGGCAGGAGCCCCATAGAGCTCATCATTTTGGCAGCTACATCCAGAGTGGAGTCTGGTAGCAGAATATGGACTTTTAAAAAAAATCTAGCCACTGTGGTTTTTTGTGTGAAGCCTAGAGTGGAACCAAGAAAGGGTCTTCTGAAGTTATTTGTTCCATTTGAGTTTTCTTCTTCTGGCCATGTAAAAAGAAGTAGATGAAGTCTTGCTTCCCTGGTTTTTACTTTTGTCAGCTAATTATACCCCAAACCTTTCTTCTGTGTTCAGTGTAAGATTCTTACTGCCTTGGCCCCCAGTATCATTTCTTTCTTTCCCTCTCCCTCCACCCTTTCCCTTTTAAACTATTTCTTATAAATATCTTCTAATCTCTTCAGTTTTCCTTCATTCCTAATCTTTCTCATACTGTACTTTCTTGAGCCCCAAAGTTCTTCCTTTAAATTAGGGTCTTATCCCACTTCATACGTTAAGGATATCCTCCTGCAATGTTTAGAGAAGTAGAAGTGAAATTTGCGGGGTGAGATTTGAATTCAGGCCTTCCTAACTTTGATCCCTTTCCCTGGGAATTCCAGGTATTATCTTAGTGCCATGGTTGTTTTCAGTTGTGTCCAACTCTTCATGACCTTATTTGGGGTTTCTTGGCAAAGATAAAGAAGAGATTTGCCATTTCCTTCTCTAGTTTATTTTATGGATGAGGAAACTGAAGCAAACAAGGTTAGGTGACTCACCCAGGGTCACACAGCTAGTAAGTGTCTGAGGCCAGATTTATACTCAGGGCTTCCTGACTCCAGGTCTGGAACTCTATACACTACACCACCTAATTGCCCTAGTGGCATGATAGCTTTGTGTAATCATGAAAGGCATGGGTTTATTAACAGGTCTTCTGGGACTCTCAGCAAGTTTTGGCTTTCTGTAGGGTGTGTGTGAAGAAATGACCTATGAGGAGATTGAGAAGCAATACCCAGAAGAGTTTGCCCTTCGGGATCAAGACAAATATCTGTATCGTTACCCTGGAGGGGAGGTAAGGCTTCACTGAGTAATGTACTGCAGGAGCTCATGTCTGGGGAGGAGCTGATCACGATTCTGGTCTAGGAGAGTTCTCAAGGAGTCATTGGTTCACGCTCATGCCTCTAGTCAGGCTGGGTCAAACACTGATCTTTTTTGGTCTGATCTTCGGGAAAGGAGACATTTTAGTTCTTTGTCATCTCCTGTCTGAGCTGTAGAACCAGGACACCTACCGGTAAATAAAGAACAAAACTTCTACAAGCGTATTCTCACCCTTCCCTCTACTCCTATCCAGGGATATACACATAATAAACTATATAAAATGAGTCTGAGGTCTTTTCTGCATTTCCAAGGTAAGTGGTAGTCTCCCTGGCAACTTTAATATAATAACTTTTTTATCTAAATTCCTGGAAACAAGTTGGCATATACTTTCTGGGTACCCAACACCAAGAAAGTCCAACTATGATGGAAAATAATAGTTGATAGCATTTATGTAGCACTTAAAATTGCAATATACTGTACATATACTCTTTCATTTATTCCTAACAATCCTGGGAGGTAGATGCTCCTTTGTATTACAGATTTGAGACCATGTCTTCTGATTATAAGTAACAAGAAATTATAGCTTATAATAAGAGCTAACATATAGAGCAGTTTAAGGTTTTTAAAGCACTTAAGAGACTATCTCATTTTATCCTCACAACAACCCTTAGAGGACAGTGCTGTTGTTACCCCCCATTTTCTTATGTGCCGCTAAGAGTCTCAGTGTATAGAGCACTGGGCTGGCTACGAGGAAGACTCATTTTTCTGAATTCAAATCTGGCTTCAGATACTTACTAGCTGTGTGACCCTGGGCAAGTCATTCTTTGCCTCAGATCTGTCATCTGTCAAATGAGCTGGAGAAGGAAATGACAAACCCCACCAGTATCTTTGCCAAGAAAACCCCAAATGGAGTCATAAAGAAGTGGGGCAGGACTGAAATGACAGAACAACTACAGAACACATGAGAAAACTGAGGCTAAGAGTGTGCAAGTCCACATTTGAACTCAGATCTTCCTGATTCCAAGCCCAGCACTCTTTTTAATTGCAACATTTGGCAGTACTCTGGAAGATGCTGGCTTTCTTAAAAACCCCACCACTTCTTGACTGGGACAGAAAAGAAACCAGATTGAGTTTCTGTCCTTTCTCAATGACTTGTAGTTTTTCTCAGTCTGAACCTTCTTCTTGAAAGGTCTGAACATTCCCAAGAGACATGAGGCTCAGGGTTGGGGGTGAGAAGAGAACTTAGCTGGCGACTTAGAGTCTCTGTGCCTGCTGGAATGAAATCAGCTGGGGAAGGAAGAAGAAAAAGAGGGATCATTTGACTGAAACTCAGCTGCCAACTTGATTCTGGCTTCTTCCTCCAGTCATACCAGGACCTGGTGCAGCGGCTGGAACCAGTCATCATGGAGTTAGAGCGCCAAGGCAACGTCCTCGTCATCTCCCACCAGGCTGTCATGCGCTGCCTGCTGGCTTACTTCTTGGACAACAGTGCAGGTGCTAGAGAAGGGCACAGGGTGGGAGGAGAGGATGAGGAGGGGAAAGGGCTCGCCTATTGATGGTGCCTGAATCCCTTGGCCCTTGGTCCTGAGAGTAGGTATTTCAGTCTGGTAGAATGATCTGGTACCTATTAAACATGTCCTTTGACATCCCCAACCCTACTGCTACAGGAGCACCTTTCTAGCTTACCAGGCCTCATTGACCACCAAGTTAGGTGAACCTGTAGTTTAGGGAGACTTGATGCCTTCTCTATTCATTTTTCTGGTTCTTTACTGTCCTCCTACAGTTTAAGAAAGGATATCCTTTAACCTTTGAATGTGCCTCTTAGAGGCATGAAGCAACACAGACAGATCCACATTTCCTTGGAGAGAAAGAGTTGGGGAGGTGGAGGCAGCAGGCTGGTCGTCGGTTGGAAGTAGGGAGGGTAAAGGGTACCATCTCTGTGCCTGCTTGTTTCCCTAACTTCCAGGCTGACAACAATCTCCTAGTCTACAGAAGGCATTCTTCATGTGGGTGTATAAGGGGCCTTCATACAATTCTCCTTTATCCCAAGGCCTGCCTAAATCCCTGGTCCAGCTTCTTTACCTCCGTTCTCCTTTACTAGGCCTAAGTCAGTCCATGTTAGCCACTAATCTGTTTCCCACCTCAATCACTTGGAGTGATCTTGTGGTGATTCTGACCCCTGTAACTTGGAGTTCAATGTCCATAGGACAGAATGGAGCCCCTTGGTAGGGATTGCAGCAGGAGAGTTCTGACAGTTGGTGGGTCCTCCAACCTCCCCTTTTCTAACTCTGTTCCTTCCCCATACTGCCTATGGACAGTATTATTTAATGAATCAATCAACAAACATTTGGTAAGTGCTTACTTTGTGCCACACACTGTGCTAGGCACTGGGGATACAAAAGGAGGCAGAAGCCAGTCCAATTCACTATTTATTTCTGGTTTCAGATGAGCTACCCTACTTGAGGTGCCCACTCCACACCATCTTCAAACTCACACCTGTGGCCTATGGTAATTATGAGTTTAGGGGCTAAGTTGGGAGGTGGGAATTGAGGAGAATCAAAATAGGGAGTTTTCTTAGCAGTTTGCTGAGAGGTTAGCAGACGTTGCCAGAGAAAGATCCTCAGGGCCCTTTTTAAAAGTTAAGTTCAGTGACTGTGCTCTTCTCTTGTTGTATTAGCCAATGTCATCTGGAAGAGGGCCAACTTCTCTGGGACTCTTCTTCTCACTAGATCTCGTGGAGTCATCCTGGATTAACTTTTCATCTAAGAATTCTTCCTTCCCTTCTCCATTAGGATGCAAGGTGGAAACAATAAATCTCAATGTGGAAGCTGTGAACACTCACCGAGACAAGCCTGCTGTAAGTATTTCCCTGATGGAATGGTCTGCCAGTCCATCTCTTTGCCTCGGGCAGTAGGAGGGCTGGGTGTAGGGGGCCCTTCGATGCTCACTCAGGTCACTGCTGCAGGCTAGTCTTCTGGCCAACGGGTTCTTTTGCCATGGGAATGGCAAAATCGTCATTGTTATTACATTTAAAAATAGGGTCCTGAAATTAGAGGTCAAGGTGGAAAACATTTCAGTAGAGTGAAGCTGGATCTTTTTTCTGGGAAGGTCCCCCACTTGACAGGCAGAGTGTTCCAAGGACAATGGGGCAAGGAGTTAGGAGGCTTCAGAACTAGCCCTGAGCCTGCGAGATCTGAGAGGGTCTGTTCCCTCTCCTATCGGAGCCTGTTTTGCCCCTGGGAGAGTCTAAGGCCGGATGAGGTATCATCCATGTCTGCAGTCCTTTCAGATGCCCAGTGGTAAGAGAAACTGGATAGATCCTGTTTTGGTGTTAGATCTCTGGAGGACAGGAAGGCAAAATCAGGGAAGTGGTCTTAACCTTTGTGAAGGAGCTCTTGGCTTGGCATTCATTCCTGTGGTGTCCCTCCATTTCTGATTAGAACAACCTCCCCAAGAACCAAACCCCTGTAAGGATGAGAAGGAACAGCTTTACGCCTCTGTCCAGTTCGGATACAATAAAGCGCCCAAGAAATTACAGTGTTGGGAGCCGGCCCCTCAAGCCCCTCAGCCCTCTCCGTACCCTGGATGCTCAAGAAGGGGCTGACCAGCCGAAGACCCAAGTCAGCGTTCCCGTGGTGTAACTGTGTGTGTTCTTCCTCAAACCCAGTCTCTTCTCCCCTTTCACTAATCACCTAGGACTTACTTTAACTTTCACATCTTCAATTAATCCAGAACTCGAGACTGTGTTTCTGAACCAGTCAGCTTCAATCATTCTCAGATCTGGTGGGACACATTACCTTGCCAAGGTTTCGACCTTGGTCAAAAGCTAATGGGGTATTTTGGGAGAGGTATTTGGGCAAGAGTTTTGGTGAAAGAGAAAAGAAAGTCCCATGAGAGAGATGATTTGGTGTAGTCAAGATTGGAAGGGACTGATAAGCACTTTCCAAACACCTCTTTCTTTACTCAACCTATCATCATTAATGTCCTTTGTTTGTGGGTGTGTGGGGGACACGTGCTGGGGAACGTATTTTCCTTGACCTCTAATTCCTTTTGATACTTTTTACTAATGCACTTACTTGCTTTCTTCCCTGTCCTCCCCCTCCCCTCTATTAAACTGGCCCATTTTTGACCACAGTGATGCATGGAACCTGTGTGGTGCCTGTGGAAGGAACAGAGAGCAGATTGGGGAGGGAAATTTGGACTCTTGTTGGTGGCTCCACAGTGGGGCTTAACGTGAAGGGGTTGCTCTCTTCCCTTGCTCTTTCCACTCAGCCCATGTCAAGTGAACTTCCTGGCCCACCCCTCACATAGGGTCCCTTGTTGGGGTATATGAGACATAGCATCCACAGTCCTTGGGCCCCACTTCCTCCCACCAGGAATGACCCCCAGACCTTTTTCATTTGGGGGAGAAGCAAGGTTTTGTATATCTGGATGATCTCATCCTAGGCTTTGCTTTTCAATTTAAAAGGCTGTTATAAGGGCTGTTGGTGTGTGCTGAATGGGGGTAGGGAGATGGTCTGTATTCTGCCCAAGGCTCTTCTAGGGGAGCACATACTGAGAAAGGTCTCTCTTTCCCACTGGCTCCCAGGCTTATTGCCAAGAGCAACAGCTGCCCTGCCAAAGCCAGTGACCTCTCTGGGCCAATTAGAAGGATAGAGCTCGAGTCTGGAACTATTGGGGATGTTGAGTGTTCCAACTCTTTGAGGCAACAACATCTGACTCCTTCCCCTTGCCCTGAAGTAAATCCTGAGATATACAAACAATAATATTCATCAAATGGAATAGATATTTTAATACATGTAATGCATTAGGAAAATTCTCCCACCCACTTCCTTTTTTGTTTTTCCAAAGCTACAGAGGCCTATTGAAACAGCCTGGTGGTTTTGCTGCCTCTCCTTGGGATAGGATGTGCCACGGCCAAGTCAAAAACCACACCCATCAGGACCCACTGGGATGCCTAAAGGCATTTGGGCTTCACATTTCCAAGTTTTGTCCTTAGCGTCTTCTCAGTTTGGGGCCTTTTCTGTTAGCCCTGAGGAAGCTACTTCTCTACTTATTGTGTTATGTCTGCTTTCTCAGCTTAGTACTTGCCCTAGACATTTCCCATTTGGGTCCTTTTGTGCTTCCTCTCTTAATAGCCTCGGAGACTGTATTTACATGGGATCTGTGGAGCTCCAATTTCCTTTCCCTCTCATTTCCAATCTCTTTTTTTGGGGGGAGTGTAGGTGATCTTTGTGTATTTGGCAAGTATCTTAATCTGGGACTGGTATAAATACTACTGCTGTCCGTGGAGTGGGGTGAGGAGACAGACTCTACACTTCCCTGTCCTTCCTTTGTAGGAGCTATTTGTTTGGGACTAGATGACTGGAGCAGATTATCAATAATTCAGTTTTCCTGTAGTGAAAATGGGCAGCTTCTTGTGTCAGTCACATGGAAAGGCCAATTGGACAGCGAGTGCTTGAGCTGAGCATCCAACTTAGGAGTCCTAGAGTCTCTTTGGTTAGATGTTGGTCAGCCAGCCAATCAACCATCAGACGTTTGGTTCTTGCTCTTGCTAAACTCTGGGGATACAAAGAAAGGGTGGGGAGAAGTTCCTGCCCTAAAGGACCCTGTATTCTAATGTTAGTCTGAATGGGTCAGAATTAAAGACTGAATATAGACTTAGAGAGTCAGTTATTTTGAGTGGATGGAGACATCCCAGTATTGTAAGTGTGCAGCATGGAGGGAGGTTAGGAGACTTGGTTTCTAGTTCCAATTCTTCCTTCACTTACCCCATTAGTAAGATGAAGAGAATTATTCCCTTTCCATTGTAAAGGCACCACAAGTATTGGATTTGTTGGATAAATAACTGGTGCTTCTATGTGCCGGAGGTGCTAGAGAAGGGTGCAGATGATGATTGGCAGGCAGAGCTGAGATCTCCAGCAGGAGCTCCCCAGATTTATGCTCTTTGTTCTTATTGTCCAAAGGCACGTGGCAGCCAGTTTCTAGACTCGAGCTTGTCTGTGCCCTTTTGAAACACATTCCATTCCAGGGCTAGAGTTAAGATAAGTTGACATTGTTTGTTTAGCCAGCTAACAGTGAGCACTGAGGGCAGAGCCATGGCTGCCAGGTGCTCCGGAGAGGGTAAGGACCCACGCCTGCTTTTTCCTGTCTGTCTCCTCAAGGGTATGTTAAACACCTCTAATTAGAAATGATTGTATACTCACAAAGTATACTAAAAGGTGTAAATGAGCGTAGTACCCATTGCCAGGCATGTGTGCTGGGGAGACATTAAAATGTAGGGCAGATAATTCTCCTGCATGTCCCTTCTCCATCATCCCCTACCCTAATATACCCTGCACACGTAATAAGCACACACCTTGGCTATGGTACTGAGGTTGTTAGAAGTGCCCTAGAGAGAGCTGAGCTTTGTCCCACATGAGAGGGACACAGAGAGTGTGGGGGTATATGTGTGATGGCTTAAATCAAATAGGTATGGTTTGGGTTTGGCCAGTCTGACAGCTTTGCTCTGGAGAAATATTTATCCTGAGGGTCTTCTGGGAGTAAGAGAATGAAGCAGTTAGTTGTTGATGGAAGAGAATTAAGGCCTTTTGCCCTTTTGCAGCCTTTTGATGGGAGAGGAATCAGCAAGACTTGGGCTGTTCCATGTGTTGTCTTTGTTGAGATGAATCTTCTAGAAAGCAACTGACAACCCCACTGAACCAAGGGAGCTGAAATCTCAGCTCTCCTGGCCTTGGAGCCAGAGCTGAGCTAGCTTTTTACCCCATCCTTTCTGAGTGCCTTCCTAATGCAGCTTCTTCCATGAGGGTTATCTGGGCATCTCCTTTTCTCCTTCCTACCTCTTCCTCCATTTTCTTATGTATAGGTTTCTGAATACTTTGACTCCAGTGTTGAAGTCTTAAGAAGCATTAATGAGATGGGGGAACTTATCGGACCTTCTCTGAAAAAATGATTGCTGATACTGCCTGAGGGGATTTAGAAAAATGATCTCTCTCTATCTCTCAATATCTCTCTCTGTCTCTCTCTATTTCTCTCTCTCTCCCTCTCCCTCTTCACCCCTCTTCTTTATTTCTCGTCTACTGTTAAATGAGAAAGAAGAAATTTTTTTTAGGATTTCCTTTTTTCTCCGCTTTGGGAATCGAAAGTCCTTTTCTTAGCACTTCCCTGTTTTTCCTTTCCCCAAACTGGAAACAATTTCCCAAACATTAGCCTTAAATTCTTAGATCTCATTCTTATTGGAAACAAAAAGCACAGAGAATAACTTTTCAGGGGCATATAGGAGACTTAAACCATGTAATCCAACCCACATTCATTAAACTCCTACTCTCTTCAAGGCATTGTGTTAGGCTCTTACGTTGTAAAACAAAATAAAAAACATTTTGCTGCCCTCAAGGGGTTTATAATCCATTGCAGGAGTTTATATCCCACTGCTGCACTGTCCTTCCCTAAATTTTCTTATTAGAAGTGGGAGCTGGGGATTGAATATCTCTGCCCCCCTTACCAGATTAGAAATACTTTGCACTTTAACTAAGGTTCCAGGGCCCCCATTTGTTGCCCTTATTTAGACACTGACATTTTGAAGAGCCATGTGATCCAGATGTTTGGAGATAAATGTGCCTTGTGGCTTCTGTGAAGGTGTCCTAGTCCCAGGGAAGAGTGCCCAGACAAAAGAGAGATATCTGGATTATGCCATGTTATGTAGGTTCCATGGGACTTTGCCAGGACCAAGAGACAGGTAACAAGCCAAGACCTCTATGTGTGTTACCAAGATGGCAGTAAACTCACCAGCTTTTCCAATGCAAAACATGGTTGGATTTTTTTTAAATTTGAAAAAAGTTTTACAGAGCAAAAAAAGTGACTGAGCCACATTGCTTAAAACCATGATTTGTAAACAGCGTCTACACTGTCCTCTCCTCTCCCCCTCACAACCCTGGGATAGTGATTTAGACACCAGATGTTTGTACAAGAGGAATGTAACCTAAACTCTCTGAGCAGAGGACTGTTCAGCAAAGCATCCTTTATTTTTTTAAAGAAAAAAAAGATCAGATATCTGTGTGCCTAGCTGGCAGCCCTGTCCTATTTGGTGACTTGAGCTGATTGTTACCGTATCTGGGTTGTAGTGCAGCTTCCATATTTCATGTGCCCTGTTGAACAGAACAGAGAACCCTGCATTTTCTACTGCAGGGCTGGAGGTGGAGAGTTGTACACGATTCAGAAGGTGATTTTTCCTAAGGGCTCCATGGCAGCTAAATTCTCATCCATTTTAAAAAGTGAGGATTACATATCAGTTGTACAGTTTGTGCATCTACCAAGGGATTTTGAGGCTGTATAGGGCATGTGTATGGTATGGATCTGATGCTGTTACCTCCAAAATCCAAGGACTGGAAAGGGACGTTGAGAGGTCATTTACTCTAATTCCTTGTCCTTAGGCAGGACACAGGTTAGCCTTGATTTCTGATCCTGATTTGTACTTCAATGCCTAAATCACATAAGAAACCATCCGTTATTTTTAAACTAGCTATGGTTCAATTTTCCTATACAGAACTTTGTCATGTTGGTGAATATAAATGCCTATGTAGGAGATTTTGCATTTTTAAATACACTTCTTCAAATGGTGGAGCCTTCTAGAGTGTTGAATAGGCTCCAGTGATCTATATCATGCTTACTGACTTGTCAATGGTTTTGTAGCTCATTTTCAGTTGTTAATTTTATGTCTTTGAATCAAGGTAACTGGGCCACCCATCCCAGTGCCTTCCATTTTGGAACTGCATATGAGCACTTGTCCTGTTTTTAATTCTTCTCAATCTCTAAGGATTATCTAGCAGAATCCTGCTGTTGGGATCTATTTTGGGAAAACTTAGCACTAATTGTATGTTCTGTGGGAAAATAAAAGGTGGACAGAGGGTGTACAGAGCAAGTGAAAATTTTATCACTATTGAGGGTAGGGGAAGGTAGGACAGGTTTATGTGTGGCCAGTGAAATGGCAGTCTGACTAGGAATGGTCTGCCTTGGGAAGGCTCTACAGTCTGGCCATGAATTCAAGAATGCTCCAGCATAGACCTCTTGCAAAGAAGGAACATTACCTCAAATAGCACGACATTTGTTCTGGTGACTGATTTCTTGATATGGCACTTAGATCCACATGAGGTGTTTAGAACTGTATTTGAAAAGTGTGCATGTTTATTTTGTCATTTTGTTTATCGAATAGGTAAATAAAACTGTTTCATACCTTGAAACTCTTTGAAGGCTCCTGTTTTCTTTGTGTTCTGACTTTGCTGTCCTCTGCCAAGACTGAATTATTAGTTTGATTAGGGTCCACAGTATGTCAGACACAACTCTCCCACACCACCTGCTGGGGAAGAGGAGAAGGTCACTGTAGAGGATCCCTAGAGTAGCACTGGGGCTATCCCTGGGAGTTTCCATGTGCTTGGTGTGCCAAACACACTACTTCTACACCTGGAAAAGACTCATCAGTAACAACAGAAAGGAGCACAAGGTCTTGAGTAAAATCACACCATGAAACTCAGTGGCCATGGATAACTTCATTATTTGTAAATTTGGATCAATAGAGGGAGTCCTTCTAACGCATGACCTCCTTCACAAGAGATCAGGGGCGATGGCGTCAGACTTCACTTTTGTCTCATTGACCTGTTCTGGGGCAGACAGTGCCAGGGCGATGATTGCTCTGTGCTGGCTGGTCAGATGTATTGAAAGCAAGCCATAAAAATCCTCCAGAACCAAGGAAGCATCTTGGCCTCCTACTGTTATCCCTGCTACAAGGTCTTAGAGTGGGCCAGACATTAGGGGTAGTGAGCTATCTGACTGATGTGGCATGGTTTCCTCTCTTCTGCTGAGGACTGGTTGTTTTTATTGAGATCTCTAAACCTCAGTCCATAGTCCATCATAGACTAAGGAAGGCTTCCCAGTGTAAGGATTGGAGAAGTTTAGCAGGATGTCAGGGAAGAGGAGAAAGTAATAGATTTATGAAATACTTTCCCTGCTTTTATTAAAAGTTCATAACTTTGCTGTTTTGAGTTGAACCTGGCTCTGAAAAATGAGAGTGAGAGAGAGAGAGAGAGAATGAGAATGAATATGAATGCATGTGTGAGGAGGTGATAGTGATGTGGATGGTCTCCTTTCCCCTTCTTCTGCCATGGTAGTAATCACTTTTTTTTCTCTTACTCTCTGGCTCTCCTAGGCAAAAATGGGGCTGGCCATGTGAAGGGACTCTACCACAGAGCCCCTCAAGATGCCCTGCTCTGGATAAGGAGGCCAGGGCCAGACCTCTCCAGGAGACGCAGCCAGACCTACCGTTCACTGCCAAGCTTGGGACCTCGGCGCTGCAGGGGCTAGAGCAGGAAGCTAAGTGGGGGCAGCTGGGCTTTGGGGACCATTCAGAAGAGGCCTGGAAAACAAATGACAAACATAACCATCTTTTCTCTCCAATAAATACTGTGAATATCAGCCAGGCTGGGAAACTGTATCCCAGGCTCCTTGATGGCCTGGCCCGGCTTCTCTGAATGGAAGCTTCACTTGGTTTTTAATTCTCTCTTTTCTGGATTTAGCCTGCATGGATTATTCTGGCTTTTATTTAAGCATTTCATGCCCCACCTCTGGCTGCCTGTAGCTTTAGCTGACTGCTTTATCTCTGGACACTAAGGCAACTCTCTGAATTTAGTTGTTACCTGGTGAGGGGACTGATCTCAGCCCCACTCACTTGTCCCTATCCCTTTCAGGCTATCAGCTTTGAAACCCAGGGCCCACTTTCACCTTTGCAGGACACTTCTGCCCTTTTGTGAAAGAGAAGAGGAAGAGATCTTGGGATGAGGTTCAGTGTCTAGTGGAGTGATCGCCACCATTTCAAAGGAAGTCCTTCGCTTAACCATTTTTCTTGATTTTAGCTTTTTGGCTCAGACTCTGTAAGGGCAGAATTTTCAGAAAGACCCTTCAAGATAAGTCCATGCTTGCTCCTGATTTCTCCCTTGTAATTACTATCTTTTTCAATACTGGATTTTTTTTTTTCTACCTAATGTTGTGTGCCTCTCCTAGCCAGAGAATAGTATAGTTCCAGTTGGGAAGTTTAACATCCTCTTTACTTCTTTTGGCATTGACAAATTTTTTTAGGAAATAACTTTATGTGAAATTTCTCTGCACTTCAAACTATCAGATCCTTAATGGCAGGGTCTGTCTCAGGGCCTTATGGTCTCCAAGGAGGCTGTGACTAACTAAGGAAACTGTTGCTGAGGCACCAAGAGAGCAGCTTAGCGTGCCAACCCTCCCACAATTGGCCTGTTCCCCCTCTCTCGGGGTCTCTCCAGCTCTTTTGTCAGAGTTTCTAGGGACAAGGGGAGAGAAAGCAGATACACTCAGGGCTTGGGAGCTGGCTCCCTTTGGTTTCTCTTAAAGGCTATAGGGTTCTTACCCTACTACTCTGCATTTGACTGTACCAGAAAAAAGGGTACAGGTTACCCTGCATGGCAAGCAGAACTTCTAAGGCAAACCTGGTTGGTCTCATAAGGATAATTAGCTTTTAAAACTTTTATCTTTGTTAATAATTTTAAAAAAATCACTTAAATGAGCATGCTATGGGGATGGAGGTAAATGAAGGAAAGGGGGGCTTGGAGGGAAGAAAGACAAATAAATAAAAAGGGAACTTTTCCCATGTGATCCTACTATCAGGTGGGAGATACAGAGTTCTTAATTGTGAAGGGCTGAGCTGCAGGCAGTTCAACTTCCGGTGATTAGGGGCTACACATATACCCTTGCATCCAGGTAGCCCCTCAGTCTTCCTTGGAACAAGGGATTTTTTTTTTAACCTGGCTACTGGAAGTCAGTACTTTGAAAATTCTCTCATACTCTCCGCCTCTTTGTATGTATTCGGGTATTGTCTTCATTTTGATTCATAGCTTTGCGTCATCCTTGCAGGGCATTTGGGTTTGCCACTCAAATGATGAATTCCTCTCTATTAGAAGTCTTCAAGCAAACCAGTTGTGGTATGTTTTTTACCTTGCTTAGGTAGGGTGTGGACCACATGGCCTCTGAGGATCTTTCCAACTTTGATATTCTGTGGGGATCAGTTTTTCCAGCAAAGATTCTTTTGTAACGTGAATTTACCTTATATGAATCCTTTTTTTGGTCCCTCTATTGAGTTCCTTTTATAAAATAATTTTCTAAGGGAAAAAAATTTAGCTCCCAGAAGTGATAAAATGTCTCAGAATGTAACACATCTTTTTATGCACTCAGGAAAAAATGACAGATTCCACACAAGACAATAAGATACAAAATTAATACTGTAAAGAATTAATAATTTAAAACTGGCAGTTTTACAAATAACAAGTAGACTATACTTATATTTCCAATCTATCCCACTCATTAAGGACCACTGCCTAGTATAGGCCTTGCACATACATAGTGAGCAGTTTTAATAAAAAGTTGTTAACGCTAATTATTAGCACTTCAGAAATGGTATTTATGTCTGTGTGATCTTGGAACAATTCACCCCTCTAGGCCTAAACCTCATCTGTAAAATGTGGGGATTGGACTCATCGAATTTTAAATGGATGATCCAATAATCCTGAAGTTCTTCTCAGCTTCAAATTGATGACCTATCACCCTTAAGTTTGCTGATTGACTGCTGATCTGTTGCTATTATGCCTTGGTAGAAAGTGCAGATACAATGACATCACAGATGCAGACCAAAAAAATCAATGGGCCAATTTAAGTTCCACTGTATGCATTAAACGATTCCTGGAACCCTATCACTAGATGTGGCAATAGAAACAATAAATAATAAGATCTAGCTTTTATCTTCTTGTTAGAGGGAATTTCTGATTTAGTGGATAAATTTATAAAACTGAGAATTCTTAGGTTAAGTGAGCAGGGGGCATGTGTATAAGCCCTGGCAAATATTTTTATCATTAATATCTAGACTACCACTATTGTGATGATCTGAGAGTTCATGAAAATTTCCACATTGCTTTCTGGTGTATTTTTTCATTCGATCTCCTGATTAGAAAGGACTAAATGGGATCATTCTCCCTTTTCATTTTGCAGTGCTTCCTGAGAGAAGAGAATGTTTCCTTTCAGTCTTTGGATTCTCAGCCCCTAGTATGTAATTGGCCTTCAGATGTTGAATTTATGGAGTTTGAATGGCGGAGACCTTTAGATATTGTGACACACTCAAGGTCCCAGAGCAAATCCTTGATAGAGCTGGAATGGAAGTCTCTACCACATTGCGGAGTGTAGGTTAAGGACTCTGATGGTAAACATCCCTCCTAATCACAGCTAATAGCCTTGTTAGGATCTGGGCCAGAAGCTGGTGGTCCAAAGCACCTTCAGTCTTAGGTGAAAGCTATTATTACCCCTCTAGCTCTTCTACTTCACAAATAACTGGAGTGAGATCATATTTTTTTCACACCAGGGATCGCCCTTAGGTAGCCCAAACTTCACTCATGTCAGTAATCTTCAACTTGTGCCCAAGCCAACCCATTCCCTACCCCTTCCCCATCAGTGTACACATTTGGTAGCCTTAGGGTGTTGCGTTGTCATCCTGCTAGGTTTTTTTTTAAGGAGCTAGAAGGGAATTTAGAAATCATCTAGTCTATTATCCTCTGACTTAATACAAGAGGCAAAAATGGTCCAAAGAGGGGAGGAAATGACTGGGAATAGACTGTAATAATTTGCAATATAAAGGGAAAAAAGGAAACTTATATACGCTTCACTTAATATCAATTTTGCTTTTTTTTTTTAAGTAGAAGAGGCACTTAATGTTAAATGTTAAAATGTTCAGTTTTATATAGAGGAGATAATATAGAAGATGAGAATGGGGGAAGGAAGGTCCTTTAAAGGTAACTGCATTAGCACAAAAAATAGAGCTTCCTATTTCCATCATGTAGATTTCTTTTTTAAAAAAAAATTCAAGGCACTTTTCCCCCTCATACCACTTTCCTGATTTTTCTTCCTTCCCTCATCCCATTTTCCTGATTTTTCCCTTCCTTACCTCACCTCATTTTCCTGATTTTTTTCCTTCTTGCCCTCACTCTACTTTTCAGACAGAGCATAAGAAATGTCTCTTGCAACCGTGGCAGCACTTTCTATATTATTAAGAATGAAAGAGTCCTTGGCAATATGATTTTCTTTTCTTTTTTGTCTTATGCTTTGTTTCGGTTCAAGACATCAGTGAAAAAAAAATTGGTCGGACATTAGCCGCACCTTGAGTTAACTGACTGGAGTGTAGTAATCCTGTTCAGCTTCTAGGAGGAATAAGTGTTCTCTCCATGAGGAGGCTAGTGGTCTAGATCTGATGCTGGCTAGGTCTGAAAGAGCCTCCATCTAAACTACTTCCAGATTCCAAAGGGTATCATTCCCCCAGGGGAGCCTTCTACAGTCAGCTTCACATCCCAGGGTGTCCCTTCTTTGCCACTGCCATTTCAGAATCCCCATATAATGGAAAGGAAGGAAGCTGGACATTCCTGAGGCATTATTGACTATGATTGGTTAAATATTATTTTATAAATATGCATCCCTGAACCACTTCTGGTACTGATTAATTGCTTTTTTTTCTTCATTGATTTCTGGGTGACTCTAGACCCTTGAAATCAGTCTAGAATATATATATATATATATATATATATATATATATATATATATATATATATATTATATAATATGGTGAATGTGATGGGGGAAAGGGGAGGGTGGGAGTTGTCTTTATGGGATGGTCTCAGATTTGGGAGTGGGTGGGAGAGGAAGAAAAAGTGCTTTCAGCCACAGAGCCTGACAGTGTCTTATTTTGGGTTGGGGTAGGGATGGACAATTGGCATATGTTTGGAGTTACTATATAAGGAAAGTTTGTGTTATTCTTGAAGAATGGTTTGAATTTTCTTATTTCTGTTTATACCCAAGAAAATATATTGGCAAACTGATTTCTTCTTTCTGAATGTACTGCATAGAAGCCATTGCCATGAGGCTTATTTGCAATAAAGCATTTTCTGAAATTCTTTACTGTCTTTGTATCTGTGACTATATGGGGACTGAAGTTTTAACTCTGTTTTATAATTCGTTCGACAAGTACTGAGCATCCACTTAGCCCATCCTACTGTTCTAGAAAAGAGCAAGAGATACACAGAACTGTAATTGAGGAGCTTTACAAATGGCTAGGTAGTTGAGACATACATGCACACAAAAGTTTAATACTATAATAACATAAAACCTTTACAAGATACTATAAATATTTAAATGCACTGCCTACGTTTCTCCACCAGTTTTATTAATGGCACTCTTTTTTTTGGTTTGTTTTTTGAGGGTGGAAGGCAAGGCAATTGGGGTTAGTGACCTGTCCAAGATCACACAGCTAGTAAGTGTCAAGTGTCTGAAACACTCTTTTTTTTTTTTTTAAACTTCCTTCCTTAATATACTGTGATCAAATATCTGCACCAAATCTGTTAAAAGTCAGTGCTGCCTTTGACTCAGGATCCTTTCATCAGTGAACCAAAGGATGACTTTGAATAGTCACATTATTTTGCTTAGAGGTATTAAATGAAGTCTTGTAAGCACATGAACTTCCAGGACAATTTCTAGGTCAATAGAGTTCTATCAAAATGGTCTCTGTAAATTGAGAACTTAATTTCTTAAAATAATATTTCATTTTCCCCAATTCCACATGAAGACAATTTTTCACATTAATTTTTTTATTGAGGTTTTGAGTTCCAAATTCTCTCTCCCTCTCCCTGAGACAGAAAGCAATGTAGGATATATATTATGTAATATAGGTTATACATGTGCAATCATAGTAAACATTTCTATATTATTTTTTTTTTTGCAAGAAGACGAGAAAGAGGAAGAAAAAGGAAAAGGAAATAGTATGTTTCAGTCTGTATTCAGATACAATCAGTTTCTTCTTTGGAGGTGGATGACATTTTTCATCATGAGTCCTTTGGGATTGTCTTGGATCATTGCTGAGAATAGCTAAGTCATTCACAGGATAGCATAATTTCTAACAGTTACTCTCAATGTCAACATTCCTGTCAGTAGGATAAAACTGAATTATTTCTGCTGATCTTAAGTGGGCTCACCTAGATATGAGGCCATGAGGACTTATCAGCTTCCAATAGGAACCACTCCTTGGTCCTTTGCCAGGAAGGGTCTATAGGAAGAAAAGAACAGGATATTTGTCTGTCAATGGGCTGCTGGGGTGGGGTGGGGTCCCCTCATCAAGGAGGTGAAGAATAATATTGATTTTTGATTCTCTGCCCTCTTGGAGAAGATAAAGAAAGGCTTTTAGAAAATGTCTGTGGTATTGAGTCCATAAACAAATATCTAACAATTATCAATAACAATGTAATAAAATAACTAATATGAAATGAATAACCAAAAATCTATCCTTTGGTCACCTAGGCAATTCTATCACACACGAGTACAACATGGATTAGTTGGATGTCTGATATTTATATTAAGTATCTTAAGGGCTAACTAAAGGGGAGACCATGATTTATTTCAGCCTTCAACATGCATATTATCTCATGTCCATTTTTCATGATCTTTACCTTTATTAATAGCAGTTTAAAAATGAATCAAATTCTAAGAGGTCCTGCAAGTCATATAGTTCTTTTTATTATATTCCATAGAGAAATCAAGTGTCAGGTCAAACATTAATTTGGAATAACCAATTGATCATTCAAAACTCCACATACACAGGACCCATGCAAAGGTGAAAAGGCAGGATTTGGGATGCAAAGGTCAGGGAACGGGAAGTAGGGTGACTTGACCAGCAGGGAGATTATGTGAAAGGAAATATTGTGAAATAAGAAAGTAGATTAGAGTCAGACTGCAAAGAATTTCGAATGCCAAACTTTGGAGTTTGTATTTTATAGGCATTAGGAAGCCAGCAAAGATTCTTTAGCAAGTGAAGGCAAATTATTTTAGCAATTGTGTGAAGTAGTAGTTCTCAAAGTGGTGATCATGTAGCCAAAACTGTTTTGCAAAGATGTTTCATTCTTCATTTGTTTCCAACTCTTCATGATCCCATTTGGGTTTTTTTTTTTGGCAAAGATACTGGAGTGGTTTGCCATTTCCTTCTCCAGCTCATTTTACAGATGAGGAAACTGAAATAAACAGGGTGAAATGATTTGCCCAGGGTCACATTGCAAGTTAAGTATCTGAAGCCAAATTTGAACTCAGGTCTTCCTGACTCCAGACTCATCACTCTATGAAATGTGCCACCTGGCTGCCAAGATACTCCTCCCTTTTCCAACTCTGTATCTGTATGGTCAGATTCTCTTCGTATACTTGAACCAAAGCCACATATCCCAATGGACTGAATAAAGAAGCAGATGAGAGAGAATTCAGCTATCTTTTATTAAGCCACACATTAAACAGATTTGCAAAAATGTTTAAAACAATACCACTCTTCTGACTAATTGTTTTGGAAAATATAGTTTTTTTTAAAATAAAATATGTTATTTATTTTAGCATGATGGGGCTGTATTGTTATTTTTAAATTAATAAATATTTTAAAATTTTATCCATTTTAATTTCTAATATAGTAATAAATATTGGTAGATACGACTCTATATAAATAAAAACCCTATGATGTCCTCAACAATTTGTAAGAGTGTAAGGGGACCTGAGATAAAAAAAAAATTGAGAACTGTTGGTGTGGATGATGAACTGAAGAGGGAAAAACCAGAAGGAAAAACACCAATTAGGAGGCTATTGCAATAGTTGGACAACAAGTGATGATGGCCTGAATTGGAGTGGTGACTATGAATGGAGAAATGAAAATGGATGGGAGAGAGGTTGTCAGTGAATAAATTTTAAATTAAATTAAAGTTAAATTTTTAATTAAGTGTCTACGATGTGCAAAGGACTGTTCTAAGCTCTAGGAATAGAAGTAGAATGGTAAGGTAATCCCTGCCCTCAAAAAACTCTTGTTCTAATAGGGTGAGACATCATATTTAGGAGGTTTTAACTGCAAGCAAAAAGGAAAGACCCAGTGGTCTTAGGGTGTCATGGCAAAACAGATGCTAACAAATCTCCTTTAATGTTATCACTATTAATAAAATATTTTTCTTTTTTTTTGGTTGCCGTTTTGCACATAGTAGGTGGTTACTTCTTTTTATCCTGAACTTAAACAACACAGAATAAAATGGGCATTACATACACTTAGAACATTAAAGGGAAACAGTTCATGAAAATGAAGCTCCATTATATGCAACTTGGCTTTTCTTTTTAAGAGTCTAAGTTCAACCTGTAGCTTTCATACTTATCTGTGTATCTTTTTGGCTACCCTCTGTTCTCTCTCTCCTTTAAAAATGTTATCTTTTTAGTCATCTAGTTTCATACTCTTGGAATCATCACTGACTCTTTCTCTCCTTAAATGCTCGTATCCAATTAATTTCCAAATTTTACTGGTTCTGCCTCCACAGCTTTAGGATCCTTCCCATTTCCTCCACTCAGTGAGCCCCTATTCTAGTTCAGGTCATCATCATCTCTCTCTTGGATTGTTACAATAGCCTCCTAAGGTCTTCTTGCCTCAGATTTTTCTTCTTTCCCATCTATTCTCCACAAAGTTACCACATTTTAAATGTTTTTTTTTTTTTTAACACTGAATTGAAGTAACAAGACAAAAGGATATTTCCATATACAGAGAACAGAAAAAGAACATCATGTGTGAAAATAAACATCTGTTATATTCAGCTTATTTTTTTAAAATATACAAGATATCCCAAAAGCCTTAGTGCAGTTTTAAGCTATTTAAGCATAAAACTGCACTGACTTTACTACACCTTGTATAACAAATTCAACATGTTATTTTCAAAGTTGTCCTGCTTGTCTGTGTTTCCCTCTTAAATCTTATGTTCTCTTCTGTACATATTTTTAAAACTGTTTCACTGATCCCCTTTCTATTTTTTCTTCCCTTTTATATATCAACCTTATTGCTAACTCTGTCTCTCCTCAATGTAAAAAAAAAGATATAATTATTGTAACAAAAAACATAGTCAAATAAAACAAATCTCAATGTTTTCAATGTCTAAAACGTATGTCTCATTCCATATCCTGAGTCTATCAGTCTTCTATCCGAAGATGCTTCCTCCTGAGACCTCTGGAGTCTTTGTTGGAGTCTGATTTCTTAGGACATTCAAAATTAATTTTCTTTACAGTGTTATTGTTAGTGGTTCACTCAATTCACTCTGCATGAGTTCACACAAGTCTTCACAGGCTAATGTGAAACTATCTCTTTTGTCATTTCTTACAATATATTAATATTCTATTCCACTAATATATAGTAATTTGTTTAGCCACTCCCCAATTGATAGACATCTCGTTAGTTTCCAGTTCTTTATTATAATAAAAGGAACTGTTATAACTATTTTCTCTTAAGAAACATATCAACCAGCTGTTTGTCTATTTTAACAGTTTTTAAGTTTCCAGTTTTATTAATTCAACAGGAATTTTGTTTTCAACTTTGTTAATAACTTCTTTGAATTTTGGAATTTGTATTTTGTTTCTTAACTAATGTTTCTTAATTTGTTGGTGTTCTGGTTTGTAAAAAAAAAAGTTACACACCCAATTTCATGATTTATTCTTTTTCTTTTTTGTTGAAGAAATCGTTTTGAAAATATATTTTAGGTTCAGGCTTGCTTTGGATAAATCCTAAAAATTTTGTCATATCATCTCATCATTTTCTTTGATAAAATTTTCTATTGTTTCTAAGATTTATTCTTTGAACCATTAATTCTTTATGATTAAGTTATTTAGTATACCACTAATTTTTAACCTTTCAGAGGTGATTCTTAATTCATTTTTATTAGTGATTTTGAGCATTTTGATATGGTTGCTGATAGCTTGCATTCCAACTTCTACCTTCTTGTGTCTTACCAGCAATACCTCATCTCCGGAATACAGTCTTACTTCACCTCTCTCCTGTCTTAAAATCCTCAGATTTTCTCTGAGCAAGTGCCATCTTCTTACGTAAGACCTATCCTTATTCTCCAAGTTATTGACACTCTTTCCCTCATAAGATTACTTTGAATTCCTTGGTATTTATTTACTTTTGCATGTTATATTACCACCCCCCGCAGTGTAAAGTCTATGAGGGCAATGACTTATTTGGTCTTTATTTGTACGTCCCCCTCTTCTAACCCAGGACCTTGCACATAATAGACAATGAATAAATAAAGGCTTATTGATGTGAAGTTGTTGAAGTTAAAGATTTCATTCTCTTTCCCTTCCTTTCAAAACCTATAATCCTCCTGTTGCATTGCCAGAAACTGAGAGCTCTTTCCAAAACGCTCAGGCTTTCTGCTCCTGAGGGTATGACAGAATTTCCTTTTCTGTCCAGAACTTTCACGTTTTCAATTCTAGCCCAGAGCTGTTCTCTCCGCTCACACACCTCTCAATGAGATTTTGTTGTTTGTGACTGGACTACAGAATAGTTCCGCTGAAGAGTCCATCTGAACTCAGTCCTGGACAATCAGGACAATAGCTCATTGTAGGATGTTGGAACTCTCATTCTTTTTAAACTTCCCTGCTTCCTCCTTGGGGAATAAAATCAGTGAGAATCAACAGGATGTAGGGATATGACCTTTGCTAGGAGGTTGCAGATTCCCACCAAACTTGGGTCACCCACTTTGCTAAAGGTTATTCTTCTCTCCAGTAGGTGGGGCAAGAATCCAACCTTTCCAGAAAGCAGTGGTGTTTATGGTCTCAAGAAGTGAACTCCCTGATAACTGGTGAAAGACCAGGAGGCTATACCCTTAGGGTACCAGGAAGGAGTCGACGGGAGCACACACTTTGCAAATCTACCCTTCCCCTTTTTGCCCTCTCATGTCAACTTTAGCTTCTTTAGTCCTGACCTTTCATCAGGCAGGGGTAGGGCACAACTATTGGCAAATATTGACAGAGGTCAATAGCATGGCGCAAGGACTAGGTCTGTGACATGAGACTAAGCCTGGGGTACAAAGGTGATGGTCAACCACTGGTTCAGTATTCCCAGAAATCAGGTATTTCCGGATACTAGGCTGTGTTGAGTTTTCCCCCATTGGACTTGGCTGCTTTTCTGTTCCTTCATCGTTTTGCAAAGGCTACCTTTTGCTTCCGATCTTGTTTCCTGGATTTGCTCATTTTCCTGTTCAGCAGGACGCTTTCTTGGTATAAATGCTCTTTAGATTTCTCTTCTAGTAGACCCAGGGGAAAACAGAGATCTGCCCTGGTCCCATAGAGTAATAGAGTATCTGTTTCTATTGAAAGTAGGGGCCTTGACTGGGATCCTAATCTTGAACTGACCAGATGAAGTCTTGGTTTGTGCCCTGCATTCTGATTGCATGGCTGCTCCCGGCCTCAGTAGGTAAGTCTATTTCTTCTCAAGCTCTGCTGATGGGACATCTTAGGCAAGACTTGGGTATAGAAGGACCTGTTGTAGGTTTCTTACCTTGCAACATCACAGCTCCTAGAACCTTTGTACATTGTAGGAATTTAGTAAATAATATATACATCTATCTGAAGAGGCAATTCCTGGTCATTTATCTGCCTTCCCTGAGATGGGGTGGGGAGGGAAAGGAGGGAGCAGGATTGAAATGCTACATTCCAAGATCCTAGATGATCAGCTGATTTCAGCCAGGCTGGAAGGACCTTGACATTGAGTTCAATGAAAACCCTGTGCTCTTTTGATAGTCACAAAAGTAGATTGGATTTATACATTCTCTGTTTCAGGTAATTTTACTGGCCTCCAGGATTTGGAGACCCATTATGCAAAGGAAGGCTGAGGGCAAGGGTGAAATATATTGAATGGATGCAGATATGAACCAGAATCTAAAACCTTAGTCACAGGAAAGCAAGACTGTGGAGGAGTGTAAAAGCCCACCAAGAGCATCCCTCTTTCCTGTGTCAGGAGAGAGTGAATCTTGACTGATGTCTTTTCCCTTTCTCTCCCACCGATCATTGTCTCGACCCTCCTCCAGTCAACCATAGCATTTATAAAGTAACAGGTAGAGAAGAAAGCTTTCTGGTGACTTACATCTGTATGAGGGGCTACCACCTGGTAGGGAAGAAACAGCTTTCCTGCAATAAAACCTCCTTGGAATGGGACTCCCCAGCACCCACCTGTCTCTGTGAGTTTGGTTCCCCTGCTTCCATACTTGGACTTATAGGAAAAGCTAACAGAGAAAACTAGTCTAGCTAGAAGAGACCTTAAGAAATCACCTAGCACTACTTTTAAACAAACTGTACCCAAATTATGCAAGAAAATGTTATATTTACACTTAATATGTCCGAGTCTCTGTTTTTAAAAAATGTATAGTGATGAAAATTCAGTAACTGGACACATAGCAGATAGTCAAGAGCTATTCAGAGAATCAAATTAAGTATAGCTTTTGATGATAAGTTCTTCATGACATCAAACTGAATGTGTTTTTCTAATTTAAGCCCATTTCATTTTTGGGGGGGATTCATTGTAGAGATGATAAGCAATTCCCCTTTGCCTTTTTCCCCTTTATCAACCAACTATTTAATTAATTATTTATTTTGATTTAATTACTTAATTTTTAATCACTCAATTAATTAAGCACATACTACATACTGAGAATTGCACTGGACCCTCAGGGTACAAGGCCAAAAAAACAGCCCCTGCTCTCCAAGTTTACATTCCACTGGATGGGGGTAGAAATAGGGGGGAGGGTAACAGATTTAAAGTATTCACAGATAAAGTAATACAAAGTATATATATATATATATATATGTATATATATATACACCAGATGAATAATGACAATTTTGGTGGGAAGGACAATTTGGTGGAGGGCTCAAGAATGACCTCAAGAGAGTCCTTAAACTGAGTTTTGAAATGAACGAAAGAATCTAAAAGTGAGTATGAGGAGGAGTGAATTCCAGGTATGGGGGATGATCTGTGCAAAGCTATGGGGATGAAAGCTGGAATGTTGTGTATAAAAAACATCAAGGTGGGTCTGTTTGGCTGGAATGTAGCTGGTATGAAGGTGAGTAATATAATTAGCTTAGAGAGATAGGCTAGAGGCAGATTATGAAGGACTTTAAATGCCAAAGAGAGGACTTTTATCCTGAGTTATACATGTGCATTCCCTTAAGTAAGAAATAGGCCATCTCATTACACATCCTCACAGATTTCTGGAAGGAGGCTCATGAGATCTCTATATGTGTTGATAGAGAGCAGGCAGAACATATTTCACAGGCACTAAGGACTGCTTCCTCATTGGCAACTCTTCCTGCCCCCATTATTTGATCCTAAGGGCCACGGAGAGCCACCAGACCTTGTTGAGCCAGGAGGTGACATGATCAGACTCCCACCTTAAAAATATCTCCCTGGTCACTGTGTGGAGGATGGACACGGGAGCAGGAGACTAGGAGGCTGTTGCAATAGTCTAAGTGAAGGATGATGAAGCTTTGATTAGTGAAGGTAGGTGCTCATATGAGTGGAAAGCAAGGGAGAGATGTTAGAGATGTAACAGAGGCAAAACTAGCCAAACATGACAGCTGACTGGATATCAAGGGTGGGACAGGGCTGGAGAGACTGAAGATTTGTGGATGTCTCCAAAGGTTTCAAACCCTGATGACTGAAATGATGATAGAACCTAAACTAAACTAGTCTAAAGGATATCAGCTTCTTAAAAATGTAAGACTGTAGATTTACAGCTGGAAGAGGTCTTAGAAATCTCCTTAACTTTTCCTCTCTGTGACCTAACTTAGACCTTGTAGTCATCTGTTACCCTTCCTGGCTCCCTGTCTAGGGGAATACCCAAGGAGCTGGGACTTCATCAGCTTGGGGAACTCTTTTCACCAAGGCAGATTTAATGTAGATAGCATTCTTCAGTGACTTAGGAAATACATTCTAGGGAACTGCTTGAAGCTAAATGAGGTTAAGTGACTTGATTAGGCTCCCATAGCTAGTAAAGTGTCAAAGGCAGAATTTGAACTCAGGTCTTCCTGTCTCCCAGCTCTATTACACCATACTGATTCTATGCCTGTGCAGATAACAAAAATAATGAATGAAAGAGCAGAAAAATCACTTAAGGTGATGTCACAAGCCCTGGGTTTGAGTCCTAGCTATGACATGTTACTAGTTGAGTCCACAAACATTTACTAAGCACTTAGTGTGCTTGGCATACATAGAAAGAAAAAACTCCTAGTCCTTTCACCTCCCTCAAAGAGTCTACATCCTAATGGTAGGGACAACATGTAAATAATTAGACATATACACAGCTGATGAAAGGTAATCTAACGGGGAAAAGAGATTTTATGGTAAGACACTTTAGGGAAATTTTTTTGGCCAGAGTGGAGGATGGATTGGAGCAGGGGAAGATTTGAGGCAAGTCACTGCAATAGATCAGGTGCAAGATGATGAAGATTGGAACAAGGAATCTGACTGTGGAGAGAAGGGAACCTAAGCAAGACATGTGAAAGTAGTGCCAATAAGATCTGATAATAGTGACGTGTGAACTGAGTGTAAGCAAAGAGTCCAGGATGACACTGAGGTTGTGAGCCTGAGTGATAGGGAGTATGGTAGTGCTTTTATCAGTAATAGGGAAATACAGAGCGGGGAAGGTTTGGAGGGGAAAGCAACATGCATTTATTAAGCATTTACTATGTGTTTGGTACCATGCTAAGTATTGGGGATACAAATATAAGCAAAAAAAATTAGTCCCTGCCCTCAAGGAGCTTATATTCTAAGACAGAAAAATAAAACATGAAAGGGAGCAGAAAAGTAGGAAGATGGTAAGTTACCTATGTAGGGGCATCATGACTGGGAGAAGAGTGTCCAAAAGGGCCGAGAAGGGAATGAAGGATGGCTGGTCTGAGCCCTTTTCCAAGATGGAAACCCAGAGAGGAAGTCACCACTGAGAGAAGAGTGCTGGCAGAGTGGAGGAAGTTGTCATTTGTCCTTTGTTCTTAAAGAGGACCACGCCATCAGGAAGGTGGTGCCGTGACTTGCAAGTGAATTGAATTTAAGTGAGGCAGGGCTGTGCAAAGTCATCAGCCTCACTATCTCTTCTGGAGCCATCTGGATCCAGTGGCCAGATATAGGTCAGGATGATAGGAGATGGCCTCCAGAGTTATTACCAGAGTAAGAAAGTGGCTAAGACATGGCAGCCAAATGAGGAGAATCAGATAGCAAGTTCTGTTTTGGACATGTTGAGACAGATGCCTACGGGACATCTTATTCTAGAGGTCTAAGAGGAACAAGTCACCAAACCTTTCTAGGGCTCAGTTTACATCTACTCTCAGTGTAACCCTGGACAAATCACTTAACCTCTGTTGGCCACAATTTCCTCATTGGTGAGATGGGAATCATAATACCGGCTACTTTGCAGGGTTGGTAGGAGGTTCAATCGAAATAGTAATTGTAAAACATTTAACACAGTGTCTGGCATGTAGTAGGTGCTATATGTATATATATATATATATATATATATATAGATATAGATATAGATATAGATATAGATATAGATAGATATAGATATAGATAGATATAGATATTAGCTATTGCTATTTCTTCATCTGTGTAATGGGGACATCTTTATATTATTTCATAAGCTGAAGAGAACTTTTTTAGCCTTATAAACTTCTGTATTAATGTTGTTAATATCATCATTAAGAGCCAAATGGATTCTAAAAGTATTTCAGTGCAGACATAGCAAGATACTGAATCTACCTTGGTCAGTGTTGGAATGTTGGAAAATACTTTGTTCAATTTCTTTTAATTATAGTTACAATTACTGACATATTCACTGTGTGGGCCACTAAGACCAGCAGGTCTTTTTCTCCCTTATTTTTGCAGGGCTAACCTTTACTTCCTTTTGGTTCTCTGTTGCTTGTTTTTTGATTCTTACTCTTGTTTATGCTGAATGGGAATAGTTATTGCTTTCCATCATGCTCCCAAAGATGATTTTACCTTAGTCTGTTCTCTCTCCCCTTGGTATAATAATTTTAGAGCCCCTGACTATTTCTTCCTTTAGTGGGTCACTGTCCTAACCCTGTGTTGGTTAATGGTCAACTGAATTCATCAAACCTGGGACCTGTTTCTGAGGAGGAAGTGGTCACCTTTAAGTGTGACGTTGGTTACATCCTGAAGGGTGGTAATTGGAGCCAATGCCAGAAAGACCACACCTGGACACCTCCCATTCCCACCTGTATAACAGGTAAGTTCAAAGGAGACGCTACTGAGCCCTAATAACATGGTTATGGGGTAGGGGCATTTATCTGCATACTTGCCATGTGCCATGACACTCTCTTCTACCTTATATCTGGGAAGGTAAACAGTGATTGTCTAAGGAGCTAAGCAGCCATTCAGGCTCAGAGTAGTCAGTGTGAGCTCAACTTCAGGTACAAACAGTATTAATTCCAAGTTTTCTCAGTCCAATTAACTTGTTCCAAGCCCAAAGAATTAGTTTCAGACTCTCAATTATCCATTCCTTCTTTGACCAACAACAGAAGTTGTTGGGGTAAAGAACCTGCAACCTCAAGGCCACATGTGATCCTCTAGTGCAGCCCTTTGACTGAAACTGAACTAAGGATTTGTTCTGTGAAGTTCAGATTCAGTCAAAGGGCCGCACTTGAGGACCTAGAGGCTGCAGGTTCCCTTCCCTCCTCTAACCACTTAACACTTGAGGTCTTTTTCTCGCTAATTAAACTCATCCCAACATAGAGTTCTTTTGCTCAGCTCTGTATATCTATAGAGAAACAGGAATCTTTGTCTGACTTCTAGCTCCTCCACCTCAGGTTCATGTCAGTCAAAATAACTTTTTCTTTAAATGATCTGAACCCTAATTGAGTTAGGGACCCCTGACTTTTGGCAGTAATTCCTTACCTATTCCCTTATTTGGGAGTCCATATAACACACTGCTTACTTCTCTTAGCTAAGTTTCTAAGTTTTTAAAAACTTACTATATGTTTTGTTTTCATATCATATATATAACATATATGTCCCTCAATATCAACTACTCAGAGAGCCACCCTTGTTTAAAAAAAAAATAAAAAATAGAGGAGGGAAATCAGTTCAGTAAAACTAACAAACATATTCAACTAAGGCTGGCAATGTATGCAATACATCCATTGTCTCTCACATCTGTAAAGAAGCAAAGAATGGAGGCAGATATATTTATTTAATTTCTTCTTTGGAATTGAGTTTAGTTACTATAATTACATGTTGTTTACATTTACATGGTTTTATCCATTGTATATATTGTTTTTCTGGTTTTTCTGTTTTTCTTCTTTGTATACATCTTAGCATCTGTGCATATGCTTTTCTGTATTAATCATTTTCTATGGAACAGAAATATTCCAAAATGAGAATGATGGAAAGATAGTTTAAGTTATCCTTTAAGCAGAAGTGGATGACCACTTGCTGGGTACATTACAGTTGGATTTCTTTCATGTATGGGTTGAATTGAATGGTCCCGAAGTATCTTCCAAAAATCAAATTCTGTGAATCTGAAATTCCATACATTTCTGATTCACAATCTGCTTAGCCAATATATGTCCCTCAATCTCAAACTACTCAATCAATGGTAAACGTTCAATCCTGACCAGGATATAGTCGCAAGTTTTAAAACTCTGGAAATAGTCTCAGACGCCATCTAGTTCACCCTTTCCCTGCACTCAACACTTTCGCTTTTACAGATGAGGAAAGTGAGGTCAGGCTTTCTTAAGGTCACATAGCTAATAAGTGGCAGCCCCAAACTGTGACCAATGTCTCCTGATCCCTGGCCTATCACTCTTTTCTCTATTTTAGGGTATCTCTCACCCCAAGTTCCTACAACTTCCTCTTTCAAAGGCTTGCATCTATGACAATCTCTTGTCCCAAGTGATTACTTCTGAAGTATATATGCTCAATACATGTTTGGTAATTTAATAAATTAATGAATAAATAAATATTAATTGCCTTCGTAATGGGTTTCTGCTTCCCTTTGGCTGCCACTAGCCAAGTTGGTTATAACTCCAAATTCACATGATGAGTTTTTGGGAAGGAGCTCTCATGCATGAAAAACTGAGACTTGAATTAAAGAGAAGGCAAGAAACCATATTTTTTGCTCCTAGATGAAGATTTAGGAAAGTGAAGGGTGATGAGGCCAGGTAACCTAGTGCCTAGAACTGCCTTTTGTAGCTTGCTATAATGTTCACTCTGACATCCTTTTTTTTTTCAAGGACAATGCACATTTCCCAAAAGGCCAAAGCATGGCCATTTTCAAGCAAGAGACTTCAATTTAGGGTCAATCGTTGCCTTCCACTGTGATGTGGGGTAAGTCAGACATCAAGATCCTAGCCCATTATGGCCATTGATAGTATTAATACACTTTCATTTCTGTAGTGTCTTCAGAGTTTGTGGTTTGTTTGTTTTACAGACTTCATAACAATCTTGTGGATTAGGTAATGTGGATACCATTACCTTCATTTTACAAATGAGGAAACTGAGCCCCAGAGAGGTTCTGTGACTATCACATGGCAAGTCACATGGCCCTTAAGTATTAGAACCAGAACTGGGATCTAGGTCTTCTCTTAACTCCTAAAGCAATTTGCTTTCTCCTATTTCATACTGTTTCTCCCAGGAAACAGAAGCATCAGTCCCCAGACATTATTTATCTGCGTCCACCCAGAGCATGATCTAAGGAAAATCTTAAAGTCCATACATGGACTTAACTTTATCCCTCTGGATTCCTACTTTCTCTGTGTCAACCCTCCTTGCTCTTTTCCTGGCTCTAGAGCTAGTCTAGTCTGGCACCACCATTCGTATTTCTCTATACTTAGTGGAAGAGCAATCTGATTATGTGTTCCTATTAAGATATGGAAAAAAATCTCATTACCTCTAAATTCCACCCAGACAAACATTTTATATATTTTCATTAAATTTTATTCCTTAGTTAACAAGTTCAGTTTTCTATTCCTCCCGCCCTCCCCCCACCATTGAAAAACAAAATGAGAACCAAAAACCCTTGTAAGAAATAGGCATAGTCAAAACAAAACATTCTTGTGCTAGCCATATCCAAAAACATGTCTCAGTTTGCCCCCTGAACTTATCACTTCTATGCCAGGAAATAGTGGACATACTTCATCATAAGTCCTCTGGGATAACGACTGGTCAGAGTTCTTACGCCCTTTAAAGCTATTTATTTTTGCAGTGTTGTTGTTATTGTATAAATCATTTCCCTCGTTCTGCTCACTTCACTATGCATTAGTTTATACAAGTCGTCCAAGGTTTCTCTGAAACTTTTTCATAATTTCTTATGGCAAAATAGCATTCTAATTATTCATATAATTTGTTTATCCATTCCCCATTTGAGGGGCATTATTCCTATCTTTTTCTCTACAAAAAGAGTTGATATCATTATTTTGATACATGTGGGTTTTTTCCATTTTTCTCTAATGTATTTGGGTAAAGGCCAAGTAGTAGTATCACTGGATCAGTGAGTATGTATGTATAGTATAATACTTTTGAAGGCCTAGTACCAAATTGCTTCCTAGAACAGTCATGTCAATTCATAGCTTCACTAAGATGGAATCAGATTGCATTTTTCCTATACCCCCTCCAATATTTGTCATTTTCCCTTTTTTCTCAACCTTTCTAGTTTAACAGACATGGTATAGAACCTCAGAGTTAATTTAATTTCCATGTCTTTGATTTTTATTGATTTGGAGCATTTAAAATATGACTATTGATAGGTTTCATTTCTTCCTTTAATAATTATTCATATCCTTTGGACATTTCTAATTGGGAAATGGCTCTTATTCTTCTAAATTTGAACCAGTTCCTTGTAAATCTTGGAAATGAGACCCTTGTCAATGAAACTCACTGAAAAGATTTTTTTGCCAAAGGTAGAAAACCTGCTTTCTTTATAATTTTAACTGCATTGTTTGTGCAAAGCTTTAAAAATTTTATAAAGTCAAAATGTATATTTTGTCTCCTGTAATTCTCTGTATGCCTTCCTGGATCAAAGATTTTCCCCCATCCATGGATCTGAAAGGTAATATCTTTCTTGCTCCTCTAAGTTGTTTATGATATCACCCTTTATATCTAAATCTGGTATCCATTTTGATTTTAGGGCATATTATATGAGATATAGTTCCATGTCTAGTTTCTGTCACACTTCTGTCTAGTTTTTCCATAAGTTTTTGTCTAATAAAAAATTCTTAGTAATTCAGGTCTTTGAATTTATCAAACATGGGCTACTAAGTTCATTGGCTATTTTGTTCCACTTATCACTCTTCTCTTTCCTAACCATTTACAAATCATGAAACTTTTCAAACAGTGTTTTACTAAGAACTAAGGGAAGGTAAAGAAAAGAAATAATATATAATCAAAGAACACAGACAAGCTTAGGAAGAGGTTTATAATCTTCATTGTGTTCATATTTCAGAATGGCTGGTATAGCTTACCAATGATGCAGGCACTGATTCGTCTTTCCTGCCTCAGTTGTGTCTTCTGAGTGCCCAGGAAGACTCTTTGGCATCAAAGTGTATCAGAAAAAATAATGGACTTGGAGTCAAAAGAGCTGGTTTCAAATCCTTCCACCTTCATTGGCTAGCTGTGTGATGATTGAACAAGTCACCTAATCAATCAGTTATCAAGTATTTATTAATTACCTCCTATACATCAGACAAATATGCTGGCTTATTTTGAGGGTCAGAAGGGATTTCAGAGGTCAATTAATTCTGTTACCCATACACAAAAAGAATCCAAACTAAAACATAGCTGACTATGGTCCTCCAGACTCTGCCTGAAGACCTTGAAGGAGTGAAAAGCCATCACTTCTCTAAAGGTGTCTCTGTGGATAGAGTACTGGACCCTGAGGCAAAAGGACCTGAGTTCAAATGTGGCCTCAGACACTTATTGGCGGTGTGACCCTGGGCAAGTCCCTTAACCCTGTTTGCCTCAGTTTCCTCATCTGTAACATGAACTGGAGAAGGAAATGGAAAGCCATTCCATTATCTTTGTTAAGAAAACTGCAAATGGGCTTCTGAAGAGTAAGACACAAATGAAGTGACGGAGCAACAACAGCAAATTAGCATCAGGGATCAAGAACATGAACAAATACAAGAATCAAATAAGCCCTTATCTTCACGTTCCAATGGAAGGAGGCTTCCATTCTGGGAGAGGAGGCAAGTCCAAAGAAAACTTACACAGCATAAATACAAAGATAATAAAAGCCAAACACCAACAAAGCTGCTCCATCTAAGGTCATTTGGGAAGGCACTAGCCGCTGTGAGGATCAGGCAAGGCTTCTAACCGGAGGTGGTGTCTGAGCTCCGGGTTGAAGGAAGAGAGCCTCTAGGTGAGAGAGGGAGTGCATTCCAGGCTTGGTAGGAAGCCAGTGCAACAAGAAGGCTGGTTTGGCTGGATTGCAGAGTGTAGGAGAAGGAGTCATGTCCAATGAGGCTGGAAAGAATGTTTGGGGCCAGATTGTGAAGGGCATTACAAGGTAAACAAATGAATGTGTATTTTATCCTAGGGACAACAGGAAGTGACTGTAGTTGATTGAATAGAGGATTACAAGGTTAAATCTATGTTTAAGGAAAATTGCCTTTAAAAAAAACTTTAGTAGTAATATTTGGTTATTTATTATAGAAGATTTATAAGCACTATAACAAATATGATTTTTACAAATCCATTTTGAAATATATGTGCTGGTTGTTTACCTTGGTTTTGTACTTTAAACTGCTTCATCCATCAGTTTCTTTACATCTTTGTGTATCATAACTGCCAAACTCATACAGTCCTGAAGTTTAGGTAGCAGTATAGGGGATGGGCTGGAACTGGGAGTCAATGGAGGCAGGGACACCAATTAAGAGTTTATTGTGGGGCAGCTAGATGCCACTGGATAGAGCACTGGTCCAGGAGTCAGGAGGACTGAGTTCAAATTTGACCCCTGACATTTACTAGTTGTGTGACCCTGGACAAGTCACTTAATGTTGATTGCTTCCAAAATTTTTTTAAAAAGAGGCTATTGCAATAACTTAAGCAAGGGGTGATAAGGGTATGAACTAAAGTAGATGGAGGGAAAGGGTTAGATGCAAGAGAAGCTACTAAGGTAAAGAAACAGCAACATTTGTCAATTGACTGGATATCTGGGGTAAGAGAGAGTGAGGAATCAAGGATGTTACCCAAGTATTGAACCCAGGAGACTAGAAGGATGAGAATAGAATTTCAGTTTCCTTATCTGTAAAATGGGATTATAACACCTCTAGTCTAAGGGTTCTGAACCTTTTTTGTGTGTCCTAGACCTTGTTGGTAGTCTGGTGCAGCCCATGGAGTCTTTTTCAGAATAATGTTTTTAAATGAATCAAATAAAATATATAGGATTCCAAAGGAAACTAACTGTATTGAAATACAGCTATTGAAATATTTTTAAAACACAGTTTATGGGGAAAAAACCCCAAACAAACAAAAAAGCTGGTCATGAACCTGAGGTTAAGATCTAGTACCTTCTTCATAATGTTGTTATGTGGCTCAAATTTGTCATATATGAATGAAGCACTTTCTAAACCTTCAGGTGCTATAAAAAGGTCAACTTTTTGAAGAGTGGGTTTCATCTTGCCCTTGAATGGGATTGCATTAGATCAGCTCCATTCAGGAGCCAGAAGCAGATTTCTTCTCTATTCCTATTTCAAAGGACCCCTTTGGGTTTCCATTAAGTTTCCATTTCTTGACTAAGGAAATTTCCAGATCCTATTTTATTGCTAGAAGAGAGATAATAATTGTGTCTCCCATGAGTTTACTTACTGGTTAAGCCTATCCTAGCAACTGATACACTTCTGGAGACCTACAACTCCAGTACCTTAGGCCAAGGATCTCTTCTAAATGCCTTAAATACGCATTAAATATAATGTAGAGGAGACACAGCCAGGGGTGCTAGACCTGCAGTTGAGAAGATCTGTGTTCAGGTTATACCAAATATATGACTTGGGTTTAAATTTGCATTTGAAAATCCCCCAAAAGGAACCCATAGTGCTATGGAAGGATAAAGGGTTTTTGGTTTTTTCCTGGTGGCCAAGAATTAGAAGCTGAGGATCTGCCAATCAAGTGGGTAATGGATGAGCCAGTTATGGTATGTGAATGTGATGGATTACTACTGTGTTGTAAAGAGGGATGAAAAGCATGGCTTCAGAAAAACCTGGAGAGACCTGTATGAACTGATACAAAGTGAAATAAGTAGAACCAAGAGAACAATCTAAACAGCAACAGCAATGTTGTAAAACTGGGCAAGTCCTTAACTTCAGTTTCCTCAGTTGTAAAATGGAGACAACAACACCCACCTCTCAGGGTTGTTATAAAGATCAAAAGAGATAGTATTTGTATTTGTCCAGTACCTAGCACATATCCAGTGTTACACAAATGCGTATTCCCTTCACAAAACCATCTACAGTTGTGTAGTGTCCAAGCGTGTGTGCTGGGGTGCAGGGCAACCTCCTGTAGACCTTGCTCTGTACCCCTTAAAGGGTACAGAAGTCTTCCCTGTCACTAAGTGTCATTGTCATTTCATTTTTGGTCCAGATACCAGTTAAAAGGGGCCCAGAGCCTGCAGTGCATGGATGGGGAATGGAGTGATGAGCCCCCCATTTGTGAAGAGATCTTGAAAACCACCACTGAAGTCCCTGTGGAAGCTGAGAAGGAGTCAGTAAGTAACAGCTTGACCTCATTGTCTTTGGGCATTGTGGAGCTTGTGGATACATGGGATCGAACATAGAGCAATCCCTGTCACCTGGGGTTTCTAGGTCTCCCTTTTCATGAGTATCCCCACTACCAAGGCAGAACAAGATAGTGGCTGGTGCTTTTATGGCAATGAGGGCTTGGGATGCTGTGGTTTTCTCATTCCTAAGCACAAAGTCATGAAACCAAATTTGGAATGAAAACCTAATTTCCCATGGGTAAAATGACATTCCCTTTTATCAAATGAACTGAAAGAGTCTAATGTTTCTTGCTTCTAAGTTGTTTCTGTCCTTCCTGGCACTTCTGAGGACGTTTCCATCATACTAATACATGTAGGCAGTGCTGTCACTAACAACTTGTAAATTCCCTTCAAACTTAGAATCTAAGAAGCACTATGGAAAGACTGATCATAAGATCATAGATTTAGAGCTGGAGGGGACTTTAGAGGTCATTTAGTCCAACCCTGTCATTTTACACATGAGTAAACTAAGACCTAGAGAAATTCAGTGCTTTCCTAAGGTCACACAGGCAATAAGTGGCAGGCTTCAAACCTACATCTTCTGACCCCAAATTTTACATTCTTTCCACCATGCCACACTTCCATAAAGACAACTAGACACTGCAGGAACCCTGAATGAAAGACATTTTATTTTCATGGAGATATTCCTTTTAGTTATGTTTTTTCCTTAATGTCCAGAGCAACTTCCCTTATAGATTTTCTTAGTTTGAGGAAGTCACTCCTCCTGCCTGAGTGAGTCCCTTCTCTTTGGGTCTCATTTTCCCCACCTAAAATAAAAGGTTTGGATTTGATGATTTCCAAGGTTTCTTACAACTCTCTTATTACATGACAATAACAAGAGTCCCTTTGAGAGCTCCTGAACTTCTGAGTCTTCATTCAAGGAGGTTTTTATTCACTATTGATTGTGTTGTTGTTGTTCAGTCATTTTTCAATCATGTTTGACTCTTCATGACCCCATTTAGAGTTGTCTTGGCCAAGACACTGGAGTGCTTTGCCTTTCCTTGTCTAGCTCATTTTACAGGTGAGGACACTGAGGAATATAGGATTAAGGGACTTTCCCAGGGACACACTAGTAAGTGTCTGAGGCCAGATCTGAAATCCTGAAGATGAGTTTTCCTGACTCCAAGTCCAGCACTCTATCCACTGCCCCACCTAGCAATCCTAGTGATTAACTGTTCCATTTGAGTGATGAGCCCCAATACTCTCTCAGCATGATAATATTGCTTTCTTTCCCAAGTGTGCATTTCAGGAAAGGAAAAACATTTGTGAAAGCGTACAAAGGTTGATGCAGTGTCAAAAAGAAAAAAGAAAGACATTAGAGGAACTGAAACACTCCCTGGAAATCAAGAAACTCCAGCTAGAAAATAAAAAAGCTGTCATGAGCACATAAATAAAGGAAGCTTTTGAATAAACTTTTTTTTTGATTCTGAAATACATTTACAATTTATCTGACCTTTGTGTGTGTAAGAGCATTATTTTTTTTTAAAGCATAGAAACGTTCATTCCCCAACTGATACATGGTCAAAGGCAGTTTTTAGACAAAGAGATCAAAACTATCTATACTCACATGAAAAAAATGCTCTGTCATTATTGATTAGAGAAATGCAAATGAAAACAACTTGGAGGTACCCACATCTATCAGACTGGTTAATATGGTAGAAAAGGAAGATGGCTAACATGGCAGAACAGGAAGATGACAACTGGGGAGGTGATGTGGAAAAATTGGAACACTAATGCACTATTGGTGTAGTTGCAAACTGATCTAAGCATTCTGTAGAACGGTTTGGAACTATGACTAAAGGGCTATAAAATTTTGCATACTCTATACCACTATTAGGTCGATATTCCAAAAAGATTTTTTAAAAAAGAGAAAGAAAATAGTCTACATGTACAAAAATATTTGCAGTAGCTCTTTTTGTGGTGGCAAAGAATTGGAAATTGAGGGAATGACTATCAATTGGGGAATAGCTGAACAAGTTGTGGCATATGATATGCTTTCAGAAAAACAGAAAGATTTACATGAACTGATGCAAAGTGAAGTGAGCAGAACCAGAACATTATACACAGTAACAGCAATATTGTAACAACAATCAACTGTGAATGAATTAGCTATTCTCGGCAATACAGTGATCAAAGATAATTCTGAAGGACTCATGTTGAAAAATGCTAGCCACCTCTAACAAAAGAATTCATGGACTCTGCATGAAGATTGAAGCATGCATTTTAAATTTTCTTTATTTTTCTTGGTGAGTTTTCTTTTTTTGTAGGGAGGGAGAAATCTGTGTTTTATTTCACAACATTATTAATATGGAAATATATTTGGCAGGACTATGCATATAGAATCTATTAAGATTATTATTAAGATTATTAAGAATCTATATAAGATTGCTTATCTTCTCAATGAGGAGGGAGGGAAAGTTGGGTGGGAGAGAATTGGGAACTCAAAATTTTAAAAAAGAATGTTAAAGATTGTTTTACCATGTAATTGGAAAAAAAAATTAAAGACCAGTTTTTTTTTAAAGCACAGAGACTTTTGATTCTTCTTTTATTCAGTTCCAAAATTTCTTCCTTCCTTTCCCCCATCCCACCCATTGAGAAGACAAGAAAAACAAAACGCATTACAAATATGAAGCCGTGCAAAACATATTTTGACATTATCCATGTTCAAAAAAAAGAAAGAAAAAGAAAGAGAAAAGTATTCTTTTGCATTCTGAATCCGTCAATTCTCTATTTAGAGATAGCATGTTTCATCATGAGCCTTTTGGAATTGTGCTTGGCTGTTTTATTGATCAGTTACTAAGTCTTTCAAAGTTGATTATAATATTGCTGTTACTATCTGGATGGTTCTCCTGGTGTACACTTTGCCTCAGTTCACATAGGTCTTTCCATGTTTTTCCTGAAGCCATCCTCTTCATAATTCCTTATAACACAATAGAATTTCATCATATTCATATACCATAACTTGGTCATCCATTGCCCAGGTGATTGACAATTCCTCAGTTTCCAATTCTTGGCCACCAAAAAAAGAAGCTTCTGTAACTATTCTTGTGCATATGGAACCCCTTTCTTCTTCCATAGAGCTAGAGGTGTCTTTTGTGGGATTTTCAAATGAAAACTTAAACCCAAGTGATATACTTATTGTCCTTTTGCCCCACCCCCAACAGACTACACAAGTAAAGGATAAGACAGTCTCATCACATGCCAATCCACATGAAAAAACTTACAGATTTTAGTGGATTATAATTTCAAGATAAGCCAATAGTATGAAATGGAGCCAAGAAAGCTAAGGCTATCTTGGTATCCTGGCCAGTGATTTTGGAAGCGCCATTTCCCAAAATAAGGAGGTGATGATACTGAATTCCTTCCCTGATCACTCTATGTACACGGTACTGTGTTCATTTTTGGAGATTTCAATTTAATAAAGACATTGACAAGATGGAGCCCATCCAGAGAAGGTATGATGAGAGAGCTGGAGACCATATTTATAAAAGCCAGTTGGACATCTTGGGGATACTTAGCCTCCCCTACTCAATAAGCTCCAGTGGCTCCCTATTATCTCCAGGATCAAATACAAAAAGCTTTGTTCAATGTTCAAAGCCTTTCATTACTTAGTGGTTTAGCTCCATCCTAAGATTGCAGTCTTCTTATACCTCACTTCCCAATAGGTACTGTTTGAGACAGTGATACTAACCTCCTGGTCATTCCATGAAGAGACTCCATCTCTCTGTTCCAGGCATTTTCTCTGGATGTTCCCCATATCTGGAACATTCTCTCTCCTCTCTTTGGTCTACTGACCTCCTTCAAATTCCAAATAAAATTCCTTTTTTAATAAAAGTTTTCCTCAACTCCCTTTCAATTCTCATACCCTCTCTCAGTCAATTACTTCGCATTTATCCTGTATGTAACTTGTTTTGTATATATTTGTTTGCATGTTGTCTCTCCCATTAGATTGTAAGTTCCTTGAGGTCAGGGACTCTTTTTGTATACCCAGCATGTAACACAGTGCCTAGCACATAGTAGTCATTAAATAAATGACTGATTATCTCATTTGACCTTCAGAACAATCTAGTTTGATAGGTGCTATCATTACCATTAGATTATAAACTCTTTCAAGCCTTGGGACAATCTTTTGCCTCTTTTTGGATCCTGGGCACTTAGCACAGTGTTAATAGTACTTAATAAACATTTGATCAACTTTACAACTGTGATTGGGAGAGGATAAGAGAGTGACCCAGGATCATACAGCTAATAAGGATCCAAGGCAGAATTTTAACTAAGATCCTCGTTCTGAGCCCAGTGCCATAACCACTGTATCATCTGCTGAACAAAGAGATAAATGCCAAACTTCTTGTCACTAGAGGTCTTCCAGTGGATAGTGAGTTGCCTCTTATTTGGGATACTGTTGAGGTTATTCCCTATTCAGGAACTAGTCCTTAGAGATCTCTTCTAAATCATAGATCTAGAACTGCAAGAAACCATATTGTCTATCCCCTTCATTTTCCAGATGAGGAAACTGAGGTCCTGGGAGATTGTATTATTCACTCCAGATCACACATGTAGTAAATATTAGAGGTGAGATTTGAATTCAGGTCCTCTGATATCCAAATTAGTGTTCTCCTCACATATCAGGCTCCTATGGCAGGGACAAATGTTGAAAAAGGACAAAGTTGGAACCAGCATTTTAATTATCTATATTTAGTCAATTATACTTTCAGCTGTATCCACCCTGCATCCTCTACCTCAGGAAAAGACCTTTGTGGTTTATGGATTAAGTAGCAGCTGGACTAAATGAGAGGAGAATCCTTGAGACTTTGTGCAGACCTTAGGGAAATAATGAAGCATAAGGTAGGTTGGAAATAGTTTGGAGAAAGTCTTGAATGCCACACATTAATTAAGATGTTTGAACTTTAGTAGGAAATAATCACTGATAATTTTTGAGCAAGGGAACATTATGATTAGGTCTATGCCATAGGAGGATTAACCTTGTATCAGAGACAGCACTTATCGTGTACTGGGGCCGTAGATAGAGAGCTCACTTCAGAACTGGGAAGACAGGTTCAAGTCTTACAAATACTGGCTGTGTGAAGAGGGGCAAGTCACTTAAACTGTCAGTGTTGTAGGCAACCCTAAATTGCAGAGAAAGGGCAAACCTGCTTTGGCAGAGGGAGTTTCCTCACCTAGGGAGTTCTCTATACCCATAAATCACAAGCCCATCTTATCTGTAATCTAGAGTCACAGCAGAGGCAGGGTAACTGGTCAGGAGGTCACTATCATTGTCCAAATCATAGACCATGAGGGTCTAGATTGGAGCAATGACAGCAAAGTTAGTGACATTAGTCTGGCATGATGTGCTCTTGTGCTTTTCTTTTTCCTAAATTTTTTATTTTGCACATCACAGTCATTTTCTGATGCACTTCTCAGCTTCCCACCTAGTGAACCCTTCTATATAACAAAGAAGAATATTTAAGTAAAATCAAAAATTCCAAGCCAACAAAACAACCATCATATCTTACAGTGTGCTCTTTCTACTTGAAGGAGGGAAATGTGCCTTGTCATTTATTTTCCAGTAATAATTAATGGTACAGTGGATATAACACCAGGTTTGGAGTCAGTAAGCTTGAGTTCACCAGCCTCAAACAGCTATCTGTGTGACCCTGGGCAAGTCATTTAACCCCATTTGCCTCAGTATCCTCTTCTGTAAAAAGAGTTGGAGAAGGAAATGGCAAACCACTCCAATATCTTTGTCAAGAAAACTCCAAATGGGGTCACAAAGGGTGGGATACACCTGAAGTGACAATTTTAATTCAGCTGCTTTTTTGTATACAATAATGTTAATGTAGTCATTATGAAGACTCTGCTCACTTGGTTCTCCATCAGTTGATATGAATCTTCAGGTGCCTTAATAATTTTTCTATTTATACCATGACCCATCACCAACTTCTGGGTTTATACAAAACAAATCAGTCATGGGAGTAGTTCTGAAAATCATATCTCTTGGGCTCATTTGCTCTCATCTACAATTGCCTCTGGAAAATCCTATATTTATGTCCAAGTTTCCATTGATGTGGATCAAAGGTTCTCAGTTTCTATGCAAGCATTCAAGATTATGATGTGTACTGAGAATAAGATAACCTTTATTTCATCCAACAGAATATTCAGAAAACACACAAAGGATAGTAGTAATCTATAAATAGATAAAATTCAACTTTTTTTTTTAATGAGCTCCACCTCTCCCACCCCCTTTCTTCAAGGATGTAATCTTCCAAATTCCTATGGTTTGAATTCCACTATAAGGGAATCCAAATTTATTTTGTTGGGTTTCATTTTTATCCCAGAGTATTAAAATTCTATGGTGAAGCTAAATGACCACAGTGAATAAAGCACCAGGTCTGGAGCCAGGAAGACCTAAATTCAAATCCAGCCTGATACTTACTAGCCATATGACCCTGGACAAGTCATGTAAGCCTGCTTGCCTCAGTTTCCTCATCTATAAAACAAGCTGGAGAAGGAAATGGCAAACAACAACAGTAACTTTGCCAAGAAAATCCCCAGTGGGTTGACAAAGAGTTGGACATGACTGAAAATGACTGACCAACAAAACAATATCAAGACATTTTATGGTATTAATCTAAAAACTTGACTCCCTTCAAAAGGAAAGAACTTGGGGTTGCTGGAATGACAAAACTCTTCCCATTGGATTTACGTAATCCAAATACTAATAGTAGTAGAGGGCATTTTACTCCCCTCCATTCTAGCTGAAGTCCCTTGCCATTCTTCTAGCTAGGGTCATGTGCAAAATCAAATTCCCTCCAATATGTTGTCTAAGTATTACTCTTGACCTTTCTCCTTCTAGCAAGTACCTCTCCAGGATTCATTATTGCTACATACCTTCAAAAGCTGGTTTTTTTCTTCATCATCCTTCACAAAAAGCAGTGTTGTAGAGAGGATAGAAAGAAGCCTGGTTCTGACACATACTAGCAGTGTTACCCTTAGCAAGTCACTAAAACTCTTAGTATCTTAGGAAACTAAGAGTATGAATTTGGAAAGTATGTACCAATGTACATAGGAAAAGGGAATTTCTTTATCTGGGAGTTCCCCATAGTGATTAAATCACATACCAGTCCCTAGTTAGTTGATCTATCTTGTGCTCAGTGAACCATAGAATTACAGATTTGGAACTAGAAAGGATTTTAGAAATTATTTAATCCAACCCCTTTCAGAAAAGGAAACTGAGAACCAGAGGATTTGCCTTGCCCAGAATCATGCAGGCACTGAGTAGCAGAATTGGTATTTATTCCTAGGTCCTGTGACACCAAACTGAGACCCAGAGAGTTTAAGTGACTTGCCTAATAGCATACAGGAAATCAATAGAGAGATGTATAATGGGTCATGTAACAAGAACAAGGGATGGTCAGTGGAAAGCTCCAAAGGTATTCATCCAATGTCAAAGGATCTAGAGAAAATGCCCTGTCAAGTTGGGTGAATATCCTAAGCAAAATTTATGGGAAGATATGGCCAAGTTCCACAATCCTAAATTTGATTTCCCTTCTAATGAAGCTCAAATTATAGGAATTTGGAGGACTATATATTTTCATATATATATATATATATATATATATATATATATATATATATATATATATATATATATCTACTTGGAGAAGGGGAGGTGGAGAGGTGGGACTCACTGAAAAGGAGTTGTTTATATCTGTTTATAGATTGCTATTATCCTTTGTGTGTTTTCTGAATTTTTTATTGAATGAAATAAAGGGGTTGAGATCTACATTTCTGAAGGGAATGTCCACATTGATGATAACACATATCTGTAAAAGTAAGCAAATTGGTTGATTAACTAATAATGAAAGCTGTTTTACAGGATAAATTGGGAGGTGAAGGGGCTGATGGCAGGAAAATTAGCAAAGAGGTATTTGCAAGTATTGAGAGTTTGCTAGTGTGGCAGAAAGGGCAATGATTAGGAGGAATTGATTTTAGAGATATTCTAAAAGAAGAATGGATAGGGTCAGTGAGTGGATATAGTGGAGAAGGAGACTGGGTGAAATAAGACTGACTATGGTTATTAGCCTGAGTGCCTGAGGCAATGGTGACTCCACTGATAGAATGGTGGAGACTGGGAGAGAGAGCTGCTTTTCAATAAGGGATCATAGGAATCAGAGCTGGAAGGGCTAGTCCATCTAGTACAATGCCCTCATTTTATAAAGCAGGAAAGGAACCTACTTGTCCCAAATCACGTACGGGTAGTATCAGGGTTACGATTTAGAAACAGAACTTCCTGAGGTAACTAAGCGGTGCAGTGGATGTTGGACTTAAATCAGGAAGACCTGCCTCAAGGACTTGCTATGTGACCCTGGGCAAGTCATTGAAACTAAACCTCACTTTCTTCAGCTGTAAAATGGAATAATAATAGCCCCTGTCTCATAGAGTTTTTTGAGAAACAAATGAGATGACACATGTAAATCTTAAAGTGTCATATAAATGATATATTCTGACTTCAAAGCCAATGTTCTTTCCATCACACCACACTCCTTATTACATAATACATTAATTTATCTAATTTATCTTTTCCTGATGGAAAGAAGGTTAGATAATCCTTCATTTTCCCCTTCAAGTAAGTATGAAATGGCCGTATACTACTTATTTTAGCCTTTTGATCAGTGACTCAGTGTTAGACGTATAGTGTGTAAAAGGGCATTTATTCTACCAGGGGCGGGGAACCTGTGGCCTCAAGGCCACATGTGGTCCTCTAGGTCCTCAAGTGCAGATTCAGTCAAAGGGCTGTACTTGAGGACCTAGAGGGTCACATGTAGCCTCAAAGTTGCTGGTTTCCCACCCCTGCCCTATACAATATGGGTAGAATGGAGAGGGATCAGGGAGGGAATGGCAGCGACCTGCTAGCATGAAAATTTGTATGTCCAGCTTCGCTGAGCTAGGTCAAACATTGGAAGATCTAAGGTCCGCATGTCCACTAGACCGCATCTTGCTTAACCCCTTGTGTTTATTAATGTTGGATGAAGTGCTGGCAAATTATCTTTTCACTTTTGGGAAAGGCTTGGCAGAGGAGAAAAACCAATGATTGCAACATCTGTTATCAAAGATGCTGGCTGGCTCAAGAAGGGGAGTTACCAAATGTGGCTGCTTAGTTTCTACAGTTAATTGTGTTTTTTTCATTTGTGCTGTTAATCATTAATGAGACAATGACGCTTGAACATAGTACCATACTGCCTTCAATTCAGTCTTTACTTTCCCACCCACCCACTCAAACATCCTCTCTCCACTTTCTTGGATCTCAGCCGTGGAGGACTACTATATCAACTAGTGGATATTCATATAAACTCCACCCTATAGAATTAGGGACAGGAAAAGATCACAGAAACTTCTTTCTACAGAGGACAAACAAGACCTCTTTCTTCAGGCTCCTGACTCTCAGCTGGCTAACTGCAGGTTAGTGGTTCGTTATGACTTAAGGATACCCTGGAAGATATGAAGGCAGAAGGGTTTGGGGAGGAGGGGGAGCAGATCAAAGCCTCAGAAGTCAAGTTGCCAGCAGGAGACCAGTAATGCTGTTGAAATGGGAGTCTCTTGGTTGATGTTTCTGCCATTTTGTGCAGAGAATGGCTGAAACCAAAAAAGGTAAGGCCAGTTTCCAAAGTGTCCCCCACGATATACAGGAATTTAGCAAATCAGACTAGCTCTCAAGGAGTCACTCCATGCAAAAATGTAGAGTTGGAGAAGTTTGTCGTTGATGACTCCACTTCTTCTTTGTTCATTTCTTCCCTGTCAGACCATACCAGACCATAGCAGAGTTGGCTCTGCTATCCTTGATATATGACTAGCACTGCACCAGCACTCTCATGCTACCAGGGCCCCCAATCGCAAAGTAAAATAACTTGAAAAAGGTAATTTCTATAACATGCTAGTAATTTAATCTGTTGATCAATCAACAAGGAGTAATTGAGCTCCTGTGACCTTTTCATTTTATAGTAATCAATCAGTAAGCATTTATTTGTTTATTGAAATAATAATTTGAATTTTTCTTTCAAAAATTTATTTTTTTTCATTAACATATATCTATTTTTCTCCTTCCCACTTTCTTCCATTTTCTTCAGAAAAAGAAAAACAAAAATCTTTGCATAGTGAAACAAAACAAATATATTAACCATATCCAAAAACCTATCTCAAGCTATACACACTGAGTATATCACCCCTCTGTAAGAAGGTGGGTAACATGCTTCATCTTGGGTTCTCTGGAATCGTGGTTGGCCATTGTATTGATCAGATCAACAGGTATCTGTTGAGCTCCTATTAGGAGCCACTGTGTTAGAAAGTGTACAAATACATTCTAATTAGAATAATAATGAACTAATAAAACTGGTAAGGTAAGGTGCTGTGTGGCACCAGTGGAAAGAGCATTGAACCTGGAGTTAGGAAAGAACTAGGTTAAAATCCTAGCTGTAACACTTACTGGATAGGTAAATCATTTAACCTCTTTAAATGTCTTCTCCTCTATTAAACAGAGATAATTGCTTGTACAGGGTTGTTGAGAGGAAAATACTTATATCCTTAAGGCACAATATAAATATAAGCTAGTATAATATTGTAGAATTTCAGGGAAAGGAGGACTCAGTGAAATCTAGAGTAATCAGGGAAAACCTCAGGGAGGAAGTGACTAATCCAAGGTAATTTATTGACAGAATGGGGACTAGAACCCCGGCTCCTTATTTTGATTGCAATGTTCTTTTTGCTAAATTGCATTGCCTCAGGGGATCATAAAAAATCCTGTCTAATTGGAGCTGAAGGCAGATGTTTGGCAGTAGGGAGAAATCTGATAAGTAGGTAAGAATGAGACTAAGTTATGGAATTATTATTGTTAAATTCAAGTAGACTGATTTAGTCATCACATTATTGCATTTAGGGAGCCATGGAAGGTTTCTGAGCTCAGGTGTGACAAAATGAAAAAGTATTTTAGGAAGGTAAATGTAGCAAGAGTGAGCTGGAAGGATTAGAAAGAAAAAAGAGTTAGTTGGTGAAGCTCGTTAAGTTGGTGCAGTCATCTAAATTTTGAGGGTTGGTAGTTTAGCATAGGTTGTTCCTAGCGGGAAATGAGAGGAAGGGTTAAATCTAAGACACATTTGCAAAGGAAGGCTGGACAGATAAGGAAGGTGAATGATAGATATGAGTCAAAGGTTATTCCAAGGTTTTATGCTTTGGATGATTGAAAGAATTGGTGATATCCTCAAAAAGAAGGGAATTCAGAGTGGGAGTTTGTTGAAGTAAAATGGTATCAGGGTATCTGAATTCAAATCCCAATTCTCCTGCTTACTACTTGAGACCTTAAACCAGTTAATTCTCACATTTATGCTTCAGTTTTCTCATCTGTAAAATAAGGAGCTAGACTTGATGGACTCTGATGTCTCATCCAGCTCTGAGTCTATGGCCTATTTCTTCTCCCTGTATACTTCAGTCTATTCATATTAGTCTCTTTGCTATTTCTTACACAGGGCTCTTTATCTTCTTTCATTGTAGCTTTGGACTTGATGGCATTCATGCCCTAAATGCCCTCCCTTCTCAACTCTAGCTCTGCAAGACTCGATCAAACAATTCTGTGGGTGATCATTTACAGTCCCTTCAAGGGCTAATGCTTTCCTCTTAAAGGTTATCTTCCATCTACTCTGTATATATTTTGTTTGTGCCCATTTGTGTGTATATTATTTCCCCCAGTAGATTGTAAGATCCTTGAGGGAAAGGACCATTTTTACTTTTTCTTCATATTCCCAGAGTTGAGAACTGGTGCCAGACACAGAATAAGTATATAATAAATGGTTGCTGGTTGAGTGAAGGACTAATGGAAAGCTTTGCCATTGGTCATCAAGTCATACCATGTGAACAACTACTTATTTCTCCCACCACACTAGATTACTCTGGTTGACAGCAGAAGACACTGTGGCAACTTGGTCAATTTTTCTGCTGCTCTGGAGACTTTTTTTTCAGGAGATTGAGTGGAATGGCTAACTATCTCAATCTTGCCATGATTATCCAGATTTTCCAAGGAAAAAGTCAGGGCAGGTTATACTCAATGAAGCCCCCCAGGATAAATCTAATTCTACATATTGCTCAGTTGTTTTTAGTAGTGTCCCACTCTTCATGACCCCATTTGGGTTTTTCTTGCTAGAGATACTGGAGTGGTTTGCCATTTTCTTTTCTAGGTCAGATGAGGAAACTGAGACAAACAGGGTTAAGTGACTTATTCAGGATTACACAGCTAGTAAGTAAATATCCAAGGCCATATTTGAACTCAGGAAGATAAGTTTTCCTGACTTCAGGTCTGGTACTCTATCCACTACACTACCCAGCAGACCATTTCTATATAATAACCTTTCAAATAGCTATCATGTATCTAAGACTCTCTTTTTCAAGATTAAACTGTCAGGAAATGCCTCATGGAAAAAGAGGGAATTAGAGGTGTTCCTTGGAAAATGGCACTAGAAATAGCCTGTTTAGAGTAAGAACCAAGAGTCAGGATTGGAACTTGCTGCACAAACTTCCCTTGTACTACTTTCTACACCACACCCAAACTCCACTTGTGACCACCGGATGGCCTACCAAAATTTCAAAGAACCACCCACTGGATTTCCAGCCTCTGGAGGAAGGCTGGAGGAAGACAAACTGATCTAATTAGTTTTGCCTGTGTTTTGTCAAGTCCATCATGTCTCCATCAGGTAGTGGTTAATGTGTTTCCTTGTCAACTCCCTGGTATTGTGGTTGGTCATTGCATTAAATAGAGTTCTCAAGTCTTACACACTTGTTTTACATTGCAGTGTTGTTGATGTTATTGTTTAAAGAGTTCTCCTGGTATATCACCAAGGCAATATTCACAGCAACGGTGGTGACTGTGAATATGCCAGTGTAGTTCTCAATCACGAAGTATAAAAGACTCTCCATATAGAAGGCAGAAGAAAAACATTTACCAGAAAGCCAAATCCCAGAACCAGAAAGCCAAATCAGTCATGGCAACCAAGAAGTCAATACAGGTTATCATTGTAAGGGGCAAAGTCATTCCTCCTGCCCTTGGCAGGGACCTTCCCACAAATAAACACTCATGAGCCTAAGCTGTACCTGCCTGCCTGTGTCATTCCACGCTCTGACTAGCCTGAACAACTTCCTCCCGGCTCTGCTCCACCCTTCCTGTTCCACCCATTCAGCAAGCTCCTCCCACTACATGCAACTTAGGCTTCCATGTGATTTAATGGGCCTATTAATGAGTGGGAAAAATTTTCCCATTTAAATTATCATTACACTTGGTAATTATCGTTACACTTTACTATGCATCAGTTCATACAAGTCATCCCTGTTGTTTTTTTTTAAACCATCCTTTTCCTCCTTTTTTATGGGACAGTAATATTAAGTTACATTTATATACCACAGTTTTTCAGCCATTCGCCAACTGATGGTTGCCTCCTGAGTTTTCTGTTTTTACTATGACAAAATTGCTGTCTACATTTTTTTGTACATGTAGGCTTTTTTCTTCTTTCTTTGATATCTTAGGTTATAGGCCTTGTAGCAATATAGCTGGGTCAAACAGTATGTAAAAGTAATTGTTTTAAATTCTCCTTGTAGATGGGTAGGGTTTAGATGGGAGGCAAAAGTACAGTCTAGGTGGAGGAAACTATACTGGCAAAGGCACTGAGGCAGAAGTAAGCAAGAAACTTTATTGGGAAGGAGCTGTGAGACTATCTGAACTGAAGTGTTGTTAAGAATAAGGTTGGATTGGAAATAGGTAGAAAGCTGGATAGGAGTTGATGATGATAGCTGACATTTGTGAAACATTTTAATATTTATGATGCACTTTCTAAGATTTAGGTCTATCAGTTGGCATCATGGACTCAGAGTCAGAAGACCCAAGTTTGGGCTTTAGCTCTGACTTTTATTAGTTTTATGTCCTTGGGCAAGTAATTGTATCTCTCTAAGTCTCAGTTACCTCATCTTGTACAATGAGGGGAAATAATAAAGTCACCATCTATCTGCATTTTGAACCACAACCCCCCTCCCTCATGCTAGAAAAATGTCAGCTCTCATTACTATCTGGAAAGACAGCATGGTATAGTTGATAGAGAGCTGGGTTTAGACTCAAGAAGACCTGGGTTCAAGTCCTGCTCTGATATATACTGGCTGCATGACTCTGGACAAGTCACTTTACCTCTCAGTACTCTGGGCAACTTTCTAGAAGTATAAATTGCAGAGACTTGCTTTGGTTGTGAGAGTTTATTCATCTAGGAGTTTCCTACATGAGTGAAATCACAGGTCTAGTCCCAATGAGATCATTGTTATCTAACAGAGGGAATAGGTAGGAAACCCAAGCCTAATGAAATATTTATTCTTTATGTAACATGTACTATTCTTTTTCCATAAATTCTATTTAGGATATTGTGAATACCTTTTCTCCATCTAGGGATTAACAATTTTTCTATGATGAATTTCCCTTAAAGAAGGAACTTCCTTAAAGACAGTAGAACCTTGGTTTATAGGTAACCGGGTTTCTTTATGCTTCTCTAGATGAGGAAAAATTTTTCGCAAAATTTGTCTTGCAGGACGAACAAAAATTCACAGTACGAAAATCATGTTTGGACTTGAATGGCTTGAGAAAGGATGATGCTCCATTTTTTTTTAATTCATATAAGATTGCATGCTGTCTCAAGGAGGGAGGGGGAGAAAATTTTAAAGTTATGGAAGTCACTTGAAAACTGAAAGCAAATAAATAATTTTTAAAAATGTCAAAAACAAATGTTGTTACATAAATTTCTAGTCAAAAGCGAACAAAAAAAAACATAATCAGTGAGTCAATACATGAAAGTGATTCTAAAAACTGAAAAATAAGAGAAGGCAGTAGTGTTAGTCTTAGTTTTAGTGAAAGTAGCATAAGAGAGAACACTCCTGATGTTGAAATCCCCCATGTTATTATAGAAGGAGGTTCTCCTTCCAAGGAATAACTTTTCCTCCTCCCCCTCCTCCTTTTCCTCTTCCTCACACCAGCCACAACTCTTCTTAAAGGTAAAGTATAGGGTAATTTATTTTATTTTTGGTTTTTATTGTGTACTAATCATTGCTATTGTATTTCAGGTGCATTAGGGACAAAAAACTTACTTAAAATTGTAAATAATTATTTTATATGAATATTTTTGGGGATGTGGTACTAATCATCCAACTTTACATTATTTTCTGTGAGAAAATTCACTTTGCAATATGAATAAACTGAATGATGAACAAAATCTTGGAATGAAATAAATTTGTAAATTGAGGTTCTACTGTGCCTTGAAGAAGTACTGTCCATGAATCAGTTCTGAAGTAGGAACAAAGTATCGCCAAGAAAATGTCATTGTTTCCATTTCTAAGGAGAAAGAAAATTTTCAAAACTGAAAGTTACTTAAATAAATTGATATTTAAGGCTGATTCATATCATGAGAAGTTTATTTTCTATTCCATAATAACTATTCTAATGTGTTTTGTTGTGTTTGTCTGAATCAAGAGGCCAGTTTCCTACTTATTTTTTCAGAAAAACTTGGAAGAAACACTTGATCACTGCCTTCCCAAGGGTTATAAAGGGGATGGCATATAGAAGGGAGAAAAGAAAAGGACATGGTTCAACTCTATTTCAGATAATTTTGTCTTTTGCTCTACTGGCCAGGGTGCATGGTAAGTGATGGAGAATGGGGGAAAGGGTCAGATAAACATCAATCATTTTAACTTATTGGTACAACCCCCTTCCCATCCCCACCACCATTTAATCATCATCAAAGAAGGATCAGGTATCTGGGAGAATCTCTAGTATTGCCAAAGGGATTTGTTGGACAGTGCACTTGAGTATCTGAGATGGAAGAAGGTTTACATTAGTGCTATACAATGACTCTTTTCTACACCCTTCTTCTTAAACATTCAGGGAGTACCCAGGACCAGCTTAATCCCTGGAGTCAACCAGGACTAAAATCAGGGATGTAACTAGGAATTTTTGTACCTGGGGCAAGTTGGGATGAAGAGGGCTCATCAGGAGTATGCCACTGATAGGGAGGAAGTGTTTTCTTAGATGAGGCTCTCATCTTTGTTGGAGGGGAAAGAGATGATGCCATACAGAAGTGAAGCTCAGGATGGTAACATCTGTACTCTCTAAATTCCCATAAGGGGTGGGAAGCAGGAGTGAATAGAAAACAAGGGAAATATTTAAATACGAAAAACCAACAGGCAATTTTGATTATTTTAACCTAAGTATTTCTGCTTATAGAGAAGAGAGGACCAAAGATGGACAGAATCCCCCAATGGCTCTGCAGATCTCTCTCTAACCCTCCACATTTTAGAGTTATAGTTACATCATTCCTAAACTATAGAAAAAAATTGCATGAAAGAAAACATAGTTATAGTGATAACATTATAAAGGTAAAGTTTAGCTAACATTTTATTTCAAAATTGATAGTTAAAAAGAAAGGTTGATAAGATTTCTCTTTAAGATTAGTCCAAAGGCTTTAGACTAGGATAATTTTAGAATGCTTTCTTAATATTTTTAAAAGAGAGTAAAGAGAGGGCCCTCATATGTCTGTGTTACTAGCAGAATGGTGGTCACCCTTTCCAGTAATAAGAAAGTTGTTAAGATAGGAGGGTGAGGGTGGGGAGATGCAATGAGCCTTTTTTTCACCATGTTGAGCTTAGATACATATGGGATATCCAATTCAAGATTTCAAAAGGTAGTTGTAGTAAAAAACTAAACTTCAAGATATACATCTGAGAATTTTCTGTGTAAACCTATGGGAGCTGATGAGACTTTTAAGCAAGATTACACAGTAAGAAAAGAAAAGAAGACCCAGCAGAGAGTCTTAGGTAATCCCCAAGGTTAGTGGGCTACAGACATGCTAAGAAGAATAAAGATTGAGAAAATACCATTCAATTTAATGACTTTGAAGAAAGCAGCTTCAGTTGAAAGATGAGGTGGGTAGCCAGACTGTAGTGTTTAGAAAAGAGAAAGAGGAGAGGGAGTGGCCTAGTATAGATAGTCTTCTCAAGGAGTTTAGCCACAAAATGGAGGAGAGATATAGAACAACAGCTAACAGAGATGGTCAAATCAAGCAAGGCTTTTTTTTTTTAAAAGGATAAGAGAGAGCGTTTAAGAAAAACAATGGGCAAGAAGTCAGTAGATTGAGATTGAAGCTTAGAGAAAAAGTAGAGATGCTATGGGGCAATCTGTTCAAGAAGATGGGAGGGAATGGGATCCAAGGGTAAACATAGAAGGGTTTCCCTTGGCAAGGAAAAAGGATTTTTCAAAAGTTGAGATGAGAGTGAAAAAGGGAATACTGGGAAAAGATGCCTGAATGATGTTAGATCAAGAGGAGGAAGAAGTTCTTAGTAATAGACAATTTCTTCAGTGAAGTAAGAAGTAATCAATTGAAAGAGGGGGGAGATGATTCCTTGAGAGGCTTGAGGAAAAATTAGAAGATTTAGAATAGAAGTTATAGAAATTGCAAAATAAAATCAATCAGGAATGAGTAGAACATCTGCTTTGTTGCAATGAAGGCTCTGTTGGGGTAGATAATGCACATTGGTGGTAGGCCTTGTTAGCCTGGATTTGAGGATTCCCCTGGATCCATTCAGCAGCATGTGAATAGGAGGGAAGGAGGCAGCTGATGGGAGTAATGCAAGGTTGTGGTCTGGTTCTGTAACCCGTGAAATGTTTCTGCAGAGGTAAGGAAGATACAGCTGGTTGTGTTAACCTGAGCAATGTTGGCAAGGGAAGCAATATGAGGGGTTAACAAAACTCAGGTCTAATCTTCCTTATTTTTAAAATTAAGTTGTTGCATAAATAGGGAAGTAGAGATGAGATTTTTATGCACTTTATCATCATCAACCCACATTTTTTATTCTCGAGTATGTACTATGTTCATTGTTTTCAAAGCATTGTATTGTGCTTTATATGGGAATCAATGGGCAGAAAGACATGACCCCTGCCCTTGAATAATGATGAACCATACCTAGGTTTTAATCTTTGGATCTTTTTTGGTTTGATGGCCAGGTCTTTGTGGTCCCCCACCCAGACTTGCCTATGCTTTATTAGTATCACCTTGGCAAATGAATGAAACTACCTTCCCGGAAGGAACACAAGCAAAATATACCTGCCGCCTAGGCTACAGTCGAAGTAGCTCCAAGACTACACTTACCTGTGAAAAAAATTCCTGGGGTTCCACCACTCCATTCTGTGTCAGTGAGTACTTCACATATTTGGTTTTGAGTTTCCTTACTTTGCTCTTATTTAGAGATTTTCTGAATGTCTGTGTGCCTCCCTGATGGTGAGGCACTTTTGGAAATTATGAGAACCTTTGCCTCTTTTTTTTTCTTTTCCAGATTTTTTAAAATATAAATTTATTTATTTAACTTTTTACATTCATTTTCACAAAATTTTAGATTCCAAATTTTCTCCCCATTTGTCCCCTCCCCCCACCCCAAAACACCGAGCATTCTAATTTCCCCTATCACCAATCTG
>CM053770.1:598571552-598590363 GCA_028658325.1 Potorous gilbertii | reverse complement strand
CCTCTTTGGCCAATTGAGTTAGCCTATTTTTCAAGGTGCTATTTTCTTCAGCATTTTTTTGGGTCTCCTTTAGCAAGGTATTGACCCATTTTTCATGCTTTTCTTGCATCTTTCTCATTTCTCTTCTCAGTTTTTCCTCTACCTGTCTAACTTGATTTTCAAAATCCTTTTTGAGCTCTTCCATGGCCTGAGCCCATTGGATATCTATGTCAGATTTTTGGGATACAGAGGCCTTGACTCCTATGTCTTTGCCTGATGGTAAGCATTGTTCTTCCTCATCAGAAAGGAAGGGAGGAAACATCTGTTCACCAAGAAAGTAACCTTCCATGGTCTTATTTTTTTTTTTCCCTTTTCTGGGCATTTTCCCAGCCAGTTACTTGACTTCTGAGATTCCTCTCCATCTGAGCCCAGATCCACCCAGCTAGTGCCTGGGGTTTGAGATTCAAATGCTGCTCCCCAGCCTCAGGGCTTTCAGCAGCAGGCGTGACTGCTATTCAATGTGAGCTTAAGTTCTGGTGCTCAGGTGGGGGCAGGGCCACCTCCCAGGCTCAGTTCCCTTAGGGGGTTTATGCAGAGACCTTCCATAATAGACCCGAGGTTCTGCCTGCTCTGGGAGCCTCTGGCCGCTGCAGCCTCTGCCACTGCCTCCTGAGGGGGCCTGAGTTATGGAGACACCCGACTCCCCTCTCAGCCAGTCCAGAAGTCTCTCTCACTGACCTGTGCGCCTGTGGGTGGAGGGACCTTCGTGGCCACCGAAGATTCTGTCCCTGAAGCCTGCTCAGATCTGCTCCTCTAGGTGCTGCTCGGCCAGGGCAGGGCTGGGCTCTGCTCCCATCTGACCCCACCTTTGGGGTCGGTTTTTCAGGGCTCTCTGAAATGGAAATCTCCTTCATTCCGTTGCTACGCAGTTTCCACTGCTCCAGAATTTGTTGGGAGTTCTTTTTACAGGAAATCCATGGGCTGTGGGTTCAGAGCTAGCATATGTGAATCTTTCTACTCCATCATCTTGGCTCCTCCCCCTGAACCTTCGCCTCTTTAGGGAACTATGAGTCCGTTGTTGTTTCAGCATTCCATTTCTGAAAAAGTCAATACAAAATGGAAAAATCATGGAGAAATCATTTATATTATGAAAGAAGCTTTTTTAAACTACAAAATAATTCACTAACAACCTCTTTCCATACACAAACTACTTTTTGATTCATAAAATTTTGGTTTATTTTTCAAGGCCCTTTCTATTGGGCATAGTCAAGTATGTCCAAATATTTGAAGGACTAGCATATGGCAGGATCAGATATTTTTGCATACTTTTAGAAGATAAAACTGGGACCAAGACATAAATTTAGGAAGACGGTCCTAAATATTACATCTGTCCGTGGAATCAACTGCCTTTTGAGTTAATGAGTTCTCCATTATTGAAAGTATTTAAACAGACATTATTTGATTCCTAGTGGAGAATTAGTAAAGAATTCCCACGTCAAGCAGGGGGTTAGATTACATAATCTCTAACATCCCTAAAATTCTATCTGACTTGTATTCTACTCCAAGCTCTGACCTAGTTAGTTGTTTAACATTGTACAAGTCCCTTCATCTTTCTGGATCCAGATTTCCCCTTCTATAAATTGAAGGGGTCAGATTAGATGATCTCTAAGATCCCTTAATAATAACAAATTTCTATGAATCTGTAATTAAGGCCTGTATTTCTTCCAAGTAGTTTTTCTTTTTATTAAAAAGTTTTATGGTTGTTCTTTATTTTTGAATTTTAATATTTTATTTTTCCCAATTACATGTAAAAACAATTTTAATCTTATTGTTACTGAACAATTTTGTATTCCAAATTCTCTCCACTCTCCCTTTCCTCCATTCTTGAGAAGGAAAGCAACTTGATAAAAGTTATACATGTACAGTCATTCAAAATATATTTCAATATTAGTCACGTGAAAGAAAACACAAAGAAATCCCAAGAAAAATTAAGTAAATAAACAGCATGCTTCTATCCATCTTGAGATTCCATCAGTCCTTTCTCTGGAGGAGGATAGGATTTTCATCATAGTTAAGTCAGAATTATCTTAGATCACTGTATTGCTGAGAATTACTAAATCCTTTAAAGCTGATCATCATTACAATATTGCTATGTACAATGTTCTCCTAGTTCTGCTCACTTCATTTTGCATGAGTTCATGTAAGTCTTTCCAGGCTTTTCTGAAAACATCCTGCTTATAATCGTAAATCACAACTTGTTCATCCGTTCCCCATTTGATAGTCATCCCCTCAATTTCCAATTTTTTGCCACCACAAAAAGAGCTGCTATAAATATATTTGTACATATATATCCTTTTCCTTTTTAAAAATCTGTTTGGGATACAGCTCTACTAGAGATATTGCTGTGTCAATGGGTATGCATAGTTTTGTAGCCCTTTGGCCATAGTTCCAAGTTGCTCTCCAAAATGGTTGGATCAGTTCAAAACTCCACCAACAATGCATTAGTAATCCGGTTTTACCACATCCCCTCCAACATTTATCACTTTCTTTTTCTGTCAAGTTAGACAATCTGATAGGTGTGAGGGGGTACCTCAGAGTTGTTTTTATTTGCATTTCTCTAATCAATGATGATTTGAAGCACCTTTTCATATGACTATAGACAACTTTCATTTCTTTATCTGAAAACCGAATGTTCCTACTCTTTGACCATTTATCAGTTGGGGAATGAGTCAAATTTACTCAGTTATCTATATATTTGAGAGATAAGGCCTTTATCAGAGATGCTTACTATAAAAAATTTGTCACAATTCTATGCTTCTTTCTAACATTGGCTGCATTAGTTTTGTTTGTGAAAAATTTTTTAAATATCGTGTCATCAAAATTATCCACTATACATCCCCAGATGCTCTCTTTCTCTTATTTGGTCATAAATTCTTCCCTTATTCATAAATTTGACAGGTAAATTATTTCATTCTCCTTTAATTTGCTTATACTATCACCCTGGTTGTCTAAATCACATAGCCATTTTGACTTTATCTTGGTATGCAGTGTGAGATGTTGGTCTATACCTAATTTCTGCCAAAGTTCTTTCTAGTTTTTCCAACAGTTTTTGTCAAATAATGAGTTCTTATATCAATAACTTTGATCACTGAGTTTATCAAACATTAGGTTACTAGGGTCATTTAACTACTTTGTATTGTGTACCTAATCTGTTCCACAATTCACCATTCTGTTTCTTAACCAGTACCAGTTTGTTTTGATGATTACTGCTTTGCAGTAGTTTGAGATCTGGTACAGCCAATGCCTGTATTGTATTAAAAAGAAGTCTAGTAGCCAGAAGATAGCCAGGCATCTTTTAAAGGTGACTCATTGATAATGTCATCTTTATACAAGATAATAATGCTGACTCTGTCAATAGACCTTACATTGGGAAAGTATTTCTTGATTAATGATATCTTTATGCTGATCCATCTAAAACATTTCCCCCAGATTCCTTGGTAAACAAGGATATGAATAAGTGAGTCTGTCTTGGATTAGGGATGTTGTGTATGTAGATGTAACGGCATGAAGTAGTATTGGATACAGAGTTGGATTTGGAGTCAGAAAGCCCTGGGTTCAAAACCTACCTCTGACATAATTTATAAAATGGAATTTTATAATAGTAACTATATTACAAGTTGTTTCTGATGCTCAAATGACATAATGTGTAAAGCTCTTTCATACCATAAGATGTTATGTAAATGGACATTATTATATTATGGAACAGAGCAAAACTAGCTGACTCACATAGGCTCTAATCCATGATTTTTTTTAACTGGAGTGTTATAGTTTAATTGAATTGAACTGACCTGAATGTAAAGAATTTTTATAAGCCTTTTAAACATTTTCTTTTTGGTGTCATGGATCAACTTGGAAGTCTGGTAAAGCTTACAGACCTCTTCTCAGAATAATGTGGTTTTAAAATATATTTATTTTATTTATCTTTTTTGTTACATTTTGAGTGTTGAGTTGTCTTCCTCCTTCCCAATCCTGCATTAGAGAAAGTCAACCTTTGATATAGATATATATGTGGAAGCATACAATATGTACTCCCATATATCAGTTCTTTCTCTGAAGGGAAATAGCATTTCCCTATATTACTAAGAATAGCTTAGTCATTCACAATTACTTTTCCAATAATATTGTTATTACTATGAAGAGTGTTCTCTTGGTTCTGCTCATTTCATGCTGCGTTATTTCATATAAATCCTTCCATGTTTTTCTAAAATCAACCAACTCATCATTTCTTACAGCACAATAGTTGTCCATCACAATCATATACCACAACCTGTTCAGCCATTCCCCAATTGATGGGCTTTCTCTCCATCAGTTCTTTGCCACCACAAAGAGTTTCAAACCATGAGTTGGACTTCACAAGCTGAGAACACTAACTGAATTAGCCAGCTTTATTCATGGATGTAATAGTGATCTTAAGACTTGAAGAAATTATATGATTCAAAAACTAATTATATGATTCAAAAAGTCTGTTGCCATTTTAAATCCATTTTTGCTGTAGGAATTCATCAGAAAAAACAAAGGATCAAAGTTTTTTTCCCCTTTTATTTTTCCCAAAGAAGAATCTACAGAGACAATAAGTAGAAGAACTGAGAGTTCATTTGACGCTTTTGCTTCTCTAGGTCTTTCTGAAAGTAGATTTTAAAGATAAGGTCTTGACTTCTATGATGCTTTTTTTAAAGCTGTAATGTGTTTCCAACATTTAAAAACTTTAACTCCTGCTTTATTTTCCTCCTAGAGAAACGATGCCCTCACCCAGGAGAGTTGAATAATGGGAGAGTGATTGTTAAGACAGATCTTGAATTTGGTTCTGAAATAGAATTCAACTGCTTGGATGGGTGAGTGTCAGGTACCCTGAAATCCAATACCTTTCTTTGGTTTGTAGAACAGAGCTTTAGGCAGAAGAGGAAAAAATAAACTTCAGTTTTATTTCCAGGAAAAAAAATTCTTCCATTAGAAAGTGGGGCTTAATATGTAGACATATGAACACCTAGCAACATCTTACTGGAAGCATTCTAGCAGTCTGAATGTGAAGGTATAATTTGTTAATCAGTCAGTAAGCATTTATTGAGCCACTACTTTGTACCAAGCACACTGGGCTTGGTGCTAAGGATAAAAGTACAAAAGTGGCACAGTGCCTGTCCTCAAGGGGCTTACATTCTTCTAGGGATAGACATATTCACAGATTAAATATAAGATGTATACAAAATAAATACTCAGTGATTGGGAGGAGGGTAGCACTAAATTAGAGGAAGTGAGAAAGGTATTTTGAAAGAGATGAAATCGAAGTTAGTCCTTGAAAGGGCCAGAGTTCCAAGCATCAGAAGTGAGGAGACAATGCATTCTGAGCACTGGGAGACAGTCTATGCAGGATTAGCAGGTGGGGATATGGAACTTTTCATTTTCATTCTCACTGACAACCTATATTTCTTAACTTTACATTTTGATTTTGTTTTGTGTACTAAGGAAATTTACCAAATACAGACAAGGGAGGTTTTGGGGAAAGGGGAAAGAACACTGAATTTGGAGTCAAAGCACCTGGATTTGAATTCTGTCTCTTCTGCATCAAGCTGGTGTGACCTTGGACAAGATACTTGACCTTTCTGGGCCTCAGTTTCTCATTTATAATATGAGAAATAGGTTGTCCTTGTCAGTGGTGTCAAACTCAAATGGAATTGAATATTGTCTTAGGAAACCATGAATTAACATTATTTGTGTTGTATTGTATTTTTATTTATCTTGTTAAGCATTTATCAATTATATTTTAATATGGTAGTCTCACTCTGGAGTGTTTCAGGTGGCCAGCTGTGGTCCCTTCCAAATCTCAAATTCTGTAATTCTGTATATTTTCTTTTATTGTACAGTTAGAAGTAGAAAACTCAATGAAGTAGAAAACTTAACTTTTCCCTTAGGGCCTCTGGTATTAGAAAACTCAGAGCTAATACACATTACTCAGAAGTGACTTCAAATTCTGCTTTTACAATTTATTACTTGTACAGCTCTTTGAAAGTCACTTCATCTTTTTCATATGTGTCATGTCTCAAAAAGCTTTGATGACTCGCTGAGCCTCAGTTTCCTCATCTGTAAAATGAGGAAGCAGAATGATATGATTTCTAAGATGCCTTTCAGTTTTAAACTCTGTTATTGGTAACAAAACACTAAAAGCTGACTTCTCAGGGACCCAGTACAGCTACACTCAGCTCCTTTCATTGACTGTTATCATCTTTTGTAGCATTTTAACTTTACACACAGTCTCAAATCCTTTTTGGAAGTAAGTCAGATATAAATTATAAATAAATAATGATACTTTTGATAACATTGTGATTGTTAGTTACACTAACATGTTTACTCCAGAGAAAATGGTGGTAGGAGGACTAGGCTAGTGGGATGGAGCTCTGAGATGGAAGAATGATTCCATGGATATAAAGGTCTAATTATAATATGAATCTAGCAGGCAAGAGATGAAGGCATGTGGTAGGAATCAATATTTAATCACAGGTAAAAGTAAACTAGAGATCTAGAATTCAGAAAGTCTTCAAGTTGAGAGAGGAAATAAGCAAATATCAGCATTGAAAGATAAGCAGAAGCAAAACATTCAACATATTAGTTCATTCAAAGAACAGTCAGTAGTCTACACTCCTGAATTGGCCTAATCCCCAAGGACAGAAAGAACCTATTTCCCTTTTGCCTCTTTTTATACGAAGTAGGAAATGATCTCATGTTACGGAAGAGTGAAGAGTTAAGAAAAGAATGCAGGGAACCACAGCTGCAAGCATGCTCCTCTGTTCAAGAAGGACTTGTTTCTCTAGATCCCACATGGGGGGATCTCAATCTCATTTGCACTGATGAACTATAGCCAAGTTAGGCTAGCATCTAGTATCTATTATCTAGTGGGACAAGATGCCAAAGACAAATTGCTAAGGTACCTCTTTTGGCTTATGGCAGGAAGGGTTTCACTGATGCTTTTGACTCTCCTCATTCAGATACAATTTAATTGGATCATCAACAAGTAAATGTGAGATTTTTGAATCAGGAGTTAGCTGGAGTGATCCTCTCCCCGTATGTGAAAGTAAGTCAAGCTCTTTCCTGATTTGCTAATGAACCTAAAAGCCCTCATATTTTCATGAGTCATTCCCAACTCCTCCATTACCCTCACTCAACATTTTCAATTATTTGCCAAGTCCTCTCGATTTTTTCTCTACAGCCTGTCTCACACCAATTCCCTTTTCTCTATTCAGATGGTTACCACCTTACTCCAAGCTCTTACTACTCTAGTGAATGCAATAACTTTCTATTTGATCTCTCCTCTCTCTATCCATAGAGAAGCCAAAAGGACATTCTTAAGGCTCAGATATGAGCACATCATTCTTCTCCTTAACAAGCTTCAGTGGTTCTTTGTTGACTCTAAGATCAAATATAAATTCCTTTCTTTGGCATTTAAAACCCTTCACATTTAAAGCCCTGAATCTAACCTATCTTTCTAGATTTAGTTAATAGGAATCATGGAAAAAGGTTAGTAGAAGTATGAATAGTTAGATGATAGACAGATGATAGATAAATTGGATGGATAGATATAGGTTAAATAATTAGATGGATGGATAGAAATAGATTAAATAAAAGGGATAGATAGATGAGATTAGATAGATGGATAGATGATAGATATCAATAGTAGATAGATGGATGGATAAAATATTTATTAAGCACTGGGGACACAAGTTTTTAAAATGACAATGCCTTCTCTCAAGGAGTTTGCATTCTAGCAGGGAAAGACAAAGGCATAAGGGGAGCTGGAAAGGGGGATGGAGAAGATTCCATGGGGGATGGAGGGTGAGTCATTTATTGAAGAGAAATGAATCAGCTGCTGAGGAAGTAGAACCATCTGGAGAGTGAATTGAACTGGGAGTCAAGGGAGCAGCATGGCTGAAGGGGAGAAGGGAGAAAACATTTACTAAGTGCCTATGTGCCCGGCACTGTGATTAGCACTTTACAAATATTATCCCATTCACTTTTGGTGTTGTTGAGTTATTTCAGTTATGTTCAAGTCTTTTGTGATGCCATTGGGGGTTTTCTTGGCAAAGATACAGGAGTGGTTTGCCATTGCCTTCTCCAACTCATTTGACGGATGAGGAATTGAAGGAAACAAGTTAAGTGACTTGCTGAGGGTCACACAGCTAGGAAGTATCTGAGGCTATATTTGAACTCAGGAAGATTGGTCTTCCTGACTTTCAGCTTTATTCTCTATTCACTGTACCACCCAGCTGTCCTCTCATTCAATAGCCCCATCAAAAAAGGGCAATCCCAGAGACTCACCATTACAGAGAGCAAGCCTGAGGGAAGAGTTATCCTGAGGGGCTCAAGGCAGTTTGTGGGAGATGGAACAGTCCAGAGAGCCAGTTGAGAAGGGGAGGAAGTGAAGTGCAGAAGAAACAATAAATATCTTCCCTGACTGCCTTTCTTCCTGCTTATGTCCAGTTATAATCTGTCCCCCACCACCACCCATCAACAATGGGAGGCACAGCAGCAGAGAAGATGATACCTACAGCTTTGGCTCTTCTGTGACCTACAGATGCAACACTCCATTCTCACTCATAGGCGAGGACTCTATTTCCTGTACTGTGGCAAATGGGACCATTGGTATATGGAGTCCACATCCCCCTACATGCAAAAGTAAGTGACCAAAACTAAAAGAAGAGCAGTATGTTTAAAGTTGTTTTTTTTTAATGGAGGATGGAAGTTTGAAGACCTCACTTCAGTGTAGTAATTTTGTACCCATTTGATGTTAATTGAACATCAGCAGGTTGTGTATTCTAGACCAAGACCTAAGGGGGTCAGTAGGATAAAGTGAGAAATAAAATTTTCCCTGCCTTCAAGAAGCTTAAAGGCTGAAGGGATCCACAAGAGGGCTGGCATATATTGTGCCACTAATATCTCTGTAGCACCATCTCTGGGCTCATTCCCCCAGTGTGCACTGGCACTGGTAAGTTGGGTCATCTGAGGATCCTAGGGGTCACCATATGGGTGGGCAACCTCATGGGTGTCTACTGGTTGTCTTTTCCTGCAATGATCAACCAGTAGATCAGTTAGTTTTTAGTGAAAGTATTTGCCCAAATACCATAGCGAGAACAATTTTTCACAGCACTTCCCCTCAATCTTGAGACTTACTCTCCCACAACTACACATAAAGTCCATGTTGGATAAGACTGCATATGAATTTATAGTGCAGTGATACTAAGGTACTCATATAGAGAAGACAAAGGTCTAAGATAATTCAGTACTGTGGACCTACAGTGCTTTGAGGTCCTTTCATTCTCTGGAGGGTCCTCACAAAGTTTGCTGAAGGGTATTGGAGATAGATAGGTGGTTCCACTACTCAGCTGATCTGATTTCTCATAGACCATAACATTTCTGGTCAACAGTTGACCTGATGCTAGGTTGGTGCAAGAATCTCACTCAGTTGTAAAACTTGTTCCTTATGGAGCTGGGCTGTTGTTGGACAGGGCCAGGCAAGTCATTTTCATTGGGTTGCTCTTTCTGGACTGGGGCAGGCAGGTTGCTCTGCAACTGCTTCCAGATTGTGCCAAGATCACTCAACCACTGGGCTCTTCCAAGAGTATGGTATGTCTCCTAAACAGATTGATACTCTGAGTTTTCTGAACTCAGGTGGGTAGCTGTAGTTTCTGGTGTAGCTGAGTGTTACAGTGTTTTTTTAAGCAAAGGCAAGACCTCTCAGGCCAAGACTGACAGAAACTTCTCTTCTTGGACTCCCTCAAAGAAAGACTCTGAGATTTGTCTCCTCTAGGCAAGAGGTAGAAGAGATCTCGCCTTTATTGTTCAACAGTTCTTTCTGGTTCAGAGGTGGCATTACTGGACTGTGGACCCCACTTTTACTTGTTAAGTTGCAATTCCCAGGTGCCTGTTGAGTCACTGGTAGAAGAGTGACTGAGGATAAAGGTAATAAAGATCTCTTTCCTGGTACAAGTTCATTATCTCCCTGGCCTCTTCATTAGCAATGGGCTATTCTAGCTTTAGACCCTCTCTAAGGAATAATCAGCATTTCCTTTGCATCTGAAAGGTTTTTTTCCTTTACAAGTCAATGTCTTTGGCCCTTATGACCCTCAACCTTTTTGAAGTCTAAATTACATACTATTACATGCTATTCTAAAAGATTATTCCCTTCTTAGCTCTTAACTACCTCAAAATCACTCTTCTGGATTCTACAGAACATAGTCAATTCCTCCTCTGTGGCACCTCAAGTTTCTCATCTATAATAAGGAAGAATTTATCCTAGTTTTTAACATTCATTTCCACAAGATTTTGAATTACAGATTTTCTCCCCATGTCTCCCCTCCCCCAATGCCAGGATGGCATTCTGATTATTCCTTTCTCCAAACTACCCTCCTCTCTATCACTTCCCCCGCTTCTCTTATCCCCTTCTCCTATTTTCCTGGAGGGAAAGTTAAATTTCTATAACCCATTACTTATATATACTACTATCCAGTTGCATGTCAAAACAATTTTTAACATTCATTTTTAAAACTTTGAGTTCCAAATTCTCTCTCTTCCTCCATCCCTACCATCCTCATTGAAAAGGCAACAATTCAATATAGGTAATGCATGTATAGTCATGCAAAACACATCCATAATAGTCATGTTATGAAAGACTAACTATATTTCCCTCCATCCTAAGCTGCTCCCCACCCCCTTTTATTCTATTCTCTCTTTTGACCCTGTCACTCCTCAAAAGAGTTGCTTCTAATTATCCCCTCTCCCAATCTGCCTTCCCTTCTATCATCCCCTCCTCTCTTGTCCCCTTCCCCTCTACTTTCCTGTAGGGTAAAACAGATTTCCATACCCAATTGAGTAGGTATGTTATTCACTCCTTAAGCCAAATTTGATGAGAGTAAAGTTCACTCATTCCCTCTCACCTCCTCCCTCTTCTCCTCCACTATAAAAGCTTTTTCTTGCCTCTTCTATGTGAGAATCAGAAAGGATCCTAACCAAGTATGATTCTTCTGGAAGATAGAACTATGGTCAAAATGATGTTCTGAGTTTTTTGGAGTTTGGAACTAGGCAAATATATGAAGTTAAAAAATATTCTTACCATGCCTCATAAACTGTGAAATTGTAAAGTTAGAAAGGACCTTAGCAATCATAAACTTCACAAGTTCCTAACTTGGACCCATTAGCTATATGTATATATATATATTTCAATAGAATTGTCTTCCTTTCTATTCTCATGCATTTTATTTTATGCATTTAAAAATACCATTTTAGGAGTCCATAAGCTTCACCAGACTACTAAAGGGATCCATGACACAAAAATGATTGAGAACCTCTGCCCTAGTTCAATAAACTCATTGTACTGAGAAGAAAACTTTCTAATATGTATCTGCATGAAACATTAGAGACTTCCAATCATGTCTTTGCTAATAAATTTGTGTTGTTACACTAGGTAATTTGGGTTGAATATATCTCTTGTTTTCTTGATTTAGTGGTCACCTGCAAGCAGCCACAATTTCCAAATGGGAAGTTAAATTCTGGTCTTGGATTCATCTTCACATACAAAGACACTGTTTTGCTTGAGTGCAACAGGGGTTACATTCTAAATGGCACCAATGTGATTCACTGTGGAGCTGACAATCAGTGGCATCCTGATATACCCACTTGTGATATCAGTGAGTATGGACACAATCTAAGCCTATCCAGAAATGCAGGCATGGGAACAATAAAGGAGCTGGTATTAAATATGCTATGTCACAGTCCAGTTTTGTTTTATTCCAATCATCAGAAGACTAGATAACTGATTCTTAAAGGGTTCCATTTTCCCCTGCTTTAAAAGAAACATAAATTCAGCTCTGTTTATAGAGTGACTTAAGGCAAGGGGAGGTAAACATAGAAAATTATTATTATTTTTGTTAGCATTTAACAGTGCTTTAAGTTTTGCAAAGTGATATACATGTCTTTGATCTTCACAACTACCGTAAAGCGCAAGTGCTTTTATTATTTATTGTGAGTAAGCTAAAGCTGAGAAAATTTAAGTAATTTGCCCAACTAGAAAACGTGTGACCCTAGATTGAAACTCAGGACTTTTTGGCTCCAATTCCAATATTCTATCCACTGTAACCATCTAGTAGCCCCTTTTATTTTGCTTTATATCATCTTTTGCCCCCAACCAACCCAAAGAACCTACCATTCAAAATGTAGGAAGTTGGGGCTCAATACATATATTTTGAAAATGATGATTTCAGTGATGTGGACATTTTATTTGGAGTCATTCCTTATATAAATATGACATCATCAGGAAAGGCAAAAGAAACTGGAAACCAAAGTTCCAATTGTGAATGATCAAAGGGTTCTAAAGGGTGAAAGATGAAATTCCTAGTGGCAATCACACTTGGTAACTAGGTAGGCACCTTTTGTCCACTCTCAGCATCTAATTAGGAAGCAACCTAAAGTTAATCTCATGTACTCGGAAACTTTTATCAGTTGCTTTACTGCATTGTAATTGGCAGATCAAGTCCTTCCACTTGAATACATATTCATTCAAAGATAAGTTATTTTAGATGGGTTTATTATTGTTGTTGGCAAGAATATAATGATGCTAGTATTTATATGGTATTTGTTGTTTACAAAGTCCTTTACATATGTTACCTCATTTGATTTTCACAACCCTGGCGGGTAGGTGCTATTATTATATTTGTTTCATCAATGAGGAAATTGAAGCACAAAGTGATTAAGTGACTTGCCCAGGGTCACATAGTGAGTGTATGAGGCAGGATTTGAACTCAAGTATTCCTAATGCCAAGTATATACAGTGCTTTGTGGACTATACCCTCTAACATAAGAAGAAAGATAACATTTCTTGTCTAGTTCTTTCAATGACCAGAAACTACTTATCTTTTCAGTCTGAACACTGCCAATAGCTGTGCACACCATATAGCATTGCCATGTGTGTGTATGTATATTAAAAAAAAAACTATGGTGCATCACAACTACTCAGTGCTGATGGAGCTATATTGATTAGTGATAAAGACATAATCCTAGAGAGATGGGATGAACACTTCCATAGTGTTCTCAACAGACCATCATCAATCAATGCTGAGACCATTGACCATTTATCTCAGGTTGAAGTCAATCCCTCCTTAGCAGAATTTCCAAATGAAGAAGAGGTTTTGAGGGCCATTAGGCTTCTTTCATGTGGCAAAGCACCTGGTGCTGATTCTATTCCAGCTGAGATTTACAAGGTAGGGGGACCATTGCTCATACAAAAGCTGACTGAAATTTTTCAGGTTATATGGGAAGAGGAGGTTATCCCCCAGGAGTTCAAGGATGGCTCGGCAATGTTCACCTCTATAAAGGTAAAGGGAATAGATTGTCCTGTGACAGTCACAGGGGGATCTCTCTCTTAGTCATTGCTAGCAAAATTCTTGCTAGAGTCCTCCTTAATAGGTTGATCCTTCAACTGGAAGATAGTCATATACCTGAGAGTCAATGTGACTTCAGAAAGGGACAAGGAACAGTTGATATGGTGTTTGCTGCCTGACAACTCCAGGAGAAATGACAGGAGCAGAACAGAGGTCTGTACATAGCGTTTGTAGATGTGACCAAGGCTTTTGACCCTATTAGTCGTGAGGGCTTATGAAAAATTATGTCAAAATTTGGTTGCCTGGAGAAGTTCATCAATATTTTACATCAATTTCATGATGGTATGTTTGCCCAGATTCTGGATAATGGACAGTGCTCTCATGCCTTCCCAGTCACCAATGGAGTGAAACAAGGCTGTGACTTAAGGCAAGGGGTGGTAAACATAGAAAATTATTGTTATTTTATTATGTTTATTCCCATGCTTTATAGCATGATGTTTTCAGTTATGTTGTCAAATGCTCTCAGTGAGGATGAACTCAGCATCAAGGTCAACTACTGTACTGATGGTAAGTTTTTCAATTTGAAAAAGCTACAAGTCACGAGCAAACTGGAGGGAGTGTTGGTGCATGATTTTCTGTTTGCAGATGATTGTGCACTCAATACAGCCTCTGAAGCTGAGATGCAACGATGTATGTATGGATCAATTCTCTGCTGCCTGTGCTAATTTTGGCCTAATAATTAACACCAAGAAAACACAGGTGTACCATCAGCCACCACCACACCATCCATACATGGAACCATCTGTTACAACAAATGGAGAAGTTTTCAATGCTGTGGACAAGTTCACTTACCTTGGTAGTGTACTTTCCAGGGATGTACACATTGATAATGAGGTTGATGCATGCATTGCCAGAGCTAGCTCAGTGTTTGGGAGGCTCTGAAGAAAAGTTTGGGAGAGAAGAGGTATTACAGAGCTATTGTGCTGGCCTCGTTGTTATATGCTTATGAAACATGGACAGTCTACCAGCACCATGCCAGGAAACTGAATTGCTTCCATTTGAACTGTCTTAGGAAGATCCTGAGGATCACCTAGCAGGATAAGGTACAAGACACTAAAGTCCTTGCTCAAGCTGAACTGCCAGGCATTCAAACTGTGCTGCAGAGAGTGCAACTCTGATGGACTGGTCACGTTGTTCGAATGCAAAATGTCCGCTTATCAGAAAGACTATTTTATGGAGAACTCGCAAGAGTCAGGAGATCACATGATGGTCAGAAGAAGCAATACAAGGACACTCTCAAGATCTCTCTCAAGAACTTTGGATTTGACTGTGCAACATGGGAGACACTGGCACAAGATTGCTCAGCACAGCCTGCCCACATCAGAAAGGATGCTGTGCTCTTTGAGCAAAGCAGAATTGAGACAGCACAAAGTAAGCATCAGATGCACAAACTTGGGATATCGACCACAAATATTCACACAGACTATCTGTGCCCAAACTGTTGTAGAGCGTTCTGAGCTCATATTGGTCTGATCAGCCAGTCAGGCACACTGAAATTTCACTTTATCATGGTGGTGTCATTTTGGTCCTCTTCAGAGATGAAGGACAACAACCAACCAACATACATACATACATACACACACATAGATGTATACATATATATGTTCAGTTTACTAGTGGAAATGTTTCTGTACCAGTCTCCAGAGTTCCCACCTATCTGCAGGCTTTGATGAGGATACATTTTATCCTACAGAGAAATCTTTCAATCCTTCAATAGTTTCATGTCCAATTTTTCCTTTCCCAATTACGTTGAAGAGAATTTCTGACAACTTCAATGGTATCTTAAATCATCACCTAAGTTGATCTCCATCATGTCATCCCTTAAAATGACAGGTTGTAATGTTGTCACGGTTGGCTTTAGTAACAATAATTTCCAATGTTTCTTTTATGATCAGATGCTTGCACTAAACAACCATTCATTGAAAATGCTGAACTTACATCCTATCATCGAAATGAGAATGTGTTCTCAGTTGGCACTGTAGTAAAATTGGCATGTAAGCGTGGATACAAAGCCATTCCAAATAAATCATTTACTGCAACCTGCCAGGAAGATTTTAGCTGGCGTGTGGATGAAGGACTTTGTCAGAGTAAGTACTTTTAATATCTCCATTTTCATCTGTGAAACCCAGCATTTAGGAAACCAGTTAATTAAAGATGTAACTAAGTCTCCCAAAAGTATATTTGGGAATGCTCTTTTTTTTAAAGAATTGCATTAATTCTTTAGAGTCTTAAAATGTTAAGGTTAAAAGGGATATTAGAAGTTGTCTGAAAGAGAGGAAGGCAGAATGATACAGGGGAAAGAGCATTACCCCTGAAATTAGTTCAAATCACATCTCTGACAATCTCTTGTGATCTGTGTCACCTTCCAGGATGAAAGTTTCATCATCTGTAAAATAATAGTCAGACTACATATCCTCTTCAGTCCTTTCTAGCACTAGATATATGATCCTATGATCTATCCCAACCTTCTCCTTTTATACAAAAGAAAACTGAGGTCCAGGCTCCAATGAATATGCTTTGAAAACATCTGTCTATGTGAATAGGGGTACATTCTTTGAAAAGGGGCAATCTTGACTAGCCTGTTGAAAATTCAGTTTTTCAATCGTAAATATAACTAAATTTTACAAATTCAGAATAATTTTTAAAAAGGAATTGTTTTGTTAATGTAAAGTCTGAATTACAATTTTGTTAGAGTTAAAGAAATAGTTTCTGTACTTTAAGGAACTCAGATCCTTTTTTGATGGTCCATCACAGTGTCAGGTTCTATGAAACTGAAAAGACTTCAAATTCAGGCAAGGTGATTTTTTAAGAGATCTTTGAAATGCTTTTCTATATTTTATTTCATTTGATCCTCACAACAACTCTATAAAGTTGGTGATATTATCTATATTTTACAGATAAGGAAATTGTGCCTCAAAAAAGTTTTAAGTTAATTACCTTTAATCATTCAATAAGCAAGTATCTGATTTGAACTTTGGTTGATTTGTTTGTTTTTTTAAAGGAAGTTAGTTACATTTAAATATAACACATTTGCCCTCCAGGACTCCACTCTCAGCCCTCTTCTTTTCTCCATTTATACTATTTCCCTTGGTGATTTTACCAGCTCACATGGTTAAATTTATCATCTTATACAGATGACTCTCAGATATACTTGTCCAGCCCTAACTTCTCACTCTTTTTTTATGGAAATCATAGTTTTATATTAACCATGATGCACAAAAAAACAAGAAAAGTAAAGAAAGTAAAAAAAAAAAACTCCAACAATTTGCATTCAAAGTTCTTCAGTTCTCTCTGTGGAGGTAGATATCATTTTTCATCATGAGTCCTTTGGAACTGTCATGGATCATTGTATTGTTCAGTCTCTCACTGTCAATAATCATTGTAATATTGCTATTACCATGTACAATATTCTCCCAGTTCTGGTCACTTCACTTTGCTTCAGATCAAATAGATTTTCTTAGGTTTTTGTGAAACCATCTTGCTCATCATTTCTTATAACACAATAGTATTCCTTTGCAATCGTATATGACAACTTACTCCTCAGTTGATGGCATCCTCTCAATTTCCAATTCTTTGATACCATAAAAAGAGCTGCTATAAATATTTTTGTACATAAAATGTCTTTTCATTTTCCTTTGATTTCTTTGGGATATTAGTTGTGATGCTGCTGGTCAAAGAATACGCACAGTATTACAGGCCTCTGAACATAATTACAAATTTTTCTTCAGAATGGTTGGGCCAGTTCACAACTCTACCAATGACACATTAATGTACCTATCTTTCCACATTCCCCCCAGCATTTTTCATTTTCCTTTTCTGCCATGTGAGCCAATCTAATATGTGTAAGATGGTACCATAGAGTTTTTAAATTTTAATTTCTCTAATTATTAGTGATTTAGACTTTTTTCAAATGATTAACAATAGCTGTAATTCTGAAAACTGCTTCTTCATATCCTTTCATCATGTATCAATTGGGTAATGGATTTCACTTTTGTAAAATTGGCTCACTTTCCTATATATTTGGGAAATTAGGCATATATCAGAGAATTCTAATCTAATTTTTATCTCACTTTTCTGCTTTCCTTCTAATTTTGGCTGCATTGGTTTTGTTTAAGCAAAATTTTTTAATTTCTTGTAATCAAAATTATCCATTTCACTTCTTGTAATTCTATCTATCTCTTGTTTGGTCATAAATTCTTACCTGATCCATATATCTAATTTATTCATTTAGTTTTAGTTTTCAATATTCATTTCCACAAGATTTTGAGTTCCAAATTTTCTCCCCATCTCTCCCCTCCCCCCACCCCAAGACACCTTGCATTCTGATTACCCCTTCCCCCAATCTGCCCTCCCTTCTATCACACTCCTCCTTTCTCTTATCCCCATCTTCTCTCTTTTCTTCTAGGACAAGATAGATTTCTATACCCCATTATCTGTATTTCTTATTTCCCAGATGTACACAAAAATAATTCTTAACATTCATTCCTAAAACTTTTAGTTTCAACTTCTCTCCCTTTCTCCCTCCCCATCCAACTCCATTGAGAAGGCAAGCAATTCAATATAGGTTATACATGTGTAGTTATGCAAAAGACTTCCATAATAGTGAAGGGAACTCCATTTTATCCTGCCCCTCATTTATTCTATTCTCTCTTTTGACCTTGTCCCTAAGTGTTTACTTCTAATTACTTCCTCCTCCAATTTGCCCTCCCTTCTATCAATCCATTTATCCCTTTCTCCCCTGCTTTCCTGTAGTGTACGATAGATTTTCGTACCAAATTGAGTGTGCATATTATTCTCTCCTTAAGTCAAATGTGATGAGAGTAAGCTTCACTTTTTAACTTTCACCTCCCCTTTTCCCCCCTCCATTGAAAAAGCTTTTCTTGCCTCTTTTATGAGGGATAATTTGCCCCATTCCATTTCTCCCTTTCTCCTCCCAATATATTCCTCTCTCACCCCTTAATCTTATTTTTTTAGATATCATCCTTTCCTATTCAGCTCACCCTGTGCCCTCTAAGTATATAATCTCTCCAACTACTCAAATACTGAGAAAAGTCTCAAGAATTACAAGTACTATCTTTCCATGAGGAATGTAAACAGTTCAAATTTAGTAAGTCCCTTATGACTTCCCTTTCCTGCTTACTTTTTCATACTTCTTTTGATTCTTGTGTTTGAATTTTCTATTCAACTATTCAAGAATGCTTGAAAGTCCTCTATTTCATTGAATGAGCACGTTTTCCCCTGAAGTATTATACTCAGCTTTGCTGGGTAGGAGATGCTTGGTTTTAATCCTAGTTCCTTTGACTCCTGGAGTATCATATTACAAGCTCTTTGATCCTTTAATGTAGAAGCTGCTA
>CM053770.1:598556791-598571452 GCA_028658325.1 Potorous gilbertii | reverse complement strand
GGAATTGTTTCTTTCTGGCAGCCTGCTATTTCCTCCTTGACCTGGGAACTCTGGAATTTGGCTACAATATTCCTAGGAGTTTTTCTTTTTGGATCTTTGGTGATTGGTGGATTCTTTCAATATTTATTTTACCCTCTGGTTCTAGAATATCAGGGCAGTTTTCCTTGATAATTTCATGAAAGATGATGTCTAGGTTCTTTTTTTGATCATGACTTTCAGGTAGTCCCATAATTTTAAAATTATCTCTCCTGGATCTATTTTCCAGGTCATTTGTTTGTCCAATGAGATATTTCACATTGTCTTTTATTTTTTTCATTCTTTTGGTTTTGTTTTGTAATTTTTTGGTTTCTCATAAAGTCATTAGCTTCCCTCAGCTACACTCTCATTTTTAAAGAACTATTTTCTTCAGTGAGTTTTTGAACCTCCTTTTCCATTTGGCTAATTCTTTTTAAAGCGTTCTTCTCTTCATTGGCTTTCTGGACCTCTTTGGCCATTTGGGTTAGTCTATTTTTAAAAGTGTTATTTTCTTCAGCATTTTTAGGGTCTCTTAGTAAGCTGTTGACTCACTTCTCATGATTTTCTTCCATCACTCTCATTTCTCTTCCCAATTTTTTTCCACCTCTCTTACTTGATTTTCAAAATCCTTTTTAAGCCCTTCTACAGCCTGAGACCATTGCATATTTTTTGGAGGTTTTGGATGTAGAAGCCTTGACTTTGATGTCTTTCTCTGATGGTATGCTTTGTTCTTCCTCATCCAAAAGGATGGAAGAAAATACATTTTCACCAAAAAAGTAACCTTCTATAGTCTTATTTTTTACCCTTTTGTGGGCATTTTCCCAGCCAGTTACTTGACTTTTGAGTCCTTTGTCAAGTGGAGGGTATATTCTAGGGACCTGTAGGTTCTAAGCTCCTCCAAGGTGACACAATCAAGGAAGAGGAGTTTACTCTTATCCTGGCCTGTGCTCTGGTCTGGGAGCAACCACAAGCTTTTCTTCCCAGGGTCCTTTCCAAAGCCTCCACCAGCTCCACCACACTAGCACTCCTCCTCACCCAAGGACCACTACTCAAAACTGAGACTCAGATCTGCTGCTCAATTCCCCATGGTCTTTAGGCTGAGAGCTCCAAAAATGCACACTGCTGCTGCAGTGACTTCCATTGCCCTGGGGCCAGGGCTTGAACCAGACCTATGCCCTCCTCTCACCCAGGGGAAAGGACTTTTTTGCTGACTTTTGAAGTTGTCTTTGGCATTTATGGGTTGAGAAATCTGGGAAGCACATCTTCTGCCCATGATTCCACACCCTGAAGCCTGCTTCAGTCCTGTCTATGCCTCATAGTGTGGCCAAGGCTGGGCTGTACTCCACTCTGCTCTGAGTCTGGTGTGAAAGACCTTTCCTGTTGGTCCTCCAGGCTGTTTAGGGCTGGAAATACCTTTCATTCTGTCTTTTTGTGACTTCTGTTGCTCTAGAATTTGTTTAGAGTCATTTTTTAGAGGTATTTTATGGGCTATGGGGATAGAGCTAGATCAGGTCCATCCTTCTATTCTGCCATCTTGGTTCTGCCCCTGCCTTATCCATATATCTAATAAGTAAAAATTTCCATGCTCTCCTAATTTGCTTTTAATATTGCCGTTTATGTTTAAATCATATACTCATTTTGGCCTTATCTTGGTATATCATATGAGATGTTGGTTTATGCCTAGTTTCTGCCAGACTACTTGGCAGTTTTACCAGCAGTTATTGTCAAATAGTGAGTTCTTGTCACCAAAGTTTGGATCTTTAGTTTATCAAATACTAGATTACCATAGTCATTTACTACTCTTTATCATGTACCTAATCTATTCCACTGATCTGCCACTCAGTTTCTTATTCAATCTAGATTGATTTGATGATTGCTATTTGTAATATTTTGAAGCCTAGTACTACTAGGCTACCTTCCTTTGCATTTTTTGATTCCCTTGATATTCTTGACCTTTTTTTTTTCCAGATGAATTTTTAAATTACCTATCTGTATAAAATAATTCTTAAGTAGTTTGATTGCTATGGCACTGAATAAATTAATTTGGGTAGAATTGTCATTTTTATTATTTTGGCTCAGCCTATTCATGAGCAATTTATATTTTTTCAATTGTTTAGGTCTGTCTTTTGTATATAGTGTTTTGTAATTCTGTTCATTTAGTTCCTGGGTTTGTCTTGACAGATAGATTCACAAGTATTTTATATTGTTCCCAATTACATGGAATTTACATGGAATTTCTCTATATACTACTGAAAAAAGGATATACTCCATTCTATTCCCATTCAATTATCTCTGAAGAGCTAGCATATCTAAGTTTTTCTAAAATTCTATTCATCTCTTTTTTTAAAAAAATTCTTTTCTTTTTAATTTTTGAATTCCATATTCTTTTCCTCCCTTCCATCACTTTCCCACCCACTGAGAAAGCAAATAATATTATATCAATTATACATGTGCAATCATGCAAAATCTATTTCCATATTAGCCATAGCATATGAAAAGCAAAAAGCAGGATTATTATACTTGAATTTACACTCAGAATTCATCAGTTCGCTCTCTCTGGAGGTGGATAGTATTTTTTCATCATGCTCCTTTGGAACTGTCCTAGTTCACCGTGTTGATCTTCATGTTGATCATCGTTACTGGTACTGTGGATAAATCATTTCTAGTTCTTCACGTTGCATCATTTCATATAGGTCTTACCATGGTTTTTTTTCTGACAGCACTCTCTTTTTATAGCACAATAATGCTCCATCACAGTCATATGCCAAAACTTGCCCAGCTGTTCCTTAATTGATAAGCATCTCCTCAGTTTCCAATTCTTTGCCACCACAGAAATGGTGGCTATAAATATTTTTGTACATGTAAGTCCTTTTCCTTTCTCTTTGATCTCTTTGGGATACATACCTAGGAGTGGTATTGTTGGATCAAAGGGTATGCACAGTTTTACAGGCCTTTGGACATCATTGCAGATTGTTCTCCAGAATCATTGGGCCACTTCACAACTCCACCATATTTGCAATATTGTTCTCCTTGAACTGGGAGCTCTGGACTTTGGTTATAATATTTCTGGGAATTTTCATTTTGAGATCTCTTTCAGGAAGTGGTTCATTCTTTCATTTTTATTTTACCTCTGAATTGAAGATATCAGGTCCATTTTTCCCAATAATTTCTTAAAATATGATGTTTAGAGTCTTTTTTTTTTTAATCATGGTTTTGGGTAATCCAATAATTTTAAAATGATCTTTCCTTGATCTATTTTCAAGGTCAGTTGTTTTTTTCCAATGAGGTATTTTATATTTTCTTCTATTTTTTCATTCTTTTGACTTTGTTTTATTGTTTCTTAAAGTCTCATTGAGTCATTAGCTTCTATATGACCATTCACATTCACAGTTGTGATTACTGTGTACTTCCCTCTATCCTCATTTTTCTGTTCATCTTTCCCTGCCCCCTATTTCCCTCTTTTTTTCCCTCTACTTTCTCAAAAGTCTGTTTTGCCTCTAACCACTGATTCCTTTGATCCTGCCCTCCCTCTTACCATCTTTTTCTTTTTCTTGGTCCCTTCCTCTCTTATTTCCCTGTTGGTAAAATAGATTTCTATACCCAACTGCTTGCAAACATCCAGTAAGTAACCATTCAAATACCATAGAAACACAGTCATAATAAAAAAAAATTTAGCATCTCCCACAGTAAAGGAAAAGATGGATGCACAGATAAATGGAATTTATTTATAATATTCCTAGGACTTTTCATTTTTGGATCTCTTGCAGGAGGTGATAGGTGAATTCTTTCCATTTTTATTTGGGCATGGTGTTTTTTGTCTTCTGTGTTAGCCCTATCCTTGCTAAGTTGAGAAATTATTGTCACCAAGTTGGCTGTAGGATAATGCTTCCCTTGGAATATATTATTTATTTTTCTTTTTTTTTTAAATTAAATTTTCAAAAATACTACAATGATCCTGATTTGTTTATTTTCTTTTTTGGGGGAAGAATCTCTATGACATGCCCTTTCCCTTCCCTAATTATGCCCCAAATTAAAAAAAAAAACAACCTTCTAACAAACAATCCTAGTCCAATAAAACAGACACAAACTGGTGGTCTTAAAATGTGTATCTCAGTCTTTACCTCAAGTCCCCCAACTCTATGTCAGGTAGTGGGTAACTTTTCACTATTGATTCTTTAGCATCACAAGTCACATGGGGCCCACAAAACTCCTACCCAAGCTGGATTGAAATGTACTTGGAAAAATATTTAACAAAATAAATGAAAATACAACAAAATATAGATAATGTTAATTTGTGGTTATCTAAGCTAATATGCAACTCACAACAAGGATCATTATGTCTGTTTTAGTGACCCCTTTTTTGATTTGAGTTTGAAATCACTGCTCTTGAGTGATGGTTGGCCATTGTCCTGATCAGAGTTCTTAAGTCTTTCCAGATTGTTTTTTTCTTTACAAAACTGTAGCTATATAAACCATTTTGGTTTTGCTTACTTCATTTAGCATCAGTCATTCAGTAAGTCAATATTAAGAATTTATTGTGTGCTAGACACCAAGCTAAGGCCTGGGTATACCAAAAATGTGGGAGTGGGCAAAAACACTCTCTGCTCTCAAGGAGAGAATAAGGGAGAGAAACCATGAAAATATCCAAATACATACATAAGCTATATAGAGGGTGTATGAAGGTCAGCTGAAAGAAGAAAACATCATTTACACACGTCTTCCCACATTTCTCTGAATACATCCCTTCTTTCATCATTTCATTATTTCTCATATCCTACAATATTTTTCAGCCATTTCCTTATTGGCGGGTGCCCTTTTCATTCCAATTCTTTGCACAGCACAACAAAAAAAAAGTGCTGCTATGAATATTTTTGTAAATATGGATCCTTTTTTCTCTTTATTTGATATCTTTTGGTATATACACATAAAAGTGACAATACTGATTGAAAGCATAGTTTTTTTTTCAAGGTATTTCCAAATTTCTTTCCAGAATGACTAGACCAATTAATTCAATAGCTCCATCAACAGTGAAAAGTAGTGTGCCTATCCTCTCATTGCCCTTCCAACAATTGTCATTTTTAATCATATTTATCAGTCTGAAAGGTGTAAAGTAAAATCTCAGAGTTATTTTAATTTGTATTTCTCTGTCACTGGTTTAGCATTCTCTCTGTGTGTGTCTGTATATTAAACATAACTTGATCTTTTGATTTCCTTTTTTGAGAACTGCCTGATTATATCTTTTAACCTTATCTATAAGAAAATTGCTCTGGTCCAATTTATATATTGTAATCAGTTCCTTTTTCATCTTGGCTACCAGACTTTTATCAGAGTAGATTACAACAAAGACTTTTCATCAGTTAACTTTCCTTTTTCACTTTAGGTGTACTGGTTCTATTTGAATCAAAACTTTTAAATTTTCTATAAGCTTTAATTGCTCATTTTCTTTTGTGATTTTTCTCTATCCTATATTTGATAATGAATTCTTCTCCTATTCATAGTTGTAAAAGACATTTCCTTCTTTACTCTTAAAAGATGTGTCCATTTGGTGCTTGTTGTGGTATATAATGTGAAAAGTTGATCTTAATCTAATTTCTGCTACAATGCATTCTATTTTCCCAACAGTTCTTGTCACATCAAAAGCCTTTGCAACAGTCTTTAAATTTAACACTATATTACTATATTCCTTTCCTTATGGATACTTTGTACTTACTCTGTTCTACTGATAGACTTTTTAATTTTTTTTTAACTTATACCAAATGGTTTCAATAATTACTGGTTTTTGTATAGTTTGAGATCCAGGACTATTAAACACCTTCCTACTATTTCTTCATTATTCCTCTTCAGATTCTTGACCTTTTCTTCCTTCAGATGAATTTTGCTATTGTTTTATTCTAGATGAATATAGTAATTTTTGGCAGTTTGACATAATACTATGTTACTCAATTAACTTTTTATTATATCATACTTATTATATACACATGAACTAATTATAGACAATATTTCTTCAATTATTTATCAAGTAACACTTTCTTAGTAATCTATGTTTTCCAGTTCTCAAATTGAGTTCCATTGTTTTTGTTTCTCCTTTGTATAGTCTCTTCCAATGACATACCACCCTTCTTTTTTTTTCTTTTACAAATACCAGATTTTATGTGTGTTTCACATAAGCAATCAATTGTGCTGTTTTGATTTCTTCTTCAATCTGTCACTCTTTTTTTTTTTTTGGTTCTATTGAATGGTTTAATTCTTTCACATTGTGAGAGTTAGATTTGTGTTTTTCTCCATTTATCTCTAATTTTTTTCAAATTATGATTTTTCCCCCTCTTCCTCTATAAAGAGAGTACTTTCTCTCTTCAGTTATTTTTAGCATAATCTATTTTAAGGCAACCAAATTTCTATATATTTTTTTCTTTCATACTCAAGCTTCCCTGCCCTTTCTTATTTTTTACCCATTTCCCTAGTTGTACAGTTTTGGTTCCTTTTTATTTCTTCCTTTTATTTAGTTATCTAATCTTTTTTCTCCAAGTTAAGTAGTCAGGAAGAATTCCTCTTCTTTTTCTCCCCCTCAACGTGTTTTTATTTGTTTTCAGATTTCGTTTTCTGTGCCTTTTTCTCAAGAAGATTTTCTTTCCTCTTTCCATTCATTATACATCTAAGTTTTCTGTTTATCCTAGACGTTTTCCCCATGATTCATGGCCCCTACACTGGTTGATTCTTTTTCCTTCTCTCCTCTTCCCTTTATGTACTCAACCATTCTACAATTTAGTGCCACTAAAAACATTAATTTCTATAGATGGGATGTTGTGAGGTTTATTCCATGATATTTGTGTTTGAACTTCTGTTTTCACTGGTGTTTCCATGCATACTTTTAGAAAGAAATTTCATAATTATCTCTCTGTTATCTTTTATTATACTATTGATCATGGTAAATATTTACAAATTCCTGCCTTTCTGTTTTCTAAGGTATGTAAAAAGCAGATAGTTTGTTCAAGTCTAGGCAGGTAAGTGCCACACTAGATCAAACACTGGAATCAGGAAGACTTCAAATCTACCCTCAGACATTTATTAGCTTTGTGATCCTAGATAAGTCACTTTACCTCTGTTTCCCTAGTTTCCTCAACTCTCCAAAGGCTTGGTAAAAAAAGAGAATGTGTCTGACTTCAGAGATGGGCCTCTTCTAAACAGTTTCTATTTTATTGCCTTGTTGATCTTGCTCACCCGTTTTTGTTTTTCTGATGTGCCTCACTTAGAAAAATGAGTTCCTACAGATACAACCCTAAATACCGTCGATTTGATTATAACCCTAACCCTAAATGCGCTCAATTCTAACTCTAAATGCACTCAATTCTAACCCTAAAAATGTGCTCAATGCGCTTGATTCTAAGCCTAAATGCACTCAATTCTAAACAGCAAGGATCCAAGTATCGCCTCATGGTAGGAATGTTCTATTAACCTTACCGAGCAGGCCATTCTCCATGGCCTTTACCATATTCATGCCGCCTCTCCCTCCCTCAACTATAAAATACAGGTAATAATACCTACTTCTTAGGGGTGTTATAAGGATACAATGAGGTATATTTGCAAAGTGTTCAGCACAGCGCCTGGCAAACAGTAGGCACCTAATAAATGCCTTATTCCTTCCTTCCTTAATTGTAGGAATACGTTAAACATCCTCTATGTATTGAATATTCATCGTTTCTCACTAAGGTTTACATTCAAGTTTGCAGGGCATGGCACCTTGGGTTTCATCTACAACATCTTTGCTCTTTGGAATGCATTATTCCATTCTCTCTTGAAGCTTGTTCTGGGTCCAGAATAGTCAGTCTTGTGTTATTTAGATTTCCATTATATTTTAAGGTCTTTCTCTTGGTAGCTTGCAGAATTTGTTGTTTGTCACTGTCATTTTTCAGCTCAACTAGTGTGTGTTTGCTGCATAGGAACTTTTGTTCCTTGGAGGCAATTGGTAGATTCCTTCAATTACCACTTTATTTTCTGTTTTCAGAAGTTTCAGGCACTTTTCTTATATTTTTTCTGGAATTATAGTTTCCAGGTGTTTTAATTCCTCACATTCTTCAAGAAGACCTGTAATACTTACGTTGACTCTATGTATCCTGTCTTTGATATCAGCATGTTTTACTTGTATGGACACCATTTTTGCTTTTGATGTCATTCATTTTGCTTCTCTTCTTCCAGTTTATCCTTCACTCCAATGTATTTGTATTCTCAACCAGTTCTATTTCTTCTTCCTTTGGTGAAGTTTGCCAATATGGTTTCAAGTGTTTCTATTCTGCTGATTATTTCTGCTATGCAGGCCATAAATTCTCCTTCTACAACTCTTAGTTTCTCTTTTAAATGATTAAGGAACATCTTGCTGTGTTTCTATGATCTTTTGGTTCTCTACAGAGTCCTTGTTCTCATTAGGGCTTGATTCATTTCCTTTGTCTTGCAATATTTATTCAAAGATGTCTGGAATCTTTTACCTAATCTAGAGGCCATATTCCCTTTGCTTATTAACATCTTCCCTATTGGCTTATCCATTAAAGCTCAGTGTCTTCAACTGAGTTTTCATCTACCTAACATCTTTGATAATTTCAATCTTTTCCCCTTTTATTCTCCCATTGCTTACTTTCTGCCTCTTCCCCTTTTGCTTGTGATTTTCTTAGGGCCTGGACATCAAAGTTTTCTCAGCCTCCTCCAAAACCAAACAGTTCACATTTCAATGGCTTCAGTCTCTGCCTCAAGTCAGTCAGTGAATAAACATTTACTAAATGTCAATCACTGTGTTACATCCTAGGGATGCAAATAAAGGCAAAAGAGAGTCTCCTTCCCTCAAGGAGCTTACAGTTTTATGGGGGAAACAACATGTTAAAAAAAAACTATGTAGAAACAAACCATCTACAAGCTAGACCCATTATAATTAACAGTGGGAAGGTTATTAGGAGCTAAAAATGAAGAAGGATTCACAAAGTCTTCATGTCGAAGGTAGGGTTTTTGTGGGAACTTGAAGGAAATCAAGGAAGTCAGATGACTTTTAGAGGAACAGAATTGGCCCTAGTGGGTTTCCAGTCTACTTTCCCTGAGGCTTGGTGGACTATGTATAGTAGTACATACTACAAATGCTGGAGCCCCATCCCAGTGACCTCTGTTCCTTACTTCTTTAGCTGAATGCTGTTCCAGAACAAAGCACTGCCATACTGAAGTCCCAGTCAGAGCCATTTTCTAGGGCCCCAGCAAGTGGCAGAGGAGAGAATTTAATCCCATTATAAGCCCATGGGTCATCTTGTGCAGTCCTCCCAGAGTATGACAACCAAGGAGGGAGAGAGTGCTGAGTCTTCTCTGCTATTAGTTCATTGGCTTTTTACACCTTTGGGTTCTAGGTGTATTCTTTATCTTTTCCATAGAATTCATACATTAGAGAGGTTTGAGAGATTGCAAGGATTGAAAATGTGTTTAGTCCTCCATCTTGTGGGTCACATGATCCCAAATTGTCCTTTAAGCCTAATGTGGTTTCACTACTTGTGTCTTTTAATCATGTCTATCTTTACTGTTGCCTTCATTCTTCCACCTGTTTTAGTTCACCTGAAGCATAATAAATTTTTTAGTCCTTTATTTTAACTGTGAGAGCATTTATGTTTCAAGTAAGTTTTTTTGTAAACAACATATTACTGGGTTCTGCCTTAATTCCTTGAAGTGTTCATTCAGGAAACTAGGCTGAAATTAGGGACATGTGGAAGTTCTATCTTTGCCCACATGTCTTCCAAAGCCTGCTTCTCTACATATGTCTTGAGTCAGTCTCCAAGAGACTCTGGAACCACACATGTCCTCTCAAAACTGAAATGAAGAAAGTCTGTGAAGTTTTCAAACCAACTTCAGAAAGGCACATGCAAAAAGTCATCATTCTTCCCCATCCATTCCAGGTCTTAGCAAAATGCTTCAGGCTTGACTGGAAACTCAGATTACACAAAAAAGTAGAATAAATATGACTTTCTTTATAATACCTACAAAGAGACAGATGAAATTGAAGCTACCAAATTTGCCTAATTAATAAAATGATTTTAACTCAGACACACTTAATATAGCACTTTGTTACTGGGATTTCCAATGGGAAAATGAAAACAGATGGATATACTTTTATTAGATAGAATTCTCCAGCAAATAAAAGGCACACTTGGAGAAGAGTTCTAATGTCTCTTTGAAATGTAGGTGGTGGTTTTTGTTTGTTTTTATTATTGCAAAGGGCAATCCTCATCCCCAACCCTTGAAATATCTTTACAATTTCTTTATTTTCTAATTTAAATCTAGGTGCCTTCTTAATTTCAATAAATCTTTTTTTCAGAGATATGTTGCCCATCACCAGTGACTGATGGAAAAAACCTACACTTCAGAAATGACTGCCAATATACAGAAGGAGATGATTATACAGTTCGTTGTAAAGGTTACCATAGACGGAGTATATGCCAACTAGATGGCAGGTGGAGACCTCAAATAGCCACGTGTCAAAATGAAGAAAATATTGGTAACCATAATTGATTTCTAAGTCATAACATGTTGCTAGCTCAGTCACCATTTTTTAGATTTTCTTATTTTCCTCATAGTCAAGGTGATATTGGAACACTTTTTTTGCACAGGGAAAGAGGGAAAGCTTCTTGATGAGGAAAAGACTTTGTTTGACATAGAACATGGGGAGAATCACATTAAGTTTTGGGCAACATATATTAGGAAATAAATTTTTAAACTGAAGTATATCCAGATGAAATCAAGAAGGATGTGAGAAAACTGGAAGGTATACCATTTGGGAATTGATTAAAGGTTGGGAGTTTGTCTTTATACTGGAAAAGAAAAGATTTCAGGGGTTGCTTTCAAGTATTTGAAGAAATATTTGTTACATGGAAGAACTGGGCTTATTCCTCCTGGCAGAAACAGGAACAAAAGGTGGAATTTTCTAAAAAGGAGATTTTGGCTGGCTATAAAGAAAAACTTCCTAACAATTTAAATGTCCCAAACTGGGATGAACTGTTTTGTTCTCCATCGTTGAAGGTCTTCAGATTTATTGTTATCTTCTCTCTTAGCATTACCTTCTGTAATTCCATTACCATAGCCTTTTGTAATTCTATATCTATGACTCCTAAACTCAATGTCATCCTTCAGAACTGCAATCCCTCTACCCCTCTGCATTTTTGCGGGCATTACCCTTGTTCTGACTTGACTTTCCTTCCTCTCCAACTTTCAGTCTATAATTGGCAATTCAACACTACATTCTTTTGCTCTTGAATCACTTGACCATTCAACCTATTTCCATCCATTCCTGGCCAAACTTAAACCCCAAGTTATTCTCATTATTTGACTCCTCAACATATCATGTGCTAGCTGAACAGAACTAGGAAAGTCACTCCTGTTGACTAGATAAATTATAAACTCATGTCATCCCATTTCATCTGGGCTCATCCTGTAGCCAGGCTTTGATTCCCTATCTCTCTTTGTAAGGAAACCTTTCTCAATGTTTTTTCTTCAAGCTTCTACTTCTGTTTTTTTCTCACCTGAGAGCCTTGCTTCTTTACCGAGAACATAAAGAATATTCAGTGTGAGCTCTCTCTTCTTCCTCTTTCAGTTCAAAACCCCTTTCCACAATCCTCAGCTCTATCTTCCTCCACCCCAGTCTTTGACAATATTGTGGCCTCTCTTCTTGCCAAGCCAACTCTGATGCAAGTTTCCTTAATTCTGTTTCCTCTATTTTCTCCAGAAGAACACAACCTCAACATTCCTGCCCACCCCAATCTCTAATCTTCAGGCTACTCTACTGGTTCTGTCTTCATGCCTTCAAAATGCACGAGTCTCCTTCATCCCTTAAATCCCTATCATTCTATATCTTTACTCCACTTCTCAACCCTCTAAGAGAGGTTGTCTACACTTTCTGCCCTCTCTTCCTTTCCTTTCACTTCACAACCCTTTTTCAATCTAGTTTCTGCCTACATTAGCCAACTGAAGTTGCTCTCTCCAAAGTTACCATTGATTTCTTAATAAACAAATCTAATCGTCCCTTTTCAGTCCTCATCCTTATTGACCTATCTGCTGCATTTGGGACAGATGACTAACCTCTCCTCCTGCATTCTCTCTCTTCTCTAGGCTTTCCTGAGCTACTTTCTCCCTTTGGCCCCCTACCTTCCTGACCACTTTCTCAGTCACCTTTGATGGTTCCTCATCTGGATCATATCTTCTATTCCCCAAGGCTCTGATCTAGACCTTCTGATATCTCTCTGTTAATTGCCATCTCTATGCTGTTGATTCTCATTCATATATCCAGCTATAGTCATTCTCCTGAGTTTCAGTCCCTCATCACCAATTGACTCTTGCACATTATAATAAATGTTTAGTTAAATTTTGTATTTTTGTAATCAGTAAACATTTCTTTCCTCTGCACTGTGCTCCCCCCTTTCACTCCCTCCGTACTCAGATGCAAAAGAAGGGAAAGCTTATAATAAATAAGTATAGTTATGCAAAACCACTTCCCTATTGTTCATTTCAAATCCCAGAGACATTTTGAACTTTACATATTCAAAATCCAACTTGTTATCTTGCCACCAAATTCACCCCTTTTCCTAATGTCTCTGTTTCTCTTGAAGGTTTTTCCAGCCACCCAGGTTTGTAGCATAAAGGAAGGAAATAATGAATTATTAAGCACCTATTATGTGCAACATACTACATTAGATGGGTTACAAATTTATCTCATTTGATATTCATAACAATTGGGAGGGGACCAGGTGGATGCTATCATTAGGTCTCTTTTACCATTGAGGAAACTGAGACAGAGAGAGGTTAAGTGGCTTGCCCCAGTCACACAGAAAGTAAGGGTCTGAAGCTCCATTTGGACTCAGGTCTTTCTGATGCCAAGCCCAGTACCCTATTGACTGTGCTATGTAGCTTGATGTCATTGTATATGCCTCACTCTCCCTCAAGCAGAACATCCAGTCAGCTGCCAAATCTTGTTATTTCCACTTTCATAGTATTTTTTGCACTTACCACTTTTCTCCATTCACCTACATTATATTTACACAGTTCACTTCAGGCTTTCATTGTTCCTCCTATAGATGATGGTAACTACTTCTTAACTGGCACTGTGTTAGACATCAGGAATAAAAATACAAAAGCTCCACAGTCCCTTCCCTCAAGGAGCTAGCTGGCATTCTGTTAGGGAAGACAACAGTCACATGTGTGTAGGTATATAAAGGTATGAGATATATATAAACCTATATAAATACATGTCTATAAATAAAATGAAAGCTAAGCTTGAAGGAAGGTCATATTATCTAGGAAGGGGCAGAGGTAGAATTCAAATTCAGATCTTCTGACCTTCATGCCTGTTATTCTGCTACTAATTTGACTGACTCATAGACAGATCAGTGAAAATGTTCCTGGATTTCTGAGGGCTTTAAACCTCTTTGATTCCCAATACATTTATGACTTGGGGACCTCTTTCCCACAGAACCAAGAAAGAAATCTTTAGTATTTCACAATTATCAAAGTCTTAATGTTACTAAAATTCCTCATGTAAGGATATGTGATAGTTTCCCCCCATACCACCAACCCACCCACACATGTAAAATGTTTTTTAAGTGGGTATGTAAGCCATTGGTTTACATGAACATTTTTTCCCAAGAGCTCTATTCCAAAGAATTAAAGTAAAAATGCATTCTTGTAGGATTGGAATGCATGCTTAGAGTATTCAGATTTGCTCAGTCTTCTTACATATTTGATCTTAGGTTCAATATTAATGTCTACCAAGAATAAGTGCTATGTAGCATCACAGTCCTATACTTGATACTACTTGTATGACTATGGGAAAGTCACTGACCTTCTCTGGCCTTCAATTTCCTCATCTGTAACAAGGGGGAAAGAGGATAGGTGGACTAAATAGCCTCTATGATACCTTGTGGCTCAAGAAATATGGTCCTATCATTTATCACTTAGCATCGAAGAATGACATTTTGAAAGCTGGAATGGAGCAGAGCAGCATCCAATCCACTCCATCCACAAAAGGAATCCCATTGCAAAATAACTGTCAAGTGGTCTTCCAGGCTAACATAGGGGAATCCAACCACATTCTGAGGTATCTGATTCCACTCTTGGACAACTTGAATTGCTGGGAAGATTTTCCTGACACCAAGCTTAAATTTGCCCATCGGTAACTCCCACCCTTTGATCCAATTCTACCTTTAGGGACCAAGCAGAACATATCCAATCCTTCTTCTAAATGACAATGTTAAGATTCCAGGCCTTTCAACTTTAGGCGTCCTAAAGTCCTGTGCCTTCCTGGAAAGTAGAAAGGTGTCAAAGACCTTCTGAAGTTTTTTTAAAAAATGCTATAAAAGGCATTGTGGTGAGAGAAGAAGGAAAACTGTATTTTTGTCACATCAAGCTCTCTCCAAACTTGCAAGTATTTATGATGGAATTACTATGTGTAAGGTAAGAGGCACTATGGTTTGGTGCAGGGTTTTTTGATACTTGTAATTTTGTAAATGCCTTGCAACAATAACAAAAATGTATTTTGAACTCACAGGTTAATTTTACATATCAGTATATTTAATTTAATTTTAATGTATTATATTCATTATGTAATGATATTGTATTCATTAATGTACTAATTTAATA
>CM053770.1:598518716-598556291 GCA_028658325.1 Potorous gilbertii | reverse complement strand
AGATGCTGCAATGGGTTTGCGTATGATATATGTTACATGATATATGAGATATAAATAGAAAACTACATGTATCTATATATATAGACACATATATCTTTATTTGCTTTTGTTAGTTGTAATCAGAGAACCCTATCTTGTAGGTAGGTTAGTTTCCATTTAGTGAGAGGAAAATGAGAGAAAGGAAAGGGAAATGAGCTACTTCACCTTATCATTCCTCTCATGTGAGAAATATAAACTACTCAATGAAGGTGTTTTTGTTATAGCTCTTTGTCCAAAACCAGAGATATCAAATGGAAAAATGTCTTCAGAGAAGATTTTGTACCGCAGCAATGAAAATGCCGAAGTCTATTGTTCCCCTGGCTATTATCTGGTTGGCCCTCAAATGATCACTTGCTCAGAGAACAGATCTTGGATCCCAGAGGTGCCCAAATGTGAATGGGTAAGTAATGCCTGCCTGTGTGGTGAACTTCTTCCTCATAGGACCCCTCCATGAAATACAGGGAAATGGGCAAGGTCATAAAGTGTGAAATGCCCCCAGGAGAAGTAGTAATATAATGCCCGTATCAAGGAAAGCATATGAATCATAACTAAAAAATTATATATCTGTTGATGTTCATTTCTGAGATGTTTGAAGTCACAGGAATTCTTTCATCTTTGAAGCATCTTACTGAGTTGGGAGTGGATAACATTTTTTTCTATGTGGTGGCTAGAAAGTCTCTCACTGGGCACACTGGCACTTCACCACAACCAGCCCATGGAACAACAAAAGCCTTTAGAATACCCTAAACTAAGAATATATCTATTATTCTGACTCCTTTTATCTTGTATTAGGTCAGGGTCTATAGTCCAGACAAGCACTCTTCTGGGGGGTTTAGAAAATCCCACGTCAATGGTGCTAAATTCCTGATTATAAAGCTGTGTCCCCAAATCCCATTTCAGAGATTCTGGAAGACCCCCCTCTTAGGAGCTATTTAGAAGTAGTGGCAAAAGATCAACCTGCTCTGTAAATCCTTTCTTATTAGCATGCAAATGAAGTTGGGGCAAGGATCTAAGCTAGAATACCAACTACCACTAGGCTTATGCCACCCAAATATCAGAGAAAGAGAGAAAAGGCCCACACATACAAAAATATTAGTGGTAGCTTTTTGTAATTACCCCAAACTACAATCAAGGGGATGCCCTCCTATTGGGGAATGGATTAAACAACTTGGGGTATATGAAGACAATGAAATTTTATTTTTGTTGTAAAAAAAATGACAAAACACAGAAATTCAGAGGAAATTGGGAAGACCTCTATGAACTGGTTCAAAGTAAAGTGAACTGAACTAAGGAAACAATTTTGCAATGACAACATTATAAATAAAAACAATTTGAAAGACTTTAGAATGTTTATCAGTGCAATGGAAAACCATATTTTCAGAAGCCTGAAAATGTAGCATATGACCTACCTCCTGCCAAAGAGATCATAAAATTAAAATGCATAATGAGACATATATTTAGAGCCATAGTGAAAGTCTGTTTTGCTGGACTATGCATATTTTTTACAAGACTTTTCTCATTCTTTTTAATTGTTGAGTTGGGGAGGGGGAGAGGGAGGGAGAGAATAACTGCTTGCAAAAAAATAAAACTTTAACAATCAAACAAAAGTTAGGTCAAGCAGGCTAAATCTGAATTCCTGGTTTAATCATGCTGGTGACTTTTGTATCTGCCAGCTCAAATCTCAGCACTCCTCTTACAATACACAAAATGGAAAACTCAGAATCTCAGAAAGTATGATCTAGTTTGTCCCAGGTCCCCATGTGCTTCTCTCCAAAAGGTGGAACGCTGCACCAATTTTCCTTCACTCCCCTTGCTGTTGGCCTTAGAGCCAGCTTGCATTCTTGCCATTATGTTCTTCAGTTACAGCTATCCATTGCTGTGTCTTGGTTCAGTCGTTAAAAGAAATGCTACTCAGATCCAACGTAACTTTGGTCCTTCTTGCTCCTCAGGACAGGAATGTCTTGTCACAGACCTTAAAATAATTTCACACTTTTCCCCAAAAGTGTGAAACCTTTCTGAAACCATGTGTTTGTTTCTGTTTTTTAGAAATTCCCTGAAGGCTGTGAGAAAGTTTCAGCAGGCTACAAGCTCATGCAGTGCCTCCCCAATCCCGAGGATGTGAAAATGGCTCTTGAGATACATAAACTAACCCTGGAGATTGAGAAGTTGGAACTAGAGATAAATAAAAAGAGGGATACTAACCAGAGCCATGATCCCCACAAAATGGAAAATGATCCACAAACCCACCTTCATGAGTGAAGGTGTTCTGTAGGTCCTCACTCATGGCAATAAATGGCTATACTGGGAGAATTTACTAATGTGTTTTATGCTGTTGAAAATCGGAAATTGGTGATAATTTGACTTGTAGTAGTCTAGTCTCCTAGACTGAGCAGCTTAGCTGGCTACTAGAAATAAAACTATTAGAATATCATATTGCATTTGCTGGCATTAAATTCTCCCTATTATAGGATGGGAAGACCTTTCTCAAATCTGTAGAAAAGTAAGCCCACTCTTCAAAGTTGTTTAGAGGGAGTGGTGTGACATAGTAGATACAGTATTGACTGGGAGACCAGGAAGATCTGGATTCACATCCTTCTTCAGACACATACTGGCTGTGTGACTGTGGGCTAGTCTCATTTGAGTTGATTACACTGGTAAAAACCACAAGTCCAGCCCTTATCTCTCAGGAGTTCTGAGGTTCTAGAAGTGACATGATATACTGACTTGTACCCAGGTCTTGTCCACCTTATACTAAGGATGAGGTAGGGTAGAGAAAGTCACTTATAATTTCACTCTGCTGCTAAATACTGCTTTTGGCTTCCAATGGTTGGTAAACCATTTGATCCTTCCCAGGATTTCCTCAAAAGAACTCTTGGATAGGGGAGTTGGCCACAAGAAATACTATTAAGAACAAGAAGAAAAAAAGGGGAGGGGAGCTGAAAAGAGTAAGGAAGTTTACATAACTTTGTTGTGTATTTTAGAAGGAATAGCAAGTTTTTCATAGTGGATTTACAGTTTTTATTTTAATTGTACTATGTTATAGAAATGCTTGTTTTATTCCTGAAATTTTAAAAAATTAATTAATTTTTTTAAATTTAATATATTCATTTTATTTATCTTTAATGCTCTACAATCACTACCATAAAACTTAGATTTTTTTCCCCTACCTACCTCCCACAACTCCCCTCTCTACCCAAGACAGCATACAATTCTACATAGGATCTACACATACGTTCCTATTGAATACATTTTCATTATAGTCATGCTGTGTAGAACTAAAATGAATGGGAGAAATCATATAACAAATCAAAACATAATACACACACACACACACACACACACACACACACACACACACACACACACAAAATGATCTGCTGTATTCTGCGATTGAATTCCATAGTTCTTTCTCTGAATGTGGAAGGCATTTTGCCTTAGACGACCATTGGGAATTTTTTTTTTTAATGTCCTTGCATTGCTATGAAGATCCAAGTCTACCAGAAAAAACTTTCTCACACTGTGCTGTGCACAAAGTTCTCCTGGTTCACCTCCTTTCACTCAGCATTAGATCATATAAGTCTTTCCAGGCCTTTCTGAAGTCTTGTTGTTCATCATTTCTTATAGCGCAATAGTATTCCATTACATTTATATACCATAATTTGTTCAGTCATTCCCCAATTGATGGGCATCCCCTTGATTTCCAGTTTTTGACCACCAAAAAGAGTGCTGCCATAAATATTTTTGTACATGTGGGACCCTTTCCCATTTTTATGATCTCTTGGGGATTCGGTCCTGGAAGCGATATTGCTGGGTCAAAGGGTATGAATATTTTTGTAGCCCTTTGGGCATAGTTCTAAATTGCTCTCCAGAATGGTTGGATCAGCTCACAGCTCAACCAACAACGAATTAGTATTCCAACTCTCCCAGTAATTTTTTCAAACAGTGAGTTCTTATCCCAGAAGCTGGCATCTTTGAGTTTATCAAGCAGTAGATTGTTATATTCATTACCTATTGTGTCTTGAGTATCTAGTATATTCCATTTGTCTACCCTTCTGTTTCTTAGCCAGTACCAAGCGGTTTTGATAATTGCTGCTTTATAATACAATTTGAGATCTAGTAGAGCTAGGTCACCTTCCCTAGAGTTTCTTTCATCAGTTCCCTTGATATTCTGGATGAATTTTGATGAAAATCTACTGTTTGATAAACCCAAGGATGCCAGCTTCTGGAATAAGAACTCACTGCTGGACAAAAATTGCTGGGAAAACTGGATAAGAGTGTGGCAGAAACTAGGCATAGACCCATGCCTGACACCGTACACAAGAATAAAGTCCAAATGGGTACATGATCTGGGTATAAAGATTGATATCATGGACAAACTGGAGGAGCAACGGAGCGTGTATTTATCAGATTTATGGAGAAGGGAAGAATTTTTGACTAAAGAAGAGATAGAAAGCATTATGAAGTACAAGACGGATAATTTTGACTACATTAAACTGAAAAGTTTTTGGACAACCAAACCCAATGCAACCAAAATTGAAAGGGATGTAGGAGATTGGGAAAAAATTTTTATACCTAATCTCGGGGATAAAGGCCTCATTTCTAGAATGCATGGAGAACTGAGTAAAATGTACAACAATGCAAGTCATTCCCCAATTGATAAATGGTCAAAGGACATGAACAGGCAATTTTAAGAGGAAGAAATTAAAGATATCTATAATCATATGAAAAATGCTCTAAATCATTTTTGAGTAGAGAGATGCAAAACAAAACAGCTCTGAGGTAACACATCACACTGATTACCTTGGCAAACACGACAGAACAGGAAAATGATACATTTTGGAGAGGATGTGGGAAAATTAATTAATTTTGAAATTGAATTTTTAAAAAACTTTTTAAAGAAAGAACAACAAAGAACATCCTTGCAGGAAATATGAAAAGTGAGTAGGATTGTGTAGTATGCTGCAGAGAATGCTTGAAGTTTGTCTTTTCTGCCATTGTCATGTAATTTTTATTTTTGGTCCAAATGCAGTTCTGCCAAAAAAGACAAAGAGACTTGAAGACCCTCTACCCCCTTTACTCAATAGAATCCAATCCTTAACAAAGAAGGACTTCCATGTAAAAATAAAGAGAAATGATTCCAAGAATTAGAAAGGAATCTTGAGGTGTCAGGAGGCTGGCAGGTGGAAGAGTATCATCTAGAGGAAAAAAGGGAGAAGAGTCACTTAACATTTGGAGCTAAGAATATAAAATCAGTATGAGACTCTTCTTGAAGAAAAAGCAGAAGGAAGCAGCTGCCTGCCCTCCAATCAACCAATAAGCATTTATTAAGTACCTACTATGTACCAGATGATACAAAGACAACCTTGACACAAGCCCTATCCTTCATAATATCGGTGAAAACAATGTGTACATGTGTACCTAGCACAGTGCCTGGAACATAGTAGGAGATTAATAAATGCTTATTGACTGAACAGTTTTGGGTGATAGACACTATAAGGTACTATATGTATAATAAGCCTGGAAAGATAGGCTTATTGTGAAAGGCTTTGATAGTGTGATTTTACAGGGACCTTCAGATGAAAGAAGAGATAGTGGTGATTAGTGACTTCCAGGTGAGTGCTATGGAGGCAGTCATTAAAATGGAAGGGCAGGGCATTTATATAGTGCCTACTATGTGCCAGGAACTGTGTTAAACAATTTTTACGAATATTTCATTTTATGTTCACTACAACCCTGCATGGTATAATTATCATACCTCTTTCACCGCTGAGAAAACTGAAGCAGACAAAGGTTAAGTGACTTGCCCAGGGTCATGCAGATAATGTTTGAGACCAGATCTGAGCTCAGATCCTCCTGACTCCAGGCCCAGCACCCTGCCTATTGTGCTACCCACTCAATAATAAGCAATAATTAGTCACCAGCTGTGGGCCTAAACATTTTTCTAAAACTTGACAAAGATTCCCCAGGTCTTGTCCAATTGAGTGCCCATCTACTTCTAGCTACTCTCACTGTAACAGATGATACTCTTGGAAGGAATCCAAAAAGCATTTTACTTAGGACTATGAAGTCTTAGACAAGCATCTGAAGACTTTAGGGGGAAAGGTGGTGTTTTCATTCATACTAACCAATGGAAAGGACATCAGAAAACAAAGACAGATTTGGGAAGTAAGTAACTGACTAAGAAGATGATGTTAGAAAAAGAGATTTGATTGATATAAGAAGATAGAAAATATGGAATGGTAGACACCGTGGATAGAATTCTGGATCTGGAGTCAAAAAGACCCTGTAGCTGTGTGACCCTGGGTGAGTTAGCTATGTCTTCCTCAGTTTTCTCATCTGTAAAATGATGATATTTATAGTTAGCTTTCAGGATTATTGGATGGACAAAATGAGATAATATTTTAAAAGCATTTTGCCAGGACCTTCCTCAAATTCTCATGACATTTCAAAGTTATTACTGGAATATATACAGTCTATCAGTTATTCATTCATTAATCTTGCTATGTGACTACCTTTTATCAAGCATATATTTCCTTGATGACATCCCTTACACATTTGTCCTGCTTGGAATTCCTTGTGTGGAATATGCTGGAGACTTTTCACACCTACTGTGTGCCTCTCTCCTCCTATTCGGGCAATATTTATTTTCCATTATTCAGCAGCTATGGTGTTATATGACTTAAAACTGAGTAGCATCACCAGACAGTGATGGGGAGGAAGGGGGGAATATGCTATTGCTTCAGGGAGAAGATGGGTATTATTTAAAAAATTTTGTAACTTTCCAAAGGTAATCCAACTCACTCTTTTTCCTTTGTTCCATTCCAAGATCAGCTTACTGGCCATTGACAGTGCCTACCCAAGAGCTATATACTGATGGATGAGCTCTGTCCTACACGTCCAGCCACCTAGGACAGCCATGCACTTCATGTACCAGAAATATATTCTACACGGGTTATTCACACTAGGGGGCATGTTATGGCAAAGCATATACTCCTTTACATTCTTAAATGCAGTAATACAACATGGTATTGTTTTTCTGCTTTGCTTTTTCTGGGGCTTCTCAGGGGAATGAAAACAGTGTAACCATGGAATAATCTGGACAATTATTCAGGACAATTCCTGGGATAATTCAGGCAGATATACTTTTATTTAAAGCCTGATCAGGAAATTAATTTAATTCTTGCAAAGATTTTGATTTTAATTATTTTTTTTACAGAGAATCAGTGTGATATAATGAATAGGGAGTCATTGTCGAAATCAGGAGGACTTGAGTTCAAATCCTGTTCATGACATATGCTGACTGTTTGACCCTGAGCAAAGAACTCATCCCTCAGTATTTGCTAAGACAGTAATTTGGAGAGAAGGTGCCAATTCAAATTGGTATAGAGTAGGTGTAGCAACTATGGCCTCTGGGTCAAACATAACACTGAGCTAGAAATGGTTTCTATATTTTAAAATAAAGATAGCTCCAAGGGCCATATAAAACAGGGGACTGGCTTTATTTGTTTACTGATCTCTGGCATAAAGAGCTTTCCCCTTCAGAGTTCCCCACTGGACCAATCCTTATGTCCTATGTATTTTTGCTTTATACTGATAATGTTTAATATAAAATTTGTAATAATCTCTTTGTTCTCTCTGAAGCAAACTCAGAGAATGCCTCTTCCTATGTCAACAAAACCAGCCAAGGCTGACTCTATATTTCTTAAGAGACATTTAACCTAAGACACTATCTTGAATAATGGTACTTTTTCCTATATCTCAATATCTATAGACATATACGATGTTATGGCATATTAATGGTAAAGAAAACACCGACATCTTGGGTCATAATTTCTATTTGAACTTTGTTCACCCTTTCCTATGTCAGTTATCTGTTTAGGACAGGAAGCCTGCCACTCACTAATGGTGGGATTTCCTTTCCTGTCGTATGTCACCGAGACATATGTGGCCCAGCTAATATTGCTCTATTAATTGTCTTGTCTTACTGAATTTATGATTTGCTGAATTAGGAGAGTTTCTTTCTCATGGCAAAATGTACTTAATATAGATGATTTCTGTACTAAGTAGTCAGAGTTGCCTCTGGCTCCATAGCGCTATGACTGTTACCTTTAAGAGGGAATTAATTAATTAATTAATGATGCATGCCTTTAGTCTGATGTCTTTTCTTTAACCAAGTTTGCAGATTAACAATACAAATACACTCACTCACTCACACACACACACACACACACACACACACACACACACACACACAAAACTCACCTAACAAAAGGGAGGATATTTATTTTGATTGGGCGAGGGGGTTGGCTTAGGGGAGTAGGATAATGGTGCTGTTTCTTTCTGGGTTTATTTTGTGGACCTATCTTTAAAAAGTTCTATGACAATTATAAAAGAAAAAGTGCCTACATTTCCCAAGTTACTAATAGCAATCCCTTGTATATGCATAGAACCTCATTATTTACTGCTAGGGATCAGAGTAGGTCAGAGCAGCTGCCCACAAAGTCAAAGTTATTTTGCCCACAAAATAGATAGGAGGTGTGGTAGGGAAACAGGAGAATCTACAAGTCTTGTCCCTCAGTTCTGGGGATACCAGTCCTTTGAGAACTTGGGTTTTCTATCTTCTACTTGACTTATTAATCACTCACTAGTAGGCCTCCCAAGAGTACAAATGATGGGCACAATCTGCAGTGCCCCTGCAGCATCGCCTACTTCCCCTGAGGAAAAAGAGAAAGAAAAGGGGAGAACTAATGACAATGAACATCCTTGCCATTCACTGAGAACGTTTCTCTGCATAACTATTTACTCACTATATATAAGGCACTGTATTAGGCTGCTGGGGTTCAATGATGAACAAAACATGCTTTCCTTCAAGCTGCTATGTGTACCAGTCAAAATAAATTATTGTTCAGAGCTGAGTATTTATAGACAATGTTCTTACTCCAATAGTAGAGAACCTCTCTGTCTCTCTGTGTCTGTCTCTGTGTCTCTGTCTGTCTGTTTGTCTCTCCCTCTCTCTCTCTCTCTCCATCTCTCTCTCTCCTTCTCTCTCTCTCTCTCTCTCTCTCTCTCTCTCTCTCTCTCTCTCTCTCTCTCTCTCTGTTTCCTATGACCTTCTAAGGAAAACCTCCATCTTGTGTCATGTCTAATATTGTTTGTAGCTTCTGCTACCTTAGAAGATTTCTAAGGGGAAAAACACAGTCATCCATAAAGATTGCTGTGTAAAAACCTACAGAAAAGGAATGAAGAATACTGGGGTAGATGGACACTTGAAACAGCTCTCCCAGCTTTCTATAATCTGATGATAAACTCTCCATCCCAGTAAGAGAGACTTACTTCCACCTCAGACTTTCAGTAAGGGAAAGGTTTCAGGAAGCAAAAAAAGCTGCAATATACTTTCTCTCTGTTGTTTCAACCCTGATCAGGTTGGGGTTCTAGAGATAAAAAAGACAAGCAAAGAAAGATACACTTTCTCTTGGTTTGTAGAAATTTATGGCATTATAAACTAATGAGAGATTACATTCATAAGTGAAATGTAATATCTTGGTTGCAAATTTCCAAATTATGATCTGAAGATTTCTGTAAATGATAAAACATTTTAAGAGAAAATGAGAATATGGGATTGCCATCATGAATTCTTGGAAGTGAGCTAAGTGAAAGCAGTAGGATCTAGAATATGAGGTCCTGGTAGCTAATAACCCTTGAGAAAAGTGAGATTTGATCGATAACATTTGTGATTATAAATTCAAATATAATTTGATTTTTCCCTCAGAGCAAAGTATAATGCGGTCCCATTTATTTACTTATTTATTTATTCATTCGTTCATTCATTCATTTATTTATTCTTTTGGTCCCATTTAAAGTAAGGTGTGTTCTCCTATGAATTGTGAGGTTTGACCCTGTATAAGTAGATTAGATATTAATGGACAACAAACTTGATATTTGGCATTAAGGTGATGTGCTTAGATACGGCTTGGATAAGAATGAAAAGTGTAATTACCTTATACGGTCTTTTAAATGACAAATTGAAAGATGGATGAAGTAATTTAATGTGTAAGATGATTTGCATAAGCATTCAACTGAATTGCTGTTATTTGACTGGCAAAAAGTTTTGTTCTATGTTTAAAAATCCATTATATTGTTTGTGTCATTGTTAGACTTCTCTTGTTTCTTATATTATAATTTTGGGGAAATCATTGCATAAGAAATGCTATAATTTGTAAATTGATACCTAGACATGTCACAATTGTATCATTGAAAAATTAATTCCTCTTTTTAGGGAGACTATTGTCATTATGGTTTTAAAAAAACTTTCAAGCATTTAATTGAATATATTTTGCTTAAAATTAATAATAAGCATTATTTAAGAGTCTGGGAAAGTACTGCAGATTGTGTAAATGTCTATGAAGTTCTTCTGGGAAGGCCAAAGTTTTTTGGCCTTTTTTCAGTCCGCTGGATCTTCAACCTTAGCAAGGTCATAAATCTCATTAACTCTGTAAGAGAAGTTGCTGAAAGAATGTTGTGAAGTTCTAAAATAATGAAATGGTTTAACAGAAAACTAGGTTCTCTTATAACTAAAGTAAAGAAACTTACAAGTTTATTTTATAAAGATTTATAAGATTTATAAAGAACAATTTTATCTAATGGATTGTTTGGCCACTGCTTGTGAAAATTTTCGAAGTGCACCTGGGATAATATGTATGATATCCAACTTAGTATCAACAGATCCCAGATTTGAAGGTTTCAATTTGGCCTTAGGGATTAATATTCAGTGCCTTCAGATATGGATATATGTCAAATTTACATTGATAAGTGTGTTTTTCTGGGTTTTGAGTGAACTACCATGTATTCACTGCATTTGTGTAATCACAGAATAGAATTATTTTCTTAATTTCAAGTGATTTCTTTCTGCTCCAAGATGAATTTGAACTAAAAAGGATGAACAAGGTAAAGTTTGTATGTGCTTATTTTTAACTGTTGTTGAAACAATATAAGAATAATAGCTAGTATCTAGCACTAAGATCTGTGAAAAACATCTCTTTGGATTGTTAATTTGAAACTGAGTATTGATTTCATCTATGATTGTCTGAATTATCTATAACCCAACAATCCATTTTTTTAAATTAAAGTTTTCCACAAAATTTTGAGTTTCCAATTTTCTCCCCATCTCTCTCTTCCTCTGACCCCAAAATGCCTTGCATTCTGATTGCCCCTTCCACCAATCTGCCCTCCCTTCTAATACCCCTCCCTTCCCTTACCCCTAAATTCTCTATCATCCTGTAGGGCAAGATAAATTTCTATACCCCATTACCTGTATTTCTTATTTCCCGGTTGTCCGCAAAAACAGTTCTCAACATTTGTTCCTAAAACTTTGAATTCCAACTTCTCTTCTTTCCTCCCTCCTCATTCATCCCCATTGAGAACACAAGCAATTCAATATAGGCTATATATGTGTAGTTTTGCAAATGCCTTCCATAGTGGTCATGTTGTGTAAGACTAGCTATATTTCCCACTATCCTATCCTGCTCCCATTTCTTCTATTCTCTCTTTTGATCTTGTCTCTCCCCAAGTGTTGTCTTCTAATTGCTCTCTTCTCCCATTTGCCCTCCCTTCCATCATTGTCTCCACCCTGCTTATCCCCTTCTCCCCTACTTTCTTGTAGTATAAGAGGTTTTCATACCAAATTGAGTGTACATGTTATTCCTTCCTTGAGCCAAATGTGATGAAAGTAAGCTTCACTTTTTCCTTCTCACCTCCCCACTTTTCCCCTCTATTGAAAAAACATTTTCTTGCCTCTTTTATAAGAGATAATTTCCCCATTCCATTTCTCCCTTTCTCCTCCCAATATAATCCTCTCTCACCCCTTAATTTTACTTTTGTAGATATGATCCCTTCCTATTCAACTCACTCTGTGCTCTCTCTCTCTCTTTCTGTCTCTCTGTCTTTCTGTCTCTCTCTCTCTCTCTCTCTCTCTCTCTATATATATATATATATATATATATATACATATATATTTACATATATATGTATATATACATACGTTTGTGTGTGTATGTCTCTCTGTGTGTGTATGTGTGTGTAATCCCTCCAACTACTGAGATACTGAGAGAAGTTTCAAGAATTACAAATATTCCATGTACAAATGTAAACAGTTCAACTTTAATAAGTCCCTTATGATTTCTCTATCCTGTTTACCTTTTCATGCTTCCCTTGATTGTTGTGTTTGAAACTCAAACATTTTTCAGCTCTGGTCTTTTCATCAAGAATGCTCGAAAGTCCTCTATCTCATTGAATGACCATTTTTTCCCCTGAAGTATTATATTTAATTTTTCTGGTTTTAATTCTTGGTTTTAATCCTAGTTCCTTTGACTTCTGGAATATTCCATATCCTTTGATCTCTTAATATAGAAGATGCTAGATCCTGTGCTATCCTGATTGTATTTCCACAATACTCAAATTGTTTCTTTCTGGTTGTTTGCAATATTTTCTCCTTGACCTAGGAGTTTCTCTTTTTGTATCTCTTTCAGGAGGAGATGGGTAGATTCTTTCAATATTTATTTTGCCTTCTACTTCTAGAATATTAGGGCAGTATTCCTTGATAATTTCATGAAAGATGATGTCTAGGCTCTTTTAAAGTTGATCATACCTTTCAAGTTGTCCCATAATTTTTAAACTGTCTCTCCTGGATCTATTTTTTAGGTCAGTTGTTTTTCCACTGAGATATTTCACATTATCTTCCATTTTTTCATTCTTTTGGTTTTGTTTTGTAATTTCTTGGTTTCTCATAAAGTCATTAGGTTTCATCTGTTTCATTCTAATTTTTAAAGAAATATTTTCTTCAGTGAGCTTTTGAACCTCCTTTTCCATATGGCTAATTCTGCTTTTTAAATCATTCATGTCCTCATTGGCTTTTTGGACCTCTTTTGCCCATTGAGTTAGGCTATTTTTAAAGGTGTTATTTTCTTCAGTATGTTTTTGGGTCTCCTTTAGCAAGCTGTTGACTGGCTTTTCATGATTTTCTTGCATCATTCTCATTTCTCTTCCCAATTTTTCCTTTATCTCTCTTACTTGATTTTCAAAATCCTTTTTGAGCTCTTCCATGGCCTGAGTCCATTGCATATTTATTTTGGATGTCTGGGATGCAGAAGCTTTGATGTTTTATGTCTTCCCCTGATGGTAAACATTGTTTTTCCTCATCAGAAAGGATGGGAGAAAATACCCATTGACCAAGAAAGTAACCTTCTATAGTCTTATTTTTTCCCCTTTTTTTGGGCATTTTCCCAACCAGTTACTTGAATTTTGGGTCCTTTGTCAAGATTAGGGTATACTCTGGGGACCTGTAAGTTCTCAGTTCATCCAAGGTGGAATAATCAAGGGAGAGGAGTTTACTCCCTGGCCAGACTTGCAGCTGAGACTTAGATCAGCTATTCAATTCCCCCAGGGGCTTTAGGAAGAGGGGCAAGGCTGCCATTCAGGGCTGAGATTCAGCTCACCAGCTTTAAGCTGAGGCTTCCAACAATGGACACTGGCTGCTGCCTGCACCACCTGAGGCCAGGCTGGGGGAGGACCCTGCTCCCTTGTCATCAAAGTGAAAAAGCCCTCTCAATGACCTTTGAAGTGTCTTTGTTGCCTATGGGTTGAGAGATCTGACTACTTCTGCTGCTGCTGGGGATTCTGCCCTCAAGGCCTTGCTCTGGTCCTGTTCCTCCTGGGGTTGCTCCTGGAGTCACATGACCCAGGCTGGGCTGTGCTCCACTCGTTGTCTGTTGCCACTGACCTTTCCCATCAGACTTCCAGGTGACCCTGGGCTGGAAATCTCCTCCACTTTGTCGTTCTGTGGCTTCTGCAGCTCTAGAATTTGTTGAGAGTCATTCTTTACAGGTATTTTATATACTGTGGGGGAAGAGCTAGAGGATGTACATCTTTCTACTCTGCCATCTTGGCTCCAACCCCCAATAATCCATTATTTTAAGGGAAATTCCATGTGCTTCTCAAAGGGGGAGTGATCTGAGAACTGCTATAAGTGGATGTGGGTACCTGGGAAGGTTGAGATGAGGAAATTGCAAATGTGATGGTGGAATCCTCTTCACACAGCATCTTCTTCATGCTATTTCCTTCTGAAAAGGACATTTTCTCACCTGGTTAATTATAGATCTGGTTATAGTACCCTAGGAATAATGTGTTCTTGTGCTATATAATTGGCTGTTTTAAAATAGACTATGACTCTTACTTAGAATCAAACTTAAGGAAGTTTTATCCTATTAAGCTTATCTTAGGTCAGTATGTGTTCTTTAAGGGGCAGTCTTGATATTGTTATAACCACATCCTTCCTTTTTCCTTTTGTAGCAAATTTCTCTAACAAGGGCAGGGGAAATGCAAAAGTTTATAAATATGATGAATCCTGTTGTTGCAGTACTCAACATCTCTGCGTTACCTTAATAGGATGCAAGTATGGAAAATCTTACTATTTTTGATTTTACTATTCTGAATTTTTGGTCACTAATGGTTATATATTCATGCATAAGATTAGATCCTCAATGTGTCTCATTTTGGGAAGGGACTACGAAAATTAGGACAAAAAATGTAATATAACAAAGATGTAAAACTTTTTCATTTTAATTGAGGAGTATATGTCACTCTGAGAAAAGCAGGATATTAGAGTGTTTCCTCCAAAAATGCATTTGTATTTTCCATATACTATGCATTTGTATTTTCCATTCTACTCTGCCATCTTGGCTCCACCCCACAATAATCCATTATTTTAAGGGAAATTCCATGTGCTTCTCAAAGGGGGAGTGATCTGAGAACTGCTATAATACATATATACAAATGTATATACACATATACAAATGTATATGCACATACATACATGTGTATTTAAATGTATGTATGTGTGTGTATCCAAATGTTTCTATGAAGAACAAAAACAAAATAACAAGTATGAGTTTTTTTCCATAAGGCTTGAAATTGTTTGCAGGATCTGATCTAGTTATTGGAAAAGCAAATTTAAGAATACCCTCCACTTCTGCCTTGGGAATAAGGACTATTCCAGAATATCCAAGGGAACATGTTTTCAAGGATTATAGAGCTACATGGGACTGACCACTAAGACCCAAGATGAAATAAATTGATTAAACATGTTTTAATCTATAACCTATAGAGTCTGTTGAGCTGGATTTGTTTCATTAGGTGACATTTCCTTAGGAGATTATGACTCTGTTTAACTAACTTTATTCAACTTTTATGACACTGAAGGAATGGGATTTTTATAATAATTGGTATGATATGTTTAATGAATATACTAATAGATTAGATTTTTCAGAATTGCCTCTCTTGTGAGCTGGAGCACACAATGCAGGTTGGAATGATAAATCAAACTTTGACAGTGCTCACAATCATTAGCAACTTTCTGTCTGTGTACCTGAACTGGAGCGAGTCAAAGACTGTAGAATCTGTTCCTGCCACAGAACACTGGTCCTGTGACCCACCAAGTAATGACTTCCAAAGATAGTGCTTTTCCCAGAGAACTTCAGGACACCTGTATCTTAGTATTGTGGGATCCGTGGGCTGGTCGTAGGAAATTGCTCAAGCCCTGGAAAACACTGTCTGTAATTCACCTTCTCCCCACCATCCTTTCCATTGTGATTTATGTATATAAACTCTGTCTTCACTTCAGCATGGTAGAATTCTGATCAAGAGAATTCTCAATTTACAAATCTATTCCTTATCATGAAATTAATTAATTAAATGGCTACCTGATTACTGTCACTTTGTCTCTGGCTGCTGCTTCATCATTCTCATGTTAGAGACTGGCTCAGTAAAGTTCTGTTACCACACCAAAACTTGCAGACCCCAGAACCAGCTCTGAAAACACCAGCACAATAAGTATTAGCTTAGGACAATACTTCCCCATTTTCAGGTGAGCAGAGCCCAACTTGAACATAAAGTTCAAAGTCAAGCAATAGACTGGGAAAATGAGCAAACAGCAGCAAAACAAATGCTAAGGAGATGCAAGCCCAATTAGAATTTCTGAAAGTTTTTTTTTAAGATATGAGAAAAGAAATGGGAATGTTGTAAGAAAATTATGAATGGAGAATGAACAACTTGGTAAAAGAAGCACACAAAATATAGAAGAAAATATACCTTAAAAAACAGAATTAGCCAAATAGTAAAAGGGACAAAATTTCACTAAAGAACTCTTTAAAAAGCAGAATTGGCCAAATGGAAATATGCTCTAAATCACCACTCTTTAGAGAAACAATTAAAACAATACCACCTTACACCAATCAGAAATGACAAATGCTTGAGGGGATGAGAGAAAATAGGTACACTAATGAATTGTTGATGGCATAGTAAACTGGTCCAATTTAGAGAACAATTTGGAACTAGGTCCAAAGGGTTACACAACTTTGCTTACCTTTTGAGTGAGCAATATCAGTACTAGGTCTGTATCCCAAAGAGATGGAAAAAGGAAAAGGACCTATATGTACAAAAATATTTATATCAGCTCTTTTTGTGGTGACCAAGATTTGGAAATTAAGGGGATGCTCATCAATTGGGCAAAGGCTGAACATGTTGTGACAAAGGATTGTGATGAAGTTTTATTGGTGTTCAGTAGTTTTCAGTCTTGTCTAACTCTTTGGGACCGTATTTGGGGTTTCTTTGGTAAAGATACTTCCAATTCCATATCTAGCTCATTTTACAGATGAAGAAACTAAGGCAAAGAGAGTGAAGTAACTTGCCTAGGGTCACACACACACAGTTAGGAACTATTTCAGACCAGATTTGAACTCAGGAAGTGGAATCGTTTTGACTCCTGGCCTGGCACTCTAACCACTGTGCTTCCTAACTGCCCTGTGATGGAGCATTATTGTGGTATAAATAAAATGACAAGGGGGATGATTTCAGAAAAAACACAGCAAGATCCATATGAACTGATGGAAAATGACATGAAAAGACCCAGGAGATCATCATGCCTGGTTATAGCAATGTTGTAATGATGATTAATTGTAAAAGACATGGCTTCTCAAATGATATCCACCTCCAAAGAGAGAACTGGTGGAGTCTGCATGCAGATTGAAGCATAATTTTCTCACTTTTTTTTTTTTTTACAATATGACAAATGTGGAAATATGTTTGCATGATTTCACATGTGTAATATCATATTGTTTGCCTTTTCAGTGGGTGTGGGAAGTGGTGGGAAGGAGGAAAAGAATTTGGAACTTTAAAAAAAGTTTAAAAAGAAGAAAATGTTAAAAATAATAAAAATTTTAAAATAAAAATATCTCCCTCTCATCCTTTCTAAGTGTTCACATTAGACTGTCACATATTGCCTGAAATGCCACCAATTAGAACTAGATTAAAGGAAGCTCTCTTCAAAGTGCAGATATCCTCAGTGTGGGATATTATTCAGAAAACAGATTAATTAATTAATTAAAGTGATTTCCTCCTGCCATCTGACACATTAAAGGATGGAGAGATCTGGTTGGATAATATGGGAGGAGACTGAATTTTAGAGTGTAAAGAAATAAAAAGGAGAGCCACAGATGGGGTGACCAAAGAGGGAGACTTTGCATAGTCAACACATGGTATGAGTGCCTTGAACAACAGTTAGAGATAGGAAAAAATGGGCCTTTTGCTGACAAGTAAGGTAAGCTATTTGACCTCCCTCTTTGTCTTTCTCTTTGTCTCTGTTTTTGTGTCTCTCAGTATCTTTCTCTTTCTATTGGTGTGCCTGTCTGTTTCTGTCCCTCTCTCTTCTAGACTGCCGAAAATGAAATCTACCTGATTTGCCATGAGTATATGTGGTTACACTTAATTTGAACTAGTATTTTAAGGTCATGGAAAATTATCTTCACTAGACCTCTGGCCATGAATTATGTCAGACTCTGATATATGCAAACTTCTGGTTCTCAAAAACAGAAATTTAAAAACATAATATTAGCAGAAAAGACTCAGCCTAGTTTTAATGGATAAAGGGCCTTGAATCTCACATACAGAGGGTCTATCACCCTTAGTAAGCCACCTTGACTCTCAGTGACAGAGGCAACTCTCTAAGACAAAGTTACAAAACAGGTGAAGATTTAAATTGGTAGAGGGAATTGTTTCAAAATAAGTTCCCCATATTAGTGAAATCACATGAATTTTTTTAAATAGATGGATAAGCAGCAGATTGCATTATTTAATCCAATTATGCTATTTAATACTATAATATTTGGTCAAATCAGAATTTTAAAGCTGGAAAAGATTTTTCAGATTATCTAGTCTTAAACCCTCCTTGTATAGAAAAGGAGACTGAGACCTAAAATGGTTCAATGACACGCCTCCAAAGTCAGTTAACTCCCCCAGGATCACAAAGGTAACCAATGCCTATACATCTTTACAGACAATGTAGATACACAAAGAGTTGAATCTAAAATTGAATAGGGGGAAGAATGGTAAACTGGATTGCATTTGGAAAACTGTATAGTATTTTTAATAATCTCAAGCTTATCTCTATCACTAAACTATCTTTTGAGCACAAATAGTGTTCTGGTAACCGCATAACCTATAAATTTTGGATTAGTACAGCCATCACTGAAATCCAAACACCATGAATCAATAGAAGGTAAGTGGGGACACTTCTTCACCTCCCTGGCTTACTTTAAACTCAGCTCATATCTCACCTTCTATAGGAGGTTCATCATCCCCCAGTGACTTCTTACAGATAACTTTTCATTTGCAAGTGTCAATATCTTTTATGTGCATAGTTATTTTATCTGCATGTGGTTCCTCTTAGAAACCTGAATGGCAGAAACTATTGTCTTTCTTTGTATTGACAGCACTTAGCATACAGTGAGTACCTAACAAACGCTTGCTAACTGGACAACTTCAGACACTTAGGAGCTGGGTAACCCAGGGTATCTCAACCCCTATTTGCTTCAGTTTCCTCCTCTGGAAAAGGAAATAATAACAGTACCTATCTCCCAGGGTTGTTGTGAGGATCAGATGAGGTGATGTGTGTTTGTCCTTCATTGCTGAAGAAGATCATGCCATCAGAGAAAGGATGACATGACTTACACTTGAGTTTGTTTTGAAGGAGGGAGGGCTGTACAGGTCACCAGCCTCACTTCTCCTCCAGACTCATCTGAATCCAGTGACCAAATATTCATCAGGATGACTGGAGATGATGTAGACTGAGGCAATTGGGGTTAAGTGACTTGCTCAAGGTCATATAGCTAGTGAGTGTCAAGTGTCTGAGGTGAGATTTGAACTCAGGTCCTCCTGACTCCTGCACTGGTGCTCTATCCACTGTACCACCTAGCTACCCCAGATGAGATAATACAAAGTGCCAGGCACCATGCCTGACATAATATCCTCTATATGAATGTCAGTTGTTGTTACTATCATTTCTAGGTATTAGCATGCTTCAATCATAAGCTTGCCTTTCTGTATCAGGTCATTTACTTCCTCAGAAGGGAAGGGGAGGACCAGGGAATTTCCAATGGTAGTGTCCAGAAGGGATAAATATTGTCAAAAAATGCCTAACTAGTCAAGGAGGTGGGCTGGTCATGTGATGAAAGAAAGGGAAACCAGGGGAGTAGCTTGGCACTTACAAAATGGAACCATCTGTAGAATGCGTAGATTTTCTTTGAAGGATCTGTAGGAGAATATATGTGAGATTCCCACAGGATGAGAAACTATGTATGGATTGTGAACAGTACTGAGAGAAGGAATGGTCCACTGATGAGATCACAGATCCAAAGAAGTTCAATTTCCAGGATTATTGCCTCCAAATGAGGAGCTGTGACTTCCCCAAGGAGGAACTCTTGGGGGTCATTTTAAACCTATTCCTAAAGACATGAGTCTAATAGCAGCATAGCAGATGGACTTGGAGTAAGGAAGATCTGAATTCAAATCTTACCTCACACAACATCTATGGGATTCCAGAAAGGTTGTGGTAGATTTCTGTCCATTGCCAGAACACTCCAAGGTAAAAACAAGGCAAGTTCCTAGTGGTCTGGCAGAGAGAATAGATCTAAATTTGTGTACCTAGAGAAATAAAGAAAACAACAGTGGAGGGAAAGAGAGGAGAAGAGGGAGAGGTTGTTTTTATTGTGCTTGTCCTTTGTTTTTGAAGAAGATCATGACATCAGAGAAATGATGACATGACTTGTACTTGACTTTGTTTTGAGTGAGGGAGGGCTGTGCAGGCCAGCAGCCTCACTTCTCCTCCTGAGCCATCTGGATCCAATAACCATCAGGATGACTGGAGATGGCCCCGCAGAGGAGAGGGGGAGAGGAGGGAAGAAGGAGAGGGGCCAATCTACTCCCTAATATATAATTTTTTAAAGTTCTTTCACATTTATAAGCTTTGTATACCCTAACAATTGAAAGATGCCAAGTGACTAGACGGGCATCTCCTTGTCTTCTTACCTTAGTGTAGTGGAAAGACTAAATTTTTTGAGTTCAGAGGTTTGTGTGCTGTTCTCTGTTCTCCCCTTCTTAAAGTCTCAGTTTCCTCTTCTGTAAAAATAAAGGGGTTGAAGCAAATTACACTAGGCTCCCTTTGGTTCTAAATCCTAGTATTCTGTGAACAGGATTTAAGTCTTGGTATCTACATATTCCCAATGCAAGCTGTGTTTTTGCAGTTCCACGCAGAGTGTTCAAGCCAGATCCCTCCACCCAACTCTCTGGGACACCAGGGCACTGAGCCTTGATCCCATGCTTGGCCCGCCCTTGTTTATCCAGGGTTTAGGAGCCCTGGCTGCTCACTCCTTATCAAAGAGGAATTCCCAGAGACCAGAGACAGTGCCTCTGTGGACGCTCTGCTCCTTTTTCCATCCCGGGCGCTCAGCGTAAGCTACCTCCAAACCCTGCTATTGTCCCTGAGACGGTGCACGTCATGAGCCCCGTGTCCCCCAGTGCACCCCGGGTGCTGGTGCTTCTCGGACTCTTGTCACTGCATCTGTTGTGCCTGCTTGCAGAGCCAGGTGAGCGGAGGCTTGTGGAGGCCCCAGCCCCGGGGCAGAACCACTTACTGTGTCCTTGGGCAAGGGAGAGAGGGTTGGAAGTGAGTTCATGGTCATGGCAACTGAGAGGGACTTGGGGACAGAAGGCGTATAGAGTATTTAAAATGTGTATGACATTGGAAGTTTCCTTTGAACACTGTCTCTAAAGTATCTCACTAGGGTGGCTAGGTTTTAGAGACTAGGGGTGGGTTAGGTTTTGATTAATAGAAACTCTCATTTCTATGGAATTTTGAAGTTGGCAAAGTACTTTCCCCACATTAACCCTATGAGACAGGTAGTGCAAGTATTATCACCTCCACTTTACAGATGAGGAAACTGAGGCTTAGAGAGGTTTAAGTGAATTGCTGACAGCCTCCTGACTCCAATACCCCGAGACACCAAGCTGCCTCAGTGGGTTAATAAGGAAAGCGCCTTTTGACGTAGTTCCAGATTGTTCTCCAGAATCCTTGGGTCACTTCACAACTCCACCAACAGATCACTAATGTTACTGCCTATGCAATATTTTTCTCCTTGAACTGGGAGTTCCGGATTTTGGCTATGATATTTCTGGGAATTTCCATTTTGGGATCTCTTTCAGGAAGGGGTGCATTCTTGCCATTTCTATCTTACCCTCTGAATTAAGGGCAGTTTTTCCTGCTAACTTCTTAAAATATGATGTTCAGGGTCTTTTTTTTATCATGGCTTTTGCATAATCCAATAATTTTTAAATAATCTTTCCTTGATCTATTTTCCAGGTCAGTTGCTTTTCTGATGAGATGTTTTACATTTCCTTCTATCTTTTCATTCTTTTGACTTTGTTTTATTGTTTCTTAAAGTCTCATTGAGTCATTAGCTTCTGCTTGCCCATTCACATTCACAGCCATGACTACTGTGTATTTCCCTCTATCTTATTTCTTCTGTTCATCTTTCCCTGCTCCCTATCTCCCTCTTTTTTCCCCCTCTACTTTCTCAAAAGCCTGTTTTGCCTCTAACCACTGATTGCTTTGATCTGCCCTACCTCTTATCATCCCTTTCTTTTGTCCTGGCCCCTTCCTCTCTTACTCCCTTTGGGTAAAATAAATTTCTATACCCAACTGTTTGCAAGCATCCAGAAAGTTACCATTCAAATACCACAGAGACACAGTCATGACTAAAACATTTAGCAGCTCCCACAGTGAAGGAACACATGGATGCAGAGATAAATGGAATTTATCTATAATATTCCTAGGAGTTTTCGTTTTTGGATGTCCTTCAAGAGATGATAGGTGAATTCCTTCCACTTCTATTTAGGTAAGGTGATATGTGTCTGTTGTGTTAGCCTATCCTTGCTAAGTTGAGAAACTCTTGTCACCAAGTTGGGTGCAGGATAAATGCATTTCTTGGAATATATTATTTCTCTTTTCTTAATTACTTTTTTTAAAAAATGCTGCAATGATCCTCATTTATTTTTTTTTTCTTCTTTTGGGGAAAGATCTCTATGACATGCCCTTTTCCTTCCTTAATTATGTGCCTCCCCCCCAAAAAAACACCTTCTAACAAATAATCCTAGTGAAACAAAACAGACACAAATTGGTGATCTTAAAATGTATATCTCAATCTTCACCTCAAGTCCCCCAACTCTATGTCAGGTAGTGGGTAACTTTTCACTATTGATTCTTTAGCATCACAAGTCACATGGGGCCCACAAAACACCTGCTCAAGCTGGATTACAATGTATTGGGAGAAATATTTAACAAAATAAATGAAAATAAAATATAGGTAATGATAATTTGTGGATATCTAAACTAATATTCAACCCACGGCAAGGATTATTATGTCTGTTTTAGTGACCCCTTTTTTGATTTGAGTTTGAAATCACTGCTCTTGAGTAGTGGTTGGCCATTGTACTAATCAGAGTTCCTAAGTCTTTCCAGATTGATTTTTTCTTTACAAAACTGTAGTTATGTATCAATTGGATTTTTGTGTAAGTTGTTTCTTAAGTGCTCAAAAGGATTGTTCTTTGTCCCCTGTATATATGTAAGAGTAGGAGGGGAGCATTAAATATATCATCTACAATCTTTTTTATTTTATTCACTTGCCTGGTAAAATTTTACCACAAACAGAGCAAAAGCAAACTTTCATCTAGCCAAATGATAACACATTCTAAATTAGGAAGGTTCAAATTAATACGGTTAATATTTGGACAGTATCTCAGGATCTGTAGGGATTAATTTATGGAATCCTGTTGACCCTGACAGACTCCATTGTTGATAATCTCTGATGACTCATTTTAATGAACCTATAAGAAAGTTTTCATCAGTAGATATATAGACTAGAGCACTCCAACAAATTTTATCTTTTAAACAGCAGTTTCCATTTTATAAACTAGTTTTTCTTTTTTAATTTGATACAGATAAAATTTCTACACAGCACTTAATAGTATTTATGCAGTTTCATTGTTATATTCTTTTTTGTTAAAATGCAGAATTTTGGAGATGAGTTTCTTCTAAATTTTGCATCTAAAGGGAAAAATCTGAGCCTTGAATAAACAGCACAATTTTCTTCCTACATATAAGGTATTAGTGTCACCTAAGGGTTTAAAGAGGAAATTTTCTTGACTTTATGAGTATCTTTATAGGGAAATGCCCAGGTGAGAAAAGTCTGGGAATGGGATACTAATGTCCATTGAATACTGTCCATGTAAGTTGTACACATAGCATGTGCAAGTATATACGTAAGCAACTCGAGGAGCAGCTTGTACATGTGACTAGATTCTTGCCCACCCCTTTGCAAAGGAGACTATGATTCCTGCCTCCATAGAAATAAGAGAATGGGTGAATTATTGAATCATTGCAACCAAATATGGAAATATCCCTCCTGGAAGATCACAAGAGGATCACCTATTCACCCTTGCTTTCTACCAATAAATTCATTCTTCCATGTTGGTTCATAGTAGGGGTGGCTGTGAGCAAAATTTAATCTCAATCCTGGTGTTCCAAGTTTATGAAATAAGATGGGGCACTAAAAAGGGATTACCTTTGAGTCAGGGCAGGCATAGCAGGTTCTCGGGATACTCTCAGAGAAAAACCACAGTGACAGGAAGTAGGAAGTAATGCTTCCATCTCACTTTAAACAGGCACAGAGAGCCCTTCTGAAGCAAACAGCTCAGGAGGATCAATAGGTAGATAGTGTGAAGATGGGGATAAGATAGTGGAGGGAGGCAGGAACTGTGGGGAGGAAAATAGGGTGGAGAGAAAGCACAGAAAGTCCCTTAAGTAATTTTGGATTAATATTGGGAGCATTGAAGGCAGCATGGACCCATAGCAGGCAGAGGAGTGCTTGGTGGGGCAGGAGTTCAGTTCCTATTTCTAGGATTTTGGAGGTAGGAGACCAGACAGACTTCTTAGCCAAGTCACCTTTCTCTTAATTCATTAACATAACAACATTATCTCAAAGTTATCAGCAACACCTTAGGGTTAGTTCATTAGCATAATGCTTTGCTGGTGTTCTGTTGGGTTCTAAAATTAGGGAAGCATCTGAAGCTTACAGACCAAGGGCACTTAGCAATACTGGACTGAAAGGCCATTATATTTGGGCCCTGCTGGTTTCCCATCATTTAACACAGAGTGAGGATGTGGCCTCAGTTAACTTATTTAGGAGGTGTTTGCTAATAGCAGCTATGCTCCCTTACTGGAGGAGACAGTTTGTAATTGTTACGCTCGTTAACTTTTGGGACACTTTGTAAATTGGCGTCTAAGATTCCTTTTGGGATCTTTCTACTTTTCTGACTTTATACTAGCTACTTAGAACCTTAATTGTTGTACTACCTTGGGGGAGAGAGATTAGCCAGAGGCACCAGAACAACATGTAATATCACCACCACAATGGGCCGTGGGACTGACTGCTCTGTTTTCTTGGAAGGAAGAATGAGATCCTCTCTTCCCTCCCTCTAATGTTACTGATCTAGAAGCATAGTTTTGTTGTTGTTTTTTTTAAGATTGAAAAATTTGCTATGCTGGCCACCATGTCTTTGAGAGGAAGAGGACCCAAGCTTATGCACACCAGTTTGATCCCCACTCCCCAAATGGTAGTTTCAGAAAAGATCATCATAAAATGTGAAAAGCAAGTAAATTCATTTACACAAGCATATGGCAAACAGAAATCAGAAAAATTCTACAGGTTAAAATGTGTAAGAAACTACATGTGTAAATAAGCACCATAAATGGAAGCTCGTACTCAGTTGAAGGGTTTGCGGGAGGGGGGAAAGAGACACAGACACAGAGAGAGACAGAGACACACAGAGACAGAGCAAGACAGATACACAGAAAGACAGAAACACAGAGACAAACACAGAAACAGAGACACAGAGACAGAGACACAAAGAGATAGAGAAACACAGAGAGACAGAAACAAAGAGACAGAGAGAGAGAGATTCTGATCTCACCTAAGGGGACATTCCTTGAAGTCTTCAGAAAAGTAAGGTTGAAATTAGGGATATGTGGAAGTGCTGTCTTTAACTACGTCTTTCAAATCCTGCCTCTCTCCAAGTGTCTTGAGTCAGTCTCCGAGAGACTCTGGAACCACACATATCCTCTGAAAGCTGGAATGAGGAAAGTCTCTGAAATTTTCAAACCAACTTCGGCACAAAACAACGAGTCATCATGCTCTCCAGAGTGGTTGGATCTGCTCACAACTCCACCAACAATGAATTACTGTTCCAACTCTTCCATATTCTCCCCAGCATTTATTATCTTCCTGTTCTTTCATGTTAGCCAATCTGATGGGTGTGATGTGGTACCTCAGAGTTGTTTTGATTTGCATCTCTCTAATCAATAGTGATTTAGAGCATTTTTTCATATGACTATAGATCGTTTTAATTTCTTCCTCTGAAAACTGCCTGTTCATATCATTTGATCATTTATCAAATACAAGATTTGTATTCTTGTACATTGGACTTAGTTCTCTATTTCAGAAATGAGGCCTTTATCACAGACACTAGCTGCAAAAATTCTTTCCCAGTTTTCTGCTTCCCTCCTAATCTTGGTTATATTGGGTTTGATTGTGTAAAAAATTTTCAGTTTAATGTAATCAAAATTATCCATCTTGCTCTTCATATTGCTTTCTATCTCTTCTTTAGTCAAAAATTCCTCCCTTCTCCATAAATCTGATAAATACACTATTCCTTGCTCCACCAATTTGTCCATAGTATCAATCTTTATACCTAGATTATGTACCCATTTGGACTTTATTCTTATGTACAGTGTTAGGCATTGGTCTCTGCCTAGTTTCAGTCACACTGTTACCAGTTCTCCTATCAATTTTTGTCAAACAGTGAGTTCTTATCCTAGAAGCTGGCATCCTTGGATTTATGAAACAGTAGATTGCTATATTCATTGCCTATTGTGTCTTGAGTACCTAGCCCATTCTACTTGTCTATCCTTCTGTTTCTTAGCCAGCACCAAGTGGTTTTGATAACTGCTGCTTTATAATTCAATTTGAGATCTGGTAGAACTAGGCCACCTTCCCTAGCATTTTTTTTCATTAGTCCCCTTGATATTCTGGACCTTTTGTTCTTCTACATGAATTTTGATATTATTTTTTCCAGTTCTAGAAAATAATAGGAAAGACATTTTGAAACTGAAGTACATCCACAGGAAGTCAAGAAGGATGAAAGGGAACTGGAAAGCGTGCCTTTTGGGAATTGATTAAAAGTTGGGAATTGGTCTTTACACTGGAAAAGAAAAGATTTCAGGGGTTGCTTTCAAGTATTTGAAGAAATGTTTGTTACATGGAAGAACTGGGCTTATTCCTCTTGGCAGAAACAGGAATAGTAGGTGGAATTTTCTGAAAGGGAGATTTTGGCTGGCTATAAAGAGAAACTTCCTAACAATTTAAATGTCCAGAACTAGGATGAACTATTTTCTTCTCCATCATTGAAGGTCTTCAGATCAATTGTTATCTTCTATCTTAGCATTACCTTCTGAACTTCCATTAGCATAATCTTTTGTAATTCATCTCTCTCTATGCCTCCTAAACTCAATGTCATCCCTCACAAAGTCCCTCTACCCCTCTGCATTTTCTCAGGCATTACCCTTGTTCTGACTTAACTTTCCTTCCTCTCCAACCTTCACTCTAGTTGGCAATTCAACACTACAGTCCTCTGCTCTTGAATCACTTGAGCTTTCATCCTATTGCCATCCATTCCTGGCCAAACTTCAGCCCCAAGTTATTCCTCCACCTACCATGTGTTAGCAGAACAGGACTAGGAAAGTCACTCCTGTTGATCAATTGTAAACCTATGTCATCCAATTTCAACTGGGCTTATGCTGTAGCCAGGCTTTAATTCCCTGTCTTCCTCTCTAAGGAAAACTGTCTCAATCTTTTTTCTTCAAGCTCCTACTTCTACTTTTTCTCAGGTGGCGGTCATGCCTCTTTACTGGGAAAATTAAGAATATTCAGTGTGAACTCTCTCTTCTTCCTCTTTCAGTTCAAAACCCCTTTCCATAATCCTCAGCTCTATCTTCCTCCACCCCAGTCTTTGACAATATCATGGACTTTCTTCTTGCCAACTCAGCCCTGATACAAGTTTCCTTGATTCTGTTCCCCTTTATTTTCTCCAGAAGAGCACAACCTCAACATTCCTGCCCACCCCAATCTCTAATCTTCAGCCTTTCCTACTCTACTGGTTCCTGTCCTCATGCCTTCAAAATGAAGGTGTCTCCTTCATCCCTTAAATCCCTATCATTCTATATCTTTCCTCCACTTCTCAACCCTCTAGGAGAGGTTGTCTATACTTTCTGCCCTCTCTTCCTTTCCTTTCACTTCACAACCCTTTTTCAGTCTAGTTTCTGCCTATATTAGTCAACTGAAATTGCTCTCTCCAAAGTTACCATTGATTTCTTAATAAACAAATCTAATTGTCTATTTTCAGTCTTCATCCTTATTGACCTATCTGTTGCATTTGAGACAGCTGGCCAACCTCTCCTCCAGGATTGTTTCTCTTCTCCAGGCTTTCCTGAGCTACTTTCTCCCTTTGGCCCCCTACCTGCCTGATGACTTTCTCAGTCTTCTTTGCTCGTTTTTCATCCAGGTCATATCCTCTGTTCCCCAAGGCTCTGATCTAAACCTTCTAGTGTCTCTCTACATCTTTGCTTTTGATAACATCATCAGATCTCATGGGCTAATTGCCATCCCTATGCTGTTGATTCTCATTCATATATCCAGCTATAGTCATTCTCCTGAGCTTCAGTTCCTCATCACCAATTGACTATTGGACATTATAGTAAATGTTTAGTTCAATTTTATATTTTTCTAATCAGTAAGCATTTCTTTCCTCTGCACTGCCCTCCCTACTTTGTGTAGGCCTCATTCTCCCTTAAGGAGCACATTCAGCCAGCTGAAAAATCTTATTATTTACATTTACACAGCATTTTTTACACCTATCACTTTTCTCCATTCACCTACTTTATATTTACACAACTCATTTCAGTCTTTCATTGTCCCTCCTGCAGATGATGGCAACTACTTCTTAATTGGTACTGTGCTAGACATCAGGAACAAAAATACAAAAGATTCACAGTCCCTGCCCTCACAGAGCTAGCTAGCATTCTATTGGGGAAGGCAATAGCCACATGTGTGTAGATAGATATGAGATGCATATAAATGTATATAAATACATCTATATAAATACATGTATATAAATAAAATGCAAGCTAAGCTTCAAGGAGAGTCATATTATCTAGGAAGTGGCATAGTTAGAATTCAAACTCAGATCTTCTGACCTTCATGTTTATTATTCTGCTACTTATTTGACTGAATTATAGACAGGTCAATGAAAATGGTCCTGGATTGCTGAGGGTTTTAAACCTCCTTCATTTCCAATACATTTATAACTTAGGGACCTCTTTCCCACAGAACCAAGAAAGGAATTTTTAGCATTTCATTTGGTGTTAAAGATGCTACAAATGTCAAAGTCCTAATGTTACTAAAATCCCTCATGTAAAGGTATGTGATGGTTTGCTGCCATACCACCACTTTTATGTGGGCATGTAAACCAATGGTTTGCATGAAATTTTTTTCCCAATAGCTCCATTCCAAAGAATTAAAGTAAAAATCCATTCTTGTAGAATAGGCATGCATGCTTAGAGTGTTCGTATTTACTCAAATCTTCTTAAATGTTCTTGGAATCAATATTAATGTATGCTTGAGACTACTTGTATGACTCTGGGAAAGTCATTGGCCTTTTCTGGCCTTCAATTTTGTCATCTGTAAAATAGGTGAAAGAGGATAGATGAACTAAAGAGCCTCTACAATCCCTTCTAGCTCTAGAAATATGGTGCTATCATTTGTCACTCACCATCAAAGAATGACATTCTGAAAGCTGCAAGTAATCAGAGCAGCATCCAATCCATCCTATCCACAAAAGGAATCCCGTTACAAAATACCTGACAAATGATCATCCAGCTTCATATGAAGACCTCTCATGAGGAGAATCTCACTCATGGTTTCCCAAAACCCATTTGAGGTGTCTAATTCCACCCTTGGACAACTTGAATTGCTGGGAAGATTTTCTTGAAAACCAGCCTAAATTTGCCCATCGGTAACTCCCACCCTTTGCTCCAGTTTCACCTTTAAGGGGCCAAGCAGAACATATCTAATCCTTCTTCTAAATGACAGTCCTAAGATTCCAGGTCTTTTAACCTTAGGCATCCTAAAGTCCTGTGCCTTGCTGGAAAGTAGAAAGGTTTCAGTGATCTTCTGAAGTTTTTTTTTTTTTTTAAAGTGTTATGAAAGGAATTGGGGTGAGAGAAGGAAGATTGTATTTTTGTCACATCAAGCTCTTTCCAAAACTTGCAAGCATTTATGTTGAAGTTATTATGTGTAAGGTAAAAGACACTATGGTTTGGTACAGGGCTTTTTGATGTTTGTAATTTTGTAAATGCCTTGCAACAATAACAAAAATGCGTTTCAAACTCACAAGTTAATGTACTAATATATTTAATTTAATGTTAATGTATTATGTTATTATATAATTATATATTTTATTCATTTAATGTACTAATTCAATATACTTAAATATACTTTTAATATATTTAAACATGCTCTTAATATACTTAATTTAATATACTTAGAGCACCATTGAGGAAGGTTTAGTTCAAATCCCTTGAACTACTGTCAAAAACTCCCAAGGGACTTATAGACCACTAAATGAGAATTACTGGCACTTCAGATAGAGTCAGAAGGCTCTGGGTTAAGGTCCCTCCCATGGTACATACTTGTAGTATGACCTCAGGCAAGTTACTTAATCTCCTGGTGTGCCAGAAAATTAAGACCCTAAATTACAGAGTTGTTGCTGATTGGGAGAGGGAGTTTCCACAACAGAAATTCCCCCAGGGTAAGACAGGCTTCCTACTCCCCTCCCATCTCTCCACCAATGTTCAGGGCATTGTGGTATTGCAGCAGCAAAAATAAACAGCCCTGCCTTCCAAGTGTTTATATTATACTGGGAGGATACAGGTCAACCAAGGAAGAAGAGAATACTAGCACCTCAGGCAATCCAGAAAGACTTCCCTAATCAATTCTCATCTTTCTGCAGCCGTAATCTGAGAATGATGTAGGAGGATGTCACTGAAATGGGCAGTCCAGAAAAGCAATCGAAAGTAAAGGATGGAGACCTTTCCTAGATCCTCTGGCTCTTATTCTTGTCAGTGATGAGTAGAAAAGTTGGTAAGTTTTCTTAACTGACATCATTCTCACTCTTCTCACTCTCATGTCACCCTAGGTTGCAGATCACCCAAGACCATCGCGAATGGGAACCTTAAAATAAGTAAAGGGTTTTTTTATGATCTTGTGGAATATTCATGCCATGATGGATATGTCCTGATTGGAGAGGCAAAAATTACCTGCGGGTATTTAGGATGGTCACATGCTTTCCCTCGATGTCAAGGTAAGTCTAGTCTTATTTAATAAAAAGCAGGAACCAAGAAGGATCTTGTAACAGAGTTTCTTCACCTCTGTGTGATTACATTTAGCACTTTATCTCTCACAGTGTCCTTGGGGGATGTGACAGGATTGGCAAGGGTATTGGCAGGAGCAGGTGGAATAAGGGAGCTCCTGATTTAATATCAAATTTCTAAGAAGTATCAGATATTTGCCTGAAAGTCATATGTGGGGTCACTAATGTATGATATGATATATAATATCACATGTAATACATGCTGCTTTTTTAGGATTCATCCTATATTAGGTAGTGAAAGACAATAAATGTTTGCAGGTTAAATTTAAGAGTGACCATTTGAACCAAAACGACTCCTCAAAGTATATAGTCAACAGAGATTCAAATGCTGCAGAGGATTTGCACACAATATATGTTACATGATATATTAGATATAAATACAAAACTATGTTTGTCTTTATAAAGACACATACATCTTTATTTGTTTTTGTTGTAATCAGAGAACCCTATCTACTACGTAGGTTAGTTCCCATTTAATGAGAGGAAAATGAGAGAAAGGAAGGGGAAATGAGTTGCTAAAGGTTCTTTAGAATTCAAGCTGATGAGGGGAGGTGGGTTAGAAAAACCATTAGTCTTCAAGAATACTTTAGGCATATTTCTTTTCTCTTTCATTATTTCACCTTATGATTCCAACCATCTGAGAAATATAAACTACTCAATGAGGGTGTTTTTGTTATAGTTCTTTGTCCAAAACCAGAGATATCAAATGGAAAAATGTCTTCAGAGAAGATTTGGTACCACATCAATGAAAATGCTGAAATCCAGTGTTCCCCTGGCTATTATCTGGTTGGCCCTCAAATGATCAGTTGCTCAGAGGACGGATCTTGGACCCCACAGGTGCCCAAATGTGAATGGGTAAGTAATGCCTTTGTGGTTAACTTTTTCTTCATCTGACCCCCTCCGTGAAATTTTGGACAATGGGCAAGGTCATAAGGTATGAAATGCCCCCAGGAGAAGTAGTAATGTAATGCCCATATGAAGGAAAGCATATGAATTAAAAGTAAAAATTATATATCTGTTGATATTAATTTCTGAGATGTTTGAAGTTATAGGAATTACTTGTCATCTTTGAAGGATTTTATTGAGTTGGGAGTAGATAAAATTTTTTTCTATGCGGTGGCTAAAACATCTCTCCCAGGGCACCCTGGCACACTTCACCACAACCAGCCCATGGAGTAACAAAAGTCTTTAGAACACCCTAAACTAAGACTATGTCTATTATTCTGACTCCTTTTCTCTTGTATCAGCTCAGGGTCTATGGTCCAGAAAACTACCCATCTTGGGGTTTAGAAAATTCCTTGTTAATGCTGATAAATTCCTGGTTATAAACCTGTGTTCCCAAAACCCATTTCAGAGCTTCTGGAAGACCACCCTCTTAGGAGCTATTTAGGAGGAGTGACAAAAGATCAACCTGCTCTGTAAATCCTTTCTTATTACCATGAAAATGCAGTTGGGGCAAGGATAAAAGCTAAAATATCAACTGCCACTAGGCTTATACCCCCCAATAATCAAAGAATGAGAGAAAGTGCCCATACATAAAAAAAAATTAGTGGCAGCAGTTTGTAATAACCCCAAAGTGGAATCAAGGGGTTACCCTCCTATTGGAGAATGGATGAAACAAGTTGTGGTATATGAAGACAATGAAATTTTATTTTTGCTGTAAAAAAATGACAAAACAGGGAGATTCAGAGGAAGTTGGGAAGACCTGTATGAATTGATGCAAAGGGAAGTGAGCTGAACTTAGGAAACAATTTTACAATGACAACAGTATAAATAAAAATAACTTGAAAGGCTTTAGAATGCTTATCAGTGCAATTCAAAACCATACTTTCAGAGGACTGAAAATGAAACATATGACCTACCTCCTGCCAAAGAGGTGATAAAATTAAAATGCATAATGAGACATACATTTTGAGCCATAGCAGAAATATATTTTACTGGACTATGTGTATTTTTTACAACACTTTTCTTATCTTTTTAATTGTTGGGTTGCAGAGGGGCAGAGGGAAGGAGAGAATAAAGGCTAGTAAAAAAATAAAATTGTAAAAATCAAACAAAAGCTAGATGAAGAAGGCTAAATCTGAATTGCTGGTTTAATCATGCTGATGAATTTTGTAGCTGTGTACCTACTAGCTCAAATTTCAGCACTCCTCTTACAATATACAAAATGGAAAACTCAAAATCTAAGAAAGAATGATCTAGTTTGTCCCAGGTCCCCATGTGCTTCTCTCCAAGAGGTGGAATGGCTTCAGTTTTGTTTGTACAGCTACTTGAACCAATATCCCTTCTCTCCCCATGCTCTTGTCCTTACATCCAGCTTGCATTCTTGCCATTATCTTCTTCAGTTACAGCTATCCATTACTGTGTCTTGGTTCAATTTTCAAAAGAAATGCCACCCAGATCCAAAATAACTTCTGCTCCTTCCTGCTCCTCAAGACAGGAAAAGTCTTGGCACAGATCTTAAAATAATTTCACACTTTCCCTCAAATGGAACCCTTTCTGAAACCATCTGTTTGTTTCTATTTTTTAGAAATTCACTGAAGGCTGTGAGAAAATTTCAACAGGCTACAAGCTTATGCAGTGCCTCTCCAATCCTGAGGATGTGAAAATGATTCTGGAGATACATAAACTAACCCTGGAGATTGAGATGTTGGAACTAGAGATAAACAAAAAGAGGGATACTAATCATAGCCATAAACACTGTGATGATTTGGAAGATAAACCCACATTCATGATTGAAGGTTTTCCTTAGGTCCTCATTCATGGCAATAAATGGCTGTCCTGGTAGAGTTCACTAATGTGTTTCATGCTGTTGAAAATCAGAAATTGGTGATAATTTGACCTGTAGTAGTCTAGTCTCCTAGACTGAGCAGCTTAGCTGGCTACTATAAATAAAACTATTAGAATATCATATTGCATTTGCTGGCATTAAACTGTCCTCTATTATAGGATGGGAGGACCTTCCTTGCTGAAGGGTAGGGTGGAGTGCAGGTAAAGTCCAGGCTGGAGTTTCTCTGAAGTCTGCTCTTACAATCTGGGCTCCCAAACACCTGTTATGACTCTCCATGACCTCTTGCTTTCTTGTATACATGGGAACCTGGAGAACATGTAGAGTACAAGGGCCTTGAGTGAAGAGACAGGAGTTCCTGAAGATAACTGCCCTGGGAAACAGGGACTAGTTTAGGAAGTATAAAAAGTAAACTAAAAATGTTCTCATGGAAATCACCTTGCTTGCTTGCTTGCTTGAAGGAGACTATATCAACCCCAGCCCTCAGATAGTAAATGGGAATTGTTCTTTACTTTCCTTGCCTGACTCATTTTTCTTTCTTCTTCGTCACCGCTTCACTGAACCACAAGGGGGCACAGGCCATCCTCTGCACCTCCTCCAATCCTTAGGGAATTAAGCCCACTCTTCAAAGCTGTTTAGAGGGGGTAGTGTGATGTAGTAGATAGAATGCTGGGTATGAAACCAGGAAGATCTGGATTGAAATCCTTCTACAGACACCTACTGGCTCTGTGACCCTAGCCTAGTTTCATTTGGGTTGATTACACTGGTAAAAACCACAAGTCCAGTCTCTACCCCTCAGGGGTTGTGAAGGGACATGATATACTGACTTGTAACCAATTCTTGTCCATGCCATACTAAGGATGAGGTAGGCTAGAGAAAGTCACTTATAATTTCACTCTGCTGCTAAATACTGCTTTAGGCTTCCAATTGTAGGTAAACCATTTGATCCTTTCCAGGATGTCCTCAAAAGAATTCTTGGACAGGGGAGCTGGCCACAAGAAATACTAGTAAGAACAAGAAGAAAAAAAGGGGGAGTGGAGTGGGTAAGGAAATTTATATGATAATTTTATTGTGTATTTTAGAAGGAAGAGCAAGTTTTTTGTAGTGGATTTACAGTTTCATTTGCAATCATTTTTTTTTTAATTGTACTATGTTATGGAAATGCTTGTTTTATTCCAGAAATTGAAAAAAATTAATAAATTTTAAAATTAAATTTTAAAAAAACTTTTCAAAGAAAGAACAACAAGGGGTTGATGATCATGCTTCCATCCTTGCAGGAAATATGAAAAGTGAGTAGGATGGTGTAGTATGCTGCAGAGGATGCTTGATGTTTTTCTCTTCTACCATTGTCATGTGATTTTTGTTTTTGGTCCAAATGCAACTCTGCCAAAAAAGACAAAGAGGCTTGAAGACCCTCTCCCCATTTTACTCACTAGAATCCAGTCCTTAATAAAGAAGGACTTCTGTGTAAAAATAAAGAGAAACAATTCCAAGAATTAGAGAGGAATCCTGATATGTCAGGAGGCTGGCAGGTGGAAGAGTCTCATCTGGAGGAGAAAAGGGAGAAGAGCCACTTAACATTTGGAGCTAAGAATATAAAATCAGGATGAGGCTCTTCTTGAAGAAAAAGCAGGAGGAAGCAGCTGCCTGCTCTCCAATCAACCAATAAGCATTTATTAAGCACCTACTATGTACCAGTTGATACAAAGACATATTGACCCAAGCCCTGACCTCAAGGAGTTTCCATGATGAAAACAACATGTACACATGTACCTAGTGCTGCGTCTGGAATATAGTAGGAGATTAATAAATGTTTACTGACTGAATAGCTTAGGGTGACAGGCACTATAATAAGCCTGGAAAGATAGGGTTATTATGAAAGGCTTTGATGGTGTGATTTCACAGGCACCTTCAGGTGAAAGAAGAGGTAAATAGTGGTGATTAGTGACTTCCAGGTGAGTGCTATGGAGGCAATCACTGAAATGGAAGGGCAGGGCGTTTATATAGTGCCTACTATGTGCCGGGAACTGTGTTGAACAGTCCTTAAAAATACTTTGTTTTCTGTGCACAACAAGCCTGCGTGGAATGATTATCATCCTTAATGCACAGCTAAGGAAACTGAAGCAGACAAAGGTTAAGTGACTTGCCCAGGGTCATGCAGATAATGTTTGAGACCAGATCTGACTTCCTATCCTCCTGACTCCAGGCCCCGCACCCTGCCTATTGTGCTACCAACTCAGCAATAAGCAAAAATAAGTCATGATCTGTGTATCTAAACATTTTTCTAGAACATGACAAAGATTCACCAGATCTTGTCCAGTTGAGTGCCTGTCTACTTCTAGGTACTCACACTAGTGATATATACTCTTGAAAGGAATCCAGAAAGTGTTACGAAGGACTGTTGGGGCAGCGAGGTGGTGCAGTACATAGAGCACCAGTGCAGGAGTCAGGAGGACCCGAGTTCAAATCTCCCCTCAGACGCTTGACACTCATTAGCTGTGTGACCTTGAGCAAGTCACTTAACTTCAGTTGCCTCATCCTGAGACATCTTCAGCCATCCTGATGAATATCTGGTCCCTGCATTCAGATGGATCCAGAGGAGAAAGTGAAGCTAGTGACTGTGCACAACCCTCCCTCACTCAACACAAAGTCAAGTGCAAGTCATGTCATCATTTCTCTGATGGAATGGTCTTCTTCAGCAACAAAGGATGAACACACACTAAGAACTGTGAAGTCTTAAATAAGCAACTGAAGACCTTAGGGGGAAAGGTGATGTTTTTATTCCTAGTGACCAATGGAAAGGGCATCAGAAAACAAAGACAGATTTGGGGAGTAACTGATTAAGAAGATGATGTTAGAGAAAGGGATTTCATTGATATAAGAAGATAGAAAATATATACAAGACCATCTGGAATGGTAGACACCGTGGATAGAATTCTGGATCTGGAGTCAAAAAGATCCTGTAGCTGTGTGACCGTGGGTGAATTAGTTATGTCTTCCTCAGTTTTCTCATCTATAAAATAATGATATTAATAGTTAGTTCTCACGGTTATTGGGAAGACAAAATGAGAATATTTTAAAAGCATTTCACCAGAATCTTCCTCAAATTCTCATGACATTTCAAAGTTATTAAAGGTGTATATAGACTGTCTATCATTCATTCATTCATTCATGGCTCTTACTATGTGACTGTCTTTTATCAAGCATATATTTCCTTGATGACATCTTTTACACAGTTCTCCTGCTTGTAATTCCTTGTGTGGAATATGCTGGAGACTTTTCACACCTACTGTGTGCCTCTCTGCTCCTATTCGGGCAATATTTATTTTCCATTATTTGGCAACTATGGTACTATATGACTTCAAACTGTGTAGCATCACCAGATTGTGATGGGGGGAAGGCAGGAATAAAATATTGCTTCAGGGAGAGTATTGGTATTATTAAAAGAATCTTGTAACTTTCCAAAGGCAATCCAACTCACCCTCCTTCCTTTGTTCCATTCCAAGATCAGCTTACTGGCCATTTACAGTGTCTAGCCAAGAGCAATATACTGATGGGTGAGCTCTGTAGGTTGTCCTATACATCCAACCACCTAGGATGGCCATGTACTTCATGTAGTAGGAATATATTCTACACCTGTTATTCACACTAGGGGTCATGTTATGGCAAAGCATACACTCCTTTACATTCCTAAATGCAGTAATACAGCATGGTATTGTTTTTCTGCTTTGCTTTTTCTGGGGCTTCTCAGGGGAATGAAAACAGTG
>CM053770.1:598495135-598518216 GCA_028658325.1 Potorous gilbertii | reverse complement strand
CTATTTTCTTCAGTGAGGTTTTGAACTTCTTTTTCCACTTAGCTAATTCTGCCTTTGAAAGCATTCTTCTCCTCATTGGCTTTTTGAACCTCTTTTGCCAATTGAGTTAGCCTATTTTTCAAGGTGTTATTTTCTTCAGCATTTTTTTGGGTCTCCTTTATCAAGGTATTGACCCATTTTTCATGTTTTTCTTGCATCTCTCTCATTTCTCTTCCCAGTTTTTCCTCCACTTGTCTAACTTCATTTTCAAAATCCTTTTTGAGCTCTTCCATGGCCTGTGCCCATTGGATATCTATTTCAGATGTTTGGGATACAGAGGCCTTGACTCCTATGTCTTTACATGATGGTAAGCATTGGTCTTCCTCGTCAGAGAGGAAGGGTGGAATCATCTGGTCCCAAAAAAGTAACTTTCTATGGTCTTATTTTTTTTCCCCTTTTCTGGGCATTTTCCCAGGCAGTTGCTTGACTTCTGAGATTCCTCTCCTCCCCCCACCTAGATCCGCCCAGGTAGTGCTTGGGGTCTGAGATTCAAATGCTGCTCCCCAGCCTCAGGGCTTTCAGCAGCAGGCCTGGCTTCTATTCAATGGGAGCTTAAATTCTGGTGCTCATGTGGGGGTAGGGCCACCTTCCAGACTCAGTTCCCTCAGGGAGTTTATGCAGAGACCTTCTGCAATGGAGCTGCTGTCAAGTTCCTGCCTGCTCTGGGAGCCTCTGGCCACCTGCTGTCTCTGCAGCTGCCTCCTGAGGGGGCCTGAGGCATGGAGACACCTTGCTCCCCTCTCAGCCTGTCCAGACATCTCTCTCACTGACCTGTGCGTCTGTGGGTGGAAGGACCTTCACGGCAGCTGGAGATTCTGTCCCTGAAGCCTGCTCAGTTCTGCTGGCTCCTCTCAGTGGCTTGGCCAGGGCAGGGCAGGGCTGGGCTCCTCTCCTGTCTGGTTCGTGACGGACCTTTGGGATCGGTTTTTCAGGGCTCTCTGGAATGGAAATCTCCTTCACCCCATTGCTGTGTGGATTCCACTGTTCCAGAAATTGTTGGGAGTTCTTTTTAGAGGAAATCCATTGGCTGGGGGTTCGGAGCTAACATATGTGAGTCTTTCTACTCTGCTATCTTGGCCCTGCCCCCCCCCCCCCAGTCTTGATATTGTTATAACCATATCCTTCCTTTTTCCTTTTGTAGAAAATTTCTCTAACAAGGGCAGGGGAAATGCAAAAGTTTATAAATATCATGAATCCTGTTGTTGCAGTACTCAAACATCTCTGAGTTACCTTAATAGGATGCAAATATGGAAGATCTTAGTGTTTTTGATTTTAATATTTTGAATTTTTGGTCACTAATGGTTACATGTTCATGCATAAGATTAGGTACTTAATGGTTCTCATTTTTTTCTGTGGGGGATAGGAAAATTAGGACATAAAATGTGATATAACAAAGATGTAAAAGTTTTTCATTTTAATTGAGGAGTATATGTCACCCTGAGAAAAGCAGCATGCTAGATTTTTTTCTCTAAGAATGCACACATATGCAAGTATATATGCATATACATGCACGTATATTTGAAGGTATATATGTGTGTGTATCCAAATGTTTCTATGAGGAATAAACACAAAATAACAAATATGATTTTTTTCCTTAAGACTTGAAATAGTTTTAAAGATCTGATCTAGTTATTGGAAAAGCAAATTTAGGAATACCCCTCCACTTCTGCCTTGGGAATGAGGACTATTCCAGAATATCCAAGGGAACACGTTTTCAAGGATTAGATAGCTATATGGGACAGACACCTAAGACCCAAGATGAAATAAATTGATTAAACATGTTTTAATCTATAACCTATAGAGTCTGTTGAGCTGGATTTGTTTCATTAGGGGACATTTCCTTGGGAGACTATGACTCTGTTTAACTAACTTTATTTAACTTTTATGACACTGAAGGAATGGGATTTTTATAATAATTGGTATGATATGTTTAATGAATATAGTAATAGATTAGATTTTTCAGAATTGCCCCTCATGCGAGCTGAAGCACACAATGAAGCTTGAAATGATAAATCAAATTTTGACAATGCTCACAATCATTGGCAACTTTATGCACATGTACCTGAAGTGAAGTGGGTCAAAGGCTGTAGAATCTGTTCCCACCACAGAACTCTAGTCCTGTGACCCACCAAGTAATGACTCCCAAAGACAGTGTTTTTCCCAAAGAACTTGAGGACACCTGTATCTTAGTATTGTGGGATTTGAGGGCTGGTCATGGGAAATTGCTCAAATCCTGGAAAATATTCTGTGTAATTGACCTTCTCCCCACCATCCTTTCCATAGTGATTTATGTATATAATCTCTGTCTTCACTTCAGCAAGGTAGAATTCTGATCAAGAGAATTCTTAATTTACAAATCCATTCCTCATCATGAAATTAATTAATAAAATGGCTTCCTGATTACTGTCACTTTGTCTCTGACCTGCTGCTTCATCATTCTCATGTTAGAGACTGGCTCAGTAAAGTTCTGTTACCACACCAAAACTTGCAGACCCCAGAACCAGCTCTGAAAACACCAGCACAATAAGTCTTAAGCTTAGGACAATACCTCCCCATCTTCAGGTGATCAGAGTCCAACTTGAACATGAAGTTCAAAGTCAAGCAATAGACTGGGAAAATGAGCAAACAGCAGGAAAACAAATGCTAATGAGATGCAAGCCCAACAAGAATTTCTGAAAGTTTTTTTTTTTAAGATATGAGTGGTAGGGAAAAAAAAATTAAGAAAGGAGAATGTTGCAAGAAAATTATGAGTGGAGAATGAACAACTTGGTAAAAGAGGCACACAAAATATAGAAGAAAATATACCTTAAAAAAACAGAATTAGCCAAATAGTAAAAGGGACAAAATTTCACTAAAGAACTCTTTAAAAAGCAGAATTGGCCAAATGGAAATATGCTCTAAATCACCACTCTTTAGAGAAACACAAATTAAAACAACTCTGAAGTACCACACTACACTAATCAGAAATGACAAATGCTTGAGGGGATGAGAGAAAATAGGTACACTAATGAATTGTTGATGGAGTAGTAAACTGGTCCAACTTAGAGAACAATGTGGAATTAGGTCCAAAGGGCTACACAATTCTGCATACCCTTTGAGTGAGCAATATCAGTATTAGGTCTATATCCCAAAGAGATGGAAAAAGAAAAAAAAGGAAAAGGACCTATATGTATACAAATATTTATATCAGCCCTTTTGTGGTGACCAAGAATTGGAAATTTAGGGGATGCTCATCAATTGGGCAAAGGCTGAACATGTGACAAAGGATTGTGATGAAGTTTTATTGGTATAGTTTTCAGTTATGTCTATCTCTTTGGGACCCTATTTGGTGTTTCCTTGGTAAAGATACTGGAGCAGTCTTCCAATTCCTTCTCTAGCTCATTTTACAGATGAAGAAACTAAGGGAAAGAGGGTGAAGTGACTTGCCCAGAGTCACACATATAGGAACTATTTGAGACCAGATTTGAACTCAGGAAAGGGAATCGTTCTGACTGCAGTCCTGGCACTCTAACCACTGTGCTACCTACATGTCCTGTGATGGAGTGCTATTGTGATATAAAAAAAATGACAAGGGGGATGGTTTCAAAAAAAAAAACGCAGTAAGACCTATATGAACTGATGGAAAGTGACATGAAGAGAACCAGGAGATCATCATGCCTAGTTATAACAGTGTTGTAATGATGATCAAGTGTAAAAGACATGGCTTCTCAAATGGTATCCACCTCCAGAGAGAGAACTGATGGAGTCTGAATGCAGATTGAAGCATAATTTTTTCACTTTTTTTTAATATGACAAATATCGAAATGTTTTCATGATTTCACATGTATAGTATCATATTGCTCGCCTTATCACTAGGTGTGGAAAGTTATGGAAAAGAGAGAAAGAATTTGGAACTTTCAAAAATGTTTAAAAAGAAGAAAAATTTTTAAATATTTAATAAAAATTTTAAAATAAATATATCTCCCTCTCATCCTTTCAACATGCTCACAATTAGTCTGACACATATTGTCTTAAATGCCATCAATTACAAATAGATTTAAGGAAGCTCTCTTCAAAGTGCAGATATCCTAAGTATCATGTATTAATTCAGAAAACAGACTAATTTATTTTTTTGGTTTTTTTTTTTGTTTGGGGTTTTTTTCTTTGTTATAATCTTTGACAGTAAAGCATTTTCACTTTGAGTCACACAGCACTTTTCTTAGGGAGGATTCTTATACACATGTTACTTTTTCTTTGTATCTTGAGTGAAGTGATTATTTTTTCTATTACGTTGACATATGATCATTAAATTAGGAGTGAGGTTTTCCTTTTTATTTATTCCTTGATGGACCAGTCCCTGTGGATCAGAGAGTTTCAGAAGGGCATTGCTAACAGATGAGACTGCCCAAATCCTCTGGATAGATGTTCTGTGATCTTGGGCAGAACCCCACCCAAATAGAAGACCACAAACAGAATCCTTTTTTTCTATTTTAAAATAAAATTTAATTGAATGGTATAAAGACTTTTTTTGCTCATGTTAAAATAGTATTATTAGCAATTACATTTTTAATGAGAGCAATATGATTGGATTTGCTTCATTATTTTTGAAAATTTTGGTTCAGCCCTTTGTGATGTAGCAACTTCAAGGTTTGGTTCTAAATGGCATCTATTTCCAAACTTAATTTTACTGGCTGTCATAGCTGTAGAAAAGATCTCACAAAGATACTTAGATCCAAATGGAAGATGTGCATTATTGGCTGCATTTACTAAATGGAACTCATTAATTATGCAAAGCTTTTTGTTAAAATCTGGCCAGTAAATTTCCATCTTCCTTGATATCAATCAGTAGTTCTCACAAAAAAACTGGAAAGTGTTGAATTTTTATATTTTTTAATTTAATTAATTTATTTGTTGTCAGTTTTCAACAATCACTTCCGTAAATCTTAAATTTTTCCTCCACTCCCTCCCCCTCCCTTCTCCAGACAGCATGTAGTCTTATGTGGGGTCTACATATACATTCTTATTAAACACATTTTCACATTACTCATATTGCCTAGAAGAGTTAAAAGGAATGGGAGAAACCATGATAAAAACCAAACCAAAACACGACGCAAGAGAAAACTGTCCACTTCATTCTACATTGTGATTCCTTAGTTCTTTCTCTGAATGTGGATGGCATTTTGTATCATGAGTCCTTTGGAAATGTTTTAGGTCCTTGCATTGCTGTATAGGGCTAAGTTTATCAGAAACACCACTCATATGCTGTGGATGTTAATGTGTATAATATTCTCCTGGTTTTGCTCATTTCACTCAGCATCAGTTCGGATAAATCCTTCCAGGAGTCTCTGAAGTCTTCCTGATCATCATTTCTTTTTTTTTCACTCTCAATAACACATTTATTCACTCCAAATGACTTAGCATCCAAATTTGTAAAGGAAATCCAAGCTACAAAAAGACTTAAATAGTAACAAATTATCAGTTTTAGATAAGTCTAACAGAAAGATAAATCATAAGGGAAAATATGGAACTGAAAAAACTGCTAGAGAAATTTAGAGATTAAAGAGTTTTGGCATCTTCTAAATGGTAATACAAAAAATATGCATACTCCCTAGTATCACAAAAAGCTTTCACAAAAATTGATCATGTACAAGGGCATAGAAGTATTAAAAACAAATGCAAAATGGCAGAAATAGCTAATCTATCCTTTATAAACTATAACATAATAAAAATAGTCATTGGTTCAGGAACAACAAACAAAAAATCAAACCAAAATGAAGATTTGAAAATGAAATTTTCAATAATTAGTGAATCAAAGAACAAATCCTAAAAACAATCAATAGCAATGTAAAATAAAATGATCATGATGAAAAAACATACCGAAATTTCTGAGATGTAGCTAAAGCAGTCCTTGGGAGAAAAATATCTTTACAAATATATGTAAAACAAAATAGAAAAATACAAAATAAACTACCTGGATATGTATGTTCAAAAAAATAGAAATCTAACAAATAAACAAATATAAATAATCACAAAAGAAGAGATATTGAAATTTAGAGGTAAAATGTGTCTACATTAGAAATAAAAATTCCATAGAAATGATAAGTAAAACTAAAAGCTAGGTTTGTGAAAATACCAATAAAATTCATAAACCCTTGCCTTGTGTTTACCTTGGAGTGTTCTGACAATGGACAGAAATCTACCACAACCTTCCTGGAATCCCGTAGATGGTGTCTGAGGCAGGATTTTAACTCAGATCTTCCTTACTCCAAGTCTAATTGCTACGCAGCTATTAGGTTCATTTTTTTAGGGATAGGTTTAAAATGACCCCCAAGAGTTCCTCCTTGAGGAAGTCACAACTCCTCATTTGGAGGCAATCATCCTGGAAATAGAACTTCACTGGATCTGTGATCTCCTCAGTGTACCATTTGGCAGAGAGAATAGATCTAAATTTGTGTACCTAGAGAAATAAAGAAAACAGCAGAGGAGGAGAAGAGAGGAGGTGAGGTTGATATTATTGTGTTGGCCCTTTGTTTTGGAAGAAGACCATGACATCAGAGAAATGATGATATGACTTTCACTTGACTTTGTGTTGAGGGAGGGAGGACTATGTAGGTCACTTCTCCTGAGCCATCTGGATCCAGCGACCAGATATTCATCAGGATGACTGGAGATGTCCCCGCAGGGGAGAGGAGGGAGGAGGGGAGGGGACAATCTACTTCCTAATATATCGTTTGGTAGATGTTCTTAAGTTCTTTCACATTTATAAGCTTTGTAAACCCAAACGCAATTGAAAAATGCCAAGTGACTAGACGGGCATCTCCTTGTCTTCTTACCTTAGTGTAGTGGAAAGACTAATTTTTTGAGTCGAGGTTTGTGTGCTGTTCTCCGTTCTCCCCTTCTTAAAGCCTCAGTTTCCTCTTCTGTAAAAATAAAGGGGTTGAAGCAAATTACACTAGGCTCCCTTTGGTTCTAAATCCTAGTATTCTGTGAACAGGATTTAAGTCTTGGTATCTACATTTTCCCAATGCAAAATGTGTTTTTGCAGTCCCACGCAGGGTGTTCAAGCCAAATCCTTCCACCCAACTCTCTGGGACACCGGGGCACAGAGCCTTGACCCTACCCTTGACCCCACCCTCGGCCCGCCCTCATTTATCGAGGGACTAGGAGCCCTGGCTGCTCCCTCTTGCCAAAGAGGAACTCCCAGAGACCAGAGACAGCACCTCTGCGGACGCTCTGCTCCTCTTTCCATCCCGGGCGCTCAGCGTAAGCTACCTCCAAACCCCGCTGCTGTCCCTGGGACCGTGCGCGTCATGAGCCCCGTGTCCCCCAGTGCACCCCGGGTGCTGGTGCTTCTCGGACTCTTGTCACTGCGGCTGTTGTGCCTGCTTGCAGAGCCAGGTGAGCGGAGGCTTGTGGAGGCCCCGGCCCGGGCAGAACCGCTTACTGCCCTTGGGCAAGGGAGAGAGGGTTGGAAGTGAGTTCGTCGTCATGGCAACCGAGAGGGACTTGGGGACAGAAGGCGTATAGAGTACTTAAAATGTGTATGACAGTGGAGGTTTCCTTTGGACACTGTCTCTAAAGTATCTCACCAGGGTGGCTAGGTTTTAGAGACTAGGGATGGGTTAGGTTTTGATTAATAGAAACTCTCATTTCTATGGAATTTTGAAGTTGGCAAAGTGTTTTCCCCACATTAATCCTATGAGTTAGGTAGTGCAAGTATTATCACCTCCACTTTACAGATGAGGAAACTGAGGCTTAGAGAGGTTTAAGTGAATTGCTGACAGCCTCCTGACTCCAACACCCCGAGACACCAAGCTGCCTCAGTGGGTTAACAAGGAAAACTGCTTTTGACGTAGTTCCTGGTTGTTTCCCAGAATCATTGGGCTACTTTGCAACTCCACCAAGAGATCATTAATGTACCTGGCTATTTGCAATATTCTTCTCTTTGAGCTATGAGCTCTGCACTTTGGTTATAATGTTTCTGGGTATTTTCATTTTCGGATCTCTTTCAGGAAGGGGTGCATTCTTGCCATTTCTATTTTACCCTCTGCATTGAAGATAATCAGGGCAGTTTTTCCTGATAATTTCTTAAAATATGATGTTTAGGGTCTTTTTTTATCATGGCTTTTGCATAATCCAATAATTTTTCAATTATCTTTCCTTGCCCTATTTTCCAGGTCAGTTGCCTTTCTAATGAGATATTTTACATTTTCTTCTATCTTTTCATTCTTTTGACTTTGTTTTATTGTTTCTTAAAGCCTCATTGAGTCATTAACTTCTGCTTGCCCATTCACATTCACAGCTGTGACTACTACTGCGTATTTCCCTCCATCTTATTTCTTCTGTTCATCTTTCCCTGCTCCCTATTCCCTCTTTTTTTCCCTTTACTTTCTCAAAAGTCTGTTTTGCTTCTAACAACGGATTGCTTTGATCTGCCCTCCCTCTTATTATCCCTTTCTTTTTCTTGGTCCCTTCCTTTCTTACTCCCTTTGGGTAAAATAGATTTCTATCCTCAACTGTTTGCAAGCATCCAGAAAGTGACCATTCAAATACCACAGAGACACAGTCATGACCAAAACATTTAGCAGCTCCCACAGCAAAGGAACACATGGATGCACAGATAAATAGAATTTATCTATAATATTCCTAGGAATTTTCATTTTTGGATCTCCTTCAAGTGGTGATAGGTGAATTCCTTCCACTTCTATTTAGGTATGGTGATATATGTCTGTTGTGTTAGCCTATCCCTGCTAAGTTGAGAAACTCTTGTCACCAAGTTGGCTGCAGGATAAATGCATTCCTTGGAATATATTATTTATCTTTTTTTAAAAAATGGTACAATAATCCTCATTTATTTTTTTCTTCTTTTGGGGAAGGATACCTATGACACACCCTTTTCCTTCCCTAATTATGCACCCCACCCCCCCAAAGAAAAACAACCTTCTAACAAATAATCCTAATGAAACAAAATAAACACAAATTGGTGGTCTTAAAATGTATATCTCAATCTTTACCTCAAGTCCCCTAACTCTATGTCAGGTAGTGGGTAACTTTTCACTATTGATTCTTTAGCATCACAAATCACATGGGGCCCACAAAACTCCTGCCCAAGCTGGATTAAAATATACTTGGAAAAATATTTAACAAAATAAATGAAAATACAATAAAATATAGATAATTTTAATTTGTGGTTATCTAAGCTAATAGACAACCCCACAGCAAGAATCATATGTCTATTTTAGTGACCCCTTAATTGATTTGAGTTTGAAATCACTGCTCTTGAGTAGTAGTTGGCCATTGTCCTGATCAGAGTTCTTATGTCTTTCCACACTGTTTTTTTCTTTACAAAACTGTAGTTATATAAACTGTTTTGGTTTTGCTTACTTCATTTAGCATTATTCAATCAGTAAGTCAATATTAAGAATTTACTCTGTGCTAGACATCAAGCTAAGGCCTGGGTATACCAAAAATGTGGGAGTAGGCAAAAACACTCTCTGCTCTCAAAGAGGGAATAAGGGAGAGAAACGTTGAAAATATCTAAATACATACATAAGTTATATAGAAGGTGTATGAAGGTCAGCTGAAAGAAGAAAACATCACTTACATACAAGTCTTCCCACATTTTTCTGAACACATCCCTTCTTTCATCATTTCATTATTTCTCATATCCTACAATTTTTTCAGTCATTCCCTTATTGGTGGGTGCCCTTTCCATTCCAATTCTTTGCACAGAACAACAACAAAAAAGGGCTGCTATAAATATTTTTGTAAATATGGATCCTTTTTTCTCTTTGTTTGATATCTTTTGGTATATACACGTAATAGTGACATTACTGAATGAAAGAGCATGGTTTTTTCTCAAGGTATTTCTTTACAAAGTGTCTAGACCAATTAATTCAATAGCTCCATCAACAGTGAAATAGTGTCCTCTCATTGCCCATCCAACAATTGTCATTTTTTCATCATATTTACCAATCTGAAAGGTATAAAGTAAAATCTTAGTTATTTTGATTTGCATTTCTCTATCACTGGTTTAGTATTCTCTGTGTGTCTATGTATTTTAAATATAACTTAATCATTTGACTCCTTTTTTTGAGAGCTGCCTGATTATATCTTTCAACCTTCTCTATAAGAAAATACCTCTGGTCTTATTTATATATTCTAATTACTTCTTTTTTCATCTTGGCTACCAGACCTTTATCAGAGTAGCTTGCAACAAAGACTTTTTCTCAGTTAACTTTTTCCTTTTTCATTTTAAGTGCACTGGTTCTGTTTAAATAAAAAATTTTAAATTTTCTATAAGCTTTAATTGCTCTTTTCTTTTGTGATTTTCTCTATCCCGTATTTGATAATGAATTCTTCCCCTGTTCATAGTTGTAAAAGACATTTCTTTCCTTACTCTTAAAAGATGTATCCATTTGGTGCTTGTTGTGGTATATAATGTGAAAAGTTGATCTAAATCTAATTTCTGCTACAATACATCCCATTTTTCCACTAGTTCTTCTCACATCATAAGCCCTTCCCCATCTTTAAATTTAACATTATACTACTACATTCCTTTGCTCATAGATATTTTATACCTACTCTGTTCTACTGATAGACTTAATTTTTTTAAGTGATACGAAATGGTTTGAATAATTACTGATTTTTGTATAGTTTGAGTTCTGGGACTATCAAACACCTTCCTACTTTTTTCTTCATTATTCCTCTTCCTGTTCATGACTTTTGTTACTTCAGATGAATTTTGCTATTGTTTTATTTTAGGTAAACATAACAGTTTTTTTGCAGTTTGATATAATACTATGTTAATAAATTAACTTTTTATTATATCATACTTATTATATACACATGAACTAATTATAGACAATATTTCTTCAATTTTTTATCAAGTAACACTTTCTTAGTAATTTGTTTTCCAGTTTCTCAAATGCTGGATAATTGCGTTCCATTGTTTCTGATTCTTCCTTGTATAGTCTCTTCCATTGATCTACCACCCTATTTTTTTTTTAATAAATACCAGTTTTTATGTGTGTTTCACATGAGCAACCACTTGTGGTGTTTTAGTTTCTGATTCAGCCTGTCACTCTTTTTTTGGTTCTATTGTATGGTTTAATCCTTTCACATTTAGAGTTGTGAGAATTAGGTTTGTATTTTTCTCCATTTGTCTCTAAATTTTTTTTTCAAATTGTGATTTTTTTCCACCTCTTCCTCCATAAAGAGAGGAGGAATCTCTTGGTCTCTGTCTCTTCAGTTATTTTTAGCATAATCTGTTTTAAGGCAACCATATTTCTACATGTTTTCTTCCTTTCATGCTCAAATTCCCCTGCCCTTTCCTATTTGTTACCCCTTTCCCTAGTTGAAGAGTTTTGCTTGACTTGGTTCCTTCTTCTTTCTTCCTTTGACTTAATTATCTAGTCTTTTTTCTCCCAGTTAGGTAGTCAAGAATTCCCTTTCTTTTTCTCCCCCTCAACATGTTTTAATTTGTTTTCAATTTTCATTTTCTGTGCCCTTTTCTCAAGAGGATTTTTCTTCCTCTTTCCCTTCATTATTCATCTTCCTTTTCTCTTTACCCTAGACATTTTCCCCATGATTCATGGCCCCTTTACTGGTCGATTCTTTTTCCTTCTCTCCTTTCCCCTCTATGTACTCAACCATTCTGCAATTTAGTGCCACTAATAACACTGATTTCTGTAGATGGGATGTTGTGAGGTTTACTCCATGATATTTCCGCTTGAACGTCTACTTTCACTGGTGTTTCCATGCATACTTTTTGAAAGAAATTTCATAATTATCTCTCTGTTATCCTTTATTATACTATTGATCACGGTATTTATTAACAAATTCCTGTATTTCTGTTGTCTTTAAAAAGCAGTTGGTTTGTTCAAGACTAGGCAGGTAGGTGCCACGCTAGATCAAACACTGGAATCAGGAAGACTTCAATTCAAATCTACCCTCAGACATTTATTAGTTTTTGATCCTAGATAAGTCACTTAACTTCTGTTCCCTAGTTTCCTCAACTCTCCAAAGGTTTGGTGAAAAAAGAAAATGTGTCTGACTTCAGAGATGGGCCTCTTCTAAACAGTTTCTACTTTACTGCCTTGTTGGTCTTGCTCACCCGTTTTTGTTTTTCTGATGTGTCTCACTTAGAAAAACGAGTTCCTACAGATACAACCCTAAATATCGTCGATTTGATTCTAACCCTAACCCTAAATGCGCTCAATTCTAACTCTAAATGCATTCAATTCTAACCCTAAAAATGTGCTCAATGCGCTTGATTCTAAGCCTAAATGCACTCAATTCTAAACAGCAAGGCTCCAAGTATCGCCTTATGGTAGGAATGTTCTATTAACCTTACCGAGCAGGCCTTACTCCATGGCCTTTACCATATACATTCCACCCCTCCCTCCCTCAACTATAAAATACAGATAATAATACCTACTTCTTAGGGGTGTTATAGGGATACAATGAGGTATATTTGCAAAGTGTCCGGCACTGTGCCTGGCAAACAGTAGGCACCTAATAAATGCCTCATTCCTTCCTTCCTTAATTGTAGGAATACTTTAAACATCCTCTATGTATTGAATGTCCATCCTTTTTCACTAATGTTTAGATTCAAGTTTGCAGGGCATGTCACCTTGGGTTTCATCTACAGCACCTTTGCTCTTTGGAATGCATTATTCCATTCTCTCCTGAAGCTTGTTCTGGGTCCAGAATAGTCAGTCTTGTGTTATTTGGATTTCCATTATAAATATTTTAAGGTCTTTCTCTTGGTAGCTTGCAGAATTTGTTGTTTGTCATTGTAATTTTTCAGTTCCTAGATAAGTCACTTAACTTCTGTTCCCTAGTTTCCTCAACTCTCCAAAGGTTTGGTGAAAAAAGAGAATGTGTCTGACTTCAGAGATGGGCCACATCAGTGTATGTTTGCGGCATGGAAATTTTTTTTTCCCTGGAGGCAATTGATAGGTTCCTTCAATTAGCACTTTATTTTCTGTTTTCAGAAGTTTCAGGCACTTTTCTTGTATTCTTTCTGGCATTACAGTTTCCAGATGTTTTAACTCCTCATATTCTTCAAGGAGACCTGTAATACTTACGTTGACTCTATGCATCCTGTCTTTGATATCAGCATGTTTTATTTGTATGGACAACATGTTTGCTTTTAATGTCATTCTTTTTGCTTCTCTTCTTCCAGTTTATCCTTCACTCCAATGTATTTGTATTCTCAACCAGTTCTATTTCTTCTTCCTTTGGTGAGGCTTGCCAATATGGTTTCAAGTATTTCTATTCTGCTGATTATTTCTGCTATGCAGGCCACAAATTCTCCTTCTACAACTCTTAGTTTCTCTTTTAAATGATTAAGGAACATCTTGTTGTGTTTCTATGCTTTTTTGGTTCTCTACAGAGTCCTTGTTCTCATTAGGGCTTGATTCATTTCCTTTGTCTTGCAATATTTATTCAAAGATGTCTGGAATCTTTTACCTAATTTAGAGGTCATATTCCTTTTGGCTATTAACATCTTCCCTATTGGCTTATCCACTATTTCTCAGTGTCTTCAACTGAGTTTTCATCTACCTAACATCTTTGATAATTTCAATCTTTTCCCCTTTTATTCTCCTATTGCTCACTTTGTGCCTCTTCCCCTTTTGCTTGTGATTTTCTTAGGGCCTGGACATCAAAGTTTTCTCAGCCTCCTCCAAAACCAAACAGTTCACATTTCAATGGCTTCAGTCTGTGCCCCAAGTCAGTCAGTCAATAAACATTTATTAAATGTCAATCACTGTGCTACATCCTAGGGATGCAAATTAAGGCAAAAGAGAGTCTCCTTCCCTCAAGGAGCTTACAGTCTTATGGGGGAAACAACATATAAACAACTATGTACAAACAAGCCATCTACAAGCTAGACTCATTATAATTAACAGTGGGAAGGCTATTAAGAACTAAAAAGGAAGAAGAATTCCAAAAGGCTTCATGTGGGAAGGTAGGGTTTTAGTGGGAACTTGAAGGAAATCAAGGAAGTCAGATGACTTTTACAGGAGCAGAACTGACCCTAGATGGATTCCAGTCCACTTTACCTGAGGCTTGGTGGACTATCTCAGGATCTGTAGGGATTTATTCATGGAATCCTGTTTACCCTGACAGAATCCATTGTAGTTGATAATCTCTGATCTCTCATTTTAATAAAACTGTAAGAAAGTCTTATCAGTAGTATATCAATTTTATATATCAGTAGATACATAGACTACAGCACTCCAACAAATTTTATCTTTTAAATAGCAAGGTTTCCATTTTATAAACTACTTTTTCTTTTTTTATTTGATACAGATAAAATTTCTACAAAGCACTTAATAGCAATAATGCAGCTTCATTTTTATATGCTCTTTTGTTAAAATGGCAGAATTTTGGAGATGAGTTTCTTTAAAATTTGCATCAAAAGAGAAAAATCTAAACCTTAAATAAACAGCACAATTCTCTTCCTGCAAATAAGGTGTTGGTGTCATCTAAGGGTCTAAAGAGGAAATTTTCTTGACTTTATGAGTATCTTTATAGGGAAATACCCAGGTGAGAAAAGTCTGCGAATGGGATACTAATGTCCATTGAATACTGTCCATGTAAGTTGTATATGTACACATGGCATATATAAGTATATACATAAGCAACTCGAGGAGCAGCTTGTATATGTGACTAGATTCTTGCCCAACCCTTTGCAAGGGAGACTTTGATTTCTGTCTCAATAGAAACAAGAGAATGGGTGAATTATTGAATCATTGCAACCCAAATATTGAAGCATATCACATGAGGATCATCTATTCACCCTTGCTTTCTACCAATAAATTTATTCTTCCACGTTGGTTCATAGTAGGGGTGGCTGTGAGCAAAATTTAATCTCAATCCTGGTGTTCCAAGTTTATGAAATAAGATGGGGCACTAAAAAGGGATTACCTTTGAGTCAGGGCAGGCATAGCAGGTTCTTGGGATACTCTCAGAGAAAAACCACAGTGATAGGAAGTAGGAAGTAATGCTTCCATCTCACTTTAAACAGGCACAGAGAGCCCTTCTGAAGCAAACAGCTCAGGAGGGTCAATAGGTAGATAGTGTGAAGATGGGGATGAGATAGTAGAGGGAGGCAGGAACTGTGGGGAGGAAAATAGGGTGGAGAGAGAGCACAGAAAGTCCCTTAAGTAACTTTGGATTAATATTGGGAGCATTGAAGGCAGCATGGACCCATAGCAGGCAGAGGAGTGCTTGGTGGGGCAGGAGTTCAGTTCCTATTTCTAGGATTTTGGAGGTAGGAGACCAGACAGACTCTTAGCTAAGTCACCTTTCTCTTAATTCATTAACATAACAACATTATCTCAAAGTTATCAGCAGCACCTTAGGGTTAGTTCATTAGCATAATGTTTTGCTGGTGTTCTGTTGGGTTCTAAAATTAGGGAAGCATCTGAAGCTTACAGACCAAGGGCACTTAGCAATACTGGACTGAAAGGCCATTATATTTGGGCCCTGCTGGCTTCCTATCATTTAACACAGAGTCAGGATGTGGCCTCAGTTAACTTATTTAGGAGGTGTTTGCTAATAGCAGCTATGCTCCCTTACTGGAGGAGACAGTTTGTAATTGTTACGCTCGTTAACTTTTGGGACACTTTGTAAATTGGCGTCTAAGATTCCTTTTTCGATCTTTCTACTTTTCTGACCTTATACTAACTACTTATAACCTTAATTGTTGTACTACCTTGGGGGAGAGAGATTAGCCAGAGGCACCAGAACAACATGTAATATCACCACTACAATGGGTCATGGGACTGACTGCTCTGTTTTCTTGGAAGGAAGAATGAGATCCTCTCTTCCCTCCCTCTAATATTACTGGTCTAGAAGCATAGTTTTGTTGTTGTTTTTTTTTAAGATTGAAAAATTTGCTATGCTGGCCACCATGTCTTTGAGAGGAAGAGGACCCAAGCTTATGCACACCAGTTTGATCCCCACTCCCCAAATGGTAGTTTCAGAAAAGATCATCATAAAATGTGAAAAGCAAGTAAATTCATTTATACAAGCAGATGGCAAATAGAAATCAGAAAAATTCTACAGGTTCCATAAATGGAAGCTCTTACTCAGCTCAGGGGTGTTGGGGGAGGAGGGAGAGAGACACAGACACACAGAGAGGCAGAGACAGAGTATGACAGAGATACACAGAAAAACAGAAACACACACAGAGACAAATGCAGGAAAAGAGACACAGAGACAGAGAGATAGAGAAACATGAAGAGAGAGAAACAAAGAGACAGACTGAGAGAGAGAGATTCTGATCTCACCTAAGGGGAAATTCCTTCAAGTCTTCAGGAAAGCAAGGTTGAAGTTAGGGACATGTGGAAGTGCTGTCTTTGCCTACATGCCTTCCAAAGGCTATCTCTCTACACATGTCTTGAGTTAGTCTCCATGAGACTCTGGAACCCTAGAGTCCTCTCAACACTGGAATGAAGAGTCTCTGAAATTTCCAAACCAGTTTCAGCAGCCAGCAACAAGTCGTTATTGCTCCCCACCAATTTCGGGTCTTACGCAAAATGCTTCAGGCTTGTCTGGAAACTCAGGTTACACAAATAAGTGGAATAAATACGATTTTTTTTTTATAATACCTACAAAGAGGCAGACAAAATCAAAGGTATCAAATTTGACTAATGAATAAAATGATTTTAACTCAGCCACACAGTTAATACAGCACTTTATTACTGAGATTTCCAATATGAAAATGAAAACAGTTGGACATGTTTGCCTTAGATAGAATCCTCTAGCAAGTCAAAGGCAGACATGGAGAAGAATCCAAATGGCATAGCATTTCATTTCCCTGCCTTCAATGTCTTTGAAATGTAGGTGGTGATTTGTGTTTATTCTTGTTTTTGTTTTTTGTAAAGTGGAAACCCCAACCCTTGAAATAGCTTTAGAACTTCATTACTTGCTAATTTAAATCTAGTTGCCTTCTTAATTTCAACAAATCTTTTTCTCAGAGATATGTGGCCCATCACCAGTGATTGATGGAAAAAACCTATGCTTCAACAATGACTGCCAATATACAGCAGGGAATTATTTTACACTTCGTTGTAAAAGTTCCCATAGACAGAGTATATGCCAACAAGATGGCACATGGAGACCTGAAATATCCACGTGTCAAAATGAAGAATTGGTAACCACAATTGACTTCTAAGTCATAAGTCATTGCTAGCTTAGTCACATTTATTAGATTTTATTAATTTCCTCATGGTCAAGGTGATGATGGAACAGTTTTTCTAAATAGGAAAAGAGGGACAGCTTCTTGATGACGAAAAGAGTTTGTCTGACATAGAACACTTGGAGTATCACATTAAGTTTGGGGCACCATGTATTAGGGAAGATATTTTTATTTTTTTATTAATTTTATTTATTTTCAGTTTTCTACAATCATTACCATATAACTTAGATTGTATTTCCCCTCCCTCCCCACTCCTTTCCCTCTACCTCCCAGAGATGGCAAACAATTTTATATAGGTTCTATGCATACATTCCTTTAAATACATTTGTATTATTGTCAAGTTGTGTAGAAGAATTAAAATGAATGGGAGAAATTATATAACAAACCAAAACATGATACAAAAGAAAATGATCTCCTATATTCTGCGATAGAATTCCATAGTTCTTTCTCTGGATGTGGAAGGCATTTTGCCGTAAAAGACCACTGGGAATTTTTTAAGTCCTTGCATTACAATGAAGTTTCAAGTCTACCAGAAAAAACTCTTAGCACTGTAGTTGTTGCTGTGTACAAAGTTCTCCTGGTTTTGCTCCTTTCACTTAGCATCAGATCATATACGTCTTTCTAGGCCTCTCTGAAGTCTTCCTGTTCATCATTTCTTATAGTGCAATAGTATTCCATTACATTCATATACCATAATTTATTCAGCTATTCCCAAATTGATGGACATTCCCTTAATTTCTAATTTTTGGCCACCACAAAGAGTGCTGCTATAAATGTTTTTGTACACGTGGGACTCTTTCCCATTTTTATGATTTCTTGGGGATGCAGTCCTTGAAGTGATATTGCTGGGTCAAAGGGCATGAACAATTTTGTAGCCTTTTGGACATAGTTCCAAATTGCTCTCCAGAATGGTTGGATCAGCTCACAGCTCAACCAACAATGAATTAATATTCCAACTCTCCCATATCCTCTCCAACATTTATGATCTTCCTGTTCTGTCATGTTAGCCAGTCTGATAGGTATGATGTGGTACCTCAGAGTTGCTTTGATTTGCATCTCTCTAATCAATAGTGATTTAGAGCATTTTTTTCATACTACTAGAGATATCTTTAATTTCTTCCTCTGAAAACTGCCTTTTCATATCCTTTGACCATTTATCAATTGGGGAATGACTTGCATTCTTGTACATTTGACTCAGTTCTCTATATATTTTAGAAATTAGGCCTTTATCACAGGCCCTAGATGCAAATATTCTTTCCTCATTTTCAACTTCCCTCCTAATCTTGGTTGCATTGGGTTTGTTTGTGCAAAAACTTTTCAGTTTAATGTAATCAACATTGTCCATTTTACACTTCATAATGCTTTCTATCTCTTCTTTAGTTAAAATTCTTCCCTTCTCCATAAATCTGATAAATACACTGTTCCTTGCTCCACCAATCTGTGCATAGTCTCAGTCTTTATACCTAGATCATGTACCCATTTGGACTTCATTCTTGTGTACAGTGTCAGGCATTGGTTTCTGCAATACTGTTATCCAGTTTTCCCAGCAATTTTTGTCAAACAGTGAGTTCTTTTCCCAGAAGCAGGGGTCCTTGGGTTTATCAAACAGTAGATTGCTATATTCATTGCCTATTGTGTCTTGAGTACCTAGCCTATTCCACTTGTCTACCCTTCTGTTTCTTAGCCAAGTGGTTTTGATAATTGCTGCTTTATAATACAATTTGAGATCTGGTAGAGGTAGGCCACCTTCCCTAGCATTTCTTTTCATTAGTCCCTTTGATGTTCTGGACCTTTTGTTCTTCCACATGAACTTTGACATTATTTTTTCCAGTTCTAGAAAATAATAGGAAAGACATTTTTAAACTGAAGGACATCCAGAAGAAGTCAAGAAGGATGCAAGGGAATTGGAAAGCACGCAATTTGGGGATTGATTAATGGTTGAGAGTTGGTCTTTACACTGGAAAAGAAAAGATTTCAGGGACTGCTTTCAAATATTTGAAGAAATGTTTGTTACATGGAAGAACTGGGCTTATTCCTCTTGGCAGAAAAGGAACAGTAGGTGGAATTTTCTGAAAGGGAGATTTTGGCTGGCTAGCTATATAGAAAAACTTCCTAAAAATTTAAATGTCCAAAACTGGGATGAACTTCTTTGTTCAATGTTTCATCATTGAAAGTCTTCAGAGCAATTGTTATCTTTTATCTTAGCATTACCTTCTGTACTTCCATTAGCATAAACTTTTGTAATTCTATCTCTCTCTGTGCCTCCTAAACTCAATGTCATCCCTCATACTCTCAGTCCCTCTACCCCTCTGCATTTTCTCAGGCATTACCCTTGTTCTCACTTGACTTTCCTTCCTCTCCAATCTTCACTCTATAGTTGCAAATTCAGCACTATAGTCCTCTGTTCTTGAATCACTTGAGCATTCATCCTATTGCCATTCATTCCTTGCCAAACTTCAGCCCCAAGTTATTCCCATTGTTTGACTCCTCCACATATCATGTGCTAGCTGAACAGAGCTAGGAAAGTCACTCCTGTTGACTAGATAAATTACAAACTCATGTCATCCTATTTCAACTGGGCTCATGCTGTAGCCAAGCTTTGATTCCCTGTCTCCTTCTGTAAGGAAACTTGCCTCAATGTTTTTCTTCAAGCTTCTACTTCTGTTTTTTCTCACCTGAGAACCTTGCTTCTTTACCAAGAACATAAAGAATATTCAGTGTGAGCTCTATCTTCTTCCTCTTTCAATTCAAAACCCCTTTCCACAATCCTCAGCTCTATCTTCCTCCACCCCAGTCTTTGACAATATTGTGGCCTTTCTTCTTGCCAAGCCAACTCTGATGCAAGTTTCCTTAATTCTATTTCCTCTTATTTTCTCCAGAAGAGCACAACCTCAACATTCCTGCCCACCCCAATCTCTAATCTTCAGGCTACTCTACTGGTTCCTGTCTTCATGCCTTCAAAATGCACGAGTCTCCTTCATCCCTTAAATCCCTATCATTCTATATCTTTCCTCCACTTCTCAACCCTCTAGGAGAGGTTGCCTACACTTTCTGCCCTCTCATCCTTTACTTTCACTTCACAATCCTTTTTCAATCTAGTTTCTGCCTACATTAGCCAACTGAAGTTGCTCTCTCCAAAGGTACTGTTGATTTCTTAATAAACAAGTCTGATCGTCCCTTTTCAGTCCTCATCCTTATTGACCTATCTGCTGCATTTGGGACACCTGACCAACCTCTCCTCCTGCATTCTCTCTCTTCTCTAGGCTTTCCTGAGCTACTTTCTCCCTTTGGTCCCCTACCTGCCTGACCACTTTCTCAGTCATCTTTGGTGGTTCTTCATCTGGATCATATCCTCTGTTCCCCAAGGCTCTAATCTAGAGCATCTGGTATCTCTCTGCACCTTTTTTTTTTGGTAACATCATCAGATCCCAGGGGCTAATTGCCATCTCTATGCTGTTGATTCTCATTCATATATCCAGCTATAGTCATTCTCCTGAGCTTCAGTCCCTCATCACTTGCACATTATAGTAAATGTTTAGTTAAATTTTTATTTTTGTAACCAATAAACATTTCTTTCCTCTGCACTGTGCTCCCCCCTTTCACTCCCTCCATACACAGATGCAAAAGAGGGGAGAGCTTATAATAAATAAGTATAGTTATGCAAAATTAATTCCCTATTGTTCATTTCAAAGCCCAGAGACATTATAAACTTTACATATTCAAAACAGAACTTGTTATCTTGCCACCAAATTCACCCTTTTTCCTAATGTCTCTGTTTCTCTTAAAGGTTTTTCCAGCCCCCCATGTTTGTAGCATAAAGGAAGGAAATAATGAATTATTATGCACCTATTATGTGCAACATACTACATTAGATGGGTTACAAATATTATCTCAACTTGATATTCATAACAATTGGGGTGCGAACCGGGTGGATGCTATCATTAGGTCTCTTTTACCATTGAGGAAACTGAGACAGATAGAAGTTAAGTGGCTTGCCCCAGTCACACAGAAAGTAAGGGTCTGAAGCTCCATTTGGACTCAGGTCTTTCTGATGCCAAGCCCAGTACCCTATTGACTGTGCTATGTAGTTTGATGTCATTGTGTATGCCTCACTCTCCCTCAAACAGAACATCCAGTCAGCTGCCAAATCTTGTTATTTCCATTTTCATAGTATTTTTTGCACTTATCACTTTTCTCCATTCACCTACTTTATATTTACACAGCTCACTTCAGGCTTTCATTGTTCCTCCTATACATAATGGCAACTACTTCTTAACTGGCACAGTGCTAGACATCAGGAATAAAAATAGAAAAGTTCCACAGTCCCTGCCCTTAAGGAGCTAGCTGGCATTCTGTTAGGGACGACAACAGCCACATGTGTGTAGGTATATAAAGGTATGAGATGTACATAAATGTATACAAATACATGTGTATAAATAAAATGGAAGCTAAGCTTGAAGGAGGGTCATATTATCTAGGAAGGGGCAGAGGTAGAATTCAAACTCTGATCTTCTGACCTTCATGTTTGTTATTCTGCTACTAATTTGACTGAATCATAGACAGGTCAATGAAAATGCTCCTGGCTTGCTGAAGGCTTTAAACCTCTTTGATTCCCAATACATTTATGACTTAGGGACGTCTTTCCCACAGAACCAAGAAAGAAATCTTTAATATTTCACTTGGTATTAAAGATACTACAATTATCAAAGTCCTAATTTTACTAAAATTCCTCATGTAAGGCTATGTGATGGTTTCTCCCCATACTACCACCCCACCCACACATATATAATGTTTTTTAAGTGGGCATGTAAACCACTGGTTTGCATGAACCTTTTTTTCCCAAGAACTCTATTCCAATGAATTAAAGTAAAAATTCATTCTTGTAGGAGAGGAATGCATGCTTAGAGTGTTCAGACTTACTCAGTCTTCTTACGTATTTGTTCTTAGGTTCAATATTAATGTCTACCAAGGATAAGTGCTGTGTAGCATCACAGTCTTATACTTGATGCTACTTGTATGACTGTGGGAAAGTCATTGACCTTCTCTGGCCATCAATTTCCTCATCTGTAACAAGGGGGAAAGAGGAAGGTGGACTAAATAACCTCTATGATCCCTTGCAGCTCTAGAAATATAACCCTATAAATTATCACTCAGTACCAAAGAATGACATTTTGAAAGCTGGAATGGAGCAGAGCAGCATCCACTCCACTCCATCCACAAAAGGAATACCATTACAAAATAGCTGACAAGTGGTCATCCAGTCTCACATGAAGAATTTTCATGAGGGGAATCTCACCACATTTTGAGGCATCTAATTCCACTCTTGGACAACTTGAATTGCTAGGAAGATTTTCCTGGCACCAAGCCTAAATTTGCCCATCGGTAACTCCCATCCTTTGCTCCAGTTCTGCCTTTAGGGACCAAGCAAAACATATCTAACCCTTCTTCTAAATGACAATGTTCAGATTCCAGGCTTTTCAGCCTTAGGCATTCTAAGTCCTGAGCCTTGCTGGAAAGTAGAAAGGTGTCAGTGACCTTCTGAAGGTTTCTTTAAAAGTGCTATAAAAGGCATTGGGGTGAGAGAAGAAGGAAGAGTGTATTTTTGTCACATTAAGCTCTCTCCAAACTTGCAAGTATTTATGATGGAATTATTATGTGTAAGGTAAGAGGCACTATGGTTTGGTGCAGAGTTTTTTGATGCTTGTAATTTTGTAAATGCCTTGCAACAATAACAAAAATGTATTTTGAACTCACAGGTTAATTTTACATATCAGTATATTTAATTTAATTTTAATGTATTATATTCATTATGTAATGATATTGTATTCATTAATGTACTAATTTAATA
>CM053770.1:598469621-598494635 GCA_028658325.1 Potorous gilbertii | reverse complement strand
AGATGCTGCAATGGGTTTGCGTATGATATATGTTACATGATATATGAGATATAAATAGAAAACTACATGTATCTATATATATAGACACATATATCTTTATTTGCTTTTGTTAGTTGTAATCAGAGAACCCTATCTTGTAGGTAGGTTAGTTTCCATTTAGTGAGAGGAAAATGAGAGAAAGGAAAGGGAAATGAGCTACCAAAGATCGTTTAGAATTCAAGCTGATGAGCTGAGGTGAGATAGAAAAAATGCTGGTCTTCAAGAATACTTTAGGCTTATATTTCTTTTCACTTTCATTACTTCACCTTATCATTCCTCTCATGTGAGAAATATAAACTACTCAATGAAGGTGTTTTTGTTATAGCTCTTTGTCCAAAACCAGAGATATCAAATGGAAAAATGTCTTCAGAGAAGACTTTGTACCGCAGCAATGAAAATGCCGAAGTCCATTGTTCCCCTGGCTATTATCTGGTTGGCCCTCAAATGATCACTTGCTCAGAGAACAGATCTTGGATCCCAGAGGTGCCCAAGTGTGAATGGGTAAGTAATGCCTGCCTATGTGGTGAACTTCTTCCTCATAGGACCCCTCCATGAAATACAGGGAAATGGGCAAGGTCATAAAGTGTGAAATGCCCCCAGGAGAAGTAGTAATGTAATGCCCCTATCAAGGAAAGCATATGAATCATAACTAAAAAATTATGTATCTGTTGATGTTCATTTCTGAGATGTTTGAAGTTACAGGAATTACTTCTTTCATCTTTGAAGCACCTTACTGAGTTGGGAGTAGATAAATGTTTTTTCTACATGGTGGTTAGAAAGTCTCTCCTAGAGCACATTAGTACTTGACCACAATCAGCCCATGGAGTAACAAAAACCTTTAGAATACCCTAAACTGAGATTATTTCTATTATTCTGACTCCTTTTGTCTTGTATTAGCTCAAGGTCTATAATCCAGACAACGACCCATCTGGGGGGTTTAGAAAATTCGTTGTTAATGCTGATAAATTTCTGGTTATAAACCTGTGTCCCCAAAACTCATTTCAGAAACTCTGGAAGATCACCCTCTTAGGAGATATTTAGGAGTAGTGGCAAAAGATCAACCTGCTCTGAAAATACTTTCTTATTAGCATGCAAATATAGTTGTGGCAAGAATAAAAACTATTTAGAATACTAACTACCACTAGGCTTATACCCCCCAGAAAATCAATAATGAAAGAGACAAAAGGCCCATACAAACAAAAATATTAGTGGCAGCTTTTTGTAATTACCCCAAACTGGAATCAAGGGGATGCCCTACTATTGGGGAATGGATTAAACAATTTGTGGTATATGAAGACAATGAAACTTTATTGTTGCTGTAAAAAAATGACAAAACATGGAGATTCAGAGGAAATTGGGAAGACCTCTATGAACTAATGCAAGGTGAAATGAGCTGAACTAAGGAAACAATTTTACAATGACAACATTATAAAAAAAATAACTTGAAAGGCTTTAGAATGCTTATCAGTGCAATGGAAAACCACATTCAGAGGACTGAAAATGAAGCATATGACCTATCTCCTGCCAAAGAGGTCATAAAATTAAAATGCATAATGAGACATACATTTGGAGCCATAGTGAAAATATGTTTTGCTAGACTATGCATATTTTTTTATAAGACTTTTCTTATTTTTTATAATTGTTATGTCGGGGAGGAGTGGGGGGAGGGAGAGAATAAATGGTAGTAAAAAAATAAAACTTTAAAAATCAAACAAAAGCTAAGTGAAGCAGGTTAAATTGGAATTCCTGGTTTAATCGAGCTGGTAATTTTTGTGACTGTGTACCACTAGCTCAAATCTCAGCACTCCTCTTACAATATACAAAATGGAAAACTCAGAATCTCAGAAAGTATGATCTGGCTTGTCCCAGCTCCCCATGTACTTACTTCTCTCCAAGAGGTGGAATGGCTTCAGTTTTAGTTGTACAGCTCCTTTTACCAATTTCCCTTCTCTACCCTTGCTGTTGTCCTTACATTCAGCTGGCATTCCTGCCATTATGTTCTTCAGTTACAGCTATCCATTATTGTGTCTTTCTTGGTTCCGTCTTCAAAAGAAATGCTACTCAGATCCAAAGTAACTTCTGGTCCTTCCTGCTCTTCAGGACAGGAAAAGTCTTGTCACAGACCTTAAAATAATCGCATGGTTTCCCCCAAATGAAACCCTTTCTGAAACCATCTCTTTGTTTCTGTTTTTTAGAAATTCCCTGAAGACTGTGAGAAAGTTTCAGCAGGTTACAACCTTATGCAATGCCTCCCAAATCCCGAGGATGTGAGAATGGCTCTGGAGACACATAAATTAAGCCTGGAGATTGAGATGTTGGAACTAGAGATAAAGAAAAAAAGGGATACTAAACAGAGCCATAACCACCATCATGATCCCCTCAAAATGGAAAAAGATCTACAAACCCACATTCATGAGTGAAGTTGTTCTGTAGGTCCTCATTCATGGCAATAAATGGCTATACTGGGAGAATTTGCTAATGTGTTTTATGCTGTTGAAAATCAGAAAATGGTGATAATTTGACCTGTCCAATCTCCTAGACTGAGCAGCATAGCTGACTACTATAAATAAAACTATTAGAATAGCAAATTGCATTTGCTGTCGTTAAATTCCCCTCTATCATAGGATGGGAAGACCCTCCTCAAATCCATAGAAAATTAAGCCCACTCTTCAAAGTTGTTTAGAGGGAGTGGTGTGACATAGTAAATACAGGGTTGGCTGGGAGACCAGGAAGATCTGGATTCACATTCTTCTTCAGACACATACTGGTTGTGTGACCCTGGGATAGTCTCATATGGGTTGATTGCACTGGTAAAAACCACAAGTCCAGCCCTTATCTCTCAGGGGTTCTGAGGCTGTAGAAGTGACATGATATACTGACTTGTAACCAGCTCTTGTCCACCCCACACTAAGGATGAAGAAGAGAAAGTCACTTATAATTTCACTCTACTGCTAAATACTGCTTTAGCCTTCCAATTTTAGGTAAACCATGTGATTCTTTCCAGGATTTCCTCAAAAGAACTCTTGGATGGAGGAGTTGTCCATAAGAAATACTAGGAAGAACAAGAAGAATAAGGGGGAGGGGGGTGAAAAGGGTAAGGAAATTTACTTGATAACTTTGTTGTATATTTTAGAAGGAATAGCAAGGTTTTCACAGTGGATTTACAGTTTTTATTTTAATTGTACTATGTTATGGAAATGCTTGTTTTATTCCAGAAATTGAAAAAATTAATTAATTTTAAAATTGATTTTTAAAAAAAACTTTTAAAGAAAGAACAACAAAGGGTTGGTGATCATGCTTCCATCATTGCAGGAAATATGAAAAGTGAGTAGGATTGTGCAGTATGCTGCAGAGAATACTTGATGTTTGTCTTTTCTGGCATTGTCATGTAATTTTTACTTTTGGTCCAAATGCAATTCTGCCAAAAAAGACAAAGGGGCTTAAAGACCCTCTCTTCCTTTACTCACTAGAATCCAATCCTTAACAAAGAAGGACTTCTGTGCAAAAATAAAGAGAAACTATTCCAAGAATTAGAGAGGAATCCTGATGTGTCAGGAGGCTGGCAGGTAGAAGAGTCTCATCTGGAGGAGAAAAGGGAGAAGAGCCACTTAATATTTGGAGCTAAGAATATAAAATCAGGATGAGGCTCTTCTTGAAGAAAAAGCAGGAGGAAGCAGCTGCCTGCTCTCCAATCAACCAATAAGCATTTATTAAGTACCTACTATGTACCAGATGATACGAAGACAACATTGATGCAAGCCCTGACCTCAAGGAGTTTCCATGATATTGATGAAAACAACATGTACATATGTACCTAGTGCAGTGTCTGGAATATAGTAGGGGATTAATAAATGCTTATTGACTGAACAGTTTGGGGTGACAGGCACTATAATAAGCCTGGAAAGATAGGGTTATTGTGAAAGGCTTTGAGGGTTTGATTTCCCAGGCACCTTCAGGTGAAAGAAGAGATAAATAGTGGTGATTAGTGACTTCCAGGTGAGTGCTATGGAGGCAATCATTGAAATGGAAGGGCAGGGCATTTACATAGTGCCTACTACGTGCCAGGAACTGTTAAACAATCTTTACAAATATTTCATTTCATGTTCACAACAACCCTGCATGGTATAATTATCCTTATTTTACAGCTGAGAAAACTGAAGTAGACAAATGTTAAATGACTTGCCCAAGGTCATGCAGATAATGTTTGAGACCAGATCTGAGATCAGATCCTCCTGACTCCAGGCCCAGCACCCTGCCTATTGTGCTACCAACTCAATAATAAGCAAAAATAAGCCACCAGCTGTGTACCTAAACATTTTTCTAGAACATGACAAAGATTCCCCAGGTCTTGTCTAAGTGAGTGCCTGTCTACTTCTAGCTACTCACATTGTAACAGATGATAGTCTTGGAAGGAATCCAGAAAGCATTACTAAGGACTGTGAAGTCTTAGACAAGCAACTGAAGACCTTAGAGGGAAAGGTGATGTTTTCATTCATACTAACCAATGGAAAGGACTTCAGAAAAGAAAGACAGATTTGAGAAGTGAGTAACTGACAAAGAAGATGATGTTAGAAAAAGGGATTTGATTTATATAATAAGATAGAAAATATATACAAGACCATTTGGAATGGTAGACACCGTGGATAGAATTCTGGATCTGGAGTCAAAAAGATCCTGTAGCTGTGTGACCCTGGGTGAGTTAGTTATGTCTTCCTCAGTTTTCTCATCTATAAAATAATGATATTAATAGTTCTCAGAGTTATTGGGAGGACAAAATGAGAATATTTGAAAAGCATTTTGCCAGAATATTCCTCAAATTCTCATGACATTTCAAAGTTATTAATGGAATATATAGACTGTCTATCAGTCATTCATTCACTGCTCTTACTATGTGACCATCTTTTATCAAGCATTAATTTCCTTGATGATATCCTTTACACAATTCTCCTGCTTGTAATTCCTTGTCTGGAATATGCTGGAGACTTTTCTCACCTACTGTGTGCCTCTCTGCTCCTATTCAGGCAATATTTATTTTCCATTATTCGGCAACTATGGTATTATATGACTTCAAACTGTGTAGCATCACCAGACTGTGATGGGGGTAAGGCAAGAATAAGGTATTGCTTCAGGGAGAATTTTGGTGTTATTAAAAGAATTTTGTAACTTTCCAAAAGCAATCCAACTCACCCTCCTTCCTTTGTTCCATTCCAAGATCAGCTTACTGGCCATTGACAGTGCCTACCCAAGAGCAATATACTGATGGGTGAGCTCTGTAGGTTGTCCTATACATCCAACCACCTAGGATGGCCATGTACTTCATGTAGTAGGAATATATTCTACACCTGTTATTCACACTAGGGGGCATGTTATAGCAAAGCACGTCCTCCTTTACATTCCTAAATGCAGTAATACAGCATGGTTTTATTTTTCTGCTTTGCTTTTTCTGGGGCTTCTCAGGGGAATGAAAACGGTGTAACCATGGAATAATCTGTACAATTAATCAAGACAATTCCTGGGATAATTCAGGCAGACATACTTGTGTGTTTAAAGCCTGACCAAGTAATTAATTTAATTCTTGCAAAGATTTTGATTTTAATTAATTCTTTTACAGAGAATCAGTGTGCTATAATGGATAGGGAGCCATCCTCTAAACCAGGAGGACTTGAGTTCAAATCCAACTTTTGACATATACTGACTGTGTGACCCTGAGCAAAGAACTCATCTCTCAGCATTTACTAAAACAGTAATTTGGAGAGAAGGTGCCAATTCAAATTGGTTTAGAATAGGTGTAGCAAACTATGGCCTCTGTGTCAAACACAGCACTGAGCTAGGAATGGTTTTTATATTTTAAATATTTATTATATATTTTAAATATATATACATATATTAAATATATTTATATTTTCAGCGTCATAAAAGAGGGGTCTGCTTTTATTTAGGCACTGATCTCTGGCATAAAGAGTTTTTCCCCTGAGGAGTTTCCCACTGGTCCAATCCCTATGTCCTATGTATTTTTGCTATATACATACACACACATAAAGAACTCACCTAAAAAAAGGGAGGGTTTTTTTTTGTTTTGGGTGCAGGGGGTTAGGTTAAGAGAGTAAGATAATGGTGCTGTTTCTTTCTGGGTTTATTTTGTGGAACTATCTTTAAAAAGTCCTATGACAATTATGAAAGAAAAAGTGCCTACATTTCCCAAGTCACTGATAGCCATCTTTTACATGTGCATAGAACTTCATTATTTACTGCTTGGGATCAGAGTAGGTCAGAGCAGCTGCCCACAAAATCAAAGTTATTTTGCCCATAAAACAGGTAGGAGGTGTAATAGGGAAAGAGGAGAATGTACAAGTCTTGTCCCTCAGTTCTAGGGATACTGGTCCTTTGAGAACTTGGGTTTTCTATCTTCTACTTGACTTGAATTCAACCAACACTTATTACTCACTCACTAATAGGCCTGCCTAGAGTACAAATGATGGGCACAATCTGCAGTGCCCCTGCAGCACTGTCTACCTCCCCTGAGGAAAAAGAGAAAGAAAAGGGGAGAACTAATGACAATGAACATCCTTGCCCATTCACTGAGAATCCCTTCTCTGCATAACTATTTACTCACTATATATAAGGCACTGTATTAGGCTGCTGGGGTTCAATGATGAAAAAAAAAAACATGCTTTCCTTCAAGCTTGTATGTGTGCCAGTCAAAATAAATTATTGTTTAGGGCTGAGAATTTATAGACTGAAAGCTCTTACCCCAACAGTAGAGAACCTCTTTGTCTATCTCTGTGTCTCTGTCTTGGTCTGCCTGCCTCCCTGCCTGCCTGTCTGTCTATCTGTCTGTATGTATGTCTCTTTCTGTCTCTCTCTCTGTCTCTCTCTCTCTGTCTCTGTCTCTCTCTGTCTCTGTCTCTTTCTCTCTCTGTCTCTCTCTTTCTCTCTCTGTCTCTCTGTCTCTCCGTCTCTCTTTCTCTCGGTCAATGTCTCTCTCTCTGTCTCTCTGTCTCTGTCTCTCTCTCTCTCTCCCCTATGAGCTTCTAAGGAAAACCTCCATCTTGTGTCATGTCTAATGTTGTTTGTAGCTTCTGCTACCTTGGAAGATTTCTAAGGGGAAAAACACAGTCAGCCACAAAGATGGTTGTGTAAAAACCTACAGAAAAAGAGTGTAGAATGCTGGGGAAGATGAACACTTGAAACAGTTCTCTCAGTTTTCTGTAATCTGATGATAAACTCTCTATCCCAGTAAGAGGGACTTACTTCCACTTCAGACTTTCAGTAAGAGTAAGTTTTCAAGAAGCGGAAAAAATTGTAAGATACTTCTTCTCTGTTATTTCAACCCTGGTCAGGTTGGGGCTCTAGAGATAAAAAAGACAAGCAAAGGAAGACAAACTTTTTCTTGTTTTGTAGAAATTTATGGCATTATAAACTAATGAGAGATTACATTTATAACTGAAATGTAATATCTTTGTTTAAATTTCCAAATTATTATTTGAAGATTTTTGTAAATGATAGAACATTTTAAGAGAAAATGAGAATATGGGATTGCCATCATGAATTCTTGGAAGTGAGCTAAGTGAAAGCAGTGGGATCTAGAATATGAGGTCCTCATAGCTATTAACCCTTGAGAAAATTGAGATTTGGTAGATAACATTTGTGATTATAAATTCAAATGTAATTTGATGTTTCCCTCAGAGTAAAGTATAATGCGGTCCCATTTATTTATTTATTTATTTGTTCGTTTATTTATTTATTTAAAAAACCATAATGACAATGTATAGTCTTTCTAAAAGGAGGAATTAATTTTCCAATGATACAGTTGTGACATCCCAATATCAATTTTCACATTACAGCATTTCTTATGCAATAATTTCCCTAGAACTTACAAGAAAAAGGAGAAATCTAACAATAACACAAACAATATTATGGATTTTTAAACATGGCACAAAACTTTTAGCCAGTCAAATTACATCAATTGAGTTGAGTGCTTATCCAAAACATCTTACACATTAAATTACTTAATTCATCTTTCAGTTTGTCATTCAAAAGGCCATATATGATGATTACACTTTTAATTCTTATTCATGCCGTGTCTAAGCATATCACCTTAATGCCAGATACCAAGTTTATTTTCCATTAAGATCTGATTTACTTACATAGGGACAAACATCACAATTAATAGGAGAACACATCTTACTTTAAATGGGACTAAATAAATAAATAGGACCACATTATAATTTACTTTGAGGGAAAAATCAAATCCTATTTGAATTCTTCATCCAAATTGGCCAAATCTCAATTTTCTCAAGCTACCAGGACCTCATATTATAGACCCTACTGCATTTTTAGGTCCTTGCATTGCTGTGAAGCACTGTCTACCAGAAAAATTCCTTGCACACCGTGGTTGTTACTGTGTACTAAATTCTCCTGATTCTGCTCCTTTCACTTAGCATCAGTTCATATAAGTCCTTCCAGGTCTCTCTGAAGTATTCCTGTTCATCATTTCTCATAGCACATAGCACCATGACATTCACATACCACAACTTGTTCAGCCATTACCCAGCTGATGGGCATCCCCTTAATTTCCATTTCTTGGCCACCACAAAGAGAGCTACTATAAATATTTTTGTACACGTGGGACCCTTTCCCATTTTTATGATTTCTTGGGAATACAGCCATAGAAATGATATTGCTAGGTGAAAGGGTAAGCACATTTTTGCAGCTCTTTGGGGATAGTTCCAAATTGTTCTCCAGAATGGTTGGATCAGCTCACAGATCCACCAACAACGAATTAGTGTTCCAGCTCTCCCACATCTTCTCTAACATTTATCATCTTCCTGTTTTGCCACATTGGCCAATCTAATAGGTGTGATCACACAGCTCTTCTTTGATCACTTTCAGTTTGTATTCAGAACATACCCTGCTTACAGTTTCACTACAGATCAGGAAAAGAATAGGGGAGGAAGGATATTCATACTAAAAAAAACTGGGAGGAACTACTTGTACTTTTGATTAGACAGTTAAGTTTCTCAGCAGGAAGAAAGGAGATTATTAACAGCTTCAATTCTTGGTCCGCATATAACTTGTTTGTGTGTATACATATATGTGTGTCTCCATATGTACATATGTGTATGTATGTATAGCTGTATAAGTATAGGGGGGTGTGTGTGTGTGATCTCTCCTGATAAAATCTAAGCTCCTTGAGGCCAGGGATTTTTTTTATGTTTACCTTTGTGTCTTCAGCATTTAATACATCTAATTGCAGTGAACATATAAAAGCTTGTCATTTGTTTAACTGATTAGCAATGTATGGGTATCTATGTCAGAAGCGTGAAGCAGTAATCACAGCAAACTGTGATTATGTGGGAATACAACAAACTATGCTAGTCACTAAGAGCATCTATTTAATACACCTTCACAATTATGAGTCATTTGGGATTGGGAAGAGAACGTATTGGTTGAAATGTTTAGGAAAAGTTTAAATGAAAACTTAAACCATCGGTGAGTTTTGGGTTCCCTCAGATCTGGCTGGCGTCATCATCATCACCATTACAAAAATAATATTTTTATAGTGCTTTAAGGTATACAAAATACTTTACAATATTTCATTTTTCCCCCTCAAAAATGCTCTGGGAGGTCAGTCCTATTATTGTCACATTTTACAGATGAGGAAACTGAGAAACATAGAAGTTAACTGATTTGCTCCAGGTCATGTAGCTAGTAAGAGTCTCAGGTAGATTTGAATAGATTAGTAACTGGGAAAAGAAAGGAGTAAACTCAGGTTCAGAAACATAAAGAAGAAGTAATTGAGGGACCATCAGAGCCCTGACTCTATTTATCTGTAGGATAAATATCTAATGTCCCAGACTGGAAGACCACTGGAGTCTTTGCTTCTGTTGTGAGGGTCTCTAATATAAAGATGCAACTAAGACAACTCCCAGACAGGGTTTCCTTTTAAAATACTAGGAAGTAAAGGTTGAGATGGGAACTTCTATTTAGGGGAATACAGCCTACCAAGTATCACAACAGTAGTGAGATTGAAAGAAGTCACCTACCACAATCACTTCAGCTTTAGATAGTGTGGGTCCAGGCAAGGACCCAAGATGTAGGTCTGGAGCTCTCAAATATGCCCCAAAGTTCATTGGGTAAGAATTTCTGATAGTTCCCATTTTTAAAGATACTCACTAAACATTCTCAAAAAGTCTCACAAATATTAATTAATTGCCATAGTTACAAATTTCTAGAAACTGGACGACTAATCATCTAGACACCAAGGAGATACTGAGCACAGCCATGCTACACAAATATACTGGAGGGAGGGAAATAGGAACAGAAGAGAGAGACAAAAACACTAAACGAGCAAGCATTTCTTGTCACATCCCAAAGGATTACCTGGATCTGACTCACTTTCCGTGAACAACTGAATCTACAGGAAGTTTCCATGATGGTGGACAGTATAATAAATACCAGTGACAATGGTCATTTCTCCCCCTTAAATGATGTCACAATATAGTTGAGCAGTTCTTGGAGCTATATTTTTCCTAGTCATGGAATGTAATCAGCAGTTACACATTCCACAGGTACCCCCAGGCATGATATTGACATGGACTACTGATCCATTCTAGGGATATGGGGTATTTCTATGTCACAACTACAGATGAAGAAATGGAGAGTGATGAAAGCTGGTACAAGAGAGGGTAGTTATAATAGAAGGCGAACTATTGGGAGAGGGGTTGATGTGCTTTGAGCCCATTATTCTGGAATTACGTACACTTTACATGGAACAGGTGGGTCTTAGAGTAGTTGATGTGGCTGAGGCAATATAATTTCATTATTGAATGGAGTCCCAGTCATCATGGGACTTTACCAAGGATGGAACTCCTGGTCATGCATAAGACATCTTTAAGTCTTCTATCTCATCTATGATCACCATTCTTCAAATGAATAGAAAGGATTCCTCATGAGTACCTAGAATTTCAAGTCTTTCTTTAACTCAGAACAGTTTGGTCAGTTGCTACTATATTGTAATGATGATTATTTCATAGACATCCTATCCAGTGCACCCCTGTAGAGATAAATTTACACATTAATTCTGTGAAAGATATAGGTCCTATAAGTATATGGGTAGGTCAGTGGGACAGTGGATAGAGCACGGAGCCCAGAGTCAAAAAATGCCTGAATTCAAATCTGACCTCAGACATTTCCTGGGAATGACCCTGGGAAAGTCACTTAACCTCTGTTTGCCCCAGTTTCCTCATCTGTAAATGATGACTCACCCCAAATCTTTAGGAGGAGCAAATAAGATAATAAATTGTAAGATGCTTAGTATGCTTGGCTCATAGTAAGCACTATATAAATATTGTTGTTGATATGTGTGTGCACATAGATATATATATATATATATATATATATATATACATATGTATAGCAAATAAATAGTAAAATTCTCTATATAGTAAAATATATAGAGTATTATATATGTAACAAACAATACATATAAGAAATACAACATGTATGTGTATGTATACGTATGTGTATATATATATATATATATATATATATATATATATATATATATATATATATATATATAATATCTAGTCTTCCCAATCACTATCAGGGTCATTTTTTTTAAAATTTGTTATAATTATAGAATATGAGCTATGTCCCTAGATTGATTGCTAAGGCCTAAACAAAATAATCTTTTGTAAATTTTACTTTCTTAAACCTCTTCAGGATGATTGAATGATCAAGAAAAAAATAGCTTGAATGATGATTGCAGAATGTTAAAAGTAGAAGCACAGTTTGATGGCCTGAGCCTTCTTTGAGCATACTGAAGAAACAGCACTCACTACCAAAGGGAAGCAGTGGCAGGACTGCTTCGTTCTAGTCAAAACAAGTCAGGAACAAATAATGCCTTCACCATTTTTCCTAGAAGTACATAGGGCATTACCCCAAGACAATATCCTACTTCAGGAAATAAGGCTTGAAGAATGAGTAAACAGAAGAAAACACTAGGAAGGAAGGGTCACAGATATCTAAGATATTAGCCCAAAAAGAAGCAAAAACTCCACAACACTTGAAAGCAAAATCTCAATGCAAAACTGTTGCTTTGCTACATGCTCTAAGTTCCTGGAAGAAATGAAATAATACTTTTGAAATGATATATAAATGAAATGAGAAAAATGGAGGAAAGAACAAGAAAAGAAATGAAAGTTGTAGAGGAAAGTATTAGGAGAAAGAAATTGGGAGAAAGTATTTAAAGAGCTAAGCTCAAAAGGACCAGATTCTATGATAGATTGCATCAAATAGAAATCAATGAGATAAGAAATGTTAGAAAAAAATCAAAAGGCTGAAAAATTCTCAGAATATATAAGAGGCCTAGAAAGCAGTTCAAGGAGAAATAACATAAGAATCACTGGTCTACCAGAAAATTACAACAAAAAAATCCTAGATATCATATTTCAAGAAATCATGAATGAAAACTATCTAGACCCCTTGGAACCAGAGCACAAAGTAAAATTACAAAGAACCCACCAGTTATTCCTAAAGGAGATGCCCATGCAAAAGCTCCCAGGAACATCATAGTCAAAATCCAGACCTCCCAAGCCAAAACAAAACAAAGTACTGCACGGAACCAGAGAAAAAAAGTTTAAGTACCAAGGAGCCACAGTTAAGATCACACAAAACACGGCAGCTGCCACTATAGACAGGAGAACTTAGAATATGCTATTCTAGAAGGCAGAAAAAAAATGGAACAAATGGGAACAAATGGAGAACAAAATGGACCTTAAATGAACTAGAGAATTTCTAAACATTCCTTATGAACAAAACAGACCTGAGTAGATACTTTGAAATGCAAACACAAAAGTAAAGAGAAATATTCGAAATTAAGCAATTGGATTTAACTATACTATTTTTAAGTGTTTACATTATAATAGTTGGAGAAGAAATAAGTGGCCTCTCAGAACCCCAATGTCCTCAAGTTATAGAAAGTAAATAAGACAGTGTCTTTTTTATATTTTGATGATCTTTGATAGAAAACATAATGAAAAAGAAAGCAGAAAGGGGTGACACTCACTGAATCAGGACTCATGAGAAGACTTCAGTCATGGAGGAAAGGGGAAAATGAGGTATACATGAACCTCACTTTCATCTGAACTGGATAAAGGAAAAATGAACACACTGAGTGTTTGGTATAAAAATATGTTAATCTCAATGAGGAAATAGGATTAAGAGAGTGGTTTCATAAGAAAAGCAAACATCAGTTTTATAGGACAGCAGGGAACAAAAGGAATGATGAAAGAATAAGAACCTGTGATTGGGAACTGGGTGAAAGGGAAAGAAAAGGATCAGTGCAGCCAAAGTAGAATTCATCAGTTAGATGGGAGGATTAATTGAGTTAATGAAGCAAATAACTCCTGCTCCACTTGAGATGTCAAGATGCTATGGTCTGATACCTTAACCAGGTGAAAATACTTATTAATTCAGTCAAGCAATTATAGGCTTTAGACTAAGTGTGGAAAAGTCCTTGATCAATTTAAAGTCTTTGAAAACCACTGGGTTCTCAACTGCTCTCTTACACTTACTCCACATATCTAATCTGTTATCAAGTCTTTTCATTTCTATCTTCACTACATCCCTTGTCATTAGATCCTCTTTTCTCCATTCATACAGCTACCACTCTAGCAAAGTCTTATCATGTCACACCTAGATTACTGCAATAGCCAGCTGGTTGATCAGCATGGATCTGACTGCATTGCCCCCTGCTCATTAAATTCTAGTATACTCCTTATTATCTACAAGATCAAATAAAAAATATTTCCTTTTCAGCATTTAAAGCCCTTCGTGGCTTGTCTCCTTCCTACTTTTTCCAGTTTCCTTCTACTTTTCTCCCCTCCACATATTCTATGATCAAATGACACTGGCATTCTTGGCATTCTTGGTGTTCCTTGCACAGGACAATTCATCTCCCAGTCCTATGCCTTTCCACTGAATGTCCCCAACACTTGGAATACTTTCCCTTCTTTCGCCACTCCTACAATGTTCAGTTTAATTACCACCTTCTACAAATGCAAGAAGCCTTCTTGCCTTTCTTCCCCTGCTCCTACTCACTTTCCTCTCAACCCATACTAGTGCCTTCTCTCTGAGACTGTCATACATCTTTTATTGCTTTTGTTCAGTCATTTTCAGTCACATTCCATTTCCGTATTTGGGGTGTTCTTGGCAAAGATACTGAAGTGGTTTGTCATTTCCTTCTCCAGTTCATTTTATAGATGAGACACTGAGGCAAACAGGGTTCAGTGACTTGCCCAGGGTCATATGGCTAGTAAGCTGTATTTGAACTCAGATGAGTCTTCTAGACTCCAGGCCCAAACCCTACGCATCATGGAGCCACCTAGCTGCCAGCTTTTCATCTACTCTGTTTATATTTTATAAACATAGTTGTTTGTATGCTGTCCTCCATCAGACATGAGCATCTTGAGGCTAGGAGCTATATTTTTGCCTTTCTTTGTATTTCCAGTGCCTAGAAGATAGGTCATGTTTAACAAAGGCACATTTGACTGATACTGCACAAGAGGTAATTTAAGTTTGGTGGTGCAAGGACTCAGTCAACACCCTTCGGGGCTTGTATGAAGTAGGAAGCTAGTTTGGAACTGACTATTTGATCAGTTAACAACTTAATGATGTAAGTCCCCAGTCAAGCCCCTGAGAAAGAATAGCTTTGGATGGAGGGAGGGCATCTCTCCTTTGACCAGAGGAATCCTTTATGAAGTTCAGGGGATCAGAGGATTCAGACTTCTCATCAGCATCCTAGCAGCATCTCTGAGACAGCAGTGACTGGTAGTAATCAAAGGCCAGGAACAAACCAGACACACTGAAAAAGGCAGCTTTAGGACTGTACAGGGTGCCTAGCAGAAAAGCTACATATCATGCCTGAGATATTCATGAATATTTGACAAGGGAGAAAAAATGGCTCCCAGAAGCTCTGGATTACCCACTTTGCTATATGTGCAATCTAGGCTACAGTCCACTTTCCTATGGATTCTATATGTAATTATGGGAGAGTTTGCAACAGATTTGGAGGAAGCAAGTGTTTGGTGTAAACTGTCCTTACTATATCACCTTAATAAATACCCTTTATAAAAAGCTAATTAGGTCTGGATAACTAATTGATATCAATTGATAATCATGTACAGAAGCATACCTGTTGGGGCTAGTGAACTATAGCATTAGGAAAATATTCCTCAATCTCTCAGGACTGCCCCTAATGCCCTGAGAGAACAAGTAAAATACTAAATTAACTACCTGCCCTGTCAGTGTGACTGGAGGTCTGGCGGAGTAAATCTGGGGTCTTCATGTCGTATATATAGATCTCTTAAGCATACTCTTCTCTCCACTTGACCTTTCTGTGCCTTCATTTACTTATCTGTAGAATAAGGAAGTTGGACTTTGACTTCTAATGTCTCAAATCTATATATTTTGGAGGCAAACAGTAGAAAGACAATAAGAGAATTGGAGGGAATACACATGAATGCATTAGGTGGGCTCATGCATAAAACACAAGGATATAGCAGAATGGATAAGAAAGCATAATCTAATAATATGCTGTTTATAATGGACACACTTGAAATAAAAAAAAGTTAAGGTCTTCTATTGCATCCTGTGTCATCTCTGACCCAAATGGCTCTAGAGGAAAAGGTAAGGCTGGTGACTTTGCACATCCCTCTCTCACTCAAATCAAAGTCAATTGCAGGTCATATCATCAACTCCCTGATGTCATGGTCTTCTTCAAGAACAAAGGACAATCCACAAACACAAAAACAGATCCAAATAATTAGAGGGATATTAATTGCTCATGGTTAGGACATGTTAATATAATAAATTTGACAATAATAGCTAAATTAACTTACTTATTCAGTAACCATATCACTCAAATTACTAAAGGATTACTATATAGAACTAGAAAAAATAAAAAATTCAACTGGAGGCACAAAAGGTCAAGAATCTCAAAGAGAATAATGGGAAAAATGGAAAGGAAGGGGAGCCAGCACTACTATATTTCAAACTATATTACAAAGTAGTATCTATCAAAATATTTGGTATTGGTTAAAAAAAAAAGTCAATCAGTGGAACAGATTTGGTATATAATATATATACCAATATATACCAATATATACCTCTCTCTCTCTCTCTCTCTCTCTCTCTCTATATATATATATATATATATACACATATAGTATATACAGTAACTTAATGTTACAATTTTTTGTAACAAATGTTACAAACAAATTTATAAATAACAATTACTGTATTAGAAAGTGTTCACTACTAGACAAAACAAAAAACTACTGGGAAAACTGGACAGTAGTCTGGCATAAATTAGGTTTAGATCAACATCTCAAACCATATACTGTACCTCAAGACAAGATTCAAATAGTTACATAACTTAAATATAAAATATTTCATAAGAGGCAAATTGGAGAGCAAGGAAGTAAATACAACTACAGACATGGAAGGACTTCATACCAAACAAATGATAGAGGAGATTACAAATATTAAAATGGACAATTTCTGCTACCTAAAATCAAAAAGGTTTGCACAAATGAAACCAATGCAGTTAAAATGAAAGGAGAATGGTTAACTGGTAAAGAAATTCTTTGAAGCAAATTTCTCTATCAAAGTCTGTTATTCAATACTTAAAAGAAATTTATTAAAATATATGAAAACAAGATCTCTTCTTCCCATAGATAAATGGTAAAAGAATATGAATAGGCAGTTCTCAACAAAAGTAATAAAAGTACAAATGGCTATATCCAAAATATGTTCCAAATCACTAATAATTAGAAAAATGCAAATTGAAACAACTCTGAGATTCTATGTCATACCCATCAGATTAGCATAGTTGACCAAAAGGAGAATGACAATTGTTGGAGGGGTTTTGGGAAAACAGGCACACTGAAGCACTGTTGATATAGTTCTGAATTGGCTCAACTATGCTGGAAAATAATTTGGAACTATGACTCCAAGTCATTAAACTGCATACCCTTTGACCCAGTAGTACTACAAGTAGGCCTATACCCAAAAAATATTAGAGAGAAGAAAGAGATCCAGTAAGGAATGTTTGTATTACCTCTTCTTGTTATAACAAAAAAACTGGAAACTATAAGGGTGCCCATCAATTGCGGAATGGCTGAAAATACTCTTCATTAAAGAGTATAGTGTAATATTATTGTGCCATAAGAAATGATAATGGGGCTGGTTTCAGAAAAATCTGGGAAAACCAAAATGAACTGATGTAGAATGAAGTGAGCAGAATCCAAAGAACAATTTCTACAGTAAAAACTGCATTTTAAAGACAAACAATTTTGAAAAACTTGACAGAAATACAAACAGCCAGTGATGAATCATACTACCCACCTGACAAAGAGATGATGTACTCAAGGTGCAGAATGAAACATACCTTTTTGGACACAACCAAACTGTGATTTTGTATCTTGACCATGCATATTTGTTACAAAACTTCTTTCACATAAAGATAGAGTGTGGGGGAAAAGTCAAGAGAGGGAAATTAGACATAAAGTTGCCAAAAAAGGAAAGAAAGAAAGAAAGAATGAAAGAAAGAAAGAAAGAAAGAAAGAAAGAAGGAAGGAAGGAAGGAAGGAAGGAAGGAAGGAAAGGACGGAAGGAAGGAAGGAAGAAAAAGAAGGAAAGAAGAGAAAGAAAGAGAAAAGAAGAAAATGAAAGAAAGTAAGAAAAAGGGATTGTCAAAGCATTTGTTTTAATGCACAGAACAGAATCAAAATTGGGGGCACGGGAAACACAAGGAAACAGATAAATTGCTTTGAAAATTATATATGCCAAATTTATTATATACTTAAATGGAAAAGAAAGCCGTACATAAGAGAGATGTGTGATTTCATATTAACTCCTCTTTTTCTGTTCTATTTTGAATGTGGACATGTTTGTTTTATTTGGTATTTGTTAAATCCACTGTTTTTTCAAAAACACTGCTTGTTCGTATAGATCTTAGATGATTTAGAGGCAGTTCATGGTACCTAGATTGCTTGATAGTAGAACTTCTTAACCTTAAGTCGATAGATCCTCAGATGGGGAAAGATTTCAAAGGGTCTATGAAACTGAGTAGATGGAAAAAAACCCACATATTTGTTTTAATATAACTGGTTTACTTTCTGATCCTTTGCATTTTGTTTTATGTACTTAAAAACCTTTTTAAAAGAAAGGGCCTGTACCCTTCACCAGTTTGCCAAAGGGGTTCATGACACGAAAAAAAGTTAAAACTCCCTGCTCTAGAGCAAGTTGAAACTGAAAGAAACAAATAATCTTAGAATTAGGTGGGGTTGAGTGGAAGATTGCTTTTTAGTCGGTGTTTGGACACTGACTACCTGGTTATGCCCTTTGGATTAGCTAATGCAATTGTTGGACCATCTGATAAATGATGTTCAAGATGATATTCTTAATCAGTATGTCATGGTGTATTTGAATTCTATTTTGTTTTTTCTCTCAAGGCAAATAAAAATATTTTCAAATGTTTAAAAGAATGTTCACATAGTTGCTTAATCATGGCTTGTACAAAGTCAACATTTTGTGTCTCCAGATTTAAGTAATTTCTTTAGCATTTATACTGGATCAAGAGAACAATGAATGAAAGAATCAATTCAACAAATCATTAATTATATTAATCATTAATCATAATTAATCATTCAACAAATATGAAATACATATAGCAGACCCTGTGCTAGGTATGTAATAGGGATACAACTGGGGATACAAAAGTAAAAATGAAATAATCCCTGCCTCCACTGAGCTTACCTTCTGAAAGAGGAGACAACAGGTACATATATAATTAATTGTAAGGGTAAGGGGCATCTGTAACTGAGGGGATCAAGGAAATCCATATAAAGGATGTGTCATTTGAATTGAACTTTGAAGGTATTTAAGGATTTTAAGAGGTAAAGATGGTAGGGGTGCCTCCCAGGCATGGGGGTGGGAGGGAAGAGGAGAAAGCCTCTTTAAGGTTACAGATTTAAGAACTGGAATGTTATCTGTGAGAAACAGAAAGTAGGTCAGTCTGACTTGATCTTTAGAGTACCTGAAGGAGAGAAATATACAATAAGCCTAGAAAATTAGGTTGGATCTAGATTATTAAGGGTTTTAAATATCAAACAGAAGAATTTATATTTGATCCTAGAGAAATACTAGGGAACTACTTGAGTTCATTGAGTAGGAAAGTGACATAGTCAAATCTGTGATTTAGGAAAGATCACTTGTAACTGAATGGAGGATGAATAAGAGAAAAGAGGGATGTAAGATAAGGAGACCAATAGGGAGGCCATTACAATAGTGTAAGTTAGAGGTGATGTGGGCCTGACCTAGCATGCCAACTATATGAGTAGAAAGGAAAGAATCCAGCAAATACACACACCATACAAGACTAAGCTCCACCAGCAAGAGTTAATTCCCTGAAATATTTTTCTAGAAATGGTAAGGATTTTTAAAATTATTTTTTTAACATTTTTTTAAATTTTAAGTCCCACATTCTCTCTCTCCCTCTGGCAAATAATATAATATCAATTATACACGTGAAACCATGCAAGATATGTTTCCATAATATCTATGTTGCAAGAAAAAGAAAAAATGTGAAAAAATTATACTTCAATCTGCACTCAGAATTCATAAATTCTCTCTCTGACCTATTTGGGAGCATGTTCTATGAGGTCACCAGAACATCCCATTAGTCAGATAATATAAAAGAAGGTGCTATTATGGATGAAGTATCACACTTAAGAATCAGAAAAACTCAAGTTCAAATCCCACCTCAGATACTTCCTAGCTGTGTGAACCTGGGTAAGTCATCTATATGCCTTAGGCTTCAGTTCCTGCATCTGTATTATGAGATATTTGAGCTTGATGATTCCCAACATTCCTTCCAGCCCTCTTATCTAGGATCTGATGATTTAAAGAAGGCAAGGACCAATTAATTAATCCCTTGATATTATTGGTAGACAGTCTAGTAATAGGCTATCCAATGCTCTATCTAAGGCTACAAGAACCGCCAGTGCATGAAGAGGACCCAGTAGAAGTCATAGGGTCCTCTGAAGTCATTGGTAATATATCTACAGGCACATGAAGGTGGGCATGTGGACAAGTGCTGTGTCCCCCTCACAGAAGTGAACCTTCACATGCCCTGCTGAAACTGGGAAGAATGCATAATTGAACACCAAGAAGAAGAAGGCAGGAATGAGGAGGGAAGGAGAATGAGGAGTGGCATAAATGAATAACAAAGTCTACATTATTGAACTCTAGTAACCCAATCTCACTAGATCATACTCATCTCCTGGCACACACTTTCTACTTCCCTCAACCTTACCATCTCCACCACATTTTAGACAATGGTTCTTCCAACCCATTCCTCTCTTGGCATCTGAACTTGGCGACCTATGATCATAACTGTATTCATACTAATAGCTAACACTTATATGATGCCTACTATGCCAGGCACCGTGCTAAGAAGCAATGTACAGTTATTACACCATTTGATCCTCCCAATAACCCTGGGAGGTGGGTGCTACTATTATCCCCATTTTACAGATGAAAACACTGAGGGAGAGAGGCTACACAACTTGCTCAAATTCACGTGATTGGGTAGAGTCTAAGGCTGGATTTGAATCCAGGCCTTTTTTACCACAGGCCCAGTGTTCTTTCCACTATGCTATCCAGTTGTCCCCATCTGAATTAGCATTACCGCATTTGGAAGACTACTCATGCACTTTTCCTTAGTTCATACATAATAATATCACAGCCCTCCCTCACTCAAAACAAAGCCAAGTGCAAGTCAGGTCATCATTTCTCTGATGGCATGGTCTTGTTTGGCAACAAAGGACAAACACAACAACAGCAACAACTTAACATCAATATTTATCTTCCAGAGTTTCCACAGTAATAACAGGAATAATCTATTTCTTTTGTGGGTGAGATACAGAGACAAGTTTGAAGAGAGGAAAATTTTAAATTGCCGAAAGAAGCAGTGGCACTATCTGATCTACGGGAGGAATTATGGCCCGGAAGACTATATCTGAGATTTAGCCCAAAATGTCCATGTCCTCTTGGTGGTTAAGATGCTTCATTACATGTGCTCAAGAAAGTCCAAATAGTCTTCCCCCAGACTGGGAAAAGGATACATAGAAAGAGGATACTATCTACACAGTAACACACGAAGTTGTGGATTTGGAAGTAAGTAAAATGCATAATTAGTAACTATGCCATTATTACTGGTGTATTATCATCTGAATATTTAAGGGGCAGGAAGTACATTACTATTGGTGTACGACTGGCCAGCCACAGTCACAGTCAGTCTGCTGGCTTTGGACAGAAGTGACAATCTGAATAAGAATCAGACCCAAAAAAGCCTAAGTGACTGAGGAAGGGCGTTTCTGCATGGTTGGGTTTTCTGGGTCATTTTCACTTAAAGAGGCATTTTCCAGGGCTGTAATAAATATTCTGCTTCACTTCTTCCTCCCACAGCCATCTTGTGGGCTGGGACAACACTTAGGAGGGCAGCAGTCTGCCATGAAGGGCAAATCTAAGAATGATGAGGCTATTAATTTCTGGATCTTGAACATAACAGATGATTAATAGCTGAACTGCTCTAAAAATATGGGAAGAGGTGGAGAATTTTTTTTTAGTTTATTTTAAGAGGGAGAAGGTTCTAGACACAAATTTGGCCATCTAGCAATCCAGAATTAAAAAAATTTTAGAGTCAGAAATACTAACTCAATTCAGTCATCATTTGTTAATGGCCCACTAAGTGCAAGGCAGATAGGCTTAGAAAGGTGAAAAAGAACTCTGAACAAGCTGAATTTCTGATATAGTGATTGTTTGGAGACTCTTTCCTATTATCCTAAATTCATGTTTGAGAGGCTCACTACCTGGATGCCTGGCTGATATCTCAAATTTAAAATATCAAAAAATAAATTCATTGTCTTGTTCCTAAGATTCACCCCTCACCCTAACTTCTTTAGCTCCATTGATGGTATCTTCATACCCTGAGATTCAAATATGTAGAGGCATTTCTCCTCCTCTATCAACCCCCATTTTGAATAGTTGCTAAGCCCTAGGGCAGAGCCAAGATGGCAGAATAGAATTAGGGACTTAATTGAGCTCTCCTCTCAAACCCCTCAAAATATCTGTAAAAAATTACTTTGAACAAATTCTACAGCAGCAGAAGCCACAAAATGACAGAGTGAAACAGATTTCCAGCCCAAGACAATCTGGAAGGCTGACAGGAAGGGTCTGTTGCACCAGGATCAGAGCAGAGCACACAAGACTAGAGGAGGCCTCAGGGCACTGAATCACTGGCCACTATAGGGCTTTCCAGACTTCTCAACCCCCAAATGCCAAAGATAGCTTCAAAGGTCAATAAGAAAGGTCTTTTACTTGGGTAAGAGAGGAGTATAGTCTGGTCCTAGCCCTGGTCCAAGGGCACTGGCAGCCAGTGCAGCAGCAGCAGCATCCACTTTTGGAACCCTCAATCTAAAGACTGTGGGGGAATAGAGCGGCTGATCTGGCTCTCAGCCCTGAGCAGCAGTGCAGATCCCTCAACCCACAGGCACTAAAGGTCAGTGAGAGGGTTTTTTTAGCCAGCTGAGAAGGGAGCAGGATATCCCCAAAGCTCAAGCCTCCTCAGATGGCAGCAATAGAGGTAGCAGCAGACAGAGCTCCCAAAGCAGTCAGCAGCCCGCATCCATTGTTGAAGGCCTCATCGTAAAGCTCCTGGGAGAATTAAGCCCTGTGTAGTGGCCCTGCCCCAACTTCAGCAGCTGATCTTAATCTCACACTGAATGATAGCCCTGTCCTTGCCTAAAGCCTCTGGGGGAATGGAGCATCTCATCTGAATCTCAGCCCCCAGAGCTGGCTTGGCTGAGCTAGAGGCAAGATAGTTGTGGAGAGGAAGCTCTACTATTCACAGATTCTGGGTACAAAAGTTTTTGGCTGCTCACAGAACAGTGTACAGGCTTGATTGTGCCACTGTGGAGGAACTGAGACCTTTACAGATCTCCAGAGTAGACCCTACTCTTGACAAAGTACCCAAAAATCAAGTAACTGGTTGGGAAATGCCCCCCCAAGAAAGGAAAAAATAAGACTATAGAAGGTTACTTTCTTGGTGAACAGATATCTTCTCCCATACTTACAGATGAGGAAGAACAATGCATACCATCAGAGTAAGACATAAAAGTCAAGACTTCTCCATCCCAAACACCCAAAATAAATATTTGATGGTCTCAGGCCATGGAAGAGCTCAAAAAGGATTTTAAAAATCAAGTAAGAGAGGTGGAGGAAAAATTGGGAAGAGAAATGAGAAAGATGTAAGAAAATCATGAAAAGAAAGTCAACAACTTGCTAAAGGAGATCCAAAAAATGCTGAAGAAAATAACACCTTTAAAAATAGGCTAACTCAACTGGCAAAAGAGATTCAAAAAGTCAATGAAGAGAAGAATGTTTTAAAAAGCAGAATTAGTCAAATGGAAAAGGAGGTTCAAAACCTCTCTGAAGAAAATAGTTCTTTAAAAATTAAAATGGAACAAATGGAGGCTAATAACTTTATGAGAAACCAAGAAATCATAAAACAAGACCCAAAGAATGAAAAAATGGAAGATAATGTGAAATATCTCATTGGAAAAACAACTGACCTGGAAAACAGATCCAGGAGAGACAATTTAAAAATTATTTGTCTGCCTGAAAGCCATGATCAAAAAAAGAGCCTAGACATCATCTTCCAAGAAATTATCAAGGAAAACTGCCCTAATATTCTAGAACCAGGGGGCAAAATAAATATTGAAAGAATCTACTGATCACATCCTGAAAGAGATCCCAAAAGGAAAATTCTTAGGAATATTGTAGCCAGATTCCAGAGTTCCAAGGTCAAGGAAAAAATACAACAAGCAGCCAGAAAAAACAATTCAAGTATGGTGAAACTACAATCAAGATAACACGGGATTTAGCAGCTTCTACACCAAAGGATTGAAGGACTTGAAATATGATATTTCAGAGGTCAAAGGAGATAGGATTAAAACCAAGAATCACCTATCCAGCAAAACTGAGTATAATACTTCAGGGGAAAAGAATGGAATTTCAGTGAAATAGAGGACTTCCAAATATTCTTGTTGAAAAGACCATAGCTGAACAGAAAATTTGACTTTCAAATGCAAGAATCAAGAAAAACATAAAAAGGTAAACAGGAAAGAGAAGCCTTAAGGAACTCATTAAAGTAGAACTGTTTACATTCCTACATGGAAAGATGTTATTTGTAACTCATGAAATCTTTTTCAATATTAGGGTATTTAGTATTTAGGGTAGTTAGAGGGAACATATATGTAGTCATATATGGATATATATGTATATGTATATTATATATGTGTAGGTATATATATGTACATGGGTGTATGTGTGTGTGTACACACACACACACACAAACACACCAAGGGCACAGAGTGAGCTGAATATGAAGGGAAAATACCTTAAAAAATAAAATTTACTGCTAAATGGAATGTACTAAGAGTAAGAGCAAGGGAAAGGTAGAATGTAGCAAATCATCTCACATAAAAGAGGGAAGAAAGAGCTTTTACAATGGAGGGGAAAAATGGGGAGATGAAAGGAAATAAGTGAACCTTACTCTCATGGGATTTGGCTTCAGGAGGAATAGCACACACTCAATTGGATATGGAAATCTATTTTACCCTGCAGGAAGGCAATGGGGGAAGGGAATAGGAGAGGGAAGATAACAGAAGGGACAGCAAATTGGGGAAAGGGATAATCAGAAGCAAACACTATTGTGGGAGGTCAGTTCAAGAGAAAGAATGGAATAAATTGAGGGCAGGATAGGACAGAGGGAAATGTTTGGTTAGTCTTTTACAACATAACTATTATGGAAGTGCTTTGCATTGTTACACATGTATGACCTAT
>CM053770.1:598366720-598469121 GCA_028658325.1 Potorous gilbertii | reverse complement strand
ATAGGAGAGGGAAGATAACAGAAGGGACAGCAAATTGGGGAAAGGGATAATCAGAAGCAAACACTATTGTGGGAGGTCAGTTCAAGAGAAAGAATGGAATAAATTGAGGGCAGGATAGGACAGAGGGAAATGTTTGGTTAGTCTTTTACAACATAACTATTATGGAAGTGCTTTGCATTGTTACACATGTATGACCTATATTGAATTGCTTGTTTTCTCAATGAGGGTGGGTAGGGAGGGAGGGAGAGAAAATGGAACTCAAAACTTTAAGAATGAATGTTAAAAATTGTTTTAGCATGCAACTGGAAATTAAGATATACAGGCAATGGAGTATATAGATCTATTTTGCACTACAGGAAAATAGAGGGGAAGGGGGATGGAAGAAGGGTGGGTAATAGAAGAGAGGACAAACTGGAGGAAGGGTGGGATGGGGTGCATGCTGTTCTGGGGTGGGGTGTGGGGAGAGATGGGGAGAAAATTTTGAATTCAAATTGTTGTGGAAGTAAACGTTGAGAACTGAAAAATAAATAAATTAAGAATTTATTCAATGATAACATTATAAAGAAAAACAACTTTGAAAGACTTTAGAACTTTGATCCATGCAATGATAAACTGTCTGAAAGAATGAAGATGAAACATGTAACTCATTTCTGAATAGAGATGTCCCCAAACTTAAGATGAAGAAAGAGATACATGGTTTTAGACATGACTGATGTGGGAATCTGTTTTGCTGGATTATATAGCTTTGTATGTATTTTATGAATATATACAAATATACATATAAATATATACTAAAAAACTACTTCAGGGGGAAAAATGAAATTTCAATGAAATAGGGAACTTCTAAACATTTTTGGTGAAAAGACCAGAGTTGAATATAAGATTTGACTTTCAAATACAAGAATCAAGAGAAACATGAAAAGATAAACAGGAAAGAGAAGTCATAAGGGACTTGTTGAAGTTGAACTGTTTACATTCCTACATGCAAAGATGATAGTTGTAACTCATGAGACCTTTCTCAGTATTAGGGTAGTTAGAGGGAATATATATATGTATATGTATATGTATGTATTATATACATATAAATGTATTATATACATGCAGGTATATTGTATATGTATGTGCATATATACATATGTGTGTATGTATTATTGTGTATATATATGATATATGTAATAATTATATATATATACAGAGAGAGAGAGGGCACAAGGTGAACTGAATATGAAGAGAAGACAACTAAAAAATAAAATTAAGTGTTGAGAGGAATGTACTGGGAGAAGGAGAAAGGGCAAAGTAGAATGCAGTAAATCATCTCACATAAAAGAGGCAAGAAAGAACTTTTATAATGGAGGGAAAGAGGGGGGCAGTGAGAGGGAATAAGTGAGCCTTATCTTCATTGAATTTGGTTTAAGGAGGGAATAACTCATTCATTTGGGTATAGAAATATATCTTACTCTACAGGAAGACGGGGAAGGAGATAGGAGAAGGAGGATAATAGAAGAGATGGTAGATTGGGGGAAGGGGTAATCAGAAGCAAACACTATTGTGGCGGGGACAGATGAAGGGAGAGAACGAAATAAATGGAAAGCAGGACAGGATAGAGGAAAATGTGGTTAGTCTTTTACAACACAACTGTTATGGAAGTGTTTTGCATGGCTACACATGTATGATCTATATAGAATTGCTTGCTTTCTCAATGAGTGGGGTAAGGAGGGAGAGAGGAAGGGAGAGAATATGGAACTCAGAGCTTTAAAAATGAATGTTAAAAATTGTTTTTGCATGCTACTGAGAAATAAGTTGTATAGGCAATGGGGTATAGAAATCTATCTTGCCCTACACAAAAATAGAGGGGAGGGGGATGGGAGAAATGAGGGGTAATAGAAGGAAGGGCATATTGGGAAGGGGGTAGTTGGAGTGCACACTGTCCTGGGGTGGGGGCAAGAGAGAGATGGGAAGAAAATTTTGAATTCAAAAATCTTGTGGAAGTGAATGTTGAAAACTGAAAATAAACTATATATTTTAAAAAAGGACAACATACACGTTGACTACAATGATGTAAAAATAACAACAGCTACAACAGAATAAAGAAAAGACATGTGGAAGACAGGGGAGGGTGAGAACAAAAGCAACAGGATTTTTTTCTTATTTTGTTTTAAAAGTATGTACTTTGGAAATAAATTTTAAATAAATTGGAAAAAAATAGTTGCTAAGCTCCATTGATTCCTCTTCAGCAATTTCTCTAGCATTTATTCCCAGCACTATTTACCTCTCACCAGGACTATTGTGATGCCCCTTAATTAGATGCCCTGATTCCATTCTCTCCTTTCAATATCATCCTCACTCCCTTTCTGATACAGAGATCTATATACACTATCCTCTTATTAAAGACTTCCAAAGTTCCCCACTGCCTACTGAATAAAGTCCAAGAAGGTGTTCTTGATAATGAGGCCCTCTACAAGCTGATTCCTACTCAATTTTCCAGACTTATTTTAAGTTCTTCCAGTTCTATGTTCTAACCAAAAGTTTGATTTTCTCTGATACCTGTCATTCCTCAATCTCAGTCTGTCCTCTTCTTCATCTACACTATTCCCTATACTTTTCATGGACCCCTTCCACATCTCAACCTACAGAAATTTTTCCCCTTCTTTAAGATCAGGCTCAGAAGCACCTGTTCCAGGAAGCATTCTCTGATTAGAACAACCTAGAATCAGTCCTTCTCTTCAAATCTCACATGCCTCTTTGTTTAAACACCCTTGTGTATTTGTTACATTTTAACTTGTAGTATAGATGACTATGCTTTTTCCCCTTTCTATGACTGAGAGCTCCTTAAAGATGGGGGAGTCTGAGTTCTTTTCACCTTTCTAAGCCTAGCTGCTTTACAACTTGGTTGCAATGGCTGAACTTGTGTCTAGACACTTCTCCTGCCTAAAGTAAACTTAAAAAAGCCTCCATCTCTCCTAGTATTTTTTTGGAGCAATTCAGCTATTGATCATCTATTATGTTCAAGGCTGACTTTACTCATGGTAAATTGCTTTGAGAATGAAAAGTCGTCTTTCTAAATATCTACATCACTAGTACGCAACTAAAAATTAAGCTAACCACTGCCTTCTTTTCAGTAGCTTTCTTTTAAAAATGCATATCCCTGACCTCCATCCTGTCCCACCCCCCCCCCCTTCAGGAGGTAACATGTTTAGTCCCTAACACTTTAAAATGTTATGAGAAAGAGGAAAGAAACAAAGATAGCTCCAGCTTTGAAGCCATGGGAGACAGGGTGAATGGAAGTGTCCCAGAAATAATGAAATCAGAAAGAGGAGCAGGTAATGAGTTTAATTTTGGACAGGCTGAGTTTGAAGTAGTAATGAGACATCAAAGTATAGCCATCCAGCAGGAGTTTGGAGATCAGAAGAGAGATCAAGACTGGAGATCTAAATTTAGGAATCATACGCACAGAGCTGAAACTCTGAAAATGGTAGCAGAAACTGTGAGTAAATGAAACCACCAAAGTAATCTCCTCAATCTCTCTTTCTCCATTGGTTCCTCCCATATTACCTACAAACATGCCTGGAGCTCTAGTGTCTTTAAAAAAAAAAACTTCACCTGACCCTGCCATCCCAGATAATGTTCTATATGTCATCTGTCTTTCACTGACAAAGTCCTACGTAAAATTGTACTCATTGCTTCCATTGACTCAACTCCCATTCACTTCTCAATGCCTGGCAATCTGGCTTCCATTCCCAACATTCAATTGAAACTGCTCTCTCCAAGGTTACCAACAATCTCTGTACCTTAAAATTTTCAGTCCCCATTCTTCTTGACTTCTGTGAAGCCGAGCAAAGTAGGATCTTTTGCTGTTTTTGTTTTAGTATAATCAAGAAGTATAATGCCTCTATATGAATGTGATTAAAGAAGATCTTCCTCACCCTTTGATGGGCCTGCCCATTTAGGGAAGCTTCATTAGGGGAATTGTTTTGTAGGAGGTCCCAACTACCTTTTGTATTTTTCTATTGAGGCACTGGGTCAGAGGGTCATGCCCTCTGGCTCAGAAAAATACTTGAAGGGGGGAGGTGAGGTTTTACTTTGGGGCTTAGTTTTTGGAAGAAATTGTGAGCCAGAGGAGACTCTGGGAAACTGCTAAGGAGCGCCCCTCCCCTTTGAAAACCCAGAGGTTGGTGCTCTGGTAAGGATGTATGGATGTTAATGGTCAGGCAGTTTGGAAGAGCTGTCTGTTGATTTTTTATTTCTCTGAAATTTTGATTTTGATTTTCTCTGATACCTGTGCTTGATTAAAGTGTTTGTTAACCCCCAAAAAGTTGTCTTTCCTTTTAGAGAAGCAGATCAAAGACCCTGTGGTAGCAGGCCCAGCTGTATATGATGGGGTGCTTACTGATACAACTTCTCTGTAGCTTTTTGAAACTGTTAACCTCCTGTGTAAAGACATCCTCCTTCTTCCTTGGGTTTTCATGGTACTGCTCAAGTTAACAAGTATTAAGTATTCACTATGTGCCAGGCACTGTGCTAAACTCTGGGGATACAAAGGAAGACAAAAACAGCCCTTTCCCTGAAGGAATTCACATTCTAATGGACAGACTCCATGCCACAACTATCTTACAAAAAAGATATAGGAAGGTTTGGTTGGAAGAAATCTAGGAGGAAAGGCATTGAGGGGGACTGGGAAAGGCTTCTGGCAGAAGGTAAGATTTGATCTGAGTCCTAGGGGAAGCCAGGGAAACCAAAAGACAGAGATGAGGATGGAGAGCAGTCCAGGCTTCAAGGACAATCAGGGAAGGGGCAACAGGTTGGGAGATACATGAGCAGCAGCAAAGAGACCAAATTTACTAGACCACCACCGGTCACCCCTGGTCCTTTCACCTGTCTAATCCTTCTCAATTGCCTTCAGTAGATCATCATCCATATTTTGTCTCTTTTTTGTGAAGTATTCTCAGGGCACTGTGCTGAACCCTCTACTATTCTTTCTCTACACTTTTTCTTTTGATGATCCCAACAGCTCCCATGGACTAATTATCTTTATACAAGTGAGTCCCAGATCTACATATGAAGTCCTGCTTTCTATCCTGTGCTCTGGTCCTGCATCATCAACTACCCACTGGGCATTTTTGAATGGATATTCCATACACATCTCAAACTTAACATGTGCAAAAATGAAGTCATTTCTTCCCCTGAAACCCACACTTTTCCCCATCTTCTCTGTTTCTGTTAAGGGCACCTCCATCCTACTAGTCATGGTGTTTTACAACTCAGACTCATTCTCAGCTATTCATTCTCCCTCACTTCACATATCTAATTCATTACCAAGTCTTGTTCACTGTACTTTGTCTGTGCTCCTTTTTCTTTACCCACAGTCACCATCTTAATTCACATCTTCATTACCTCTATTCATACTACTGCATTAGATCCCCAATAGGTCTCCTTACCTCCCATCTCTTCCCACTCCAATCTATCCCTCACATGGCAGTTGTCAAACTGATATTTCTAAGTCATAGGTCTGACCAGGTCATTTCTCTGTCCAAGAAGCTACAGTGTCATTGGTAACTTTAAAACAGTTTCAGAAGATTGATAGAGGGGGAAGTCAACTGCAAAGGACAATGGAGGCAATGGATAACGAGGAAGAGGAGCAGGAGCTAGCTCAATACTGCCTTGACGGAACTGATGATTAAATTTTCAGTATAATTATTGACCCCTCAGAATTTGGCAAAGGTTTGATTTCTTGTTTTCTTGATTGTCTAGACCAGGGATGGGGAGCCTGTGACCTCAAGCCACATGTAACCCTCTAGGTCCTCAAGTGCAGCTTTGAGGCTGCAGGGTCCCTATCCCTGATCTAGACTTTAGCAAGTGTCAGAGAAAATGTTAGTGTTGCAAATTAAACTTAAAAGTCTATCCCAAAAGCCTATACTTTTTTTTTTGGCTAGCCAGTTGCTAGACAGAACAATCCTGAAGTGAAGGCATCAGGTGCTAATGATATTTTCAAGAACTTTAACAGTAAATGGGACAGTGTCTTAATAGACTACAAGAACTGAGGGAGTCAGCATGGCACAGTAGATAAGGTGCTAGGGTTTGGAATCAAGAAGACCTGGGTTTGAATCCCTCCTTAGACATTCACTGTGTGCCTCTAGGTAAGTCTAACCTTTCTCAGTCTCAATTTCCTCATCTGTAAAATAAGCATAATAATGGTTCCCATAGTGCTTGGTGCATAGTAAGTGCTATACATATGCTGTCATCATCATCATCATCATCACCATCATAGGCTGTCGTTGGAATCAAGTGAGATAACATATGAAGTCCTTTGTAAAACCTTACTTTCTCCTACCGCTTCTTCTCACTGCCTCTGAGGTCAAGGTCCTCTTTGAGAACAAAGGATAAACCACAACATAGAACACTAGGTCATGTGTCTGAGGCCAAAGGAGAGTCAGAAAAGGAATCTGGCACAGATCAAAAGAACAAAGTCTGAAGAAAGAGTTAAGGCAGCATTTATGTTTCAATGTGAGCCCTCTGCTTCATGTTAGGTGAGCAGGGTGGGTGAGGCTGGTCGCCCCACACAGCCTTTGTTCTTCTAGATGAGTAGCAGCTGTAGACTGCTTCAGCTACTCATTACCCCTCCTACGTGGGAGGCAAGTGTGCCAGTGGACTACATCAATAATCCAACCAGCCTTCCCTTGTCTATGGTCTCTTGCTGCTAAGCTTTCCTTCAGCTCCTCTGATTGCTCTTTGCCCAGATCTTATGTATGTATGACTGGAGGCCTATAAAAGCCTATACGTTGCCTGAGGGTCACCTAGTTAAGTACTGAGAAGCTCATCTTTAGATTAAGGTGCTGAATATTTTGTCCACAGCTATTATACTCAAAGCAAAAGTTGTTTGGTTCTTTTACTCTCAAAGTTTAAGTTTTGAAAGTGTTGTGATCTGTGTCAGTGGAGGGGGAATACAAACTGATAAAAGTATAAGGCCTTAAGGTACTAGTGATTGCATAGAACTTATAAAATCACTTATTCCTCTGCTCAACCCTTGAAAAGGGCTCCTCATTATTGTTGAGTCATTTCAATTGTATCTGACTCTCCATGACCACATTTGGGGTTTTCTTGGCAAAGACATTGGAGTGGATTGCCATATCCTTCTCCAGTTCATCTGACAGATTGGGAAACTTAGGCAAACAGGGTTAAATGACTTGCTCATTTAACAATTATTAAGTGTCTGAGGCTGGATTTGAACTCAGGTCCTCCTAACTCCAGGCCCTGAATTCTAACTACTGTGCCATCTAGCTACCCAAAGGGCTCCTCATTGACTATTAAATAGAATCACAAAATCCAATTGTTAGAAGGAAGTTCAGTGGGCATAGATAGTCCAACTCATACATGAGAGGAATCTCTATTATAACATACCTGACAAATGGCTGTCTGGCTTCTGCCTAAGGATCTCGAAGAAGGGGGAACCCACCAGTTCTTTTGGATGGCTCTGATTGTTAGGGAGTTTTTCCTGACATGGAAACTAATTTGCCTCTTGCAACTTCTATTCACTATTCCTGGTTTTGCTTCTAGAGATTAAATGGAACAAATCTCTTCTCTCCTTCACATTATATCCTTTCAAAGATGGCCCTTCTGGCTGCCAAGATTTTTCTTTTCTCAAACAAGTCCAATTACCTCAACCAACATACCTTTGACATGAGCTCAAGGCCCTTCACCTTCCTTGTTCTCCTTTGAACAATCTAAAACCAATGAATCTTTCTTAAGCCATGAAACAGAACAAGGCACAATCCTCCAGATGCAGCCTACAGTGGAACTTTCCTATCTCTGTTCCTGGAAGAGGCCCAAATTCTACTGTAGTAGCCCTGAAGACCATCCACAATCTGGCCGTATTCTACCATTCTGATCTTATCTCATTGCACCTTCCTCTAATTGCATAGGCATGCAGGACAGACCTGAAGATTTCCATCCCCTATGTATGCCCCACACTGCTCCTTCTCTGGACATTTGTTCATACTGTTCTATGCCTGGAATATCCTTCCCCCCTCTCCACCTGTTGAAATTCTACCCATCTTTAGACCCAGTTCAAATGCCATGTTTTTCCATGAGGTCTCCACCAATCCCTCCAGTAAGCGACAATCGTTCCCCACCTCAGACCTTGAAAAGCGCTGGGTCTGCCCCTTTACTTTTCACTTAACATGTTATCATTTGTATTGTAATTATTTGTGTTTATAGTGCACACCAAGAGGGCAAGAGTGATACCTAAATCTAACCTTCGTATTTTTCCTAATGACCACCTCACAATGTTTGTAGAAGTTGAAATGGGCAACCTCATACTTTGGCCATGACCCGTTCCTCTGAAAAGATCAAAACATCTGTAGATTGGAGCCTTGGCCACCCTCCTCCCATTCTGGATGAGAAAGAAATGGCAAAGATCCTCTTTCCAAGTCAATGGGACAAAGAACAAAAGGATGGAAATAGTCTGATTATTTCCAACTGCTCATACGCATATAAAACCCATGTGAAAAATACATTCTTTTCACACTCACCCCACCCCCACCCCAGGGCACGGAACAAAGTCTAAATTTATATTTGTTCCCCGGAGCATAAAGAGATGTTCAGCTGGGGTTGCAGAAATATTCCCCCCAGTTTCATCCAATCATGGCCCTCTGTTCTGTTGCTTAGCCAAGGGTATTTTAATGTGACAATATAAACAGGTATAACCACCAAGGTGCCATGTAACCAAGGGTAGCAGTTCAGATCCTGTCAACAGTTTGGACCCCAGGGCATATGGCTGTCAATCAACCAGTCCCCACCCCTACCCTCCAGCCCATTTTGTCATGGTTACATACTGGATTCTATTATCTAAGAGCATGATTCACTCAACTTTGAGGCTCATCCCCGCTACCTACCTGGCATACGCCTTTCCCTTCCTTTCCCACTGCCTCATTTATCTACCTTTACTTCTCATCAGGATTTCAACTCACATTTTAACTTGATTCAACTTCAACTAGTGAGTAGTAAAAGTAGAAATAACTACATAGAATATTCAGTCTTTGGAAGATGATACCATGAAATACTGATTAGACATTTGACCTTGGAGCCAGGAAAACTGAGATCAAGTCCTGCCTGCCTCTGACACATATTCCCTTTTTCACCCTGGGCAAGTCACTTAAGCTCTAGGTGCTCTAGACAACTCCTTAACACTATAAGATATAAAGAAAGTATGGACTTGTACTGGTAGAGGAAGCTTTGCCATCTATGATTTCTCTCTACAAAGGAAATCACAGGCCCAGTGAAATGTACATGTTTCATTAGCGCCTAGATTCACCTTCTCCCAAAGTAGACACTTCTTTCAGACTGGAGTCTGTCTCTCCTTCTTTTTAGGCTTTTAACCACTAAGTGTGGTTAATCTGGAAATCCAGTGTCTTATCTTAAACCTCCACTCTTCCTACGAAACAGGAGGTGAATACAGGTAGCTATCCTACGACTGGGTTAGAAAGCACTGTAGAGCCTTCCTTCAGTGATTCTCAGGGTTGCAGTTTCATGAGAGAGTGGATGACACAGTGTATTTCATGATACAGTGGAGTGTCAAGATCTCCACTCTGCCTAGCAAGCATCTGCTCATACAACTCTGTTTCCCTTTAGCCCTAAAACTGAGACAAGGTACTGCTGCAGTGCTCCCAAAACCAAATGCTATAAAATCTAATGCCAAGAATGGAGGGGAAGGGAGAAGGCAGCTGCAATTCAGCTGCCACTGTTTCTTCCCATTCCTGTTTTCTCCCCTCCAAGTCAATGCTTGGACATGTGTCTGACATAAGTACCCTCTTCTCTCTCCCATATCAACCAGGGAGACCAAAAGGCTAAGATCCTTTCCAGTTCTAAGTGGATAATCCTCTGAAGCTATATTAGAGCTTTGACAGGAAGCTGGAATGTCTGTTACCTCAAAAGTTAAAAGGGGACATATACAGTAGAAGACATCAACAACATAGACTAAGCTTGATGTCTCTTCCTAAAAATGAAAATTGTCCCAAAATGGAATACGCTACCTCTAGCATTTATATAGCACTTACTACGTACTAGGTACTTCACAATTACTATCTCATTTGGTCCTTACAACGCTGGGAGGCAGATACTGTTATTACCTTCATTCTACAGATGGGGAAACTGAGGCAGCGGCTAAATGACTTGCCCAGAATCACACAACTAGTAAGTATCTGAGGCCTTATTTGAATTCTGGTTTTTCTGCCTCCATGTCCACCACTCTATCCACTGCACGAAATAACTGCCTTTTGAGAGGTGATGACTTTTCTTCCATCCCTGGAGGTCTTCATGCAGAGGCTGAATGACCATTGTCAGCTGTGTTACAGTGAGGATTCTTTTGGTTGATGGGCAAAAGGACTAGTCGGCCTCTGAAATCCCTCCAAACCATCAAAACAGTCCAGGATTTTTCCTTTGTCCTGGGATAGGGGAAAAACTGTGGATGTCTCCAGCCCAAGAAAATTTGTTACAAATTTTCATAGGAAAGGGTAGTCCTATATATTTATAGCTCCTTAGTTTCTAAACACAGCAATATCCAGCATTAGAACTAGTATAAAGTAATGTTAAATGTCTCATTCTCTCTAGGGCTTAGGTTTTTCTCCTTAGAAAGGCACAGGGGAATAATTTGGGTTTATTCAGTTGTATGTAAGTAGGCAGACTGGCTTAGGATGCTTTACTATCACACAGCTAGAAAGACTAAGGGGAGGAACAGAAAATGACTCTAGCACCAAACACTAATAATATTAATGCTATTACTAATAATAGCATTTATATAGTGCTTTAAGGTTTACAAGACACTTTGCATATATAAACTCATTTGCTCTTCACAATAATTCTAGGAAGTAGCTGCTATCTACTTTAGTCCCATTTTACAGATGAGGAAACTGAGACACAGAGAGTCTAAGTGACTTGACTAGAGTCATACTGGGAGTATCTGAGGTTGAATTTGAATTAAAGTCTTCCTGACTCTAAGTTCCACACACTCATAACTGACTTGGGATTCTGATTTTCTATAATATAGAACAATCCCATATATAAAACAACCAACTCTGAAAACACATTGGCAGGAGTTCAAGGATCAGAGCCTGAATCAGTAGGGTCACTATAAATTCCCTGTCCTAGAATTGGTATGGCTATTTCTAATTTAAAAAAACAAACAAACAAAAAAACTTCATTCCACTATCTCTCCTTTAAATCTGGTCTTTCCCAAAAAGGCAACAGGAGGTTCTCATCAGAGAAAAAAATGGTTAAGGATGTTCATGGGAGGGAAGAATGTGGTTCCTTGCCAGGAATGTGCTGGAGAGGCACTAGTAATAACATTCTTTGCTTTTTATACTCTTTCCATCAAGGCTTCTTAAGCACAAGATGGTAAGCAGTTGGGTCTCCCCTCTGAAACTTCCCCACCCCACACCACATGGAGTTTCTTTTTTTTTTCCATCCTTCTATTCTGGATTTTGGCACGTTTGTTCTATGAAACCATCCAAAATAAAATAAAACTGTTTTTAGGTTTTAGCATATCTGGATTGCCAAATAACAATAAGAACTTACTTCAGCATTAGTGCCTTTGGGTGTAGTCCTGTATACCCAGGGAGAAGGAGGAGAAATGCTATTTCTGTCTTAAAATATTTTGCATTAATCTGAAGTATCCATAAATCAGAGCTTTGCTTACTATAACTAAGTTTCTTTAGCATTTCTAGGTTCCTCCCTGTTTGAAAAGAAAACAATCAATCCTAGTGAAGTCCCTTACAGCCAGGGCATTTTGATGCTTAATGGAGCTGGGGTGAGGGACTTCCATTATACTCTGGGTTCTGGGTCAGTTTCTTTCCTTCTCCTACATCATAATGCAGATAACCTAAGTGTAGAGACTGATGCAGCCTCATGCTTATAACATGACTCTCTCCAGCCTCAAACTAACCAATTCCCACTTAACATCTTCCCATATTTTTTGATTGGCATATAATAAGTGTTTTAAAAAAGATTTTTCAACCATTGATTCATTCATTCACTCTTTCATCCATCCATCCATTCATTCCTGGAAATGATCAAGATTTACATGTTCTCTACAATGCCCCTCCAGTGTTTTTTGTTCAAATGCCTCCTGAGATTCTCCAGACCTTGGTTCAGCCCTATGCAGAAGACTATAGGACTTAACGTTAAAAGAGACTTAAGAGATTATTTAGTCAAATGCTTTCATTTTACAGGTGGAAAAACTGAGGACCAGGAAGGGGGAAATGATTTGATCAATATCATACAGGCAGTAACAGAGTTCAGATTTGAACCCATGATCTCAGACTCCAAATCCCATGTATGAATGTCTGCCACACCTTAATATAAGCTTCATCTTACGATCAGTCTGAAGCTCTATAGCCATCAAGCAGGACAATGTGAAGACTTTTCAAATAGTCTTGTCAACACTAGCCTTGGGATTGATTGATGGTCCAGTGAGATTTCATGTGGGCCCCTGTTCCTAGGGAGTCATGCGTATTGCTCATCAGGGCCCAGGCCAAGGCTTTGTGCACTTCTTCAGCTTCTGGTTGGCACTGATTGGGATTCAGTAACTCCTCATCTCCTTAAATCTTCCACTTTGGCTGCTGCTGAGCAACCTTTCTGGGATCCCAAGGGCTAAGGTCACCAGTGGGGTGAGGAGCACAATTTTGTACATAAGCTATGGGGATTTCACTGTATATAATCCCCAAAGTGAGAGTGCAAATGGGAAAGTAGAAATAAATATATCTCGCCTACAAAGTGCCTCTTAATCAGCCAGGTCTCCCTTTGGAAGGAGCCTGTTCAATGATCCTTGGGAATTACTGTATTTAAAAGAATACAGTATTCCCCAAAGCAGAACATAGCAGGCAAAGAGGTAGATTAACATTATTTTTAATATTTTTAATACAGCAGGAGGTCAGTGATCAAAAAGGTGATGACTGGTTAAATAGATGATCAAATAGGCAATTGGGATGGCTCTGGCCTTTGTGAAAAGGGGATTCAGAAGTTTAACCTTTTTTAGGCCGTTCCCAAAGGGTTGACCATCTCAGGAGCCAGAATGAGTATTACCTAGCAACTAGATACACAGTAATAAGTTCCAAGTTCATTAAAACCCACAGGCAGCCACAGCCTCATCTTCATTGTCCTCTGTCCAAATGGAAGAGAAGTATGCTCTTTATGTTCATTAAAGCAAAGCTTTAACCACGAAATATATTTTTTCTAACAAAGAATTCAAAATGCTTCATATATCTTGGGAAACTGAAGCACAGAGAGGTAAGACCCAAGATCATACAAAGAATAAAGTAATATGGTAATGGAAAGAATATGCAAGAGTTCTGGAGGCAAAGGCCCTAGGTTAAAATCCTGCCCCTGCCACTTCCTACCTGTACGACCTTAGATGAGCCATTTAACCTCCAAAGATCTCTACCTCTTTATATTAAAAAACAAACAAACAAACAAAGGAGTTGGACTAGATGAACTCTGAAGTCTCTTCTAGTTCTAAATTATCATATATGGCAAAACATGGTTAAAGAACTCAGGAACCTTGACTCCCAGGCTAGAACCATTTTCCCCAAATCTGAGTACTTTAAAAAAAATTGATGTTTTTATTATGTCTCTTGTTTTCATTGCATGCTACAAAAATCAGAGGGCTGGGTAGCAAGCAGATTGATACCCAGTAATGTCAAACTCAAACAAAAACTGATTCTTGCTGGCTGCCTATTGACTTAGAAAACCACAAATTCACAGTTTCTATGGTGTAGTACATTTTTGCTTTGTTAAACATTTCCCAGTTACATTTTAATCTGGTTCAGGAAGTATATTGGAGTTTTACCCCAGGGGAAGGCCTGAGTTTGATGCCTCTGCAGTAGATATTGAGGGTTGGAGGCTGGGGCCTTATAGGATCCAATTCCACCTCCACTATTTACTAAGAAGGAAGCTATGGTCAGTCAATGGCAGAGCTATGTTTCTTCCAGCTCTGGAGCCAGAGGACCTAGGTTTGCATTCTATCTCTGATACCTGTGTCATTCTGGAGAAATGATTTCATTTCCTTGGGCCTCAGTTTCCTCATCTATAAAAAGGGTGGGTTGATGTAGATAGCCTTTGAGTCCCTTCCAAGTCTAGGTCTACGACTTTTTGACTCTTTTTTACTCATCCTCTAACCTAGTCTTCTTGCCCCCCTCATCAACCAGTGTGCACTAAAGGTATAGAAATCATTTTTATAGCAACTAGGGTAAAATATAATAATATTTATTATAAAGATAAATCTATTATAATTTATTATATATTCATACAATTTATTATATATTTATATAATGTTTATTTTAATTCATAATTTATAATAATTATATATTTATATAAATTTAATATAATCATAAAACCTCAAAGTTAGAAGGGACTTCAAAGGTCATCTATTCCAACTCTTAGATAAAGTTTGAATGTCTTCTATAATATTCATGATTTGTTTCCAGGAAGGAAAAATCTGTTGGGGAGTGGGTAGAAAGGTAGGAGGGGATGACTGAATGCATTTCACAGTCAAACAGAATTGCTTTTTGGATTATCTGTTTTTCACTGCCTATGACACAGATACTTCACCCAGTGCCCTTTCCATGAATACAGGAAACAAAGAATCAACTCTTTATACGGAGGGTCTGATTGATTGCTATATACACAATAAAGAATCATCTGGGGCTATTTTGGATAATCAGATGAACCAAACACGTCCAGACTAAGGCTCTGGGTAAAGTGTAAACAATTTGGTCTCCTGACACAGTAGCTTCCAAGTAACTTCCCCTCCTGACAAATGATTAGCACAGACCAATATATTAAACTGCATCCATCTGCAGAGTCACCTTTCCCAAAGCAACCACTACCTCATTATTCTAGGTAACTGCTAGAGAATCCAAAAACCACAAAAAGATACTATCAACACATGCCTCCTGGGGTGTATAAAAATCCATGGCCAACTACTTATGTTGTTTTTCTTCATAATTTTTTAAAATTTCCTTTTAAAAAATTATATAGTATCTTTTGGTTTTATATCACTTTTATTTATACATAAATTTCATTCCTCTCTAGGCTGCATCCATGACTCTCCACAGGCCCTTGCCTACCAAGCCATAGAAACCTCTTTACCCTGAAAGTTCACTCCAGCCCTGAACGACTTTTCACATTGTAAATATTCCTATCCTTTCCACATCTCATTCTAATCTGCTAGCTCCTCTCAGAATCTCCGTTTTAAGGAGGTCCAGGCCAACGTGTCTTCGTTGCTCTCCAGATGTTAGTCCTGACTCTCTATGAACTTTCTCCACTATGGCCCCATACCACCACCACCACCAAACCTTCCTTTTCAGCTTATTTTTACGTGCTGTCCTCCCCTCATTAGAACATAATGAGGACATGGTCTGTATTTCTTTCTGCTTGGCTTTGTGTTCCCAGTGCTTGGTGTATGGTCAGTGCTTAATAAGTTCTTATTGACTTGACCAGACTTGAGATTTCTCCCACTTTTCCCCTCAGATAACAAAAAATAAAACAGAAAAGGGGGTGGGGGAAACTAGTGACTGTATCCACCATTCTACCCATATTACCAAATTATTTAACAATAACACGCCATTACATCCATATGTATCAGTAAGCACCCCAACATACATGGGGGGCCTGCTATCACAGGTTCTTAGATTTGCATTCATAAAATGAAAGGTGACTTTTGAGGGGTTAACAATCACTTTAATCAAGCACACATATCATTCTTTTAACCAAGCACATATATCATTCGCCTAATTCAGGGGAGTCTGCACCCTGAACTTCAAAGAAAATACAGAGAAATCAAAAAGTCAACAGACACGGCTTCCTCTGCCTGAATTCAACAAACAATTGGATCTCAAGTGTCTGACCATAGTTACCTGAGAGGGAAGCACAACATCTGGGTTCTCAAACTGGGGGGCTCCTTAAAATGACTTCCCAGAGTCCTCTTCTGGCACTCAAACCTTTTTGCCCAAACTAAGCCCCAAAGTAAAACTTCAATTCAAAAGTTATACCTTTTCTAGAGCCAGAAGGCATCACAATCCTTGAGAACCAGTGCCTCACTAACAAAAGTTTTGGGCCTTCCCACAAATCCTCCCTAATCAAACTACCCTTAATGGGAAGATCCATTAATGAATGGGGAAGATCTTTAATCACATTAAAATAATTAACAATACAAATATATATACTGTTTCTAGTTAAAGAATCTCTTGTTTCTGTGCTTTTCTCCTTGTAAAGACCCTTGATTGATAAAGGCAAGATTCAATCAGAGGCACTTGATTATACTAAAACAAAAACGACAAAAGAACCTATTTTGATTGCCATCAGACCATATAACACAGTTTTTCAACCATATTCCTCTTTAATACCAATTCTTTGTTTCCACAAAGAGTGCCATTATAAATGCTTTGGAATACTCTGGAGCTTTGCCTCTATCTATCAAACCCATGAGAGATATGCATAGTAGTGGAACCTTTGGGTCTTCATCATTCCATACTGATGTCCGGAAAGATTGAACCAATTGACTTCTTAGACCTTAAGCTATAAGATTATAAACTTCATGGGGGGCCATGTTTTAAATATCATTACTACCTTCCTGTTACTAGCACAGTCCTCTGTCTGTAGTAGACACATCATAAGTACTCGTCTAACAGAAGTGTTTTTCCCCCTTTGCTACTTCCTACAACATTTAGCACAGTCCTCTTGGTTCTGGGTTGTCCATAAATGCTATTGGCTCTGAATTTCCCAGGAGACTGAAAAAAGGTAGCAGAGCAAATAGAGATTTTTCATCTCAAGGTTCAATGTTACTGTTCTGTCTAGGCTAGGCAAACTCTCCCTTCTTAGCTTCCTTCAAGACTGAGTTCAAATCCTACCTTCCCCAAGAGACCTTTCTGGGTCTCCCCTGTTCATGCCCTCCTTTTGAGATTACCAAGATTCTGAAATTACTACATACATACAACATACCCCACCTTGCACCTTTGTGAGCTCTTTGAGGGGAAGGATTGTGTTTTTGCTTTTTTTTTTTGTATCATCAAAGCCTGGCACATCATAAGTGCTTAAAAATGTTTGTGACTGTAGAGTCAACTGAACTATTTGTATGATTCTGCTGACATGAGTATAGGAAGATTTCTGCCTTTCTAAGTCACCCAGTGAAGGGAAATTAAATCTGTCTCAGGTCAATAATGCTAAAGTAGGCCAGTACCAAGAACTGAACAGAGAATTATCACTTTTCTCTCTGGGCATATACAGACACATAAGACTTTGTGGATTTACTTTTTCCAAGAAGAATCCTATTGTTAGTGACTTCCTTATAGGATCATATTGTAGCCAGCCAACACCTACTTACAGAGAAGGGGAGGAATCCAAGATTAAAAAAACAACACACAGCCAAATACTTAATTGAAAAATAGATCCTCTGTTTTTCCCCTAGGCTAGATATGGTATCAGATGTACTTCTGCATTACCTGAAATATGGAAAGTATTAGTGGAAATGAAGAGGAACTTCATGATAGGATCTGACAGCGCCTTTGGAGTTTACTAATGAAAAAAAGGAAAGAGAAAAACATGGCCAAAGGAGGCACAACTTCAGGCAGGCCAGAAAGGGAAAGTAGAACAAGAACATTCGATTTTGTTTTCTGGTGTTTCTTAATTCATTTAGTTCTGCCTTTGGAAGATTTTGTTCCATGTTTTGTATGCTTATAGATAGTTAAGTGGTTCAGGAGACTGAGGGCTAGGACTGGAGTTGGGAAGACCTGAGTTCAAATATGACTTCAGATAATTCGTAGTTGTGTGACCCTGGGCAAGTCACTTAATCCTGTTGACCTCAGTTTCCTCATCTGCCAAATGATCTGAAGAAGAAAATGGCAGACCACTCCAGTAGGAGATCACAAAGAGTTGGACATGATTGAAAAATGATTGACCAACAGCAATAAAACCACAAGAGGCTGGGCACTACTGAGCTAACTTCTGTGAAAGTGCCCTAAAAAGTGAGATGTGTCCACAAGTCATATGAAAAAAGTACTTTAAATTACTAGAAATTAGAGAAATGCAAATTAATGAGGTTCCATCTCACAGCCATCAAGTGGCTATGATGACGGAAAAGGAAAATGATAAAGGCTGAGAGGAAAGTGGGAGAATAAGTACATTAATGTGCTACTGATGGAGCTGTGTACTTGTTCAACAGTTTTGGAGATCAATTTGCACTAGGTGCAAAGGGCTAGAAAACCCTATATACCCTTTGACCCATAAAGCACAGGTCTATCAATGGCATTCCAAGAGAAGTTATGAGAGATATAGCTTATCATGCTGACCTTTTGACCCAAATCCTCTAGTGTTCTCTGTGCCTCAAGCCTTGATCAACTTATTGCATGGTGCATCAGTAAGAAAACATTTATTAAGCCCCTACAATGTTCCAGGCACTATGCTAACACTGAGGATACAAAGAAAGGCAAAAAAAAACATACCCGATTTTCTCCCTAGGCACAAACACAGCCACCTAGAAATATAACAACCCTGTAAGCTTTAGTTATCTGATGCAAAGAGGTCTCACCTAGCTCTAAGGGACAAGGGGGTCTATCAGTAGCAGAGAAATGGATCAGTTTAAAATACCTGCTCAGAGAGTCTGCTTCTACTGGCTTAACTGTTTCTTTCAGGTACTCTCAGAGTTTGAAAGAGATGATTTCTTGCAGGTCTTGGGGCTGTTTCACAAGGCTTCACTTACTGACCCCACAAGTCAGCTACTGGGATGACTAATACCAGCAAAAAGAGAGTTTATATTCTAATTGGGAAAACCCACACATAAAAGGAAGCTGAAGAGGGGAGAAGAGGGATGAAGGTAGAGAAGTACAGAGTACAGCCTGGTGAGAGAAATGAAGAGGTAACTGGCCTCCTTAAATGGAGATTCTTGGAGGAAGCATCTGCCTGCAGGGAGAGACCACAGGGGTGGAGGGTTCTTCCCATATGTGAATACCAAGGATGCAGCCATCTTTTAGGATGAAGAGATTTCTGGGTCATGGTGGAGAAAGATGGAGGACCACAACCTCGTAAGAAATGAAGATTTCTCCACTCAGTCTCTCGCAACCCCTTCTAAAATCAGAGTGGTTTCCCATACTGCTCGTTGTTTGTCCTTTCTTCTCAAAGAGGACCATGATATCAGGGAGGCAATGCCATGACATGCAAGTGAACTGGATTTAAGTGAGGCAGGGATGTACAATATCCCCAGCCTCACTTTCTTCTCCAGAGTCATCTGGGTCTAGTGGCAAGATATAACTGATTATGTAGAAATGGGAATGAGTTCCTAAAAATATTTTTTTTCCTTGAAGGTCTTTAAAGTTTAGAGAAATATGATACTGTTGTTTTGCATTGTAAATTTTGTTTATATTTTAATAGAAAAAAAGATACATTACAAAAATACTTTTTCTCAACATTTTTGACTGCCCAACTGAAAGATATGTTTTTGAATGGAAGTCTTAGCATTAACTCCTTGTTCTAGGCTTCATCTAATGACAGCAAAACCTCTTAGTTCAAATTCAGCACTGGAAGGAGAAGAGGCACTGGCAAGTCACTGAACAGTTAATAAAAGAGGTTTACTTTGCCCTAACACAGTGAGGACATACAGCAAATATACAGCTGTTGTTGTTTTTGAAGAGGACCAGTGGTATCATGTGGTGATGTACTTGCTCATGAATTGGATTTAAGTGAGGCAGGACTGCATAAAGTTGTCAACCTCACTCTCTCTTCCAGAGTCACTGAAGTCCAGTGGCAGGACAAAGTCAGGATAACTGATGATGGTTAAAGAAGCAGTAGATCACGTTGGCATTTTCCATGTTTGAGCAAGCTCTAAGCTCACCACAGCACCTGCTTCAGGTGCCTTCATGGACATTCATTGGAACAAATTGTTCCCATCTGCCCATTCTTCCAGGGTAAGTCTTCATATGCTTGGAGTAGACATCCCCCTAATTCATGGATGACCTCACTAAGATTAGAAGGACTTATCAATGGGTTGACTTCAGGATGATGAAATTTTTGGCCATAAATCTCTCAAATATCAGGTAGTAAATTGTAAATAAGATGCTATCAGAGATGATAGAGGGGGCACTCATCATTGAAAGCACAGAGCTTTCAAATATCTAGGTCACTATATTTTCTAACAAGCCCATCATAATTTTAAGATATCCATTGACTTGGGAGCAATGGTCTGTTCCTATGTTCTGGCGTCTTCTATACTTAACAGAAGAGTTAATTATAGTAATATGAAGTAATGAAAAGGAAGCAAATACTAGTTGATGAGATTAAAGAACACTGATCAAATATAAACCTGAAGGGAAATGTACTCCCCTCCCTCTTTTTCCACACATCTAAATGAGGGTATTGTCCAATGTTTGTACAAGGCTGAATAAAAGGTCACCAGACCTACCCTCACTGTGAGAACCAGTCACTTTTCTGCCAACTGCTGGCTTCTGTGGGATGAGATTATTTAAGGCTCTTTACAAACACTCTGAGAACAAATATCTGCCTACATATTATTTAGTCTCTTAACTATTTTTATCCATGAAACAAATATTTGTTGAGAGTCTACGATTACAATTCAGGTAATCTCTCCCCTAGACAATCAAAAGATAAGGCAGCCCATGTCTTGTAGAGACATTAGTTTGGGACTTGTTGGTTGTTTGTCCTTGTACCTGAAGAGGACCATAACATCAGGAATGTGATGCCATGAACTGCAAATGAATTGGATTTAAGTGAGGCAAGGCTGTGCAAAGTCACCAGCCTCACTATCTCCTCCAGAGCCATCTGGGTCCAGTGGCTATATATGGATCAGAATGACAGGAGATGGCTCTGGAAGCATTGGGTGTCCTTGGACTTTTTGAATTAAGGTCTTTCTCACCTCTTAGTTTGTCTGAGACAACTGCCATTCAGTGATTAAAGCAAGATAAAGTTTGGGCCTAGGGTCATTAAGAAAGGCAGAGCCAGGACATAGAACCCAAAGTCAAAATCCAGAGTGCTAACTAGTTGTATAATACTGAGCATCAGGTCACCATTCACTTCCTCAGTTCTCAAGTAAGTAGGTTAGAAGACCTAAAAAAATCCTTTTATAGACCCGATGGACATTTGATCTCATCTATGACCCTGGGCAATCCTTTCCTAGTAATCTACATATTCTCTATCTTTTCTACTGCTTCTGTTCCATGAAACTGTGGCAGAACTTTGGTTACTGGGTAAAGGTATGATACATCACACTCAAATTTGTAGAGCGCTTTAGAGTTGGCAAAGCACTTTCTTGTCAACCAGCCTCCAAGGTCTGCTTTTGACCATGAGCACCATTTTACAGATCAGAAAGAGGTTGGGAGGTAGAGGGGGCAGGAGGTACACCTTCAGTGGATCATGGATAAGAGCTGGAATGAACTTCAAAAACCATCTAATCCAATGACATCATTTTACAGACAAGGAAACTGAGGTCCAGGAAAGTGAAGTAATTTGTCCAAGGTCACACAGGAATTGAGCATGAATGAATGAATAAAAGCACTCATTCCACATTTGCTGGTCCTCTAAGTGGTGCCATAGTTCGCAGAGCACCAGGTCTGAAGTCAGGAAGATCATCTTTTTGAGTTCAAATCCAGCCTCAGACCCTTTTATAGCTGTGTGACCCTGGGAAAGTCACTTAATACTGTTTGCCTCAGTTTCCTCATCTTTTAAATTAACTAGAGAGGGAAATGGCAAACTACTCTAGTGTCTTTGTCAAGAAAGCCCCAAATGAGGTCCCAAAGAGTCAGGCATGACTGAAAAACAACCAAACAACAATAACAAAACATTTGCTATGTGATAAGCACTAAGGATACAAAGAGAAAATTAAGACAGGCTCTGCTCTCAAGGAGTTCACAGTCTAATTGGGAGACTACATACACACACTTATCAACATGTACGTATTGTCTATATATACATATGTGTGTGTTTATATGGAGAGATTATATAAATACATATTGAGAAAGACTATATATACATATATACACACATACATACACACATGTGTGTATGCATGCCTATAGGGTCAATCAAAGGCCTTGCTGGTTCTAAGAGTGCAGCTGAAGGGCAGATGTCAAGTTCCAGGCATCCTTAGGGTGTACCAACAAATCAGATGGCAGTGCCTAGGGATGTAGAGGGTGTATGTAGTGAAAGGTCAGGTGGTAAGGTCTGGTAGTCCTCCATTTTACAAATAATTGATTCCCTGATCATCCAAGAGTAGCCATATCCTTTTGACAAGGTGTTGGAGGGAGGAGTAGGCTTGTATAGAGGTCTAGTCTCCCACCCTTAAGAACCAGGGAGTAACCGTAAGGTTAGAATGCAATGGGAACTCTGAGTTCCCTCCTGTAGAGTAGGGGACAGGAAGTCAAGGTCTAGCCAGGAAGGGGAAAGAGAAAGAGAACATTGATAGGAAGGTTGAGGGTAAAGGGTTTCCTGCAGCTCCTGTCTCTGGCTGTGAACCAGAGGATGGAATCTGGATCTGCTGTGTTACACAAACAGGCCAGGATTGTGGAAGAAGGAGGGTGTCAGAGGCAGGATTTCCACCCAGGTCCTCTGATTTTGAGGCCCATGTTCTTCCCATTGCACCATGCCTCTGAGCCTCTGATAATCATACCCTTCCTAATATCTCTGCCTCCCTGATGCCATTCTCATCCCCAGGCTGAAGGCCTAAGGCAGGCTATGCATCATGAAAGGACTTGGGAAGGTAGACCTAAGAGGATAGAAAGGTCTCAGTATCCTAGGCAAATCCTGGTCTGGGCAAGCTGCATTCTCTTCCCCCACCTGTTACAGCTTGGGGCATAGTCCTAGACTAGTAATTCTGTGCAAGATCCATCTCTATCACTGTCTCCTATCCTTCCCAGTAGATTTACATTAGACAGAACTCACCAAGGCTGCCACAAAAAGTCTGATCTTATGACAACATGGTCAGTTGATATGAACATCTATCTGGGTCACCAGTGTTAAGATCCAAATGGAAATGTTTCAGTAACAGAGAGTCAATACATTTCTTTTCAAATGCACATTGACATAAAAAGGGAGGAGTAGTTTTTAAAATTTTTGTGGGGGTCATCTGAGAGTGTTCCGCAGGGTAACTATGAGGGATAAGTCTCTCACCATGTACAATCTGTTACACAGGTTTAAAACCAATTTATTTTCATTCTTGGCTTTCATAGGCTGTTCTAAATATCCAGTACCAGAGAGATAAGAATACTGGTCATCATACTACATTTGTAAGTGTGGACTGAAATGGGTCGGAGGAAGGGGAAAGTTCCAAGGGCCATGGGAGTATGCATACATATCTGATTACAGATAGGCACAAATAATAGAATCCTATGAATTAATTGATAGCTTTACCTACTGAGAACATCTCCATCTTAGAGCTCCTGTTTCAGACTGATTGGGTTTGCCAATAACCTTCATCAAGTATATATTGAAAAGGAGACTGAGCAAAGAGGTAGGAGTAAAGAAGATGGCTATAATGGTATAAACAATCTTTTCCTGGAGGGTTTGCCACTTAAATCTATGACTGTTTTTCAGTGCCAGGGAGGTATCCTTGGTGGCCAGTGTCGTGTGGAAGCAGAGAAGCTGCGGGACACAGGGTTCAAGTGCTCCCTTAGGAACATGAGTTGTAGCTTTCCACTCATTATAGAGGACAGGGAAGCAGTTAACTAGGGACTGAGAACCACCTCTTTACTTGGAAGGGCTGCCCAGTATATCATCCCTGCCAGGAAGACGTGGCAACAGGATTAGGGATTTTCCAGTCTCTTAATGACTCTGATATAAAAGAGTAAACAACATGGAAGATGTTCTTATGGAGCAGTGCTTAAATTCTGAGAGGCTAACATAGAATTTTAATTCTTCTCCCTTCAGTAATGAGGCAGGGGATATGGAAGGGTGTGCTGTTAGGCTGGCAAGGGAGCTGAGGAAAAAGCTAGAGAACAAATGTGAAAAGGCAGAACAGGACACTTCAAGGTATGGAAGATGGGAGATTTTTCTGGCTCTCTCTTTTTAAGCTCCATTACTAAGGTCTAGATGCACATGGCTTCTCCTTCTCTGTTCTTTTCCTAATTTCCTTGCCCTTATCTCTCCTCTGCTTCCTTTCTTTTCTGTCACTGGGGAAATGACCCTGCTGTCATAGTGAAAATGCCTTATATTTGAAAAGTTTTAACTTTTGTGATCTATCATCATTCAGTAAACAGCTATTGAGCCATGTAACCTTGCCTCCTGTTTTTAGGCCTCTCTTTCATTTACAGAATGAGGGATTTGGATGAGATGGTCTCTGAAATTCCTTTCAGCTTTAAATCTGTGCATGGGCCTGCACCCTCAGCATTCTGGGGAATACGGAGATGTGTAAGACAGGATTCCTTCCCTCCTGAAGCTATCTATTTGGTTGTTCAGTTGTTTCAGTTGTGTCTGACTCTTCGTGACCCCATTTGGAGTTTACTCTGCAAAGATACTGGAGAGGTTTGCCATTTCCTTCTCCAGCTCATTTGATAGATGAAGAAACTGAGGCAAACAGAGTTAAGTGACTTACCCAGGCTCACACAGCTGGTAAGCATATGAGGCCAGATTTGAACTACTGAAGATGAGCCTGACTCCAGGCCTGGCACTCTATCCAATGCACCAACTAGCTTTCCTAAGCTTACTATCTAGGTGGGAGCTTAAGATATACACTTGTGAGACATTAACTATGAGTAAAAAGTAATATATAAGGGATGGTTCAAGAGGCAGGAAGATGAAGAGGGAAGGTTTACTTTCACAAATGTTTCATACATTCCCATATAATTCTAAAACAAGCCTGTGAGGTCGTTAGGGTGATCATTTTTGCCATTTGATATCTCTAGTAAATGAAGCACAGAAATGTTTTGCTTTGCCACTAATTATGTGAACTTGGGCAAATAATTTAATCTCTTTGTGCCTTAGGTTTCTCATCTGTAAAATCCCAGGGGGGCAGCAGGGAGCCTGCGGGGTGGGGTGGGGATGGGAGTAGACAATCTCTAAAGTCTCTGCCAGCTTTATAATTCTCTGATTCTCTGACTTGTGTTTCCCATAGCCAAAAATGTGTTGTGAAAGGCTTAAAAACTGACTCTCTGATCACCAATCCATTTTTAAATTTAATCTGCATTAATCACGTTTCTCTGTCATTTTCTTAAGTCAATCAACCAAACAATAATTCAAGCTTCAATTTGTAACATTTGCCAATTTCTGAGGCATATATGCTCACCCTAAAAATTTAGCAGTAGACTCTCATGAGCTCATTTCAACTGGCTCCAGTTGGCCTTAGACAAGTCACAATCTGGAGGACATTTTGTAGACGAAGAGGTTAGACCAGCTATCTTTCAGGTCCCCCCCATGTTTTAGTGGTTCTACATAGCCAGATGTTAGCAGAACTGAGAATAGAACCCAGGTTTCCTAAATCCCAGTTCAGGATTCCAATAGACTAATGTCTATAGGAAGAAGGAAAATACTTTAAAATAAATTATTTAGTGTCTTATTTTTCCCTAGTCACATATGAAAACAATTTTTATCATTCTTTTTAAAAACTTTGACTTCCAAATTCTCTCCCTTCCTCCCTTCCCACTCTATCCCCTCATTGAGAAGGCAAGTGATTCAATATAAGTTATACATGTCTAGTCATGCAAAACATTTCCATAATAATGTTATAAAAGAAAACATAGACAAAAAAAACAAACAATAAAAAAAAAACCTCAAGAAAAATAAAGTAAAAAATGGTGTCTGTATTCAGACACCCTCAGCTCTTTCTCTGGAGATGGATAGCACTTTTCATCATAAATCCTTTGGAATTGGCTTGGACCATTGTATTGCTGAGAATAGTTAAGTCATTCCAGCTGATCATCTTGCAGGGAAACACTTTAATTTGAAGGAAATGGCAAGCCACAGCTCTGGCAGCAAAGACTCACATGCTCCTTTTTTTCTACCAGCAACAGGTTTTCCAAATAACCCAAATAATACATTTGAATTCTTTTGGTTGCATGTGACACTTAATGTGGAAGTCTATGGTTTTTTACAGATAGGAAAGAGAATCTAGATCTTTGTTGATCTAGATCTTTTCAATCGCGTCCACCTCTTAGACCTTGCAGGCAAGGGACTCTAGGTATAAATCTTGTCTCTTGTTATGCAACCATCGACAAATCACTGAACTTCAGTTACTTTACCTATAAAATAAAGATAATGCTGGTTGTGCCATCCTCATATTGGGCAGGTAGTCCGGAGTGAGGATGACCAGTTCAAATCTGGCTTTAGACACTAACTGGGTGATCCTGGGCAAGTTACTTAACCCTACCAAATTCAGTTTCCTCATTGGTAAAATGAGCTGGAGAAGGAAATGGCATCTCAGCCAAGAAAACTCCAAATGGGGTCACTAAGAATTGGATATGATTGAAATGACTGAAAAACAAACCAACCTCAGGATCATGAGGAAACTTATATTATATAATATACACAAAGTGCTTTGCCAACTTTAAAACATTATACGTGTCAGTTATTATTCTTTACACCCAATAATAGTTTTCACTTGTAGACCTCAAAATCTTAATTAATTTGTAATTACACTCAACTCCTACATGTATATTTGTTTATTCAACTCTTACAAATTTCTGCTTTAACTAAGCTTTTCCTTCTGCCAAAGAAAATACAACCTGGCACTTCTTACTAGATATATTTTCTTTCCTATAATCCCATGCAGTATCAAAATATACTTTGCATTCCAAAATTTTTATTGAAAGGCATGCTTCCCACATCTTGTTCTGCCTTTGAAAGAATGAGCAGAGAATATAACAGAAAAGAGATACCAAAGTTGTATTACTGATGCTACAAACCAATCATATGTATGTATATGTGACTATATACAAATACACATTATGTAGATAATGTTTCTGGTTGATTTCTACAGACTCCAATGTACTTTGAAGTCCAATGTAGCCTCAGTTCCCAGAAGACCTCCAGGGCTCATTCTATTTAAAGAGACAATAGCCCTCACCATAGCAATATCATGTTTGCATGGTTACAAAGACTTCCACAGAGGAAAAAATATTCCTGGCAACCTGAACTTGAAATAATTATGGGATCTCCCAGACTTGAATCTGATCCATTCATTCATTCATTCATGAAGAATTTACACGCTAGAGCAACTTGTGAGGGTTGTTTGTTTTTAATGATGAATTGGTATTTGTACCAAAGTAAAACAACTATGTTCAGAAATGCTTTCTTGTTATTCTAAGTTACTTTTAAAAACTATTAGGATGTTTAATAAATTATAAGCATCTTCAGAAATGGACCACTTCGAGTAGCATTTATTAATCATTTAGCATGTGCTAGGCAATGTGCTAAGTTCTGGGGATACAAAGAAAGGCCAAAGACACTCCCTGGTCTCAAAGAGCTCACTGTCTAATGTAGGAGGCCACATGAAACCAGCTAAAGGGACAAACAAGCTCTATTCAGGATAAATTGGAAGCAATTGTAGAGAAAAGGCGTTAGAATTAAGAGTGATTGGGAACAGCTGCCTGTAGGAGATGGGATTTTAGCTGGGACCGAAGGAAGCCAGGAAAGCCAGAAGGCATTGAGGAGAAGGCGTGAGGAATGCCAGAGAAAATGCTTAGTTGAGAGATGGAGCATCTTTTTTGAGGAACATTAAGGAGATGAGGGTCAATTGATATCAGAGTACCTGGAGAGGAGTAAATTGTAAGAGGACTAGAAAAGTAAGAAGGGAATACTTTTTGAAAGGCTTCCAAAAAAGCCGAAAAGAGGATTTTCTATTTCATTATTAGATTATTTGATTATTAGAAAGCCACTGGAGTTTATTGAATAGGAGGGTCACATAATCAGACCTGTGTTTTAGCAAAATCAACTTGACAACTGAGTGAAAGATAGATTGGGATGAGTAGAGACTTAAGTCAAGGAGACCAACTAGCAGGTTATTGCAATAATCCATGAGAGTGGTAGCAATGTCACAGAAGAGAAGGCAATCTATACGAGAGATGTTACGAAGGGAGAAACAGGACTTGACAACTGAGTGAATCTAAGAAGTGAGAGAGAGTGAGGAGTCAGGGATGACCACTAGATCAGGAGTCTGGGGGATTGGGAGGGTGATGGTACTTTGAGAGTAGCATTTTCTTAACTTTAATTAGGAAGAGGAGAAGGTTTCAGAGGAAAGATAAGTTCATAGTTTTGAATATGTTAAGATACTTATGGGACATTCAATTCAAGATGTTCTAATGGACAGTTAAAGATGAAAGAGAAGGTGGGGAGAGGTGTTAGGGCTATAAGAGTAGATCTTAGAAGAGAGATCATATATTGATCTACAGAGAGATCATAACTGAATATACAAAAGCTGATGAGATCACCAAATGAAATAGTATAGAGGAGAGAAGAGGAGAAGAGGGCCCATGATAGAAAGTTGGGGGACACCAAAGATTAATGGGCAAGACCTCGATAAAGATACAGCAAAGACGACTGAGAAGGAGTTATGAAATGGGTAGTAGAAAAACCAGAAGAGAGTAAAGAGGAGAACAACCAGAAAAGGGTGATTAACTGTGTCAAAGACTAGAAATACAACAAGAGATAACTGGGCTGAGCGTGGCAGCACATTCTTGTAATCCTTGCCACCCAGTAGACTGAGGCTTGTCTTCCTGTAGGCTCAGGAGTTCTGAACTACAGTCGGTTTAAAGCCAATTAAATATCTATATTGCCTGGCACCAATATGGTAAGCCACTGGGAGCAGAGAGTCATCAGCCTACAAGGAGGGACCAACTTAAGTTGAGGAACAGCTGCCAGCTGTTTTTGCCAGTGGCATTGGGCCATAAAGCCACTACGTTTCCATTTGGGGTGAGACAGGGAGACCCAAGAGACATACAGACTGAGGGAGAGACACAGTCAGACAGGCATGGGCAGAGAGACAGAGACAGAGTCACAAACAGAGAGAGAGAGAGAGAGAGTGTGTGTGTGTGTGTGTGTGTGTGTGTGTGTGTGAGAGAGAGAGAGAGAGACAGAGACAGAGACAGAGACAGAGAGACAGACAGGGAGAGAGAGTCAGAGGCACAGAGAGACAGAAAGAGCTCATTGAAAACTAGTCAGATTAAAAAGAATTAAGAAGAGAGTGAAAGAAAAGCAAATGAAGTTTAATTACAAACCAGAAGAGACATAAGATGATACCCAGAGGGGATAGATGACCCAAGTTTTCATATCTCTCCATAAAAATGTATTGTGGTTTAATTTAAAGAAAGGAAAGAATGAGAGGAGATAAATGTGCATAGTCATAGAGTTCTGGATTTGGAGTCTGAGAGACCTTAAAATCCTGCCTCTGTCCACTGCACAGCCACAAACAAGTCACTTGAGCTCCTTGAGGTTCAGGCAACTCATTAAAACTATGAATTACAGATGTTTTACAATCAACATTGGATGGGGAGATGGAAGAAGAGTTCCCTCACCCACAAAATTGCAGATCTTCATGATGATGCATGAGGAGGAAGGATCACGGCTTGGAAAATGGGAAGAGGGTGGATGACATATTCAGAAGTGATGAAGAGGGATAGTGAAAGCAGAGAACAGGAAGAAGGTCAACTTGACCAGAACATAGGGTGTGGTCTGAGTGAGAGATTCATTCACACAGGGAAAAGTCTATGAAAAGCCTTGAAGTTTGTACTTACCAGATTTATTTCTCTAAATCACCTATCCTAATATAGTAAAATATATATTTGCCCTAGTTTTGACCTCACCTAAGAACTCAAAAGAGGATTGTAGACAACAACAAATTATCTCTTTCAATGACCACAAGCTAAATGAGAGCAGCTATATTCATCATGCTGTTGGGAAAAATGAGTAGTGAAAAAAATCCCTTACTTCAAAACAGCAAGCAGCTGTAAAAGGGATGGGTCAGGTCTTGGAGTATATGGAAAGGATACAGACTTAAGAAAAGGATATGATTCTATGGCACTGACTAATTCTAAAGTGGGAAAGGCAGAGATGGCACCACTAATTCTGATGTAGATTTTCCTAAATTTGTAACCCACGTCCTAGAATCTCAGGCTCTGGGTTATATAGAATGGAATAAAGTTTGTTAAGGATGGGAAAGAGCTTTCCAGCAAATCACATCTCAACTCATTTTGCCCCTGGGTTTGCAATGTAGCCTCCAAACTTAGCTCATTTGCTACCAGTTAGAATTATTGTCAGTTTCCAATTATGTCTATAAATAAAGGTAAAATGACCCCAGGACTTACACAAGTATGAAAGTTTGATACATGATACTGTATCCAAGCTAGCTCTTATTTTAATCTACAGAGGAAAGAAAACACAAAAGGTCTCACTCACAGGAGGCTATAATCAACATAATAAAATTCTCTTTCCTGTCCCACCTTCCCCTAGCAATTCTTACAGTCTTCCAGACTAATAGCAGCACTCACTCTTTCCAAAGAACTTGCAGTTGCTGAATCAACCTTCCCATTCTAGCGAATACCTCAGTCATCCCAGGGACCTGCACAGATCTGTAGTCTAATAAGCCTAAGTAACCAGGTGACACAGTGGATAGAGCAAAGGACCTGAAGTTAGGAATGACTCACTTTAAATCCTGCCTTAGATACTTCCTATGTGACCCTGGGTATGTCACTTAACCTTTAACTCAGTTTCTTCACTTGTGAAATGGGGATAGTAACAGCACCTACCTCCAAGGGTTATTATGAGATAATATTTGCAAAGCATTTTTCAAATCTTAAAGCTCTATATAAATGCTAGTTATTATAGAAGATAGTATTGGACTCTTCTGAAAGGGAAATGAATTTTAAATGAATTATTCATAGTCACTTGGAAGGAAAATTAACTGGGAGTTAGTAGGGAGGCCAATCTCTTCCCAGAATACCTGCACAATCCCAGAATCATAGTATAGTAATACTTGGGACACACTGACCCAGAGTAAGGTTGGCTGCATTTTCCCACAGAGTTCTAGGGGTACCCCTGAGGAGTTGGGAAAGTCTTCTGCTAATGCTAACAGTTCAAACTTCCATTCTGGTGTGTCTCCCCTACTGTTGACCACCAGTGATAAGTATTCAGATTCATTTAACCTATTAACATCAATTAGCTTTCATAGAGGGGTCTTTACTAAAAAGATATAGTAAGAACGAAGTTATAAATATTTCCCCCAGCAACTTGGGGACATTCTCCCTTATACCATCTAGGCAGAGCAGGCTTAGGCTCCATACAATTTCTACACATTCTCAAGTTGACTTCCAAAGCTGACAATGGAATTCACTCTCAAATATCATATGGCTAGTTGAAGGAGTCTTCTCTGCTACAGCTGAGCTGGGTAAGGCAAATTGTTGGATAACTTTGTGCCATATTATCTGGCTTCCAGCAAACTCTAGCATGGACTCCAGATCCCAGACATTTGATGGCTCTCTCCCCTGACCTTTCAAAACTCAGAAAGTCATAGTCAGCTCCAACTTCCTTCACCAAAAATAGGAAATAGTAAGGATAAAAATGCAAAAGCCAGATGTCTATTCATCATCCATATACTGGTTAGTGCCTTTTGAATCCCCTACCCCCATTCCCCAGTGCTAGATCCATAGTGAAATAGACTTCACTACATAGTTGACAAACCAAAACCAGTTATAGAATGTCTGCACATACTTCAAAATCCACATGAGAACTTTTAGCTAAACAATCTTCTAATTTTCATAGGAACTGAGCCTGTTGGGCAATCTCTCTTTTCCTTCCTAACCTTGTTACTATAGACCATAGGTCTAGAACTAGAAGGGATCTCAGAGTCCTTATAGTCTAACTCCATCATTTTACAGAATAGTAAACTGAGCACCAGGTAGTTAGGTGGTACACTGGATAGAGCACCAGGCTTGGAGTCAGGAAAACCTGCAACCTCAGAAACTAGCTGTGTGACCCTGGGCAAGTCACTTCACCTTGTTTACATCAGTTTCCTCATCTGTAAAATGAGTTGGAGAAGGAGATGTCCACCCACTCCAGTATCTCAGCTAAGAAAGCCCTAAATCAGGTCATGAAGAGTAGGAAGTGACCAGAACAACTGAACAACAGCAACAAAACTGAGGACTGCTATGCCATGCCGACTCCACCAAATAACTTATGGTAGGAGAGTAGAGCTGGATTTGCTCCTCTACATCTCGGCTCCTCCAGCTGAGGGATCATATGCAGGCTCTTCTTCTTTCCGGTAGACTAAGCGTTGACTCTCTTGCAATCACGACTACTTCCAACTGCTACCATATATCGATCCTAGAGGCTCTTCTAATAACTCTCCATGATTGGGTCCAGGCACTCCCTTTCTCTCCCTAGAACTCTTGGCATTTCTCAAAGGAGATAATATATGGAAAGTGCTCAGTACAGTGCCTGGAACATAGTAGCAGTTTAATAATAAATGTCTATTCCCTGTCTCACCCCTTCTCCACAAGGTTGGGTCTAGGTTCTCATACAATCTTATTGCCATATACAGCTGCTCATTTGCTCCTACTCTCTGACTTTTGCCACTATGCCTCAGTTGCATTCTCATCCTGGAATGCCCTCTACCAGGCCAGCCTCACTGGCTGATGAGTTTCTTGTGGGATCCTCCATTTGGGAGATGGCCCCGGGCTGGCCACACTCCATTCCCCTCCCAGCTGTGCTTCTGACTATAGACCACTCCCATGCCCCAGGATAAGTCCCTTCCCCACCCCTCTTTTTGTCTTCTTTTTCATTTGTTGTCTATTTGTTGAATGTAAGCTTCTTGAGACAAGAATTTTCTTTTTGCTTGTAGTCCCAGGACTTAGCACAGTGCCTAGCACAAAGGGTTGAATCAATGAAATACATGGTTGGAAATACATAGAATCACCATGTGTCTCTATGACTGCTTGTCTCCAGACCCCTCTGTAGTTGTAGCTTGGGTCTTTGTGGCTCCGTTATTCTCCAGATTCATGTGGTAAACTAGGCAGTTTCCAATGCCCCCTTTCCAGAGATGCCTTTAGCAGTTATCTATTTATTATTGCTATTGTTGAGTCACTTGAGTCGGGTTTCATTCTTTGTGACTCCATTTGGGATCTTCTGGGCAGAGATACTGGAGTGGTTTGACATTTCCTTCTCCAGCTTATTTGACAGATGAGGAAACTGAGGCAAACAGGGTGAAGTGACTTACACAGGATCACATAGCTAGTAAGTTTCTAAGACTGCTTTTGAACTCAGGTCTTCCTGCTTCCAGGTCTGGTGCTCTATCCAGCGTGCCACCTGGCTTCCCCCAACAGCTACAGTAGAAGCTCTACCACCTACCTCATTCATCTAACCCATTTCAGAATTAGTTCTGTTTCATTATGTCCACCCCATACCACCCACAACACAAGTCTAATCTTATTCCTGTTCTTGGTCCTTTGGTTTGCCTGTCCAACTTACCCCATCAACTGCTTTAATATGTCTATCTGCTCATGGGTAGGCTCTAGTAGGAAGATATGAAAGTAAGGCTCAATCCAGCAAATAGCTTTGCAAATTAAATCATCCCCATCATGTTCCATGAGGTATAAATGGGTCCACAAGTATCCAGGCTTGCCTCCTAAAAGAGATATCCACACTCTTCTCAATGCGTTATTCATGAGAATATTCATATCAAAATGCCAGACAATAACTCAGCCATCCCAACTGACTGGAATGTTTGTACCTTTCTAAAATTGTGACAATTAAAAAAAAATAGAGGCATCACTGCTGCCATTCAGAGACTTTTTGAAGAGGTAATAAAGTTTATTAGATACAATTTAAAATTTGTTGTGATGCTCTCCAGACAAAAGCACACAGAGGAAATACTACAGGAGTTGTAAGCGGCAAGGCTCTATGGAATTCACCTTAAGTAGGTACCTTTCTCCAGTATCTTTCTCCAGTATCTCCTAGTAAGTAAGAGCTGATGCAAAAAACTGAGTCTTCTATTACTTCAATCAATGAGCATGTATTATCATTATTAGGCACCTATTCGATCAAATCAGTTAATATTTAAAGAAATTAATTCAGACTATTCACTCGAAGGCCATATACTGAAGCTGAAGCTTAAATACTTTGGCTCCATAATGAGAAGATGGGTCCCATTAGAAAAGACTCTGATGTCGGGAAAGATTGAGGGCCAAAGGAAAAGGGGACAGCAGAGGATGAGGTGAATAGTGTCATGGAAGCAGTGATTGTGAGCTTGGACAGACTTTGGCATATAATGGAGAATAAATGCATGCTTTAGTTCAAGTTATCATACACAGTGACTGAACCACAACAAATGCAGAAGTTTAATGAGACTGGTCTTTGCCAGAGATATGAGGGTGGGAGTGGGATTGGAAGGTGAAATGGATAAGGCAAAATGCATGACTATAATCCAAAATAATACTTGATAGATTCATTAGAGAAGAGAAACTCAAAGTGTCAGCAGAGCTCCAGCAAAGTTTTCCTTGGGGAGATGGAATTTAAACTGGGTTTAAAAGGAATGGGCAGAAATTCAAGGAGATGGGGAGCAACGGCATTCTAAGTTTAAGGAATAACATAAAGGCATAGAAATGAGGGAAAGAAGGGTGGGAGTGTTATGAAATAGAATGAGAAAGGGAGGATGGTATCAGACTGGGGTGAGCTTTGAACATCAGATAAGAACTGAGAATTGTACTCCACTGGCAATAAGGATCCACTGCAGATTTATGACCAAAAGCATGATATAATTACACCTATGCATTAGGAAGATTAGTATTATAGCATCATGAAATATGGATTAGAGGTAGAAGACCAGTTAGGAGGCTATTATGACAGACCAGGTGGCTGGTAATATAGATCTGTATGTACTAGAGAAATGTGTGAAAAACATGTGAAAAAAAACAGTTAAGAGATAAATTCAAAAGTTCTAAACTGAGACTCTAGCATACAAAGATAGCTGGACAGAGGTGATTTCTCCAAAAAATAATAGCTGATTTAATTTTTTTCTTTGTTCTCTTTTAACTTTATTTTTATAGTATTTTTTTCCAATTATATGTAAAGACGATTTTTAACATTCATTTTCACAAAATTCTGAGTTCCAAATTTTTCTCCCTCCTTCCCTCCCCTCACCTCTTATTAAAATGCTAAACAACTTGATACAGGTTAAATATGTACACTGATTTACTTTAGAATGACAGCTAGCACAAATTGTTCAATGCAGGTTTAGAACAGGAATCTGTAACCCATAACTGTTCTCCAGCGACCATAAAAATGAAGTCATGGGTATATGTGTCCATACATTTGCAGTGTTTTATGAACCTTAAATCATTTGATTCTCCCTACCCTCTGAGGTAGGAATCAAGTGACTTGTCCAAGCAAGTAAGCAAGACAGTGAGGACTCAAACAGTGCTGTGATTTACTCAAGAAGGGTACTCCTCCCGCTGTACCATGTTGTTTCTTTGATTATATATGTGTTGAATTACATATGCATTCATCTCTGCCTGTTGTGAGGGAGCTAGGGAACACCTAGCTTAGGAACAAGAATGTATCTCAGAAAATAAGGATGCAGATACTTTTACATGTTTTATTTTTCCATCCATTCATTTATTGTCATTAAAATATCAACAACAATAAAAGAAAATAAGAATGCTGATGCTAAAATTCCTTAATCCAAAATAAAGTAACCTTGTCTTTCCAATGAACCTGATGTTCATATTATCGGGCATCATTGCTATATTAACAGGCATACCTTCCAAACATTCCAATTCTGTCAAATGAAATGAAATTGGTAAATGTAATTGATAACAAAAATGGTTTTGTTTTTTTAAGACCAATACGCAGGACCACTTGTTTTGCTGGGGTCAAAAATCATATGCTGGGTAGAGAACTAACTTTTCCCTAAAAATGAGGATACAGTATGATTAGACTGGGGAAAAGAGAAAATATATTTAAGTTATCAGTGCTTAGGTTCTAGATGGAAAAAACTTTCTGCTACTCTGCTGAGACATCCTGGAGAGCTTGGTACCATAAGCATTTCCTAACAACTCCTGCTCAGTGCTTATTTGTTTATTTTGTAGAGACTCCTAGCAGGCCACAGTGGGAGCTTCTGGTCAGAGCAGGCAGTGGGGAGTAGAAACCTCTGGGTCCTATAATAACTGCTTTTGCTATTGGCAAATTTATTCACTCTCTTCTCTATTATTATTATATTACCCTCATAATAGGCAGACTGAAGAACATGCCCAACTCCTTGCCTCAGTCTATCTGCTAGTAAAATGGAGATAATGGTTGTCCTTCAACCTGCTACTTGGTTTATAAGTTATTTTGAGGTTAACTAGTGAGAATAACTAGAACAAAGGGTGTGTGTGTAATTTGTATGTATGTGTATGTGTGTCTGTGTTAGTAGGAATAAAGATATTGCATAAGCAATTCTCCTCATAATGATACCGACAAGTTGTGAGAGAAGAGGATTTAGTGTCCTCACAACAACCCTGGGAGGGAGAGGACACAATCATCCCCATTTTACAGATAAGGTAACTGAGGAGCACAGAAGTTATGTGATTTGCTCAAGGTCACACAGCTAGTATCAGAGGCAAGATTTGAACCCAGGTCTTCCCGACTATAGATAAATGACTCTATTCACATAACACCAGCTACTTCTTAATTACTTACGAGGTGCTTCATGGTAACTTCACTGCTTATTAGATGTACAGCCTAGCTTCTTTAAGCTTTAAATGAGTCAATGATACTATGTTACCTTCTTATTGTGAGGATCATTTGAGATGAAATGAGTAAAAACATTTTGTAACTCTAAAGCGTTATATACCTTTAAGGTGGTGGTATTATCAGTAACAATAATGTAGCATGTTATATAATTGACATAATGTAGCTCCTCCCAATCCCCACTCTCACTGGCAGGACTGGTACCCAAAACTCAACTATATCTTTCCCCCTAAGGATGGTTGGGGACCCTGAAGACTTGAGGGGCATTTTCCCAGTCCCCTATCTCATGAGCCTCCACTGGTATGTTCCTTCTTCCCCCATGATTATCACTTGAACACCAGACCTGGAGTCAGGAAGACCTAAGTTCAAATCCAGGCTCAGACATTTTAGTAGTTGCATGACTTTGAGAAATCACTTAACTTCTGTCTGCCTGTTTCCTCATCTGTAAAATGGGGATAATACTATCACCTACCTCCCAACATTGCTGTGAGGATCAAATGAGGTATTTGTAAAAAACTTTGCATATCTTAAAATACTTTATTAGCTACATATTATATATGCCATATTATATAATGTATGTTATATATTATAATAGCATATAACATGTACGCTATAATATATGTAATAGATTATAAAGAAAAGCTATTATTTTTTGTATGTCAGCCAGACAATTTTCTTTCAGGGAAAAAAGTATTTATTTACTAAAGTGGCAGGATAAGGACAGCTAGTAACACACACACACACACACACACATGCAAAATCTCCTCTTTCCCCTCCCCACCCCACAACAAAAGTCCCTGGCACAATTTTTCTTTCTACATACAGATCCCCAGGGAAAATGGGCTCAAGCTTAGGAAGTACATGTGGCAAAGGGGGCTCACATGATGTTCCCTTTACATGTGGTGAACTCTTAGGTGGAGAATTCCCCTCTTCACTGGACTCTATTTTCTTAAACTGCCTTTCCTCTGTGTTTAATCTGTCCCTGGTTTCTGATGTGGAAACTGCCTCCAATCACACTGTCCCAAGGAAGCTTCTGGGGCACCAATGACAAAGACAAGTTTTCCAACCTTTCAAAGTCTACAAAGTTAAAGAGGAGAGGAGAGGGGTTTAGCTCACAGGAGATTCTGTAGCCCCTCTTCTTTCCTCCCCCCCACAGCAGTTTTCTTTCGGGGGAGGGGGCTTCCAGCTCCCTGAGCTGTCAAGACGCTCCAATAATGCCAGAATGACACCTAGATGGCTGGTTTTGTAGAAGTCCACAGGGTGTGATCAAGTTTTCTCATACCTCCTTTCCAGCCTAAATGAAATGCCTTTGATTGATTGATCAGTTGGTTCAATACAGGAATCTCAGCTTTGTTTACATCTTGTTTATATTTCTGATGAACTGGTTGACTTAATTTCCAAGTGTTATCACCTGAGCAAGGAAATTACTTTGCTCACGTAATTGATTGGATGGATTCTTCCACCCTTACAATAACCATAAGGGCAGCTAGGTGGTGCAGTGGATAGAGCAGCAGGGCAGGAGTCAGGAGGATCTGAGATCAAATCTCACCTCAGACACTTGACATTCACTAACTGTATGACCTTGGGCAAGCCACTTAACCCCAATTGCCTCATCCTGGGTCATCTCCAGTCATCCTGATAAATATTTGGTCAATGAATTCAGATGGCTCTGGAGGGGAAGTAAGGCTGGTGACCTGCACAGCCCTCCCTCACTCAGAACAAAGTCAAGTGCAAGTCATGTCATCATTTCTCTGATGGCATAGTCTTCTTCAGCAACGAAGGACGAACACACACAATAACAACAGAATTGGTAGTGCTAAACAGAGTCAAGAAGACCAGGGTTTGAATGCAACCCCCAACATTTACTGGCTATGTGACCCTAACAGACCTCTTAATTTCAATGAGTCCAGACAGCATCCTAAAATTTATCTATTAAGTCATAGACCAAAAGTGATTTGTGTCAACAAAGGCAATTCTAACACTGGGAGCTCCCCACAGAGACAAATTATAGCTCATTTGTGTATGTTTATATATAAGGTGTGTGCTGCCAATATAAGTTATGTGTATGTCCACCTGGGTTGAATAAAATGAGTCATAGACCAATTGTGATTTGTGTCAACAGAGGCAATTCCAACACTGGGAGCTCCCCACGGAAACAAATCATGTCTCATTGTGTATGTTTACATAAAAGGTGTGTGCTGCCAATATAAGTTATGTGTATGTCCACGTAGGTTGAATAAAATGCAGCAATCTGGGAGGCTTGGATAGACAGAGCTATAGAAGTTATACAGATTAGATTATTTCAGACAATTCACTAAATGAATGAGTTCTCCTTCAGGGAGCATTCCTCTTCTCTCCTTATTGATCAGCTTTTTGATCCCAGGAATAGAACCTTAGAGTGATCTAAGTTAAGTCCCCCAGGTTCCCTGTTACATGATGGGAGACAGAGGGAGAATACAGGAGAGCCAGAATATTCACCCAAACTCTGAAATTCTGTGGTCGGGGGGGTGACGTAGAAGGGTTGTTGACAGGAGAGGGCAATACATTTGCCAGATGCTAAGGAGCAGAGAAGATAAATGATGCTGACTCACTATAACAGTTATTTGAAAATTGCTTGCATAGAATGTTTCTGAAACATGCTGAGAGAACATTGGTATGAAAGATCAGGAGATATGGGAACTAGCAAAAAACAGATTTTCAAAGTAACAGATAAAACTCTGTCTTTGAGGTTGATCCTAGGGGGTGCTTTTAAACTGTAAACATAATTGAACAAGGTATGGATTCAAGAAGAGTCACTGTATATGGACCAGTGCAGGGGTGGGGAACTTACAGCCTTGAGGTCACATGTGGCCTTCTAGGTCCTCAAGTGTGGCCCTTTGACTGAATCCAAACTTCACAGAACAAATCCCCTTCATAAAAGGATTTGTTCTGTAAAACTTGGACTCAGTCAAAAAATTGCCTCCAAGGCCCTAGAAGGTCACAGGTGGCCTCAGGGTCACAGGAGCCTCAGCAGTGGAGCAGTGCCTTGATGTCCCCTGCTGGATAACTGGGGTCCATCATCAAAGGAGCTAAACTTAAAGATAATACTAATTATTTTATTATCACCGTCACAATAAACTATATTTATACAGCTCCATAAAGTACTTTACAAATAGTATCTCATTTTACCCTAACAACATCATTCCCACTTTACAGATTTCCCTCTGTTGATTATCTCTGAACTATCCTGCATGTAACTTATCCGATCATAATGCTTTACATGTTGTCTCTGTTCGACAGTGAGCTTTTCGGGAAGCAAGGACGATTTTTTGCCTTTCTTTGTATCACCATGTGCCTGTCACATAGTAGGTGCTGAATAAATGTTTATTGACTAACTACAGAAGAAGAAACTGAGGTAGACAGAGGGAAAGAGACTTGCCTAGGACCACACAGGCCATCCTAACTGGTTTCAGCATTTTCTATCCACTCCTTAGCTGTGAAGCTCTTTAAGACAATGCTGGGGAACCTGGGCTACAGAAGACAGAACTACCATTGTGATGGAAGCAGAGATACAGGAGGTGATGCTATAATGGATGTAGGAGCTGCTTGGGGAAAACAACACAGTGTGCATAAAGAGATCCCAGAGGAAAACATGAGTGTGGAAGAGCAAATCCCGGCCTTGACCTTTGCTGGAGGCTCAGCCAGGGCAGAACCAAAAGCGTTTGAAAATATAGGTCATCCTCAACTTCTCATTCTCACTCACCTCATATCCGATCAGTTACTAAATCTTGTTGTTTCTGCCTCCACAATATATGCCCTTCACACACACACATACTCACACGCACACAGATACATACAGCTACCACCCCACTTCAGGCCCTCATCAACTCTGGCCTAGAGACTTTTGGAGAAGTCCCCCATCTAGTTTCCTTGCTTCTATAATAATCCACCTCCCGCATGGCTACCAAAGTGATTTTCCCAAAGCTCAGGTCTGATGTCATTCACCTAATCAATAAACTCCAGTGACTCCCTATTACTGGAAGGATAAGATACTTTTAAAATCCTCTGCCACTTAAATTCCTTCATAACTTGGCCTCATTCTATCTTTCCAGACATTTTATACCTTACTCCTCCTTAGATACACTCAAATGCAGCCAAGCTGCTTTTGCCAGTCGTAACACCCACCAGCTAGGATCTTTTCCATGCCTTTGTACTAGCAACGATAACTAGTGGTATTAAACGTAAGGTTACGAAAATATGTTCTCAGGTAAAGGAGAGTCAGGACATCTGGTTCCTTCCCAACTTTCTAGTGTTTTCCCTTTAACCAGGTGACTTAACCTCTGAAGTCTTAGAATTCCTGGCGTCTTCCAAAGGTCAGCTCAAATATAACTTTTCGTGTGGATTAAACGTTTCCTCAGCTGCTCCCTTTCTCTGAGTTGCTATTGCTTCTCTACTTGTTCCCCCACATTTATTTTATCTTATCGTTATTGTTATTGTATCTTATTTGCGTCTTAGTATTTGTATCTTATTTGTGTATATTCTATTTTCTATCTTCCTAGATATGTACATATTGCCTCCTGTCACTGGAATGCAAAGTCTTTGATGGCAGGGATTATTTCATTGTTGTCTGTGTGCTGGTGGCACCTAGCCAATGGCCTGGCACTTATTAGACTGATTGTTGCATGCTTTTCATGAAGATGGATGGGAGATGACTCTATAGATTTGAATTCTTATTTTTCCTATGGCCATTAAATAGTCTTACATTTGGAACCTGAACACTTGCAAGGAGAACTATTGGTTCCCCTTGGGAGAGCGCCAAGCTCAGATCTTCCCAAGTTCCATCTGTTTGAAGGGAATGAGGCAGAGAAGGTATACATCCCCAAAATGAACCTGGGAACTTTACATCAGAAAGGTCTCTTAGAAAAAGGTAACTTCCCCAGTGTACAGATCAAGAAAATGAGACACAAAGGTTAAGTAAGCTACTAAAAGGGAGAAAGCTTGCAAGTTGGGAAGAAACCAGGTATCCTGACTTTTCAAGTGCCTTGCTCTCCCCATTCTATGACTTTACAGAAATCGCAGTGTGAAATGAGAAGGAATCAATTCAATTGAAGAAGTACTTAATAAGTGCCTACTATGTGCCAGGCACTGTGTTATAAGCACTGGGGATATAAAAAGATAAGCCCAGCTCTCAGGGAGCTTATAATCTAATGTGTGTCTTCTTTGAGAAGCAAGCAGAAAATGTAGCTGCCTTAACAGGGACTTTTCTGTCTTGACTATATTGAATTTTATATGTTAATTGGTAGGTTACTTGGACTTGAGCCATTTAGCATTTCAACTCACATTGTGACTCTCAGTGAATACAAATTCTTAGGAAAATTTAGACATATTATTTTTGTTTATTGCTAAATAAGCAGTAATTAATCATATGTAGCTTTTACTGAACACCAACTCATCAGGGTGGAGTTGGGAAGAGGAAAGAAAGCTGGGCCAGATCCCTACCCTTAGTGGATTACTTCTGGGAAAACTAATATTGAACTGTAAAACTGCAATGGCAAAGCGTGCTGGAAACCAACAAATAAGTATTTGCTGGACACTTACTATGTGCTTAGTAGTGTGGGAGGTGTTGTGGGGGATATGAAGAAAAACACAAGGCAAGCTATCTCCAACAGTTTATAAGCTACTTCAGGGAGATAAGATGAAGACTTGAAAAGTTATGACAACACAAGATTTAAATAAACATTCAAGAGAGTAGTAAGTGGCAAGTGTTGTCTAGTAGACTGAATATTGGCCAGAGAGTCAAAAGATCTCGGCTCAGAGTTCTAGCACTGTTAGTTGTGTGACTTTGGGGAAATCACTGCACTTGCCTGGGATTCAGTTACTTTACCTGCACAACTGGTAGATTGGACAGGATCTCAAAGGCTCCTTCTGGCTCTGATATTTTTTAATTCCATGGGGGAAGGGGGGAACCATAACATATTATAGTCATTCAGGATAGAGAGAAATCATTTTAGAATAGAATGGTCAGGGAAAGTTTTATGTAGAAGGAGGGATTTAAATCGGATTATGAAAGACAGACAGGATTTGTATAGCTAAAAGTAGTGTAAGGGCATTATGGTTAAGTAGAATGGTTTGAGCAAAAGTGCAAGGGTGGGAAACCACAAGATGTATTTTAGGGCATGGGGAATAAATCAGATTATTTGTAATGGAGGATTTGTATAGGGGATGATAGAAAAAGAGAGAGAGACAGAGAGAGACAGAGAGAGAGAGAGACAGAGAGACAGAGAGACAGAGAGAGAGAGAGATGATCCAGAAAAGAAGTTTGGATTCAGATGATAGAATACTTTGAATAGTAGGCTAAGGGGTCTATAAAGTGATTAGCACCGTACCTGGCACTTAGTAGGCACTATATAAATATTTATTTCCTGCATTTTCCCCTTCTTTCTATCCACAAAGATGTCCCTTACCCAGTACCTTGTTGAAATTTCTGTATACTATGTCTATAGTATTTCCCGAATTGTCAATCTAATAACCCTATCAACAAAGTAATGGGGTTAATCTGACATGACTTGTGCTCCTCATATTTAGATAAAGAAAGGACTTCAGAAATGATCTAGTCCGAGGGTTCTCTACTTGGGCTTCATGGACCCTGATCTGTGAGCAGATTTCGGAGTCTTTGAACTTGGGAAAAAAAAATCACATCTTTATTTTCACTAACATCTACCTGAAATTTAATATTTCAGTCATGAATTTTAAAAGAATTACTCTGAAAGGGGATCCATAGTCTTCTTAAAATTCATTTATTTGTTTTCAGTTTTATACAATCACTTCCATAAGTCTTAGATTTTCTCCTTCTCCTTCCCTTCTCCCTCCCTGAGTCGGCATGCAATCTTATATGGGTTCTACACATACATTCTTATTAAACACATTTTCACATTAGCCACATATCATAGAAGAATTAAAAGGAATGGGAGAAAGCATGAGAAAAACCTAAACAAAACAAAACACAAGAGAAAATATTCTGATTTATTCTGCTCTGCAATTCCATAGTTCTTTCTCTGCATGTGGAAGGCATTTTGCCTCAAGAGTCCTTTGGAAATGTTTTAGGTCCTTGCATTGCTATGAAGGGCTGAGTCTACCAGAAAAATTCCTCGCACACTGTGGTTGTTGCTGTGTACAATGATCTTCTGGTTCTGCTCCTTTCACTCAGCATCATTTCATATCAATTCTTCCTGCCTCTCTGAATTCTTCCTGTTCTTCATTTCTTATAGCACAATAGTATTCTATATATGTACATGTACCACAACTTGTTCAGTCATTCCCCAGTTGATGGACATCCCCTCACTTTCCAGTTCTTGACCACCATAAAGAGAACTGTTACAAATATTTTTGTACATGTGGGACCCTTTCCAATTTTTATAATTTCTTTGAGATACAGTCCTAGAAGTAGTATTGCTAGGTCAGAGGGTATGCACATTTTTGGACATAATTCCAAATTGCTCTCCAGAATGGTTGCATCACCTCACAGCTCCACCAACAATGAATTAGTGCTCCAACTCTCCCACATCTTATCCAACATTTATCATCTTCCTGTTTTATCATGTTAGGTGTGATGTGGTACCTCAGAGTTGTTTTGCTTTGCATCTTTCTAATCAATAGTGATTTAGAGCATTTTTTCATATGACTATAGATAGCTTTAATTTTTTCCTCTGAAAATTGCCTGTTCATATCCTTTGACCATTTATCAATTGGGGAATGACTTGTATTCTTGTACATTTGACTCAGTTTTCTATATATTTTTGAAATGAGGACTTTATCACAGACCCTAGTTGTAGACATTCTTTCCCATTTTTCTGCTTTCCTCCTAATCTTGGTTGTATTGGGTTTGTTTGTGCAAAAACTTTTCAATTTAATGTAATGAAAATTATCCATTTTGCACTTCAAAATGTTCTCTATCTCTTGTTTGGTCATAAATTTCTCCATTCTCCATAAATCTGACAAATACACTATTCCTTGATCCCCTAATTTGTTTATGGTATCAGTCTTTATACCTAGATCATGTACCCATTTGAACTTTATTCTTGTGTACAGTGTTAGGCATTGGTCTGTGCCCAATTTCTGCCACGCTGTTATCCAGTTTTCTCAGCAATTTTTGTCAAGTAGTGAGTTCTTATCCCAGAAGCTGAGGTCCTTGGGTTTATCAAACAGTAGATTGCTATATTCATGGAATCCATAGTCTTTACCAGATTGCCAAAGGGGTGCTGATCTTTCCAACTCTCTACCATCATTTTACAATGAGAAATGATTCACCAAAGGTTGTAAGTATGTAGCAGAGCCAGGGTTCAAATTTGGGTTCTCTGACTACAAACTCAGTGTTCATTTTATTATACTATATTGTTGCTAGTGAACCAGTGCTGGCCTCTAGTGATCACCACTTTCTTTTCTTATGTTTACAGATCAGTTTCTTATCTTAACTTTCTTACTTCTGTTAATGACACTATTCCTTTCCCAAGATCAAAGCTTCCTCATTTTCCTTTTTGCTCACCTGTCTTATCTAATCAGTGACCAGGTCCTATAGATTTAAATCCCCATTCATCTGTCTACTCTGCTGCTTTCTTGCCATAGGTTCTGCTGCTTCTCTAAGCTGCTTCCCCTAATTCTTGCTTTGGTTATAATAATCATATCAATGCTCCCATTGCTTCTGAAAAAAATACATCAATTGACTGTCCCATGATTCAACTCAACTCACCATCCCTACGATTCAGCAGAATAAAGTGCTTTTCCCTGGCCACCACCATTCTCCTTGAAGCCTTTCATGATCACTCCAGTCAGAACTGAGTTCTCCCTTTTCTGGACTCTAACATCGCGTTGTGTTTATTTCTCTTATGACTCTTATCACATCCTATCCTGGTGATATTCTCCACCCCTGGGGACTCATCAACTTTATCTTTATCCCCTGGAGGCTTTACTTCTGACTCTGGACTTTCTCTACTATACCACAGATGCCTTCTCACTCTGGAAATTCACTCCACTCCTGCGTGGATGTCGTACACTTAAAGTATATTGTGCCCCTCTGACCCCTTCCTCTGATTGGCCGATTCCTTCCAGAACCTCCATTTTTAAGGAAAATGCCCACATCTTCATCCTCACCAGGCTCCACTCCTGACTCTCTGGACTTTCTGATGCTCCCAACTTGGGTACCTCCCACCATTTTTCAGCTTTTTTTTTTTTAATGTTATCTTTTTTCGACTTGTATTTTTACTCTCAGTTCTTAGCACAGTGCCTGGCACATAGTCAGTGTTTATTAAATATTCCTTCGTTTGTGAGGTCCTTGGGAAGAAGGACTTCAACAGGTGTTGAATATTTAGATTACAGATAATAAGATTTAATAATAACTAGCATTTACAGAGTGCTTTAAGGTTTACTAAGTGCCTTACAAATATTAGCTCATTTTATCCTGACAACAACACTGAGAGTAAGGCGCTAATATTATCCCCATTTTACAAATGAATGAGGAAACTAAGGCACAGAGTGACTAAGTGACTTATGCAAGGCCACACAAGTCATAACCAGCAGAGAGAGCATTTATCAAATGAGCAAACATACTTTATAAATAGAATCCCTTTTAGATTCACATTTTAATAAAGCTTTCCCAGAACCACAAACTGTGAAATGAAAAACATTTTCTCCCAAAGTCAGAGACTTTTTGGTCAGATCAGCAATCTCAATTCACCCTTGGAATTTCAGAGACCATCCTTGTTCTCTCACCATCATACTCTGCTTTCTAAGCAAAGGAGTTTCTTCCTCATGTCTGATACTTTAATAAATGAAGCATTAGTACAAACAGCTCCCTCCTTTGCTGCTACCATGAAGGGAATGACCAAGTGCTGGGCAAATAGGCTGAGTATGCTCAGCATAAATCAAAACAGCTTGGGGCTTTGGCAACAGAGCCCTCACTCACTTGAACAGTGCCGATACCTCCTAAGAAGAATTAACAATATTTCTATAAAAATGGCATGTGTGATTTCCATTTTCAACAGAGAGTTGTATTTTGGATATGGTTTTAATGGAGTACAGCCCAGAGAAACATGTGGAGCTGAGATCATAGGGAGTTGCCCAAGCAATTTAAAATTGAAGAGGAGGCATAAGGAGAATGTTCTGGATGTGTTTTCACAATTCACTCTGTGTAAAAGTCCCTTGTTTCTCTAAACATGCCACTTCCACCACTTCCATTGGTATCTACCATATCTACCACCTACGATATGCACCTGTACTTAACCATGTGTTGATTCCTTCACTTGTGAGTCAACTTCATGTATCAACTTGCTCATGCTCTAAATTAAAATATTCATTTTCACGAATTAAAGTAACAAAGCAGGCAGAAGTTTCTTTGGGTTGCTACTGCTAAGAGAATTTTATAAAGGTGGAAGAATATTCAAAGAACTAAGTCTCTAACCATTCTTTTAATGAAATTTTAAGTCTGGGCTGGCACCAAATTGGGTATGAATTGCTGATAAAATAAATGAACTTATTCTCTCCTCCTTTGCTATCCTATAAAAGCCCTGCTGCATGGTGGGAATCATGAATTGAGGGGGAATATCTAGCATGTATACACTGTCTTACCTTTACAAAGTACTTTATGAATATTATCTCATTTTATCCTCACAATAACCTTGGAAGTAAATGCTACTATCCCCAATTTATAGATGAGGAAACTGAGACAGATAGGTTAAGTAACTTGCCTGGTGTCACACAGTTAGTAAGTGTCAGAGGCAGTGTCTAAACTCAGATCTTTCTGACCCCAGGTCCAGCCCTCTATCCACTATGCCACCTGAATGAGTGGGGTGGTTGTATCTTAACTGCTGGGAAAAGAAGGGGAATTTAACCTTTATTACCGACCCTTTGCCCACCTCCCACACACGTGCACATACATGCTTGACATTGAAAGATGCAAGCATCACTCAGTGATTTCCTTCTTTGTTGAACTCCTATAGTACTTATAGTCTACAGCACATAATTCATAACAAACTTGCTCCATAATTAATAAACTTGCTTTCTTCTCAAATGTCTTCCTTTCTCACTCTTCCTATCTCTTTGTACTGAAATCTAAATACCTTCTAATGACCCTGCTTCTCTGGCCACCCTTCCTAGTACTGACAACACCTTCCTTCATACCTTTAATTCAATGAGCATGGCAAGGAAGTCAAAATACACCTTGTTCCCCATGGTAACTTCTAGACTTTTCTTTTATCACTATTAATCAGCAACTTGTCTTCCTTTGAGGTTCCTGGTAGTCAAATTTATTACCCAATCCAGATCCTGATAGTCACTATCTATTGACCCTCAGGACATTTCCCTTTCTTCCTCAATGAGTTCATTGTCTCAGTCTTTCTCTCTTCTCCTCCTCCTGCTATCATACTGGCAGACTTAAACGTATTGATTCTCTCTCCAATACTCTAATTTCATAGTTCTTCACATGCCTCACAGGGTTGTTATAAGGAGCGACATGTAAATGAATTCAACATATAAAGCAATTGTAAACCTTAAAGCACTTTACAAATACTATTACTATTATTGTTTTTACTCATTTCCCATGATCTAATTCTCCACTCCAACTCAATTACACACAGAGATAGACATACACTTGCTCTTGACATCCCTCACAAATGTTCCACTTCCAGGTTCTGAAATTTCTTAATTTCATAGTGATCATTTATTATTCCATCTGCCCCTATGCCTTAGGACCCTTAAGCCTCCATGGTGACCTCTTTTCCCTGCACCATTTTGTTCTTTACAGGGTGCATTCTTTACCTGTGCACTGACCACATTCTCTTATTCCTAACTGCATACTTTGGTGAAGTAACTCAACTCTATGCTGTTCTCTACTCTAAGCATCCCATGCCTCCTTGTCTATCACCAATCATACCACAAACTCCAATCCTGGATTACTCCCACCAACAGCTTTCCTGATTCCTATCTACATGCTACTCAATGGAATGAGAAGAAATCACAAAACTATGTTGATTGGGTCCACCACATATTTAGTATTTAACATCAACCAGACCCTCATTTCAACAAGATAATCATTTTACTCCTTAAAATTCACTATCCCACTCTCCACAACAGCTGTTCCAAACATTCTCATATCTCCTCAATCCTCCCCTCCTCCCACTGCATTTTCTTTCTCTTTCATATGAGGACCTCACCTAGCAAAAAAAGAGTCCATTCTTCCAGAGCTCTGCCTCTACTATTTTCCTCCTCATCTCATATCACTCAGACACCCCTTTTCTCTATCTTCTCCTTCACTCTTGTTTCAGATGAAATGATAGCCTCTCTACATATCACAGTCCACCTCTCTACACAGACACTTGATCTTATCCCCTCCTATCTTCTCTAGCAGATTGTGGCCACTATCTCTCTTGATACCATCTTCTCACATTAGAGGTTAAGCTCTTCGAGGGCAGAGACTGACTTGCTCATTTTGTAATCCCAGGATTTAGGATGGTGTTGGCACATAGCATTTAACAAATGTGCCTATGCACTCACTCTCTCTCTCCCTCCCTCCCTCCCTCCCCCCCTCTTTTTCCCTTTCTCTCTCTCTTTCCCTCTCTCTCTGTCTCTCCTCCCCCTTTCACTCCTTCCCTTCCTCCCTGCCTCCCTTTCTCTCTCCTCTCTTGTCGTCTCTCTGTATGTCTGTCTCTCCTCCCCCCCTAAGAAAAATACTTGATGGTAGGACTACCAAGCTTAAGTAGCGATAAGATAACAACTTTAATTCAGAATACAAATCTGGAACTCCATTTGAAAAAGCATCTTATTTGGTTCTGCTTAAATTCCTTTAACAACATTATAACATAGCTATTAAAACATGTAAGTTTCACATTAGAAGTTCCAGTTAGAACTCCTTACTTAGAAATGAGTCCCTGTATTGCAGCAGAATCGCCATGACATGCATACAGATTGAGAAAATCTAGAATCTCAATATTCAAGTGCTTGTTTTCTGCTTAGGTTCAAACATTCCTAGGATCATAAATTTAGGATGGAATGGACTTCTCTATTGTGCTATGCACAGAAAAAGGTAGATATATATTCCTGATCTCAAAGGTCTTATGATCTAGTTGAAAAATTGAAGCATACACATATGAAATGTTAAACAATTTTAATAACAAACACTTCCAGTTTGGGGACCTTAATCTCTTCCACAGTTGTGGGCTCTCTTTCTGAACAGTCCCTCTTCCTGCTTGGCACCCCTGCACTGCCTTTTGCTGACAGCATCAAATCACACCTTTGTACTCAACACATCCTCCTTCAGCTAGTCCTTAGACTCAGCCTACCTGTGACATCAGAAATAGGAAATCAACTGAACATACTTAAATGAGAACATTCTCGCTCTCTGGAAAAACCTATGCCCTTCACCTGTAACTCATAGGCACCAAAGAGTGACAGGGAGCTAGAAAAGCGGGGAGCTAAGTCTGGGGAACTCCCTACTCTGGGGACGTTTCTTCACCCGACCTCCTGGAAGATCTAACAACATCCTTGGCTGGAGCCATCTTTTGTTTTCCTTGCTCCCCTGCTCCCACCCCTGGGAGCAAATTACTGCACATTTTAGTTAGATCTTAAACCTTCCCTCCTCTGAATCAAAATGCTCCCTAATAAAGGTCTATTGCTTTAAGCATTTCTGCCCCAGTTGATTTTTTTATGAATGATTCCTTTAAGTCCCGAAATCTGGGAAATGACCTGGAACGGAAAATGAGAATGGGACTACTTTCATGAAAGATTGCCAAATTTTCTTTCTACTTCTTCTTGTTGCCACTCTTATGAGCAGGCTGGAACAATTCTTAGTTTAAGGACTGGAGACCAAGGATTCAGGCCAATTTGTCAACGTGGTCAGGGGCTAAGGAGAGCCATGTAGGTTCTGGGGCCTGACTACTCTTCTTTAGATTTATTCACTTGGGATGGGCATCTGTCTTCTCTTCCTTTCCCTATGCTACGTAAATATTGCTTTGATGAGGAAGAGCAGAGAGAGAGAGGGAGAGAGAGAGAGAGAGAGGGAGGGAGGGAGGGAGGGAGGGAGAGGAAGAGAGACAGAGGCAGAGAGAGACAGAGAGATGGAGAGAGACAAAGAGATGGAGAGAGAGTGAGAGCACAGAGTCACTAAGTTTGCCAGGTCATCAAAGACAGGGTATGCCCTCCTGACATAAAAGTAACAGACTCAAGATGCAGATTAAGACAAATTTTTTGGTCATGACCAATGTTAGAATTTGTTTTGTTGACTATGTACATTTACTGTGAGGGTTGTGCTTTTCTTTCTTTTTAAATGGGGATAGAGTGAAAAAAGATAGATTTTTGTTCATTAAAAAAAATGAATTTACACTTTAAAACCAAAACAAAGACAGAATATAAATACCTTGCCGACAGCAATGATTATGGATCAGGTTAGTATTTATTATTATCCTTAGAAGGTCTGAGGAGGAAAAAACGAGAAGGAAATGTCAATCCTGTAATATAACCTTTGTTCTTCTTGGGATCTCTTCCTGGGATCTGCTAGGAGGCAGACTGATGGCTCTGGTGGTCAAGAAAGGGACCATACTTCTGGAGAACTCCAAATATTTGCCTCCAATCACCAAGGTAGCCTGGCTTCTTACTTTTTGTTATGAAAAAGTAGGGTCTGGTAATTTAAGCCCCCTCAGTTTTGGAGTTTTTTGGAAGTTCTTCCCTTTTTCTCAGTGGTATTCAAGATAAAGCATTTGACTTTGAATGGGAGGTGGTTGGCACTCGATATTTTCCTTCTTTCAGAAAAAAGCAAAGAGGCTTGCCTAAGAATTTAGCTAAGTGCTTTTTATTCCGTAGTGATTTTCACCTAATTTTAATCACTCTCCTCCCTAGATAATTCATTTTTAAGTCTGGCCATTGAACTGTAGCCCAGAGAGCAGAGCTTCTAGGGGGATTTCTTGATATAACTATAATGTAGGTCTGATTTGCAATTGTTAATTACAAAATTTACAGAATGACCAAAGGAAGCTTGGATCTTCAAAACTTTAATACTCTGTTATAAGAGATGGGGAAAAGAGTGAAAGAATGGCAAATGCCAGATTTGGAGTTTTCCTTGAAATATGCTACAGGTAGCAGATGAGGAAAAAAGTATATGAACAGAAGCCAAGAGCCGGAGAAGAGGAAAGGTTAGGGCAAGACAATGTCACTGGTGGCTGGCCATTTTGTATCTGATATCCTCACTGTTAAACTGTCACAAGATGAAATGAGAGGATGCCCATCCATTGGAGATGGCTGAATGAGTTGTGGTATATGATTGTGGTGGAATGCTACTGTGTTATAAGAAATGACAAGCAGGTTGGTTAAAAAAACAAAACAAAACAGAAAGACCTGCATTAAATAAAGCAGAGTGAAATGAGCAGAGCCTAGAGAACCGTTGTATATAGTAACAGCAATATTGTTTGAAGAGTAACTGAGAATGACTGAGCTATTCTGAGTAATATAATGATTCATATCAACTATGAAGAACTTGTGAAGGAAAATGCTATCCACCTCCAGAGAAAGAACTGATATATGGAAGTAGGTACTGTATGGTTTTATGTATGTATCTGTATCAAATGGTGGCCTTCTCTGATGAGGGGCTGAGCTGGAGGGAGGGAAGGAGAGAACTTGGAACAAGAAGTAATAAGCAAATAAACAAATTGAGGAAAGTATTCAGAGTGTTTGGTAAATTTTAAGCACAGCCAGACATCTTCATTAATCATTTTCATTGCAATTTCTGTTGTATTATGTTTTCCCCCTCCTTTGACTGAAAAGCTATTTACAAAGGATAGGTATCCTATTCTTGACAATTAGTAAGACACTTGCTAATACTGATATAAGGAAGGAAATATTTAACCCTATGTGTCATATCCATATATAATAATTATAAAAATTATATAAAATATAAAATCTATAATTGATCAAATAATATTTATATTTCAAAGCACTTTAAATTGTCTCCTTTAATCCTCACAACAACTGTATGAGGTGCTATTATTTTCCCCTTTTTATAGATGAGGAAACTAAGTCCAAGAGGTTAACTGACTTACTCTCCATTTTGTGCAGTGACTAAAGTCAGCCAGTCAGTCTTTCATCCTTGCTTTTTCTACTTCTGATTTCGGGACTTTGAAGCCCTGCCCTACTGGGCACCTTTGTCTCTCCACCCTCTCCCCCACCGCCATCTTTTAGTTATTTCACAATCCTTACATATTTAGAGTAAATTGTCTCCTCAACAAACTTTTTGTTTTTACATCCTGATACAATTTATCCCTAGGAAAATAGTCATGATTTTAATAACTGACCTTTATTTCACAACAGAGAAAAAAAGAATTTAGCAGGAGATGATGACTGGAAAATGTTTGCAATTAAATGAATGCTTCTGAGACTTTCCAAGGAAACTTTCGAATTTATCACACATTTCCTAGTGACTCTACACCCTACTGAGAGTGTTCATTAATTCCAACACTATTCAACAAATAATTATCAGATTGCTATTGTTTTCTCATTTGTTATATAAAATGAATGAGGTGGGTTGAAATGAGGAAAGAGGCAAATAGTCACACATACCTGCATCTTTGTTGGAGGCATGAAAATAAAACATTCACAATATGTGGTAAAAAAAAAAAAAAAAGTTTAACTAGGGCTATGCACCAGAGATGAACATGAATGTTTTCATTTAAATTTAGTATTTAAAACAGTTCAGCCCAACTCTTCTCAAAGTTTCATTGTCTTTTCAATCAAAATGCATTTATATTACTTTTATATTTATTTATATTAGATAAATAATATTAATTATATTAATATAATACATATTTATATTATAATCATATATTAATATGTTATATAAATATGTATTAAATATTATATTACTATATGCCAGTCATTCTGCTAAGTAATCACATATTAAATATATGTTATATAAATATGTATTATATATTATATTACTATATGACAGTCATTCTGCTAAGTACTAGAGATACAAAGAAAGGCAAAAAACAGTTCCTACCCTCAAGGAGGTTACATTCTAAAGTTATGTAAATTCCTTCACAATGGAGGACCCTATTACTGAGTAAGATTACCTGGTAGTGTGAATCTTTCCATCTTTATTTTTCTCTGGAAGGACTTTTCCATTCTTTCATGGAATACTTCATTCTCTGTACTAATTTTTAGCTCTCTTTCATTTTTTTTTCATCTAGGAAGACTAGCCTGCATTTACACATGTATACACACATGTCATTATTACTCAACTCTCAGAGAAACATAAACATGGCATAACCTCTGAATACCACAGGAACATTCTCCTTGCCCCTTCTGCTGAAACTCAGGTCCTTAATTTACAGTTTTTACTATCAAGCACCTTAGTAAGTAGTTTGTCATGCTTGTTTACTATGGTGGGGGTTCTGTCCTAATATCCTAAGACATTCCTGAGTCTTGCTTTTTATTATTATTTAGAATTACTTTAAATAGTATTCCCCCCCAATTACAAATCAAGAAAGTTTTTAAAATTCATTTTTACATGATTTTGAATTCTAAATTTTTCTCCCTCCCTCCCCCTCCTCCCTTCATCTGAAAGTGGTAGGCAGTTTGATATAGTTTATACATATTCCATCATGTAAAACTTATTTCCATATTCATCACAGTTGTGGAAGAAAGAACAGATCAAAAGTAAAAAAAAAACACACACAAAAAAGAAAATATACTTCTATCTGCATTCAGAGTTCATCAGTTCTTTATTGTGGATATGGATAGCATTTTTTTTGGATGGGTCTTGGATGGATCATTGTGTTGCTGAGAAAAAGCTGAGTCATTCATTGACATTTGGTTGATCATCACATGATGTTGCTGATTCTGTGTACAGGATTTTCCTGATTCTGCTCATTTTACACTTCATACAAGTCTTTCCAGGTTTTCCTTTACTCTTTGTTTCTCTACTTCAAATGTGTTTCTTGTAAACAACATGTGGTGTAAGATTCTGAGTTTTGATCCACTCAACTATCCACTTCCGTTTTATGGAAGAGTTCATCCCATTCACATTCAACATTATGATTATTGCCTGTGTATTTCCCTCCATCCCATTCTTCCTCATTTGTCTTCTCTCTCCTTTCACCCTTTCCCACATTGCCCATATTTCCCAGATATATGAATTGTTTCTTTCTGAACACTTGCAGTATTTTTTCCTTGATCTGATAGTTCTAAAATTTAGCTATAATATTCCTTGGCGTTTTTAAATTTGGGGATCTCCTTCCTGAGGCGATGAGTGGATTCTTTAAATGCCTATTTTACCCTCTGGTTCCAAGACATCAAGGCATTTTTCCTTGATAATTTCTTGAAAGATGCCATCCAGGTCCTTCTTTTGATTATGACTTTCAAGTAGTCCAATGATTGATATTGTCTCCCCTGGATCTATCTTCCAAGTCAATTGTTTTTCCCATGAACTGTTTTACATTTTCTTCCTTTGCTTCTTTATTCTCACTAATAATTAAACATAAGATGCTATATATTTATACCTTACCCCATCACAATTCCAACTTCTTTCATTTTTAAAAGTCTTGGTGCATGAGGTATTCTTGTCTCGAAACTGCATTACGGAAAGCTAATGCTTTGCCCCTAACTCTCACAATTCAAGGGGCACACTTCCTGTCAAGGGGTGGTCCTTCTCTCTTTGGTCTTCTGGCATAGCTGCTCCCAGGAGACAGGGGTTAGGCAAGGTCTCAGTGCCCCAGGAATTCCACTCTGCTCTCACCCATCTAGTGCCTTATCACTATTGTTTCTGGGAGGGAGTGAGAGGTTGAAGTTCTTCATCAGGAAATTTCCCCTCCCCTCCCTTCCCCAGCCAACTTGTCACTGAGTTTCTAGGACCATTTATGGTCCTGTTTCTCTGTAAGAATCAAGGTTCTCAAAAGTACATATGATAAGTGGACCAAGCCAGCTTTTGTTCCTATAGGATTGCAAGAAACATTAAAGTACCCTCTCTCTTTAGGCAACACCTTCAGACCCCTCTAAGGATTTAACTCTCTCAGTGGAAGATTAGGACCCTGAAATTCTCCCTTACATTGTCCTCTGCCCTCGTGTACCCCACCTCCCTTTCCCTTGAGCCTCAAAAACCATCATCGCCACTACATACATTCTTTGTGTGCTTATACCACCATATGATGACTGGTCCCTGAATCTATGAAACTATTCATACGTTATTAACCACTTTTCTACTCTCTGAGTTCCATAAATAACTAGCAGAAATGTCTCCCATTCCCCAGTTCGTAGGTGGTCAAGGATACAAACAGGAAGTTTTCTGAAAGAGAAATCAAAGCTCTCAACAGTCATGTGAAAAGGTGCTCTATTCACTATTTTGCCATAAGAAGTAACAAAGGGGACAGTTTCAGAAAAACCTAGAAAGACTTCTATGAACTGATGCAAAGCAGAATCAGGAAAATATTGCATATAGTAACAACAGTGTTATGATAACGACTAACTATGGAAGACTTAGCTACTCTGATCAAGACTGAGCCATGAGAATCCCGAAGGGCGCATGGGGAGTGATGCTTTCCACTGCGTAGAGAAAAAATGATGAACTCATGGGGGCAGATTGAAGCAATTTTTACTGCTTTGTTTCTCTTGATTTGATTTTTTTGGCAACATGATTAATATGGAAATATATTTTATATAATTTCACATGTATAACAGGTATCATATTCCTTGTCTTCTCAATGAATGCAGGTGGGGCTAGAGGGAGGGAGAAAATTTAGAACTGAAAATGAAAAAAATGTAAAAAAAAATTTAAGTGCTTTGTAAACCCTAGGGAAAAAAGATAAAGAAACGCTGGCTCCATCAGCCACTCCCTGAGTCAGTGGGTCCTATAGCATCTGGGTTCACTTCTACCTCCTAGTTCTATGACATTCAAATCTCCTTAAAGATGGTTTCCAAAGTCCCTTCCAGCTCTAGTATGTTATTACTGCAGTACCTTTCCCTTTGGCTGTTGGGCTTTTTATCACAGGTGGGAATGCTATCCTATTGTCATTGAATGACCCTTGGTAGCAGGTCCCTGTTATCAGTTACTTCTAGCCTTTGCCTAGGACTACAACATACCTGGATTGAGCTCTATTATAATACACAGACATATCTTGATTTTTAAAATTCCCCTAGTAATGAACCTCTTTTTATAAGAAGAGAGCCCTATTTTTTGAAAAGGTAGATCAATAAAACAAACTAGACAGGGAAAATTCAGAAATAATGAAACACAGTAGCCTCAAGTTTGATAATCTTTTTTTTATTCTACTATATTATGGAAATATTTATTTCCTAAGTTCAAAACAAAATAAATATATTTTTTAAAAAAGATAAACCTGAAAACGTAAATGACTAGGAAAAAAAATCCTTATTGGATAAGAACTTCTGGGCAAACGGTCCTAGACCAACATCATCCACAATAAATTCAAAATGAAGGTGACTGAAATTTTGAAATCATGGCTTTTGTCAAAGGCATGATCCATTAATATTCTCCTGATAATGCTGAATGACTAAGAATCATGGAATGATGTCAGAAAACTCCACATTTAAAGTGAGCTAGAGGCCAATGGAAGAGTTTGTGGGAGATGTAATTTAGCTTTAGATATATTGCCAATGATGTGTTGTACATAAGAAAATTAGTATGTTATCCAAGACTAGAGAAAGTGGTGGATTATTCATATACTGTAAGAGATGATCCACAGTTCAAGTGTTTCACTGGTGACTTACAAGACTCAGAGAAAGGTATTGTGCCTGTATATTGTGAATACTTTTTTGAGAATGAGAAGGCCTTGGACATGGCAAGTAATGAACAGTATCATGAAAAAGGAAAATGATCACATTTTAATAGGCAAGAAACAACTCATTTCTCAAATGGACATCATTCTTTTTCCCATATAAGTAAGACTACTGACTTGACAGAGCAAAGAACAAAATTAGCACACAGCTAGAAGAAAATTAAAACATGAGCAAAAAAATGTGACATATAATAAAACTCAATCCTGAGAAAAGTTACATGAACTGATGCAGAATGAAGTAAGCAGAACCAAGAGAACAATATTTATAAGCAACGAAGGGTTCTCCATAAGTTTGCTACAGGGGTTCAAAATTAGTATGCTGGTAAATGTTTAACCACCAGCTCTCCTGGGGAGGAAGGAGATTCACCTTTGATGCACTTTTAAGTATAATCTGCAATACATTTTCTGCATCATTTTCTAGACAATCAACGGTCAAGCCCTGATTAGTAACATTTGCAGATTTCTGAGGTATAAATGGTCCTACTGAAAATTCCAGTTCAAACTGGTTCCAGCACATGCCTGGATACAGTTAATTTAATGAGGACCTTTCTACCTTTCCTAACATCATGAGGACACTAGTAGCGCATATCTTATGGAGAAGACTTATTGTCCATTGTTCATCTTTTGCTTTGCTATATGGCTAGGTTGTCTTTTGTTTTCAAGAATATGCCTCCTTGATGACATCCTTTGCTCTAAGGTTTAACTGAAGTTACCTATTTGTTATAAATGCAACCTGCTCACATCCACTATGCATGGTGATTGCCCCTCCAAGTCACTAAACATCTCTAAATACAGGTGTAACGAGGAACATTTGAGCACAGTGCAGAAACACAAATGCAACCAAAATTCTGCTGTTTAATTACTTGAAGAGAGCTATGATTATAGCAAACTGTGCAGAGGAGAAATTGCAACAAAGTATGGTAGCTCTATTCCACTTCCTCTTTTGAGTCTATTGAAGTCATATCATTTTCAAGTAATTATCCAGTTGACAGCTAGGTGGCACCATAGTGGGTAGAGCTCCAAGTCTAGAGTCAGGAAGACTCATCTTCCTGAGTTCAAATCTAGCCTCAGATACTTACTAACTATGTAATCCTAGGCAAGTCACTTAATCCCTGTTTACCTTGGTTTCTTCACCTGTAAAAGGAGCTGGAGAAGAAAATGGCAAATCACTCCAGTATCTTTGCCAGGAAAACCCCAAACAGGGTCACAAAGAATCAAACACAACTGAATAACAACAAATCTAGTCACATTTTTGGCAAAATATGTGCTAAAGTTCTCTAACTTTTTAGAAATGGGTATTGTTTTCATTTACTAACTCACTTTAAGGCTTCTTAAACCAGTAATAATTGTTCCCTCTCTATCCACCTAAGAGCAGAAAAACTGAAGTACTTACATATCACATTTGAATGATACTTAACGAATATTTACAGGAATGCTTGCAAATATGGCAACAATTATCTATAAAAAGTAATATGGCTTATGAAAATGACTTTATAACAACCCAGTGGATTAGTGATGAAAAAGTGAAAGTGGTAAAAAAAATATAAGACAACAGTAACTTTGGGGTTCATAAAAGGATAAAAAAAAGTGGAGAATATGTGAAAAGCACCAGTTAAGAGATCTAATCCGTAGGAGTAAGGTGGTTATACTGCATGGAAGCAAATTTTCTATTTAAAAATATCTCCTGGAAGTCAAGATGGTAGATGAGAAGCAGCAACCCAGCTGAACTCTCTCAATATTCCCCTCCAAACAACTTTAAAATAACAACAAATTGAACTTTGGGGTGGTTGGGCCAACAGAAGGTCAGAGTGAGACATTTCTTCCGCTTATGAAAACTTAGAAAATCCACAGGAAAAATCTGTGACACTAGGGTGGAACCTGTCCAAAGTGCACTTACATAGCAGCAGCAACAGCAGCTGCAGCCAAGAACTCTCAGTCCAGAGACAGTAAAGGGGTGGGGGGATCAGACAAGTAACCAAAAAAAGGTTATGGGGGCCCCTTTGCTCGTCCTGTGTCCAGGGCCTGGCACTGATTGGCAACTCTATTGCTTATACAGTTCTAGGCCACAAAGTAGTGCTCCTAGTCCCAAGAACCATGAATCCTAGTCACAGTTCCAGGGCCAAGAGGTACACTAGCACTTGCAGCTATAAGAGATTGGGGCCCTTCCTGAGTAAAGACCAGAGAATAGACTAAGAGAGCAGTGATCATTCCTTGCACCAGATCATACCACCTTAGGAGCACCTGTTGGAAGGAATTCTGATTTTTATAATAATTGGTATGATATGTTTAATGAATATATTAATGGATAAGATTTTTCAGAATTGCCTCTCTTGTGAGTCAGAGCCCACAATGCAGCTTGAAATGATAAATCCAACTTTGACAATGCTCACAATCATTGGCAGCTTTCTGCATATGCATACCTGAAGTGAAATGGGTCAAAGACTGTAGAATCTGTTCCCGTCACAGAACTCTAGTCCTGTGACTCACCAAGTAATGACTCCCAAAGACAGTGCTTTTCCCACAGAACTTCAGGGCACCTGTACCTTGGTATTGTGGGATTTGTGGTTTGGTCATGAGAAATTGTTCAAGCCCTGGAAAACACTGTTTGTAATTCATCTTCTCCCCACCATCCTTTCCATTGTGATTTAGGTATATAATCTCTGTCTTCACTTCAGCAAGGTAGAATTCTGATTAAGAGAATTCTTAATTTACAAATCTATTCCTCATAGTGAAACTAATTAATTAAATAGCTACCTGATCACTGGCACTTTGTCTCTGACCTGTTTCATCATTCTCAGGTTAGAGGCTGGTTCAGTAAAATTCTATTACCACACCAAAACTTGCAGACCCCCAGAACCAGCTCTGAAAACAGCAGCACAAAATCCTGAAGCTTAGGACAATACCTCCTCATCTTCAGGGTGAGCAGAGCCCAACTTTAACATAAAGTTCCCAGTCTAGGGGAATTGGGAAAATGAACAAACAGCATCAAAAACAAACTTGACCATAAAAAGCTACTATGGTGGCAGGGGAGGCCAAGACATAAATTCAGAAGAAGACAATGTGAAACCAGCTAAAAGCAAAGTCTCAAAGAAAAATGCTAATGGGATTAGTCCAACAAGAATTTCTGAAAAGTTTTTTTTTAAGATATGAGTGGTAGAGAAAAAAATTAATAAAAGAAATGAGAATGTTGCAAGAAAATTATGAATGGAGAACGAACAAGTTAGTAAAAGAGGCACACAAGATATTGAAGAAAATAATCTTTAAAAACAGAATTAGCCAAATAGTAAAAGAGACAAAACTTCACTAAAGAACTCTTTAAAAAGCAGAATTGACCAAATGGAAATATGCTCTAAATCACTGCTCTTTACAGAAACACAAATTAAAACAACTCTGAAGTACCCCCTTACACCAATCAGAAATGACAAATGCTTGAGGGGATGACAGAAAATAGGTACACTAATGTACTGTTGATGGAGTAGTAAACTGGTCCAACTTAGAGAATAATTTGGAACTAGGTCCAAAGGGCTACACAACTCTGCTTACCCTCTGAGTGAGCAATATCACTGCTAGGTCTGTATCCCAAAGAGATGGAGAAAGAAAAAAAAGGAAAAGGACCTATATATACACAAATATTTATTTATATCAGCTCTTTTTGTGGTGGCCAAGAATTGAAAATTAAGGGGATGCTCATCAAATGGGCAAAGGCTGTGACAAAGGATTGTGATGAAGTTTTATTGGTGTTCAGTAATTTTCAGTCATGTCTAACTCTTTGGGACCCTATTTGGGGTTTCTTTGGTAAAGGTACTGGAGGAGACTTCCACTTCCTTCTCTAACTCATTTTGCATATGAAGAAGCTAAGGCAAAGAGGGTGAAGTGACTTGCCTAGGGTCACACAACTAGGAACTATTTGAGATCAGATCTGAACTCAGGAAGAGGAATCGTTCTGACTGCAGTCCTGGCACTCTAACCACTGTGCTACCTACCTGCCCTGTAATGGAGTATTATTGTGGAATAAAAAATGACTAGGGAAATGATTTCAGAAAAAACACAGCAAGACCTATATGAACTGATGGAAAGTGACATGAAAAGACCCAGGAGATCATCATGCCTAGTTATAGCAAGGTTGTAATGATGATCAATTGTAAAAGACATGGCTTCTCAAATGGTATCCACCTCCAGAGAGAGAACTGATGGAGTCTGAATGCAGATTGAAGCATAATTTTCTCACTTATTTTTTTTTTTACAATATGACAAATGTGGAAATATGTTTGCATGATTTCACATGTGTAATATCATATTGCTTGCCTTCTCAGTGAGTGTGGGAAGTGGTGTGAAGGAGGAAAAGAATGCGGAACTTTAAAAAAAAGTTTAGAAAGAAGAAAATGTTAAAAATAATTAATAAAAATTTTAAAATAAAAATATCTCCTCATCCTTTCAAAGTGCTCACATTAGTCTGTCACATATTGCCTGGAATGCCACCAATTAGAAATAAATTTAAGGAAACTCTCTTCAAAGTGTAGATATCCTCAGTATGGGGTATTATTCAGAAAACAGATTAATTTAATCAAAGTGATTTCCTTCTGCTATCTGACACATTAAAGGAAGGAGAGATCTGGTTGGATAATATGGGAGGAAACTGAATTTTGGAGTATAAAGAAATCAAAAGGAGAGTCACAGATGGAATGGCCAAAGAGGGAGATTTTGCAAAGTCAACATATAGTATGAGTGCCTTGAACAATGGTTAGAGATGGGAAAAAATGGACATTTTGCTGACAATGAGTTAAGGGAAGCTATTTGACATCTCTCTTTGTCTTTCTCTTTGTCTCTGTCTTTGTGTCTCTCAGTCTCTTTTTGTCTCTGTCGGTGTGCCTGTCTGTTTCTGTCCCTCTCTCTTCTGACCTGCAGAAAATGAAGCTATTGGCCCTGACTTGGCATGAGTATATGTGGTTACATTTAATTTGAACCAGTACTTTAAGGGTCATGCAAAATTATCTTCACTAGGCCTCTGGCCATAAATTGTCAGACTCTGACATATGCAAACTTCTAGACCTCAAAAACAGAAATTTAAAAATATAATATTGGCAGAAAAGAGACAGTTTAGTTGTAATGGATAGAGGGCTAGCCCAGGCAAACTTCAAAGACAGAAAGACCTAATTTTAAGCCCTGAATCTCACATAAACAAGGTCTATCACCCTTAGTAAGCCCTCAGTGACTTAAGAGCCCTTATGCTCTCAGTGACTCAGGCAACTAAGACAAAGTTACAAAACAGGTGAAGATTTAAATTGGTAGACGGAGTTGTTTTAAAAGAAGTTCCTCATATCAGTGAAATCACATGATTGGTCCAGAAAAAATTTTTTAAATAGGTGGATATGCAGCAGATTGCATTATTTAATCCAATTATGTTATTTAATACCATAATATTTGGTCAAATCACAGAATTTTAAAGCTGGAAAAGATTTTTCAGATTATATAGTCTTAAACCCCCATTTTACAGATAAGGAAACTGAGACCTAAAATGGTTCAAGGACATACCTCCAAAGTCAGTTAACTTCCCCTCAGTCACAAAGGTAGCAAATGCCTATACATTTTTACAGCCAATGTAGACAATGAATTGGACTTAAAATTGAATAGAAGGAAGAGAGGTAACTGGATTGCATCTGGAAAACCGTATAGTACTTTTAATAACCTCAAGCTTATTTCCAGCACAAAACTGTCTTTTTAGCACAAAAAGTGTTCAGGTAGCCCTATACACCTATGAATCTTGGATCAGTACAGATCACTGAAAACGAAACATCATGGATCAATAGAAAGGTAGGTGGGGGTCACTTTCTCACCTCCCTGACTTACTTACTTTAAACAGCTCATATCTCATCTTCTATAGGAGGTTCATCATTCCGCAGTGCCTTCTTAGAGATAACTTTCTGTTTGCAAGTGTCAATATCTTGTATGTGCATAGTTATTTATTTGCATGTGGTCTCTCTCATTAGAATCCTGTATGGCAGAAAATGTTTTTTTATCTTTCTTTGTATTCACAGCACTTAGCACACAGTGAGCGCCTAATAAATACTTGCTAACTGAACAACCTCAGACACTTAGGAGCTGGGTGACCTTGGGTAATTCACTTAACCCCTATGTGCTTCAATTTTCTCATCTGTAAAAGGAAATAATAATTGGTTGTTGTTGTGAGGATCAGATGAGATAATACAAAGTGCCAGGCACCATGCCTGACATATCCTCTATATAAATGTCAGTTGTTGTAACTATCACTACTAGTACTATTTCTAGGTATAAGCATGCTTCAATCATAAGCTTGCCTTTCTGTGTCAGGCCATTTACTTCCTCAGAAGGGAAGGGGAGGACCAGGGAACTTCCAATGGTAGTGTCCAGAAGGGATAAATATTGTCAAGAAAATGTCTGACTAGTCAAGGAGGTGGGCTGGTCATGTGATGAAAGAAAGGGAAACCAGGGGAGTAGCTTGGCACTTACAAAATAGAACCATTTGTAGAATGAGTAGATTTTCTTTGAAGGATCTGTAGGAGAATATATGTGAGATTCCCACAGGATGAGAAACTATGTATGGACTGTGAACAGTACTGAGAGAAGGAATGGTCCACTGAGGAGATCACAGATCCAGTGAAGTTCTATTTCCAGGATGATTGCCTCCAAATGAGGAGTTGTGACTTCCTCAAGGAAGAACTCTTGGGTGTCATTTTAAACCTACCCCTAAAGACGTGAGCCTAATATTAGCACAGCAGATAGACTTGGAGTAAGGAAGATCTGAGTTCAAATCCTACCTCAGACACTATTTATGGGATTCCAGAAAGGTTGTGGTAGATTTCTGTCCATTGTCAGAACGCTCCAAGGTAAAAACAAGGCAAGTTCCTAGTGGTTTGGCAGAGAAAATAGATCTAAATTTGTGTACCTAGAGAAATAAAGAAAACAGCAGAGGAGGGGAAGAGAGTAGAGGAGGGAGAGGTTGTTGTTATTTTGTTGGTCCTTTATTTTTGAAGAAGACCATGACATCAGAGAAATGATGACATGACTTGCACTTGATTTTGTTTTGAGTGAGGGAAGGCTGTGCAGGTCACCAGCCTCACTTCTCCTCCAGAGCCATCTGGATCCAGTAACTACATATTCGTCAGGATGACTGGAGATGGCCCCACAGGGGAGAAGAGGTGAAGAGGGGCCAATCTACTCCCTAATAAATCGTTTGGTAGGTGTTCTTAAGTTCTTTCACATTTATAAGCTTTGTATACCTTAACTCAATTGAAAAATGCCAAGTGACTAGACGGGCATCTCCTTGTCTTCTTACCTTAGTGTAGTGGAAAGACTAATTTTTTGAGTCAAGAAGTTTGTGTGCTGTTCTCCGTTCTCCCCTTCTTAAAGCCTCAGTTTCCTCTTCTGTAAAAATAAAGGGGTTGAAACAGATTACACTAGGCTCCCTTTGGTTCTAAATCCTAGTATTCTGTGAGCAACATTTAAGTCTTGGTATCTCCATTTTCCCAATGCAAGCTGTGTTTTTGCAGTCCCACCCAAGGGGTTCAAGCCAGATCCCTCCACCCAGTTCTCTGGGAGGCCCGGGCTTGCAAGTCTGGGCCCCACCCCTCACCGCCTCTTTTCCGCACCTGCGCTAGACTCCGCTACTCCCTGGGCTCAGAGCCTTGGCCCCACCTTTGGCCCGCCCTCATTTAGCGAGGAACTAGGAGCCCAGGCTGCTCATTCTGCCAAAGAGGAACTCCCAGAGACCAGAAACAGCGCCTCTGTGGACGCTCTGCTATTCTTTCCATCCCGGGCGCTCAGCGTAAGCTACCTCCAAACCCTACTGCTGTCCCTGGGACCGTGCGCGTCATGAGCCCCGTGTCCCCCAGTGCACCCCGGGTGCTGGTGCTTCTCGGATTCTTGTCGCTGCCGCTATTGTGCCTATCCGCAGAGCCGGGTGAGTGGAGGTTTGGGGCCGCCCCGGCCACCGGGCAGAACCGCTTACTGTCCTTGGGCAAGGGAGAGAAGGTTGGAAGTGAGTTCCTCGTCATGGCAACCGAGAGGAACTTGACAATGGAGGTTTCCTTTGGACACTGTCTCTAAAGTATCTCACCAGGATGGCTAGGTTTTGAGGCGAGGAGTGGGCTAGGTTTGGATTAATAGAAATTCATTTCTATGGAATTTTGAAGTTGGCAAAGTGCTTTCTCCACATTAATCGTATGAGATAGGTAGTGCAGGTATTATCACCTCCACTTTACAGATGAGGAAACTGAGGCTTAGAGGTTTAAGTGAATTGCCGACAGCCTCATAGCCAGTTTCAGAGGCAGCTTTCAAACCCAGGAGGTCTCCTGACTTTAACATTCCGAGACATCAAGCTGCCGCCTCAACAGGTTAATAAGGAAACTGCTCTTAAAACCTCATGGAGGACTCGAGTAGGGTGAACTCCCCAAGGGGGAAAGAAACAACTTTAGTTTCTCAAAGGATCATAACTGGAAAAGACCTTAGAGATCATCTAATCCAGTCTTTTTTTTAAGAGAAAATTAAGATTCAGAGATGACAAGAAACATGTTCAAAGTCATAAAGGTAGTAAGAAACAGAGGTGAGATTCAAACTTAGATCATCTTTCTTCAAATACAGTTTTTGTATCCATCACACCATGCTCCTGCCCCCAAATATTCCTTCTTTCTTCTCTTTCTCCTTTCTTTCTTTCCTTCCTTCCTTAAAGGGGCTGTTTCCTAATGAGCTGCAAGTATACACAGCCCATCCATGAAGTAGGTTAATGAAAGCAACCAGAAACCTGGAGAAAGTCTACTAATGGACATACTGACTATGTATTTTCTCCTTCTGGTTGAAAAGAAGATAAATCATAGAGGATGAGAACCCAGGAAGATCCTGGAGTTCATCTCTGCAATTTTATAGATGAGGACACGGAGGCACAGAGAAATTCAGTGATATGGCTATGGTCATATACAGATATTTAGTAGTAGAGCCAGAAGTAGAATTCTTGTGTCTCTTCTATTATTCCAATTCCTGGTTCTGTCAGTTCCTATCTGTTTAGTAGTTTTATCTCTGAGGACTTTCTATTCATTCATTCATTCATTCATTTATATAATCACTTGAAAGGTTCTAGTTACGATATGATGCTACTTCACTAAATTCACCTTACTTTTTTTTGCAGGTGCCTGCAGTATCCCTCCAAATATACCCAACGCAAAGCCAGAACTGAATGGTCTAACAAGTTTTCCTGTTGATACCACTGTAACATACAAATGTGATGAAGGATTTGTAAAAATTCCTGGCAAGTCAGACTCAGTGGTCTGTCTTCAACATGATAAATGGTCCAAGTTGTCAGAGTTTTGTAATCGTAAGTCTTTTTAATATGCTTATGAAAAGCTGGCATCCTGTGTCAACCTAAATGGATAACATTTTCTTTCTTTTTTTTTATTAATTTATTTGTTTTTAGTTTTCTACAATCACTTCCATAAGTCTTAGATTTTCTCTCCCTCTGTCTCCTCTCCCTCCCCACAATGGCATGCAATCTTATATGGGTTCTACACATACATTCTTATTAAATCCATTTTCATGTTAGTTATGTTGCATAAAAGAATTAAAATGAATGGGAGAGACCATGAGAAAAATCAAAACAAAACCTAACACAAGACAAAATATTCTGCTTCATTCTGCATTCCAGTTCCATAGTTCTTTCTCTAGATGTGTATGGCATTTTGCCTCGAGTCCTTTGAGAATGAGTTAGGTCTTTGCATTGCTGTGAAGGGCTAAGTCTACCAGAAAAGTTCTTCACACACTGTGGTTGAATGAATAACATTTTCAAAGTGACTCAATGATTTACCAATAACGACCCAACACTGAGCATTTTCTGGTAAGTTACCCCAAATGCCTTCACAGTCTTACTGAAGGAAGGTGTTGTTTACTTGAATCAGTTCTGCTCCTCATTAAAAGGTTTTCTAACATTACAGCCTCTTCCCAATTAATAAAGATAGTCACTGCTAGTTAGGGAATAAAAAATTGTAGCTATTTTAAGTAATACTCTTGAGTACAAACACCAGAGCTGAAACATTTTCCCAAATTTTATCCAAACATAATTCTAAGTGGCATTTTAATTGCTCTGTGCTTAATTCCTATTTATTTTATGCCTATTGGGTACAAAGGGTATATAAAAAGAAAGATCCCTTGCTTTTGTTGTCTTTGAAGAATTTATAATCATTCACTCAACAAATATGTATTAAACATCTATTATATGCCAGGTACTGTGCTGGATATTGCAGATACAAATATAGAAGGGAAACTTTTCCTGCCCTCAAGGCAGGGGCAAACAATATAAATATCACCATATATAAAATAATTTTGCAGGAGCTTAGGAAAGAGGTAGCCTGGGGGATGCTCAAAGATCCTCAGGTAGACAGTGACACTAGATGAATTTTGAAGGAAGTTAGCAATTCTATAAGGTGTTTGTTTTGAGGAGGAAGTATATTCCAGGAAAGGAAGATGATAGAAAAATATATTTATTGTGAAAATGCTGCAGGATGTTAGTTTTCAAATGAGTAGCCCAAACAATAGACATAAAAATGTTCAGAAAAAGGAAATTGCGGTGTCCCCTCCCCCATGTTGGGTAGACTTTCTGTAGGTAGTGTATGGAAGGACATGGATGAGAGTTATACAGGATCAGTAGGAAGGAAATGAACCTACTAAGCACTTTAAAAATATTATCTCATTTGATTTTCACAGCACTCCTTGAGAGGTAGGTACTACTACCATCCTGGTTTTTGTTGTTGTAGTTCAGTAGTTTTCAGTCATGTCTATTTGCAATTTTCTTGGCAAAGACACTGGAGTGGTTTGCCATTTCTTTCTCCAGCTCATTTTACAGATGAGGAAACTGAGGCAGAGGCAAACAGGGTGAAGTGACTTGGCCAGAGTCACATAGGTAATAAGTGTTTTGAGGCTAGATTTAAACTCAGAAAAATGAATTTCTTCAGACTCAGCATTCTGTCCACTGTGTCATCTTTCTCCATTTTACAGTTGTGGAAACTGAGGCAGGCAGAAGTTAAGTGACTAAGCTAGTAACTAAGATGGAATTTAGGTTTAACCCTTCCTAACTAGGTTCATTGCTCTATCCACTGAGCCACTTCAATGTCACCTAGTCATGAATAGGTTGCCACTGGCATCCCTGGGGGAACTATTCATATTGAGGAGATCACGGCTGATGTGGTATAAAGCAAAAGTAAAGTAAAAAGGTTGCTTCTTATTTCTGTTTTTTGTTTTTTATCATCAGGTACTTGTAATGTCCCACCCTCATTACGCTTTGCTTCACTCAAAAAACAATTTAGTAAACAGAACTACTTTCCAGTGGGTTCCACTGTGCAATATGAGTGCCGTCCAGGTTATAGAAGAGAAAATTCCCTGCCAGCAAAGCTTCAGTGCCTTCAGAATTTAATGTGGTCCAGTGCCTCTGAATTTTGTAAAAGTGAGTATAACTTGAATATTTCTTTTCTTTTTCAAATGAAGTGAGGGAGTGGGGTTGGGAAACAATGAATATCTGTTTCCCCTCTTATTACAGGAGCCCTCAGTGCATGTAGTTTTTGCTTTAAATCATTCCTGGAAGTTAAATTTATTATTTATTAAATTCATTTCTTTGTTTGGAAATAGGCAGACTTGAAAGATAACTTCTCAAATAGCACATTAGTTGTATTTTTAAAGATGACTGGAAATTTCATTTAAAAAATGAAAACATATAGTAACAGCAATATTGTTTTAAGAGCAATTTTGAGCAAATAAACCATTTTGATGATTATACCTAAATTAACTGCAAAGGACCTATGATAGAAGATGCCACCTGCATCCAGAGAAAGGACTGATAAATAGAAGTATGTGTATAGAATGGTTTTAAGTGTGTATGTGTGTATACACACACACATAAATATTTGTGTCTAGTGATAGCCACCTGGGAGTGGAGGGGTGGAGAAGGGAAGAAAAAAAGAAAACAAAATAAATTTACATGATAACTTTATTATAGATTTAGAAGGAGTAGCAAATAGTACATAACAGAATCGCAGTTTCTATGTGAATCTATGCAAAAAAAATGCATTCATCTTTTTTTATTATACTGTATCATGGAAATGCTTGTTTTATTTCATAACTTAAAAATAAAATAAAATTTTAAAAATGAAATGACAGCATTTTAAATATACTGACCTATTAATGCTATTGGTGTCCTGTGTTATATACTAATGAAAAATAATAATGTTATTCAACAGTGCTCTACAACATAAGTAGTAAATAGTTTAGGTCACATGGTATTTTGAGTATGTATGATGATAGGAAGATAAAGCCTAATTCCATTTTTTTTCTCTTTTAGGGAAATCATGTCAAACTCTTCCACAGCTAGCACATGGTCATGTCAATGTAGAGACTGACATCTTACTTGGCTCGGTAATCACCTTTACTTGTGATAAAGGGTAAGTTTGCATTCTATAGGAATAGGGAATAGACCTGTGGTTTCATTGGTAGAGGGAATTCCCAGGTAAGAAAATTCTTTCAACCAAGATATATTGGTATATTCTCTGCAACTTAAAAATTGCATTGAGGTTAAAGAAACCTGCCCAGGGCGACAAAGCCAGTCCATGTCAAAGGTGGGACTCAAACCTTCAAGGCCTTCCTTATTTAAGGCTGACTCTCTATCTACCATAACTACAGAGTCATTCAAAAAGCAGAAAAATCAAAATGGGCTGAACATTAGGGACATATATTATGGCTCATAGTTTGAAACTACAACTATATGGGCTATTCTTTTCTTTTAAAAGCACACATAACACACACATACACATGCACGCGCGCGCACACACACACACACACACACACACACACACATGCTCTTTCCCAAGCAAATGATCTTATTTATATGTGTTTTGATGGGGCATGAAAAAGATTCTACAAATCCTTTGAAATCTAGAGACTTCAGAATCCCATATTCCATATAGTTTCTCTCTAATTTCATCATTGGTATCTATGGTAATTGCCAGGGGTTGAGGAGGGTTGGGGGGAATCCAATAGAGAGTATAAGTCTTACATGCTGACCTACATTTACATATATATATATATACACATATATATATATATATATTGCAATAACAAGTTAATAATTAAAAAATAAACATGCAAAAATTAGAAGACAGATATTCTCCTTTCATAAAATATGAAGAACAAATGAGTAAAATGACCCACCTAATACCATTAAGAGACTTTGCATGAGAACTAGGAAAGAACTAGGAATAAAAATGACAGCTGACAAGCTGGGGGGGAAATGCCTCTTCTGTCCTGATCTCTACCCCCACAAAACAAACCCCATTACATGTCTGTAATTTTCTGAAATTGTCATTGCAATCTTCTTTACAAATATTATATACAAATATTAAAAATATATTTTTATTCTCATAATGATCTTGGGAGGTAAGGGCTATTATTAGTCCCATTTCATGGATGAGAAAACTGAGGAACATAGTAGTTAAGTTTCTTGCCCAAGATCACACAATCTGAAGTTGGATTTGAATTCAGATCTTCCTGACTCCAGATCTATAGCATTTTATTCACTGTGCCATCTAGCTGCCTCTGTTATTAATTATGTGGAGACGGCTGGACTGAGTGATGACTCAGGTCCCTTCCAAATATTAAATCCTATAATAAAACAGAAATGTAATGGGGTTTGTTTTGGGGGGGAAGCAGAGTAGAGATCAGGACAGAAGAGGCATTTTCCCCCTAGCTTGTCAGTTATCATTTTTATTCCTAGTTCTTTCCTAGTTCTCGTGCAAAGTCTCTAAATGATATTGGGTGTGTCATTTTACTCATTGGTTTTTCACATTTTATGAAAGGAGAATATCTGTCTTCTAATTTCTGCATGTTTATTTTTTAATTATTAACTTGTTTGTTAAATTATTTTGTATCCTTTTAAATACTCTTCTATAAAAGAGAAGTTGGTCTTTAAGGCTTTCACAAATACTGAAAAATTTGGGTATTTATACCATATAACAAATGTCATAGAAAAAATAATTGTATTTGTTGTATTGTGTGGTGGGGGAGGAAGTTTCTACTTAAAATCTTTTATACTGTCCCACTATTACAATCTCTATCACTTAAACACTTAGTTTGCTGCTTCCAATACAGTAGACTTTAATCACATGACGTTTGCTGCTTCCAATACAGTAGACTTTAATCACATGACGTTTGCTGCTTCCAATACAGTAGACTTTACTCACATTACTATGTCTCTGTTCACTGGCAGAAAAAACAAGCTGTTTCTGCAGTGGTTGAGAAAATTCAAATAAGGGAACAGAACGATTTCTTTCAGCTCTTTTCTCTCTTTTTTTAGATATAGGTTAGTGGGGGAAAAAGAAAGCGAATGTATTCTTAAGGCTAAAGATGTTGGTTGGAGTGTCTCACATCCAGAGTGCACAGGTAAGACATTAACAGAAGTTATTAAGTCAATGTTGGGTAGATGTTGCAGCCTCTATAATAAAAATTATTTAAGGGCAGCTAGTGGCTTAGTAGATAGAGCATCAGCCCTGGAGTCAGGAGGACCTCAAGTAGTTGTGTGACTCTAGACAAGTTACTTAACCTCAAATGCCTCCAAACAAAAAAGAAAGGAAGAAAAAGAAAAGAAAGAAGTTAGAATTATTTAGCGTTTCACTACTGGGGCACCTCAGTAATAACAATAGCGAGCATCTACCCATTGACTTAAGAGTTGACAAACTCTTTGACCCTTACAATAACTCTATAAAATAGGCATTGTTATTATCACCATCATTTTACAATTGAGGAAACTGAGGCAGAGAGAAGTTATGTGACCTGCCTAGGGACTCACAGCTTCTATTTGCAGGCAGAATTCAGACTGAGGTCTTCCTCACTCTGAGCCCAGCACTGTATCCACAATGTTACCTACTTGCCATAATAGAAGCCAAGAAACGTTATTATTTTTAAAAGAACAAAATCTACTCTTCCCTAGGCAGATTTTTATAATTGATTTTATGGAATGAAAGTCAAAGGTTTAGTTCCTTCTTTCTAAAGAAACTAAACTTTATGATTCGGGTTTATTTTTGCCACTTAAGTTACTTTTAGCACTGTCTAGCACATGTGAAAAAATAGAATGGAAGATGGAGGTACAATAGAATATAGTAGAAAGACTGGGACTAGGTTTTTCTGCCCTTTCTTTCCCCCATCCCTTGCACACAGTTTCCTATAACCCAAGCTAGAATGTTGCATTCTCCTATTGTCAACATCCACCCTCATGCAAACAATTTTTCTCCTTATGTGATTCCCCAAAATGTCTATTATATACTCTAACCACATATTTCTAATACAGACTAGCTTTTGAATAGCAGCCTCTGTTCACAGTACCTTGGTGGGGTGCCTAGGAATTACTATTTTTCACATGAACTATGGGGATTAGGACATGGTAATCCATTAGTGGGTAAATGACTTGTCATGGAATTAGGAAGACAATCAGTACATCAAAAGCTCTTTATTAAGTCTATTCGTTGTACTGTTAAAGATGAACAAGGTGAATGGACTAGGCCTCCCCTGAATGCAAAGGTAATTAATTTCTATATTAAAAGAATTGCTTTTTTGCTTTAGTTATACTTGTGGAGTATAAATTAAGACTGCCCTAACATCATGAATAATTCAACTTTCAGTAAATTAATGGAAATCTCTTTTCCTTTATGTGTTCCTAAAATGTTGGCTATAAAATTCACTCCTAAAACATGAATGCTATTCCCTCATTCGCTGCAAATATAAAATTGGAAATGAGCTCTAAATGGAAAAGAGCCACAATTAAAATGAGCTTGAAATGTGTAGAAGGAGTCCAGAAGTGACGAACCCAGCAGCATTTACGTTATGTATATGGGCAGGAGTGTTTAGATAAATTTTAACATCTTGCTCTCGGGGCTGGGAGCTAGGGATGTAATACATGATACACTTTTAATTTTAATCTGTACAAGTAACATTTTGTCTATCACTTTCTTAAGTGTTAACAGTCAATAAAACAGTAAATCAAGGCCTGATTTGTAGCATTTGCTGATTTATACAATGTAAATACACTGAAAATTTAACAATTGGCTCACTGATTCAAGCTAGCTTCCCATATAGGCAACATTGTGTCTACTAGGTTATCCCCATGCTTTTTATCTTCTAAAAGAGGCATTCACTTCTCTATTGTATCATTTTTAGCAATTTTTTAGCTCTTTTATGATTCTAGAAACTTCCTTACCCTCCAAGCTTTAATTAAGAATTTCTGGTACCAAGGGCATATTCAGTTGAACTAGAAGGCATGAGAAGGGATAGAGGGTGGGGTGAGGAAAGAGGGAGGCAGATTCAGAGAGGAAGGAATGGCAGTGAAGAACCATGGATAAGGAGAGCCTGATACTGCTAGGAAGGCCACTGAAGATGAGAGAACTTTGCAATCTTTACAAACAGTATATAATTTTTATTTTCATAATGACCTTGGGAGGTGGGGGCTATTATTAGCCCCATTTCATGGATGAGAAAACTGAGGAAGACAGTAGTTAAGTTTCTTGCCCAAGATCACACAGTCTGAAGTTGGAGATGAATTCAGGTCTTCCTGGCCCTAGATCCATAGCACTTTATTCACTGTGCCATCTAGCTGCCTCTATTATTAGTGATGTGGAGTTCAGTATTAATCCTCTAGTTTCTCTTAAAGGTATATTCTCTTTCAACAAAATGGCAAAATTAGTAAAGTGTGTTTAACTTTTCAGGTCACATTGTCAGGTACATTAAAGGGAATAGTGAGCAGTGAAGCCTGTAAGTTAGGTTAAAGCCAGATTATGGATGGCCTTGAATCCATACTCAGGATTTTAAGCATGGAAGGTGGCATGGTATAGGGGAAGGAGCACGGCTCTCGAGTCAGAGGATTTGAGTTCAAATTCTTGCTACTGAGGTGACCTTAACTTCTGAGGGCCTGATTCTCATGTGTAAAATGAGGAAGACAGACTGGATGGCTTTGTGGTCCTTCTAGCTCTGGATCTATGACTGTGGTAATAGGGAGCCATGAGGGATGTCTGAGCAAAGGAGTGATGAATTTGTTGTCATTTTGTTGACTATTGTGGTTCTGTTTTTTTTGTTTTATTTTCTGGAAGGTAGCAAATTGATTGAGGCAATCTTAGACTTGCTGCCTGGGCTTAGGTTAGCGGCTTTTGGGAAGAAAGTATATTCCTCTCTGCTCTTACCCCAAAGGAAATAAGCCTGCTAAACAAAGGAATTTATCACAATGGCAAAAGGTAGTCAGGAGGCCCAGCTCCCGGAACTCTCCAGCTTCTTCTGTACCCTTTTCCCTCCCAGGCCCACCACTACCACATTTGAGTTACAGCCAAAGCTATTTCCATAATAAATGGAAAACTTTAGTGTGGAGTCCCTATCCTGTATGCAGACAGATCATCTGACTTCCCCCACACAAGCACACCCCAAATATATGTCTATGTACTTGCATATTGTACGTATGTAATATGTCTTTGTATACATATATACACATACATATATGTAAAATATATAGGATATAAATTTAAAGCTTATAGATTATATATAAATATATTTATAATTAAATTATATACATTTATATATAAACTTTATAACTAATATATTTATATATTACATATTTTATATGCAGCATAATTTGTATATAAATTATAATAGATTATATGTCACATAATCTATTATAGTTTTAAATTGATGATGATATTATTATAGTTTTAGACATTTACCTGGGTTATTGAGAGGTTGAGTGACTTGCCCACAGTCTCACAGATGGGATGTGTCTAAGACACTCATCTTGAAACTGCCACGGAGGCTGGCTCTACCCTACCTCTAATCATTTAATACTGGCAAGAAACTGAGGCCAAATTAGACAAATCAAGGCCCCAAACCATAAAGCACCTGAGGTCATACAATTGCAAGGAAGATAAGACTAAATAGACTCCAGACACCTGATACACATTCTAGGCTCTCCATGCTACTCCAATAATCCCCAAAGTGGAATTTGGTTGTCCATTGGACTCTTCCCAGAGGATCATAGCCTAATCTAAAATATAAGGATGGATCTTGCTGATATGTGGGTTAAGCATTCAACCTGCCCAAGAAATGGACAGATGAGAAGTGGCAGTATTTTACACACAGTGACTTCTGGGCTTAGCTTTGATTTGATCTAGACTTTTCATTCCATCAGTATTGGAAAGCTCAAGTGAGGAAACTCCCTTTTCTGACTTTGTAGCAGCAAAACTTTAACCCAATTTGAAAGCATGGAACAAAGATACTGACTTAGAACCATATCTCCCACCAACTTGTATTACAAGCAGACAAGATTATATTTCATAGTTCATCAAACACACACTGAGACAAGAAGAATAAAGACTTAGAAATCTCACTGAATGCAAACATATCTTACTCTTGTAGCTTTCATTCCCTATCCCTTTTATTCATAGGCTCATAGATTTGTGTCCTAGAAAGCACCTCAGAAGTCACCTAATTTAACCCTTGCATTTCACAGATGAGGAAACTGAGACCAAAGGAAATTGGGTGATTCACCCAAGGTTACATAGCGCCAAAGGTAGGATGTGAAACTGGGTCTTCTGACTTGATCCAGAGTCAGTGCCATTTTCAATGTACCCCACCACCACCCACCTTAATCAACTCTAGAAACAGTTTAGGAACCACTTTATTAAATCATATGATGACTGAGGCTACTAACAATAAAGTTTATTGCAATTACATTAAAATAATGTTTATTAGTGCCTAGTGCCAAGGACTGTGACTTAACTCTGGGGATAGAAAGACAAAGACAAAGCAGTTCATGAACCCAGGAAGCTTACATTCTGCTTGGGGGGGGGGGGTAGTAGGAAATGATACATATGCTGATAAACAAACAAAAAATACACAGAATCAATACAAAATAATTGGAAAGGGTGTGAATACTGACACTTGGAGGAATTGGCCAACATTTCTTATAGTAGGTAGGAGGTCAAAAACAGTACATATGGTAAGTACTTCAGTTTCCCATAAGACTCTTAAGATCATATCATAATTCTAGAGCTAGAAGAAACTTTGGATGTCATCCAGTCCAACCACCCCATTTTACAGATGAGAAAACTGAGATCCAGGAAGCTTATGTGACTTGCCAATGTCACATAAGGTAGTAAGCTTCTCAAAGTCAAGTCTTAGTGCTTGTGTAGAAAAAATATTCAACTAATAAATGCTTAACTTGGAAAGTAATATTTAATTGCTGTTTATGACTGGTGTTCCCCACCACTTATGGGAACTATCGTATTGGCCCCAACAGTTGAAGAATCAGCCACAACAAATGGTCCAGCAGCACAAGCCCTGCCAACAACAGAACAGCACAATGCAACACATGCCCCAGAAAAACAGGTCCCACCAGCACAAGAAGCCAGTGAAACAAATGCACCAGCAAAGCAGGCTCCACCAACAGAACAGTTCAGTGCAACAAGTGCACCATCAACACCTACCTCACCAGCAGAACAGGCCAGCGCAACAAATGCACCAGCAAAACAGGTCCCACCAGCACAAGAAGCCAGTGAAACAAATGCACCAGCAACACCTCCTCCACCAGCAGAACAGATCAGTGCAATAAATGCACCAGCAACACCTGCTCCAGCATCTGAACAGGGCAATGAAGCAAATGCACCAGCAACACCTGCTCCATCAGCTGAACAGGCCAGTGCAACAAATGCACCAGCAACACCTGCTCCAGCATCTGAACAGGGCAATGAAGCAAATGCACCAGCAACACCTGCTCCATCAGCTGAACAGGCCAGTGCAACAAATGCACCAGCAAAACAGGTCCCACCAGCAGAACAGGCCAATGCAATAAATGTACCAGCAACACCTGCTCTATCAGCTGAACAGGCCAGTGCAACAAATGTACCAGCAAAACAGGTCCCACCAACAGAACAGTCCAGTGCAACAAATGCACCAGCAACACCTCTACCAGTAGAACAGGTCAATGCAATAAATGCACCAGCAACACCTGCTCCATCAGCTGAACAGGCCAGTGCAACAAATGCACCAGCAAAACAGGTCCCACCAACAGAACAGGCCAGTGCAACAAATGCACCAGCAACACCTGCCTCAGCAAATGAACAGGTCAATGCAACAAATGCACCAGCAACTGCTATCCCATCAACAACAGAACAGGCCAAGGCAACAAATGCTCCAGCAAAACAGGCCCATTCATCAACACAGAAGGCCAGCACAACAAATGCTCCCATAACCCAGACCACACCAACAACCAAAAGATCCACCACAACTCAGAGTTCTACCAGAATTGTCACCACTGTTCGTTCTACCACAACTGCATCTTTTCGCACAACTAGACCCAGTTCAACAAAATTTCATGGAAAAGGAACCTCTTCTTCAGGTCAGTAGGCATGCTCTACTTTTTTTTAATCATTGTAATGAGTTTGAATTGTAAAAAAAATGAAGTTTTATAATGTCCTGTTTTAAGATAATGGGTTGTATAGAATTGAATTGCTAAAGTGAGGATGCTTGTTAAATAATTCCTGGTCCATCAGTGCCCTGGAAGTTTTATGCAGGTCCCCAAGATACTCTGCACTGGCAGCCTTGGATAGTACCTGGACAAATACTGAGAGAAAAACCATTAGACCATATGGGAAAAGAAAGAGAAAGTTGTTTCTTACGAAAAAAATGGTTCCAAGTTGAAGATGGAAAGGGAAATCCTAGCACTTAGAGAAGTTTAAAGGAACCATGGAACCCAGGAAGAGGGTTATACAGACTCAAGTGGATCTCCCCTTCATTATATGTTCTTGGATGTGGCTTACCTTACTCTCAAGCACACCCTATCCTCCCTTCTCTTTGGGTTCTGAATATACAAATGGGAAATTCCATTTTTATGGTAAGAAACTATTTGAAAGGAAATTTTTCTTCAATATAAAATGAACTGAGTCTTCTAGGGAAAAATTTAATAGCCATTACCTTCTCTTCTAATCCATCCTAGGACCCTAGATGGATTTATTCACCTCAGCAGGGTGGGTTACTATACATATATACACACACATGTATGTGTGTATATGTATATATGGGTATATGTATAGATACATATGTAACATAGTATTTGATATAAAAATGATACATATCAATATATGATATATATCATTATAGCATATATATATATATATACAATTTATTGTATTTAAAGGTAAAATGAGGTCAAATTCTATGCTATTCAAACCCCAAGAGTATGAGTCACTAGGTATGGCTATCCTGAGTTAAGGCATAATTTGTGATGATTAAAGGACTCATATATTCCCATCATGGCAGGTCAAATCAAAACATAATTTTACCTTTACACTGTTTGCGTGGGATTTGTTTTCTCGTAATAATATCTAACGTCCCTACAGCATTTTAAGTTTTACAAAGTATTTGCCTCAAAATAATCCTATGAGATAGGAAAATTTCCTCAAATGAGATTTCACCAGGAGCATTTTACAGGCATGGTTTATTCAAAGTTGTTATTCTCCTCTCTAGCTTTAGATGGGCCATACAGTATACTTGATGGAAGATACAGAGCTGGTCTAGGAGTCAGGACAGCGTGGGTTCCACCTAGTTCAGACAGCAGCCTGTTTCAAGGCGTATTTCTGCACATGAGCCACGTGCCCCTGAGCAGGTTATCTAATCTGCAGGAGTCCCAGGCAACCTCTCAAACTATACATTAGAGAATGGTTGTTAATTTGTGTTGACTCTGACGAAATTACAGGTCTAGACCAAAACACGTTTATAACTCAATCCAAATCTAAAACAAACTTTCAAAAGCTTATAAATAGCACATTTTCTAAATATGCAAATCTTGTTTTGACATATTGTTGTAATTTAAATATGCATCATTAATTCATCTAGAAGATGTCAACATTTAACTTAAAACTTAATATTTTCTTTATTCTTTCCCTCTTCAGGTGCTGTCACTAATAAATATGGTAAGTCTGGCTCTCAGAGCTTAAGAAATTGTTATCCATGTAAGATGTCTTTGCTTAAATCATACCACTTTGGGACAGTTCTTCTTTTAGATGATTCTTGGAATGATGTTGAAAGTGAAAGCTTAAGAGTATTGAAGACGTATCAAGTAAGTGGATGGTATGGACAAATACTGCTGAAATGCAAGAGGATTAAATGCTCCAGGGTATTTGATATGTTCCAGATTTCTTCCATATATATTCCAGTAAGAGGGATATGTTTCAAAGTAATCAGATCATATTAAATGTCCACCTTGTACAGAGCAGTCTATTGGGTGCTGTGGAGAAATCAAAAAGAATTAACATATAGTTCCTGCCTTCAAATAATTTATAATCCGTTGTATTTGAATCTGTTATATCCTCCTTTACCTGACATTGTGTATGCTGCCTAGATCAGGGGTGGGAAATCTGTGGCCTTGAGGCTACACGGGGTCCTCTAGGTCCTCAAATGTGGCACTTTGATGAAATCCATTCATGGCCACACTTGAGGAACTAGAGAACCCCATGTGACTTCAAGACCATGGGTTCCCCACCTCTCACCTAGAGAGCCCATCCATAAGTATAATCAGCTTTAAACTATAGACATTACATTTTTATGCCTTTTAATTCTGTTAAGATAACTTGACTTCTATAAAAAGAGGTTATTCAGATTATTTTTTTAATTTCAGTTATAATTTAAATTTGAAAAAAGTATATATTCAAAGTTTATAAAGAGGACATTTAATGACAAGAATGGGTAAAAACTTTGTCAGAGACATGGATTCATAGTATGAATGTAAATTCTGGACAAACTGACTCTTGGAAATTCCAGCAATGAGGGGAGGGAAGAATCAAAATATCATCACTGGGGTGAAACGAGTTCAACAGCAAGAATGGACAAAACATGAAGGTTTCAAGCTAGGATAAAATGCCTGAACCTTCACTTGTCTGAACAAGAAAGTCTTCTGGAGATCAGGGTAGAACTCTACAGCTATGGCTGAGGCTTACCCTCAGGGAGATGGAGCTGGAGAATGTCCCTTTCTGCCATCTTCCTCTCACACACTCCAAGGTGCAAACTAAACCCTACCCTTTTTGTGTACATACCTCTAGGACTATGGAAAGGTTCTAAACCTGTGCATCGCTGATTTAGAAGGGATGGGGAGGGGGGGAGGGGAAGGTTGAAATATCTTTGCCCTTTAGCAATTCACAGTCTCTACCATGCTGATGTTAGCATGTCTCATATTGCAGTAGAATTTCAGAGATTAATTGGGAAGGAAGGAAGGAGAGTGGGAAGAGAGGGTGGGAGGGAGGGAAGAAGAAATAATGAAACAAAGAAAGAAAAAAGGAAAGAGGGTGGGAGAGAGGCATGAAAGATGGAAGGAAAAAAAAGGAAGGGAGAGAAAGGGAAGGGAGTGAAGAGGAAACAATGAAACAAAGAAAGAAAAAGGAAGAGAGAGTGGAAGGCAGGTGGGCAGGCAGGTGGAACGGAGTAAGGGGTGTAAAAGATGGCAGTTAAGGTTGTGTGGGAAGGGTGATTACTGACATTATGTGAGATTTTAACTTAACTTGAAATGTTTCATATGAAAAATAAAGGTTCATTTTGTTAAACAATCCCTTCCATAGTAGGCAGAGAGAACATCCTAACAATGATGATTCTTAGATGACCAAAAGCCCTTAAAAAACTAATAATGCCAATGAAAAACAGATCTGATATCCCTGGAGGATATTTAAAAGTGGTAGGATAAGCTCATTTGAGAAATGGTATTAGATATTGAGTCTCAAACCTGAGGATTTAGGAAACTATATGAATTGTCTAGCTCACTTCTCTTATTTTGTTTGATTTTGAATTGTTTCAGAACAATATTTCTTAATCAAGATACCACATTTAATGTTTTTCTTTCCACATCTAACTTGGTTACCAAAATGTTTTTCTTTCAAGGAATTAGTGGTGGTCTCATAGCACTGGCTGCTCTAATAGTACTTCCGGTTTTCATCAAACTTCTTTGTAACTCTGGGAAATCAGGGTGAGCCAAAATCCAAAAGTCCTTTTCCTCTTTTGATTTGTTAGCATCTTTCCCCATAAAACTCGGGCTGCCAAAAACTTTCAGATTATTATTGTGCCTTTGACATGTGAATGCCATTTCTTCCTTCTATAAACAACCTCTAATTATTCTCTTTAAGACTCTAATCATGACCCAACTGAATGAAGCAACAGAGAGATATATTTAAATTTATACTGGTACTTCAAGGAAATTTTAATATAAGGGTGGTTTATTTTATTTTAATATTTTTATGCTTTTCCTGCTGCATAAAAGGAAAAATGCTAAATGTTCTGATTTTCCATTAATTCTTCAGTTTACTTCATGATGTTGGTTGTGAATTTCACAACTTTTACTCATCTAAAACAGAAAAACATAAACAATCCTGTAGTTACTGTGTTTAGGTCTGTTTCTGAATGGAAGTACTTGCTAATAAATAAACATTTTTGGTTTTCTTGTGGCACTTTGATTGAAAGTCTTAAGATCTCACAAGTGATTGTGTATAAGACATTATGATTTTGCTTTAGGCAGAATCCCTAGGCTCTAGGCCTACTTCCAATGCACATGGCTGTGTGACTGGGAAAATCAATTAACTTCTCGGGGACCCAGTCCATTTGGTAAGGTTGTTAGTTAGACAAATTCAAAGCAATAGCTGTGGAAAAAATTTTTATATCCTCCAGGCCCAACTTTAAAACACCTAAATGTAATATTAAGATAATTAACTGTATTTTAATTTCATGAGTAGCTATTTAAAACACAAGTATTAAACAATTTGATTATTTTAAATGTTTTAGATTCTTTAATTTTTTTTTTAGTTACATTTTCTGACAAATTTTTGTTAAGGGAAATCACAGGTTTATTCATTCATTTGCAGTTCCAGTTCTTCCCCATTTTAAAGATGAGGAGGTTGAGGCACAGAGAGATTAATTTACTTGCCCAGGATCCTATAGCTCTGAGGCAGGATTTGAGGCCAGGCCTCCCTGATTCCATATCCAGTAACCTATCCATCACACCACACTATTTAGACATTGCTTCTAAATACTGTGGCTATAGTTTTTGACTCATTTTGTTAGCCAAAATATGTCTGAGATATATGATACTTCTGAGTCATGTGAAAAAGTACCTAAGTGATATTGGTTCGGTTGCCTTTCAGTAATTTCTCTAGAAATACAATTTTTAACTATCACTTTTTCATAATTTCTTATTTTCCTTACTGATTTCATTTTACAATGTACTCATAATTATTCACCTATCATCTAAAAGCCAGTGATTTTTTTGTAGGAGTAAGAGAGAATGGTCAGTTTTTTCTCATTGACTCTAAAATCCAAACCAATTTACTGATAAATGATTCAGTTAGAATGCTTGTATGCCACCCCTTTTTTCCCATGAAGAAAAACACTCATAGGAATATGTATTTGTTCTTTGGTGTATTTTTTGTGATATTTAAATGGCAACATTGGTACCATCACAAATAGGCTCATGGGACTCAGAGCAGAAAAGGACTGTAAATCTTCTAGTCCAATCTCCTAATTTTACAGATGAGATAGGCTAGTAAGTAGAAGAATTGATAGTTCAAAAACTCTACCTTTCGACACTAACCAGGGCTCTTTTCACTATAATGCATTGTTTTTCAGGAAACAAACCTGATTCTTTCTCTAAGCATAGAGAACATTCATAAAAACTACCAATAAAGGAAATTTTAATTCCTTTTTCACTTTCATATTGAACCACTCCTCAGTCTAGGTGTAACCAAAAGTGGGATGGAACTGACTTTATGTGCTACTGGGCATTGATAGAATTTTGCTTTGAATTTTCTAGTGGAAGTGGGTCAGTGGCAATTGTTCAATATGAAAAAAATGGACTTCTGGAAGTTAAAGTTGACCTATTTTCAGCTTCTCATTGTCAGTTAACAAGACTTACTTCAAAGGGAGTGTACTGGTTAAAAAACAGAGGGTACTTTGGATGGGAATGGAGGAGGTCTGAGTCCTAATTTTGCCTCCCTTACTATCTAGTTATATGGTCAGCTTTTCTGGATGTTGGTTTCCTCATCTCTAAAATTGAGGAAAGGTAGATTAAAACATCGCTAAGATCCTCTCCCGTTTTAAGATTCTGAGTGCCATAGGTAGGGTAGTGACTTTTATATGTTGACAATTTTGTTTGGGAATGGGATAAGCACTGCAAGGAATGATTTGATTTTTCTTTTAGATTAAATATACCCCGTACCTAATTCACTTAGCTATTTTCCCTCCTCTGCTATTCAGCTCTTACAATATTCATGAGATCAACAAAGAACTTAATGTTCTCTTACCTGATAAAATGGAGACGGGCAAGCCCACAGAAGTAAGAACTCTTGGTAAAATAAAAAATTTCTGTTCTTATTATGGCTCTTTTCTGCAGCTCCTAAATTGTTAGTCAACAGAATTGACTTGGAACTTTTCCATATCTGATATTTATTCTATATTCTATTTTATATAGAATATTCTATATTCTATATTCTGACATTTACTACGGATATGCTTTCATTTTGGTTTCCTTCCCTTGACTAAATACACATATCATTAGGATGTTAATTCATTAATTCTTTACATTTCTACAATAAATCTTTTATCTTACTCTGTTTTTATTATAGCAATAATGCTGGGAAAAGGTGGGCTGTATATTAGAGCTTATGCATACATATATTTTCATTATCCTGCTTGTTGTAAATGGAATGCTATTGCCCTGCATTTAACATGTTACTTCTTTTTCTTCACAGTTTTAGGGTTTCGGATGTTTTTAAAAATACTAACTTTTTAGGCATTTTTACAGGTATTTTTGGAGTTTTTGAAAGACATCTAAGAGGTATCAATTAGAGCAGAATAGAATTTGACTCTTTTTCTTCCAACATATAGTTCTTCCAATAAATAATAATAATAGCAGCTAGTATGTATATATCACATTAAAGTTGGCAAAGTCCTTTAGAATATTATCTTATTTCTTCCTCGCAACACCCTGGGATATGGTAACTATTATTACCCCATTTTACAGATCAATAAATTAAGCCACAGAAGTGCCCTGCCCAGGGTCACACAGTACGTTTCCGAGGCCAGATTTGAATTCAGGTAATAACCTGATTCCAGGTCCAGCATTCTTTTCTATGTACTGCTCCACCAAGCTAACTCACATGGGTACACATTGTACACACAACATACCTCACTCCCACAGTATATTACTTACCTGAAAGAAGTCAACCTAGAAACTTGTTTTAAATTTTTCTTTATTACTCAAAAGAAACCTAAGAAATGAATTGTCATTTTTAGATTGATAGTTCTACAGCTGCTGAACCAAGAAAAAGTGATTCGTAATACCTGGTCTACTACTTTTCCATTATCTACAACATTCCTTTTAATGAAGATGCTTTGTGCTCACTAACCATACAAAACTAATGCTTAATTCAGTGCTCTTTAGTTGAAAAAAGCAGGCAATCTGTGATCCTGTGTCAATTTTTTTTAACTTTCCAGGAAATGCATTTATAATCTTGGCACTGCTGATTATGAAGCTTTTAACGACTGGCTAGCTAACAGCAAAAAGGAAGAGCTAAGGAAGACACTTCTTTTGCACAGACTCTATCTAGTTTCGTTAGGGCTCCCATGAGAAGTGGATGTAATTTTTACCATTACCTCCCGCCTTTCTGCAAATGGAATTTTCTTATTGGGCTTAGCATTTGAATGAAGTAAAGAGAGAAATCAGTCTCCGAATCTTACTCTAAAGCCAGCTAAACCTCCTGAATATACGAGCAATTTGCAGGTTGCAAACTCTTCCCTTTTTTTTCTGAGTGTGTAGTCAAGGACTGAATGTTGCTTATCCTAGAACAAGTCAGCAAAAAAAAATTAAAAGCCACTCAACCAAAATATATTCAAAATCATATGACTTTTACTGGTGGTTTGATGCTATTTTAATTCTCTTAACACTAAGGCCAATATACTAGCTCCTTCACTTCAGCTGCATGGCATTTTCCCACACCGCTTTTTTAGTCCTTATAACAATATCAAAAACAAAATCTTCAGTTTCAGAAAGACTTTAGGCATTGAGAGTGATTTTTTTTTTAATATCAGGCTGAGATTTTGTCACACTTGTACAAAACTGCCAGAAATAGAGGAGCTTCATTGACCAGTTTTCCTTTCTGTTGATCACATTCAAAAAAAGAAAACCCAAATGAAAAGTTATTCATCTTTTCCCATCGTTCTTAGGAACTGACTAATGATGTTAACGCAAATAACAAAGGGAAAGTGTGATTGATTACCTGTGACTTAGTGTTCCTGGCTCAACAAGGACTTACAGGTTTCCCTTTTTGGTAGAATACATCAGCTGGCACTTTTGTCCATAATTTATCTGAGGGGAAAAAAGCCTACGAAAAGGACACTTCTGACTTAGTGCCCAAGTTAAACCAGTTTTCTTTTTACATCCAGAGACTGTATGAAAGTGAACATTTTTAAAGAAAGAAAAAGGTTCTGTACCTTTGAAAAAATGTATTCATAGCCAAATTGTATATTTTGTTGTCTTGTAATTTAAAACTTATTTATTTACATTGGTGAGTGGAAGTTTTATGTACTGTGAAAATTCACATGTTCAAGATTTATGAAGAGAATCTTATTTTCCTGAAATAAAAATAAGGAAATGAATGTTTGATGATGATTTTTATTCTATCTAATTTGATAAACTTTTATTACATGTAAATAAATGATACCTCTGTTTGCACTATTATATAATAAGATTTTAAAATAAGATATATTGTTTCCATCTAAGTAATAGTTGGGGATTTTAAAACAAACTAGAGTTTTTTTTTAAAGTTTATAATAAAAATTTAGCATTGTCAAGATTGTTATATGGAAAGCAATTTGTGAATTTTAAAGTATTTGTTGACTTCAATAAATGTGAGTTCTTATTGTGGCTTAGAGCTTTTTACAGAGGTGTTGATATAGAAGAGGGAAATCAAGAGACAACTCATGGTTTTCTTCTGTATTACACCAAAGCTCCAATTCCTTTTAGCACTGATTCATCCCATGACCAGAAGCAGCCATGGGTTTATCATTCCCAAGTGCAAAGTCACCTGTATGGTTAGCCAGAATCAAGAAGAGCAAGGTCTACATATATTCTGTGGGATAGGTTGGTCTTAGAAAAATAATCACAACCACAATAATTAGAGCTGTCAAAAATACAATGGCTTGCCATGCAAGCTGTGAATTTCTTCATCTTTGGCAACGTTTTAGCAGAAGTTGGACAACCATTTACTGGAACATGCTTTAAGAAGAATTTAGACTAAATAATTGTGAAAATTGGCCTATTGCTAGGCCCTAGATGACAAGAAGTAACTGCATATTTGACCACTAATTGACCTACCTACAAGCTGGAATGTTCCCATGAACCCAACAACTGGCTTCGTAAGCTCCATTTAGAGTTAGGAGTGTATGTTAGCAAACCATCAATTTATCAAACTTCATCAAATGCAAGTCTGGAAGATCTGCGAACTATTCATCACAGTATCCTTTTGGTTGATAGGAGAAGGAAAGGTTTGCAAACCAGATCACTGACTGGTCACCCTCTATCTCAGTCCCTCTGAATCTGCCCAGCAGCAATAATCAGATAAGGGTGAGAACCAGAAGATCTGGGCTCCTGATCAGGGTATATATCCCACTGTATATCTTAAACCACCTCTTGGACTATGGAGTAAGAGAACATACCTGTGGTGACCCTTGGAGCATTTACATTCTTTCTTAGTACCTACAATGCCCTCACAGTAATCCTCAGCCTCTACATTCCATGACCTCTAAAGATCCTTCTACCTCAAGGATTGTAAGATAATTCATTGGGTTAAGCCCTGATATTCACATTCCCTACTACATTTTTAGACTCAGGGAAATACAACTCAAAGTATACCCCAATCAGGTACAAATACACTTTCATGTTTAATGATGTCTCTCTGCTAGGGTTAGCTAAGTTGTGACAGTCATAATGCATTATACAATGTCTGATTTATCATTTCTATATCTTGTTCATAGATATATCTATTGGAATTTTTGCAAACTGCAGATGCCATCCTTTATTTCTGAATAATTTGGCATGACTGGCTAGAAAATATATCTAGGGAAAACTGTAAACTCATTTGAGTATTCTTTAAAAAATTTTATTTAATTTAAATTTATGATATGAAACAAGCATTTCCATAACACAGTAGAATAAAAAAAGATTGTACATGAAACTGTAAGTCTATTATGTACAACTTGCTAGTCCTTTAAAATATATAATAAAATTTTCATATAAACTTCTTTTATTTCCTTTTATTCCTCTCCCTACTGCAGAGATATCTACCATTAGATACAAATATATACGTATGTAAAATCTGTATATACTTCTATTTATCAATTCTTTTTCTGGACGCTGATAGTGTCATCCTTATGTCCTTTGTACTTAATTTGGGTATTTCTAACAGTCAAAATGACTTAGTGTCTCAAGGTTGTTCTTAAAACAACATGGCTGATACTGGATACAATGTTCTCTCGGTTCTTCTTATTTCATTCTTCATCATTTTGTGCAAGACTATCGCATGTTTTTCTAAAATCAACAAGCTCATCATTTCTTATCTCACAATAATATTCCATTATGATCCTAAACCACAGTTTATTTAGCCATTCCCCACCTGACAGGCATCCCCACAATTTCCATTTCTTTGCTACTGCAAAGATGGCTGCTATACATATTTTAGAACACATAAATTCTTTTCCTTTTTCCCTAATCTTCTTTGGAAATACACCTAGTAGTGAAAAGACATGCCTCGTGGCCATTTTTCTTGCCAGTCATCAATTTACTTAAAAATAAAGACAACTCTTTAAAAATACTCAGGTTCATACTAACTTCTTTTTCCTGCTTACTTACATTATTGTTTCTCACCATTTTAATTTACACCCCAAATTTACAGCCACCCTTGTATCTGCCAGTCCAATCAACCAATCACTGACTTAAAATACAGTACTTGGAAAGTGGAAAAGTAAAACATCACTGACCTCTCAGAAATGGGACCTTTTCTCTATAAAAAAGGCCAGTAATCTATTAATGATGTTGCAATCTCAATCAACTATCTGGGGAGCTGTCTCCTTCCCAGACGTGAGCTGAGTAGAAATTGCAGGCCTCTTTGTCACTTGGTTAGCTAGTTAAAGACACAAGCCTGACGAACCATAGCACCCACACCTGAGTGTGGGTTTTTTTCCTGAGACCTCTGCTGGCTTTAAAGAATACCATGTACTAAACCTAATCAGGATACACATGCATGGACTGTTCCTCCTCCCAGGTGTGTCAGCTAAGTAACCCCCAAAAAACCCCCAAACATTTAGAGATAATTTTTTGCTAAATGTAGAAAATTATCATGATAGAGTTAAGAAATGATGAGCTGATTGATTTGAAATAATGAGAAAGACTGAATGAAATAATGAGGGATGAAATGAAAAGAACCACGAGAACATTGTACACAGTAACAGCAATGTTGTTCAAAGAACAACTTGGAATGACTAAGTTATCTGGAGTATTATACTCAAATCAATTACAAAAGAAGATACTATCTGCTTCCAGAGAAAGAACTGATAAATTTATATATATATACTATATATATGTATGCAAAATTTTGCATTTTGTATATATATATGTGTGTGAAATTGTGGCCTTCTCTGGTGTGGGGTGGGGAGGGAGGGAAGGAGACAGTCTGAAACTTAAAATGTAACAAAAATTAAATTATTTTAAAATAAAATAAGATATAGGCAATATACCATTTATTACTTCTACCATTACTTCTACCAAAGGCAATAAACAGTTTTAGACCAAAAAGATGTGATAGACAGGAGATTGATTCATTCTCTTTTTTTATTAATTCATTCATTCAATAAACATTTATTAAGCACCTATGATATGCAAGGCACTGTGCTGAATGCTACAGATATAAAAAAGAGGCAAAAGACAAGGAGTCCTTAAGGAGCTTATGGTCTAATGATTCCTTCAGCCCTAAATAAACACTAATTTAACTGGTACTAGGAAGAGTCATTTTTGTGGTACCTTGCCTTCCTGGGATCTAAAACATAAGCTGCATTAGGGAACAGGATTTTTTTCCTTTTATTTTTGACTAACGTGTGTGTGCATGTGCATGTGTATGTGCGTGTGTGTGTGTGTGCGCGCATGCGTCTTATCCAAGCTTCTTGTTATAAATTGTCCTCACAGACAATTGTAGAAAATAAGCAAAAATAGATGTCTGGGAGATAATATTGAGTAACTAATGAAAATGGAACCTCAGCAGTTACACTCAGATTGGGTAGAAACTATGGTTAATGACCTCTGAATTCAGAAAGCCAGAGTTAGGCTCCAAGAACTTTTGCTTTTTTGTGTGTGTAGTTGTAATTTCCATAAACTTTCCACTAGGAGATCATCACTGAACAGAATGTTGTTGAGTTGTTTTTGAGTTGTGTCCAATTCTTCAAGATCCCATTTGGGGTTTTCTTGGCAAAGATACTGGAGCAGTTTGTCATTTTCTTCCCCAGCTTATTTTACAGATGAAGAAACTGAGGCAAACAGGGTTAAGTGACTTGCCCAGGGTCGTACAGCTAGTAAATGTCTGAGGCTGTATTTGAACTCAGGTCTTCCTGACTCTAGGCTAACACTCCATTTACTATGCCACTTAACCATCCTGTATCAAACAAAATAACCCACCACTTCTGCAACCTTCCTTCAAGCCTACAAATCAGCTCACATCTCCTCAATCTTTAACAAACTTTCCCTTGTTTCTGTCACCTCAAAGTATGATACTTTTCTACATTTACTACATTTCTCTTCCCTTCTACTGCCAAATTCCTATAAAAACCAGTCTACATTCAATGATCCATTTTAGCATCCATTTGCTTCTTCCTTTGCAGTTTGACTTCTGACCACATTGCTCTCCCAAAATTGCTCCCTCAAAGGTTTCCAATGACTGCTAAATTTAATGTCCTTTCCCTAGACTTCATGATTTTTTACTTTTTTATATCATTGAATACTGTTAACCAGCTACCCTTCTTGTTTTCTCTCTTTCCCTCGGTTTCCATGACACTGCTTTCTCTTAGTCTCCCTTCTACCTCTTCACTGCCCCTTCTTGGTCTCCTAAGCTTACTTTTGAAAAGTTCATCATCCCAAGTTTCTATCAGTTCTCCCCTTTCTATGCACTATCCTTTAATGAATCTTATCCACTCACTTGACTTCCAAATCTACATAACTATACTTACTCTCCCTTGAGTGAGAGGCCTACATTTTCAACAGATTTTCTTCACCTGGACAACTGATGGCACATACTATTCAACCTGTCCAAAATTAAACTTATTCTTCCTTTGTCTGACCTTTAAGACTATCCATAATCTAGTTCCCACCTATTTTTCCAGCATTGTTTTTCATTACTGAAGTCTGGAGTCAGGAAATCTGGAGTTTAAATCTAGTCTCTGACATTTACTTTTAACTGTGTGAACCTGGGGAAATCATTTTAACTTTTCTCTGCCTCAGTTTCCTCAACTGTAAAATGAGAATAATAGTTGTACCTATCTTGCAGGGTTGTTGTGATGATCCAATGAGATGATTTGTAAAGCACTTAGCACAATGCTTGGCATGTAGTAGGTACTTAATAGGTCTTCCTTCCTTCCTTCCTTCCTTCCTTCCTGACTTTAGGCCAAGTCTTCTATCCATTGCCTCATCGAAATGTCTCTATGTAGTTGGTACTTACTGAATTCAACTGAACAATTATGATTCGAAATGGAAACTGTATTATGTGGCACTGGTATATCAGAATTTGTCCAATCATTCACCAACTGTTAGGTTTTTTAGGTGTTTCTAGTTCTTCAGAAAAAAAATATTACAAATACTGATGCTAATTTTTTTTAAATAGCCTTTTTTCTTTATGGTGATACTTCCAATAGTGAATATATTTACAACCTTTGTGGTTATAGATTCAAATGATTTGCATAAATTATCTCTTAAAATGGAATGGTCTGTGGCATCAATTCAGATCCTGATAGTAACTGCAAAAGATGGCCTATACTTGATATGTAACACCCATCTGAGAGATTTTTAAAGAATTGATTGAAATTATAAAATGGGAAAAATATGTTATATGAATCCCTTCTACAGAATTAAAGAATGACCAGTTAAACCAATTCTAGCAAGGACACTGGAATTACCCCTAGAGAGTCTGACATATCAGGTAAACAGATAGAATCCACAACAAAGCGTAATACTTTTGCACACAACTTATTTGGAGAAAGGTAACATGGTTTCTATAAGAGGAAATAATGACTAATTATCAATATTTTCTAAGGAGGCAATTATGCTTGTAGACAATGGGCAACGCACAAGTATCGATTTAGACTTTCTAAAAGACACTCACATTGCAAGTCACTCTGTTAAGAATAGTGGAGGAGTCAAGAGGTTGGCACTAACTAGGCAATTTTGCCAGTTCATCAGGAATTTTATTCAGTTGGGGTTCTGAGCCAAGGAAAGAATACACATTTATTACCTGGTTGATATGGCAAGTAATAGTTAGCATAAACATGTACACTTCACTCATGGTCAGTTTCTGAACTCCAATTCCCAAACACACTGGAACACATCTTCTAAGGTCAAAACTAAACTTCCTTTAGCTTAGGAAGCTAAGCTAAGGTTATATAAGAACTAGTGGAAACCTCATTTGGATGGTTTGTCAGCTTTGTGTTAAGAGACCTAATGAGTGGGAGAGTTTCAGGTGGCATTAATAGCTCAACATTACAATTCTATCTAGAGTCTACAGATGTCTTTGGCTTTGGTCTAGCTCTTCAGGACTAGCTAAATATAATATAATCTGGAGCCCTGGGATCTCCAAAGGACTCTGGGCTCTCACAGACAAAACTCAGTCCTTGAGGTCTGGCTGCTACAAAGTTCATTTTTCCTCTTTGGCTTGTTGTTTCCATCCTGTAATTTTATTCCAGATTACTCCGAAAAAAATTAAATTCGGATATAGTTCTTGTCTAGGTTCCCCAAATATGGATAGTAGAATACCCAATTCCTATACAAGAACTCAGTGTAAAATATGGGTATTAGGTAAGTTATTGGCTTTATTTTATCCCTTACACAAAACATGTAAAATTTAAAGGACTTACAGGGGCCTATGAAGAGATAGAGAAATATTAAATACTTAAATATTAAATAGTTCATGTATCTCCCCTAGAAGGTAAACACACCAGTAGAGGGGAAAGGCTTGGAAGGGGAGGGTTGATTTTGCCTTTACCATTCCTAAACAAAGTATTACAAAAAAATTTTAATAAAGGATCAAATATTTTGGCATTCTCCAGTGGAACCTTTTAGATGAAGGCATGATCTTGCAGAAATGTCATATATAAGCCTACAAGGACATCAAGCACACATAGAATAGGGAAGATAAAACATCCTCAATGGCTGCCTCAGGGTAGAGGTCTTATCAGAACCAGATGTGAAATACAAGCATAAGAAAGGAGCAACACCAAGAAGTTAGAATGTGGATGATGATAAGAGCACAGGTAGGTTGCTTCATGAAAAAATCTTTGAAACGCATATTACAGAAATATTCAATGGCCAGATCTCGTAGAAAGGACCCCAAATGAAAACTTTTTTTTTTGAGAAATTGAATTACCATGTGATTGGCATCATTGGGATGTGGATTATAGAAAGAAAAAAAAAAGAAGGCATAAAAAGATAGGTCATTTCTTTGGATAAAGAGTTAGGCTTTCCAGGGTGCTGGGTCTAGTTTTACTTAATGTTTTCAAAAGGTGGGATGCATAATAACACCTCCAAATTTGTAAGAATTAAGAGTCACTAAATAGTGAAATTTTAACCTGGTTTAAATTTAGGTTTAAATCTTGGCATTTTAAAAGAAAATTAAAACCCAGAAAATCTTATGAGTTTCACTATGGGCAAATGTAATATAATACATTTTTAGAAAAATAAATCTCCCTCTTCCTCCTCAAAGAAAAAAACAATCAAAACCAAACTTATAAGAACATAATTCACAAAATCAGTTATTACACAAGAAAGGAATAATTTTTGGCCAATCCTTGAAGACCTCAGGCTAATGTGCCTCTGCCTCTAAAATGACTAACAAAATCCAAGGGATCATTGAGAAAGCAGTGGAAATATTACCTCAATTCAATAATCCTTCTTTCTCCAGATTTTACCACTGTGCCTCTTCTTCTTTGTCTTTCCATCCCTGTGATCCCTTTCTCCCATTGAGGAGTGCCTTCTGGAACCTCCTTTTAGATGAAGGGCCGAGACCAGCCATCCTTCATTCTTCCTCGCCACCGTGCTACATCCTCTCCCCCCTACACACTTGCCTTTAGCTCCCCTTTTATGTATTGACTTTTCCCATGTCCCTCATTGGAATGTAAGTTCCATAAAAGCAGGTGTTGTCTTTCTTTTCATTTCCATTTGTATCCCTGGCACCTAGGGCTTGGCACACTGTGAGCGCTTAATAAATGTTTGCTGACTATTTACCTACTAAATAAGCATTTATTTACCTCTTACTACTTGCCAGGTACTATATTAAGTCCTGAGGATACAAAGGAAAAAAAAATGGTCTCTATCCTCCAGGAACTTGTTGTTTGTTCATCCTTTCAAATAGGACCAGTAACATCATGGGGTGATGTTAAGTGAGGTAGAGTTGCACAAAGTTGTCAGCCTCACTCTTTCTTCCAGTCATGGCAGGACAAAAGTCAAGATGAATAGCAATGGCGGGGGATTCAGTAGATGACCCTGGTGTCTTTGATATTTGACCAAGTTATAAGCACTCCACAATGCCTACTTCAGCCACCTTCATGGCCATTGGAACAAACTGTTGTCATCTGCCCATTCTGCTGGGGAAAGTCTTGACATACTTAGGGTAGAAACCCCCTAACTACCGACAGGTTTGAGGTCTGTCTGTTACCCTGAACCTGATTTAGCCCATGTGCCAAGATGGTTTACCATGGTGTGGCTGCTGTGCATGCTACAGCTTCTTGGGGCCACAGATGAAAGTTGGGTGATAAGTGAACACCAAAGACAGATGAGCAGCCCTGAAAAGAGCTCAGCAAACCCTCACAGCAGAGGTGTTTGTTCTCCATGAACACCCCATACACACCAAGGAGCTTATATTCTAATAGAAGGAAACAACACATACAAAGAAAATTAAATAATTCATATGAAATAATCCCGTCCGACTCCTAAGTGAACACTGCTTTTCTGGTCTCCCACCACTCCTGCACCATGACCAGATACTCTCTCCTGCCACATCCTATACTGAAGATGACTTCTACTGCCCCGTCTGTCAGGAAGTATATAAAAACCCAGTACAGACTGCAGCCTATCAGAATATATTTTTGTAGAAAATGTTTCCTGACTACTATAAGAAAAAGTGGGATACATTGTCCATTCTATTATAGAAACATACCTAGAAGAGAGCAAGCATGTCCTGAACAGGGCCTCACCATCAAAAATATCATGAAAAAATTTTCTGGTAACTGCAGATACTGTTCAAAACTGAGAAAATTTTATTGCATGAGACATCATTATAAATTTTGTAAATAGTATCAGGATGAATAGGGTGTGTCTTCCATCATTCCAAATTTTTAGACCTCTCAAGATTCAGTAGATTGTATGCGGAGTGAAACACCTACATCTCATAGAGACCTATCAAGGAGATGCAAATTCTCCTAGGCATTCCACATATAAGTGCCTCTTGTGTCAAGAAGCAAACTTTACAAGACAGAATTTATTGGCTCATTATAACAATAATCACTTCTTTTGATCATCCTTGTGTATGAAATGTCCTATTGGTGTATCTCATCCAAGGGGAGATCATAGACAGATTACTAGAAATTTTGTTAGCCATCTAAATCAAAGATATTATGGAGAATTTCTGAATCTTAAGTTTGATGAAGAAACACAATATCAAACTGCTGTTGAAGAATCTTATCAAGTAAATTTCTGAAAGTTTTAGTCATCTATATCTTCTATCAAAAAGTGTCATTTTTAAGTGAAAAAACTACATGAATTCATGTTTCAATAACCTGCTATGTATATTAATAAAAAGGAATTCAGTTTGAAGACAAAATAACATGACCAAAAAAGCAATGACCATACCTCTCTCTGGATCACACCAAACTTCAAAGCACCAAAAACCTGCAGATGCCCAGAGTTAGCACTGAAAATAGCAGCATAAAAAAGGCTGAAGCTTGGGACAGTGCTGCTCCACCCCCAATTTTAACATAAAGTTCAAAATTAAGATACAGGCTGGGAAAATGAGCAAACAACAAAGAATTTAACCATAAGAAAGCTATCATAGTGGCAGGGAAGACAAAAACATAAATTCAGAATACAACAATATGAAAAAGCTAGAAAAAGGCTCAAAGAAAACTGCAATTGGAACGAACAAGAATTTCTGGAGTTCAAGAGATGAGTAGTAGAGGAAAAATTAGGAAAAGAAAATGAGAGTGACACAAAAAAGTTATGAAAAGAGAAGTAACAGCTGGCAAAAAACAGACAGACAGACAGACAGACACACACACACACACACACACACACACACACATAGTACTGAAGAAAATAAGACCTTAAAAAACAGAATTGGCCTAATGGTAAAAGAGACATAAAAATTCACTGAAAAGAACTCCTTAAAAAGCAGAATTGTCCAAATGGAAAAAGAGGTGCAAAAGTTCACTGAAGAAAATAATTCCATAAAAGTTAGAATTAGATAACTGGAAGCTAATGACTTGATGAGACATCAAAAAACAATAAAACAAAATAAAAAATAATTTTAAAAATAGAAGAAAGTGTGAACTATGTCATCAGAGAAATGGATGACCTTAAAAATAAGTTGAAGAGAGATAATTTAAAAATAACTCCATTACAAGAAAGTTATGATTAAAGAAAGAGGCTAGACATAATATTTCAAGAAATTACTGAGGAAAACTGCCCTGATATCTTATATCCAGAAGGTAAAATAGAAAATGAAAAAATGTACCAATCACTTCCTGAAAGAACTCTCAAAATGAAAACTCCCAGGAATATTATGGTCAAGTTTCAGAGCTCCCAAGTCAAAGAAGAAATACTTCAAACACCCAGAAAGAAACAATTCAAATATTGTGATGCCACAGATGGGATCACACAATATAGTGTCTTCCACATTAAAGGAGGATGGGGGTGGGGAAGGCTTGGAATATGACATTCTGGAAGGCAAAAGTACTAGGATTACAACCAAGAATAACCTATCCAGCAAAACTGAGAGTAATTTTTCAAGTGAAAAAATAGTTATTTAATGAAATATAGAACTTTTGAGCACTCCTGATGAAAAGATCAGATCATAGGAAATTTAACAGTCAAACATAGGACTCAAGAGAAGCATAAAAAGGTAAATATGAGAAAGAAATCATAAGGGACTCAATAAAGTTAAACTGTTTATATTCCTATACCAGACAATGATTCATATAACTCTTAAGAACTCTATCATTATTAGGGCAGTTAAAAGGAGTTTACATAGAGAAAGATTATGGGTAAAATTTGATTCCAATTGGAAAAAAAGTGAGAAAGAAAGATGCACTGGAAAATGGGAAATGAAGAGTTAGAAAGGAAATTTTTTCACATAAAAGAAGTATACAAGGAAGAACTTTTACAACACAGGGGAAAATGGAGTGGGAAGGAGGCAAATTTGAACCTTTCTCATCAGATTTGATTCAAAGAGGAAAGAATATGCACACTCAGGTGTGTATAGAAATGTAACCTACTCAATAGCAAAATAGGAGAGGAGGGGGATAAGAAAAGGGTAAGGTGATATAAGGGAGGGTGGATTAAGGGAGACAATAGTTAAAAGCAAAATAGACTTGAGTTTGAGGAGGGACACAAGAGACAGGGAAGGAAGAGGAGAGGGAAGAAGAGACAGAGAGAGAGAGACAGAGAGAGAGAGAGAGAGAGAGAGAGAGAGAGAGAGAGAGAGAGAGAGAGAGAAGAAAATGAAATGGAGAGAATACATGGTAACCATAGCTGCAAATGTGAATGGGATGAGATAACCCATAAAATGGAAGCAAACAGCAGAATAGATTATATACCAGAATCCAACAATATATTGTTTACAAGAGATGCTCTTGAAACAGTAAAACACACACAGTTAAAATAAAAGGTTGGAGGAGAATCTAGTATTCTCCAGATGAAGTAAAAAAGGCAGGGGTAGCAATCAGGATATCAGACAAAGGAAAAGCAAAAACAGACCTAATTTGAAAAGACAATCAGAGAAACTACATTATTCTAAATTCTCAATAGACAATGAAATAATTTCAAAAATTTTTATGGCAAGTTTCTCTGATAAAGGCCTCACTTCTCAAATATAATATTGAATCAAAATTTATAACAATAAGATCTATTCTTCATTTGATAAATGATCAAAGATATAAACACGCCATTTTCAAAAAGACTAAAGTTATTCATAGTCATAAAAAAAGCTCTAAATCACTATAATCAATAATTTCCCTAATCAAGAGAAATGCAAATTAAAACAACTCTGAGGTATCACCTCACACATACCAGAAAATGACAAATACTGAAGGGGACAAGAGAAAAATAGGTACACTAATAAACTGCTGGTGAAGTAGTGAACCGATCCAACCATTTTGGAGAACAATTTAGAACAAGGCCCAAAGGGCTATAAAAACTGTGCATTCCCTTTGACCCAGCAATACCACTACTAAATCTGTACCCTAAAGAGATCAAAGAAAAAAGATAAGGACCTATATGTGCATAAATATTTATAGCAGCTATTTTCATGGTGGCAAAAAATTGGAAATCAAAGAGATATTCCTCAATTGAGGAATGACTGAATAAGTTGTTACACAATTGTGAGATGGAGTACTATTGTGCTATAAGAAATTACAAAGGGAGTGTTTTTAGAAAAACATGACAAGACCTATATGAATTGATACAAAATGAAGTGAGAAGAATTGGGAAATCATTGTGAATGGTAACTGCAATGTTGTAATGATGATCAACTATGACAGAGTTGGCTACTGATGAAAAGTGCTATCTACCTCCAGAGAGTGAAATGATGAACTCTGAGTGCAAAATGAAGTACAATTTTCTCACTTTCTTTATTTTTCTTGCTTATTTTTTAAATACATCTAACATGAAAAAATGTTTTCATGATTTCACATTTATAACTATTATCAGTGCTTACCTTCTCAGTCGGCAAGGGAGGGCATGAGGAGAGAATGTGAAATTCAAAATTTAGAAAGAAAAAATATTAAAATAAATAATAAATTAGAATGTTTAATTTTTAAGAAGAGTTGGTTTGGGGGGAAAGACAGTAAGTTCTGTTTTGGACATGTATTTCAGATCCTTCAGGATATCAAGTTCACATAACACTATATAGCACAGGAGAGAAAACAGGTATGGATATGCAGAAGTGGAGATCAGTTATCTGTACAGAAATGATTGTGGAAGACATGGGAGCTGATGAAGAGGGAATATATATAGAAGAATTTCCAGAACAGAGAGTGTACCTCCATGCTTGGGTTGGGAAGATCATGATGCAAAGAAGATTGAGAAAGAATGCAAGACAGGTAGGAGGAGAACGAGGACAAAGAAATGGCATGAAAATTCAGAGAAGATGTCTAGAAAGGATTGAGAAAAGGGCCACTGGATTTAACAACTAATTGGTCATTGCCACCTAACGTCGAACAATTTTATTTGCGTGATGGAGCTCGAAGCCAGACTGCAAGGATTTGAGAACTGAGTGTGTCATTATAAAATAGAGGCAAATGCAGAAAATTTTTTTTTCTGGGAGTTTGGTTGTGAAAGGGGACTAAGATCCTGTAGCTTGAAGGGATGATAAAATTAAGTTGAAAATTTTGTTTTCCTTTTTTTAAAAGATGTGGTAATATGGTTATCTCTGAAAGCAGTAGGGAAGGTGTCAGTGGATAAGAAGGAATAGATATTAGGGAGAGCAAGAGGGGATGATAAAAAGGGCAAGTTCTTAGAAGAGATAGGAAAGGATGGGCTCAAGGCACAAGGGCACAAGCAGAAGAGTTAGTATATACAATGAGAAAGCCCATCTGTTCCTTTAAGACTGAAGGAAAGCAAGAAAGAGAGAGAGATGATGTTGAAGTGATCTAGGTAGAAGAAGGAGAAGCTTCTGATGTGAAGTATTGGGCATAGAACTTTTCTGTAGTTGGCTTCAGGAGAGAATAGATTTGGCACAGACACTGAAGGAAGTGAAACGGAGAATAAAAATTGAGACAGAAAACAATATCCTTTTTTAAAATATATACTTTATTTCATTTCTTAACATTCACTTCCATAAGAATTTGAATTCAAAATTTTCTCCCCATCTCTCCCCACTCCCCATCCCAGGACAGCATGCACCCCATCCACCCCTTCCTCCAGTCTGTTCTCCCTATTATTACCCACCCTTCTTCCATCCCCCTTCCCCTCTATTTTCCTGTAGGGCAAAATAGATTTCTATACTCCATTGCCTGTATAGCTTAATTTCCAGTTGCACACTAAAACAATTATTAACATTCATTTTTAAAGCTTTGAGATCCACATTCGCTCCCTCCTTCTCCACTCACCCTCATTGAGAAAGCAAGCAATTCAATATAGGTCATACATGTGTAACAATGCAAAGCACTTCCATAACAGTTATGCTATAAAAGATTAACCACATTTCCCTCCCTCCTATCCTGCCCTTCATTTATTCCATTCTCTCCCCTGAACTATCCTCCAACAATAGTGTTTGCTTGTGATTATACCTTTCCTCAATTTACTTTCTGATCTATTATCTTCCCTCTTCTATTCCCTTCCCCTTTGCCTTCTTGCAGGGTAAAATAGATTTCCATATCCTATTGAATATGTGCTTTTCCCACCTTATGCCAAATCCCATGAGAGTAAGGCTCAATTATTTCCTGCCATCTCCCCCTCTTCCCCTCCATTGTAAAAGTCCTTTCTTCCCTCTTTTATGTGAGATGATTTGCTACATTCTACCTCTCCCTTTCTCTTATTCCTAGTACATTCCATTCAACAGTAAATTTTTTTTTAGATATTCTCCCTTCATATTTAGCTCACTCTGTGTCCTCTATGTATGTGTATGTGTGTGTGTACAATATATACATATTATGTAATATGTACGTATTATATATATACACATATATACCCATGTACATATATACATACCTACACATATATAATACACATACATACACACCCATACACACCTACATATATGTGTATATATATATATATTCCCTCTACTTACCCTAATGCTGAAAAAGGTCTCATGAGTTACATGTAACATCTTTCCATGTAGAAATGTAAACAGTTCAACTTTAGTAAGTCCCTTATGATTTCTCTTTGCTGTTTACCTTTTCATGCTTCTCTTGTGTTTGAAAGTCAAATTTTCTATTCAGCTCTGGTCTTTTCAACAAGAATGCTTGGGGGGGAGGAGCCAAGATGGTGGAGTAGAAAGACTCCCATATGCTAGCTCCGAACCAACAGCCATGGATTTCCTGTAAAAAGAACTCCCAACAAATTCTGGAGCAGTGGAAGCCACACAGCAACGGAGTGAAGGAGATTTCCATTCCAGAGAGCCCTGAAAAACTGATCCCAAAGGTCCATCGCTCACCGGATGGGAGCAGAACCTAGCCCTTCCCTGGCTGCATGGCACCAAGAGGACCAGATCGGAGCAGGCTTCAGGGACAGAATCCGCACAGTTCAGTGACAGAGACGTCTGGACGGGCTGAGAGGGGAGCGGGGTGTCTCCATAACTCAGGCCCCCTCGGGAGACAGCGGTAGAGGCTGCAGGTAGCCAGAGGCTCCCGAAGTGGGCAGGAGCTCAGCAGGACCTCAGGTCCATTACTGAAGGTTTCCGCATAAACCCCCTGAAGGAACTGAGCCTGGGAGGCGGCCCTACCCCAACCTAAGCACCAGAACTTAAGGTCACATTGAATAGCAGCCGCCCCTCCGCTGAAAGCCCTGAGGCTGGGGAGCAGCATTTGAATCTCAGACCCCAAGCACTAGCTGGGTGGATCTGGGCGGGGGTGGAGAGGAATCTCAGAAGTCAAGTAACTGGCTGGGAAAATGCTCATAAAAGGGAAAAAAAAATAAGACCATGGAAGGTTACTTTCTTGGTGATCAGATGTTTCCTCCCTTCCCTTCTGATGAGGAAAAACAATGCTTACCATCAGGTAAAGACATAGGAGTCAAGGCCTCTGTATCCCACACATCTGAAATAGATATCCAATGGGCTCAGGCCATGGAAGAGTTCAAAAAGGATTTTGAAAATCAAATTAGACAGGTGAAGGAAAAACTGAGAAGAGAAATGAAAGAGAGGAACAAAAGCATGAAAACCAGGTCAAGGTGCAACAAAAGCATGAAAACCAGGTCAATACCTTGATAAAGGAGACCCAAAAAAATGCTGAAGAAAATAACACCTTGAAAAACAGGCTAGCTCAATTGGCAAAAGAGGTTCAAAAAGTCAATGAGGAGAAGAATGCTTTCAAAATCAGAATTAGCCAAGTGGAAAAAGAGGTGCAAAAGCTCACTGAAGAAAATAGTTCTCTCAAAATTAGAATGGAACAGATGGAGGCTAATGACTTTCTGAGAAACCAAGAAATCACAAAATAAAACCAAAAGAATGAGAAAATGGAAGATAATGTGAAATATCTCATGGGAAAAACAGCTGACCTGGAAAATAGATCCAGGAGAGACAATTTAAAAATTATGGGACTACCTGAAAGCCATGATCAAAAAAAGAGCCTAGACATCATCTTTCATAAAATTATCAA
>CM053770.1:598295557-598366220 GCA_028658325.1 Potorous gilbertii | reverse complement strand
GTTTCTCAGAAAGTCATTAGCCTCCATCTGTTCCATTCTAATTTTGAGAGAACTATTTTCTTCAGTGAGCTTTTGAACCTCTTTTTCCACTTGGCTAATTCTGCTTTTGAAAGCATTCTTCTTCTCATTGGCTTTTTGAACCTCTTTTGCCAATTGAGTTAGCCTATTTTTCAAGGTGTTATTTTCTTCAGCATTTTTTTGGGTCTCCTTTATTAAGGTATTGACCCGTTTTTCATGCTTTTCTTGCATCTCTCTCATTTCTCTTCCCAGTTTTTCCTCCACCTGTCTAGCTTGATTTTCAAAATCCTTTTTGAGCTCTTCCATGGCCTGAGCCCATTGGATATCTATTTCCGATGTTTGGAATACAGAGGCCTGGACTCTTATGTCTACCTGATGGTAAGCAGTTTTCTTCCTCTTCAGAGAGGAAGGGCAGAATTATCTGGTCTCCAGGAAAGTAACCTTCTATGGTCTTATTTTTTTTTCCCTTTTCTGAGCATTTTCCCAGCCAGTTACCTGACTTCTGAGATTCCTCTCCACCCTTGCCTAGGTCCCCTCAGCTAGTGCTTGGGGTCTGAGATTCAAATGCTGCTCCCCAGCCTCAGGGCTTTTGGCGGCCAGCCAGCTGCTATTCAGGTTAAGATTAAATCAGGTTTTTGGGTGGGGGCAGGGCCTCCTCCCAGGCTCAGTTCCCTCAGGGGGTTTATGCAGAGACCTTCTGTAATGGAGCTCCTGCAGAGCTCCTGCCTGCTCCAGGAGCCTCTGGCTGCCGGCTGCCTCTGCTGCTGCCTCCCAAGGGGGCCCGAGTCCCGGAGACACCCCACTCCCCTCTCAGCCTGTCCAGACATCTCTCTCACTGACCTGTGCGTCTGTGGGTGGAGGGACCTTTGTGGCCACTGGAGATTCCATCCCTGAAGCCTGCTCGGATCTGCTTGCTCCTCTCCGTGCCACGTGGCCGGGGAAGGGCAGGGCTGGGCTCCACTCCTGTCCAGTGTGCAATTTACCTTTGGAGTCAGTTTTTCAGGGCTCTCTGGAATGGAAATCTCCTTTACTCTGTTTCTGTGAGACTTCCCCTTCTCCAGAATTTGTTGGGAGTTCTTTTTACAGGAGATCCATGGGCTGTGGGTTCGGAGCTAGCATATGTGAGTCTTTCTACTTCGCCATCTTTGCTCCGCCCGCCCCCCACATTAGGACTATATTTGTCTCATAAAAGGAAGATAGTAACGTGCTTTCTTTTTTAATTTCTAACAATAGTTTGTGTAGTATTGGTATCACATGTTCTTTAAAAATTTGATAGTATTTCCTTATGAATCCATCAGAACTACAAGTTTTATTTTAGTTTTTCTTTAGATAGTTCCTTTATAGCAAGTTCTGTTTCCTTTTCTGAGATTGAATTATTTAAGGTCTCTATTTTAATGTTCTACCAGTAGGAGTATTTAATATTTCTGAAGGCATGCCTCTGTTTCATGTTGTTCTCTCTTATTAGCATAAAACCATATAATAGATTTTGATAATTATTTTTATTTCTTCTAGTTTTGTTGTGATTTTTAACTTGTTCATTTTCTATTTTGTTAATTTGATTTTCTGTCCTCTTTTACTAGATTAACTAAAAGTTTACCAATTTTGTTGTCTATTCAAGGAGAGCTTTGGGTTATTGATTCTAAAATCTATTTCATTTACAATACATCTATTTCTCTTCTGGTGCTTCTTTTGTGCTTTAGTTTGGATTTTGATTGTTAACTTTCTAAGGTACTATTCAGTTCATTAGTCACCTCCTTTTCTATTTCGTTAATATATGTATTTAGGGATATAATTTTTCCCCAAGGACAAAAATTTTGGTTATGTTGTTTCCTTATTATCATTTTCTTTTACAGGATTACTATTTCTAGGACTTTTTCTTTGACCACCACATTATTTAGGATTTCATCATTAAATCTCCCCTTGGATCTTTGTCTTTTGTATATGTTACTTTAACTGATTATTATTTTTTTTATCATGGATTGTAAAAGGTGTGTTTAGTATTTCTGTCTCTTTCCACTTATTTACATATTTCTGTGCCATGAAACCCAGAGTCAGTTTTTGTGATTATTCCATGTGGTGCTCAAAACTTGTATATTCTTTGGCAGGCCAATTTGGAAAACACTATAAATTCTTTTGTCTTTAGAACTTTCAAAAAATTGTTTAATTCTGTATTTTCTCTTTTATCTTTCTGTTAATTTGTCCAAAATTGAGAGTATTTTAAAGTCTTATACTATTATTGTATTACTATCTATACTTCTTATAGTGTAATATATACTATACTTTTTATAACATAGTATATACAGTATTTCTTATAATAAGGTTAACTTTTCTTTTATGAATTTGGATGCTAAGGCAATTGGAACATGTAAGTTTAATATTAATAGTTATTTATTTTATGTGATTCCTTTCAGTCTGATGTAATTTCCTTATTTATATCTTTTTATATCATAAGATTAAGAAAATATAGCTATAATATTCCTCTATGTCTACTTTACTATCTTTATCAAATATTTATGAAAACAATATCTGTCTTTATGAAGGACATCCTTGATGAGTAATTCTTTTGTTTTTGTTCTGCATACTTACATATTCATTTTAGCCTCTGCCCTCTTCATGAAATTCATCTTCCAGAGAAACTTTTTGAATTCTCTCTTCTAAAAAGTTTCTACTTTTGCCTTACAGATCTTGCTCCTTCTCTTTCATTTCTGTTGTGCCTCACTCTTAAAAGTATCAATTCATGTAGGAGATAGAGAACAGAGAAATATTTCTTATGGTAGAAATTTTCCTTTGTGTGATTCATATTTACCCCCTGCCCTCACCATGATCATAACCTTTTCCATATACAATAATATTTCTTCTGACTCCTTGATGAAGACATGAGAATGGAATGGGCAGACTTTTGAAAACAATAAATATTCCATAGTAGACCATAGCATTATAGATAGAAAACACAAGATTTCAATGAGCTTATTGTTTGTTAACTATTGAACCAAAATTTGATTTGGTGAATGGTGAGTGCCTACGAATGGTCTTGTTTGTGAATGATACTGTATTGGTTGTATCACATTGGTTGTATAATATTGCAAAGTCCCTAAAAGAGATACTAAATCTTCTAAGAATTTGACCTGACCATCCACATAGACAGTAACAAGTGGATGAAAAATGTCTGTTGTCAAATTTATGACATATGATTGAATGGAGAGGCTATGGAACACAGTTAACCCTCAGGAGACTATATAATAAACATATATGTACAACATGTTCATGAGTTACGTGTGTGTGTGTGTGTGTGTAATTTCAACTTGATAGTATAAAATGACAATAAATTTGGCCTAGTGTTAAATGGGAAGGAAAATCAGATTAGATTGCCTTCAGGAAATTAGAAGATTGAAAAGTTCCAATATTCTCTCATAGTTATATAACTATAAAATATGGAACATAAAAATTCTCTGAAGAAATGAAATATCACACAAAGGGCAGTGAAGAAGTATGGTGGATGCAAACAGGCAACAATAGGTAATCAGTAAGGAACTTTAAAGAAGAGCTGAAGTAAACTTTGCCATAGAAAGAGAAAATGGTGTGATGAAGGTGATGTGGCAAGGGAGGACAAGTATACAGTCCAAGTTCTCCACTGGATTCCTCATGATATCAGGAGACATCAAGGAAGCCTGTCAGCATGTTGTACACACAGCCTATGGCAAGCTTATTAGAAGATATGGATAAAGGTTACATAGGAAGGGCAGGCATGGATGTTTATGATCTACATTGTTAGAGTAAAACATCCAAATCAAGGATATGGATCACAGATCCGTATGCAGATGAGAGAGAACAGAATAGGGAAGCACCAGCTTGCCATATGTGTTTACCACTATCATAGAGGATGTTAGCGCAGAATCCAAATAGAAGTAGGATTCCCTATAAATGATGAAGCTCTCCATGTGACCCCAACTGGTTCAAGTCCCAGAGGAGTGAAGAGCCTTCTAAATGAGATCTATGATCACCCATATCACCTCTAACCATTTGCATAGGAAAAAAAAACCATGAAGACTGTTGTGTACATGCCGCGTGGGCCTAGTATTGAAGAGTAAGGCAAACTGGATTGCATTTGTGAAATTCTGCAGTGCTTTGAGGGATCATCTTTGTAACATCATTACTCTTCTGGTAATGCTATGCTGCAGTGAGCCAAGAAATGCAGTCTCCAAGGAGGTATAATTTGATGGCACCCAGAGAACAGTGGAGAGGCACATTGCAGGCAGAAGTAGTTTGCGTTAGCACAGTATAAACCAAGACTTGCACAGGGTAAGTGATGTAAATATGGAAATGACCAGAGATATATGGCCAAAAAAGGAAATGGACCAGTCATGAAGCAGGAAGTGGGGATAATTGATGAACAGCTCACAAGATACATTTGTAGTCATTCAGTGTGATGACATCCAAAAGGATGATTGAAGAAGCAACATCAAGGGCTGGGATCCATGTGGAAGATTTATAGGAGAAAAACGACAAGAGCTGGACAACAAAGGACTATGCCTTTGACTTGGTTTTCGTCTTTTACTTTTTCTAGACTCTGTGGAATTGAGTGTTTTATTAATATACATGAAATCTACTTTAGCACAGGCTAGAAACTGTAAATGACTAAAATTGTTTTATGAGCACATCCTTTGAACACTACACGTGAATGAGTACAATTTTTTACAAATGAATAGAAGTGCTTTACCAGTGCTAGCTAAAGGTATTCAGTTGGAGACTATGAAATAGGTATTTATTTAGTTTTCAAAGAAATTTGTGAATTTGTATTTATAAAATTTGTACTTGAAAAAATTCTCTAAGTTAAAAAAATACTATGTTTTTGTTTATTCCTCTAACTTTTCCTAATGATCAACCAAAAAAAGATAAAACCCTTCCTTTTCCCTGGCAGTTCTTCCAGTGATAGCTTTTACAGAACTGTATTATGTTTCAGTGTACAACTATTTAAGTGTACAAATAAAATGATTATATTTTTCAAAGTTAAAAAGGGAATATGGATCTTGCTTCCAGCAGGCGTGGAGAACAGAAATAATTTTGCATTCATCTCCATAGAGTGTATGATATTTGCTTTTCTGCCACAGCCAATCAATCACCATCTATGCTCAAAGTCAGTTTTGATCTTCAAAGAAGAGAAAGTAAAGGGGCTTGAGGAATGCCTCTCCTCTTTTCAGGTTATTAGGGGCAATGAAGTTGTTCCTTTAAAATAAAATTAGGTAAAAGATCTCAATTTGAAAACTAAAGAAAAAAATCTAACAAGAAAGAAAAGAATTCTGAACTGTTTTAAATTGTTGGAAGGGTAAAAGAATGTTATATAGAGAAGGAAGGGAAGAAGGTCCATTGAATACTTGAAGTTAAGTTAAAATAGGATACTATTCCCAAAGAACAAGGAACTGGCCCCTCCGAGGAAGAAACAGCTGCCTGTACTACAAATCAAGTCAAGTTAATAAGTATTTAACTGCCACTTGTGCCAGGCACTATGCTAAATACTGAGGATATAAGGAAAAGTAAAATACAATCCCTGCTCTCAAGGAGCCCATATTCTAATAGAGGATACAATATGCACACAATTTATAAATCAACAAAGATATGCCCAGGATAAATTGGTGATACTCTAAGAAGGAAGACACTACCAATAAGGGGGATCAGGAAAGACTTCTTACCGACCATGGAAACCAAGAGACCAAGAGGAAGAGAATTCCACGCATGAGGGAAAACTAATAGAAATGAAATCAGGAAATGGAGAGTCTTATATGAGAAACAGCAGGTAAACCAGTGCTGCTGGATTACTGGCTATGTGGAAGAGAGCAGTGGTAAAAAGAATTGAAAGTTAGGAAGAGGTCAGATTATGAAGTGCTTAAAATATCAAATGAAAGATCCTGAGGGCAATAGTGAGCTCCTGGAATTGAACAAACAGGAATGATCGTGTGGAACCATAGGTTCTGTGAGCTGGAAAACTAGTCTAGTCAGGACCAGGTGAATAAGGGGCAAACAAAGGTGGTTGATGGCTCCATGGTAAGTTGTCCCAAGGCATCTGTATTTTTGCACCTGTGTTAACACTGAGAGTTCTGCTCTCTTTTGGGGGTGTGTACCCATGTCAGAATAGGAATCTCCCAAGACTTGTCAACCTCAGTAATCACCATCTGCCTGCTGGTGAGCATGGTCGCCATTGATGCTGCCAGAAAAACATCTATAAAGCATTGCTAGAAATATTCTTGAGTATTTGAAGGCTTGTTATATGAAACAGATGTTAGACTTGTCCTTGGCCTTAGAAAGCAGAAATAGGAATGATAGAATTTGCAGTGAGGCAGAAATAGGCACAATGTATGGAAAAACTTCCAGAAGTGGAATAGGCTATTTCAAGAGATAGCAGGTTTCCACTCAATGGAGGTCTTCAAGCAAAGTCTAGATGATTGTTGGTCAGTAGTATTATATAGAAAATTCCTGGTCAGTTGGAACTGATAGCCTCCAAGGGCCCTTCTGATTCTTTTATTATGAATAAGGATGAGAGGCTGTGGATGGGCTCTGCTCTGTTGGAATAAGTAGCAATGTTAATAAGATCACAAATCCATCAAAGTATTAATATTTTAGAGATTGGATTTATGGAGTTATTTTTTAGAGGTAGGACTCATGAGTTCCAATGGAAAATCTTCTTTAAAAAATGGTGTTCATATTACTGTGACTTACATTTGAAAATGTCAAATGAATACTAAATTCAAGTTTCACATTACTTCTCTTGGGTTTCTAAGAAGCTGTTTTTTGTTGACCCTACAATTTTTTGTTTAACCTAATCTGTCCTAAAATGGAAAATAGTCCTTCACAGGCTGAAGAAACTGGGGTTTCTAAAGCAGAAATATAGTGAAAAGAGTAGTGAACTTCAGAGTCAGAAAGGCTTGGTTTAGAGTACCAGCTTTGCCACTTACCTTCTAATGTGACACTGAGCAAGTCAGTTTCCCTCTATAGTCCTTACTTTACCATCTATATAATGATGGACTGGATGATTTCTTGTTCTCCAGATGAGTGAGATTCAAGCTTTGGTCCATGGATTTCTGGGAGTCCTTGAGACCCTTTCAATAGGTCTGGGAGGTCCAAGCTATTTTCTTAACAGTACTAAGAAGTAATTTGCCAATTAAAACAAGCCTTCCTTTTTCAACTATATGTCTGTGTGAAATGGATTTTCTTTATCTATTTAAAAAAGAAATAACATATCATAACAGATTGAATGTAGAAATAGATAGGAAAATCCAGTTGTAGTTTATTAAACCAGTCATTAAAGAGATTTGCAAAAATATGTAAAATAATGTTAGTCTTCTCATTATTTTTAAAAATTATTTTTAAATGAATTAACAAAAAAAATATCAGTTTAAACTTCTAACATAGTAGATATAGATAGATATGACAAACATAAACAAAAGCTTTTCAGGGTCCTCAATAATTTTAAGAGTGTAATGTGTTCCTGATCACAAAGTTTGAGAACTGCTGCTCTAGATAATCTACCTTCCAGTTCTTAATATTCTGACTCTGTAATGGGAACAAGTAAAGGAAAATTGCCCGTGTCTTCCTATTAATTATTCCCACATAAACATCTTTTGAATAATGATGGGTTAGAACAAGTTGTAGAAGAAAACTTCCATTGTTGATCATTGTAACTTACAGATGTAACAAAGGCTTCACTTGTAGAGAAACACAATCAACTTGGCACAATAATCTCAGTGATGACATTAATAATCTCCCAAATAAAAAGGTAAATTTTTTCTGCATATATTAATATTTTCTTAATACCACAACTGTATTCATTCCATCTAAAGTCTTTTTTAAACAATATTTACTTGACACCATGACAGATCTTTATATTAGCCTGCAAAGATAAGATTTAATTCCACCTATTTAATGCCCAGCATTTAGGGGTGCCATCTAAAAACTGAGTTTCTTATAGGGATAGTTTTGCATTTTGAGTCATTCTGAATCCCTTCTCACATTCTTCATTTGCATTTTTCTGACTGGTAACAGCTGTAGAAATGTATGTTTGGAAGTGCTATCTTACCTTTGGTAACCATATTTCCTTTCAATGGCTCAACACTCAATTCATTAAAGTTCCCTACGAGGTGCAAGAACGTTCTTTAGCGTCTCTGCCTTTGTCCTTTCTATCCTTCCTAATACAGGCTTATGGACCTTGAAAGTCTCAAAAGAGAGAAATTACTTTGAGATTAGAACAAACAGGTACTGCCAGCTGCAGAAAACTGCATCCAGAATTATAATTATGTGTAGAAGCAAGAGAGGAGAGGAAGAGATATTATGAATTCTGACCAGGTCCTTTGGTATTCACATTTATAGTGTTTGTCATAAGAATAATACTATTCACATTAGTTCTCCATAAAATAGAATAATTTGATAGATAACACTTAATTGTGTAATAGCACTGTGAGGTTTTCAAAGTACTTTACAAATACTCTCTTATTTATAGTAAATACACTTTAATTACATGTTATTTTCTAATAAAATAAAAATATATAAAATATTTTATTATTACATATTCTATGTGTAAAATATATTTATACACATAAGTATGTAAAAGTTAAATATATAAAAATATATTTGTTGAAGTTCAGTCATTTCAAGGATGTCCTATTCTTTATGACCCCATTGGAGGTTTTCTTGGCAAAGATACTGGAGTGGTTTGTCATTTCCTTCTCCAGCTCTAACTGTGGCTCATTTAATTTTTTCTAATTCAAAAGCATTTTTTAACATTTGTTGTTTGTTTGTTTTTAAGTTTAAGTTCCAAATTCTATCCCTTCCTGCCTTTCCCCCCCACTGTCTGAGATGGTAAGTTTATATATAAATATAACCTGATATATCATGTGCAGGCATGTAAAACATGGAGGAAGGGAGGAAGGAAGGAAGAGAGGGAGGGAGGGAGGGAGGAAATGGCAGTCTGTGTTCAGACAACACCAGTTCTTTCTCTGGAGGTGGATAGCATGTTTTTCATCATGAGTCCTTTGGGATTGTCTTGGATCACTGTATTCCTGAGTTCTTCAGCATATAGTATTGCTCTTACTGTGTACAGTGTTCTCCTGGTTCTGCTCACTCCACTTTGTATAAGTTCATGTATGTCTTCTCAGGTTTTTCTATAATCATTCTGCTCTTCCTTTCTTATAGCACAATAATTTTCACCAAAATCATATACTCCAACTTGTTCAGCCATTCTCTGATTGATGGACATCCCCTCAATTTCCAATACTTAGTCACCACAAAAAGAATTGCTATAAATATTTTTGTACAAATGGATCACTTTCCCTTTTTAGAAAAAATCCTTGGGATATAGACCTAACAGTGGTATTGCTGGATAAAAAAGTATGTACAGTTTGATTGCCCTTTGGGCATCATTCCAAATTGCTCTCCAAAATGGTTGGACCAGCTCACAACTCTACCAACAGTGCAGTAATGTCAGTTTTCCCACACTGTCTCCAGTATTTATCATTTTCCTTTTTTGTTATACTCGCTAATCTGAAAGGTGTGAAGTGGTATCCCAGAGTTATTTTAACTTGTATTTCTCTACTCAGTAGTGATTTAAGAACATTTTTTTCATGACTGTAGGTATGTTTGATTTTGTTATCTGAAAACTGCCTATTTATAAACTTTAACCATTTATAAATTGGGGAACCAACTTGTATTTTTATAAATTTTGTTCAGTCTACATATCTGAGAAATGAGGCCTTTATCAGATAAAATTACTGTAAATTTTATTCCCTAGTTTCCTGCTTTTTTCAAATTTTGGTTGTGTTGGTTTTGTTTGTGCAAAAACTTTTTAATTTTATATAATCAAAATTATCTATTTTACCTTTTGTAATGCTCTCTATATTTTGTTTGGTCCTAAATTCTCCCCTTATCCATGGATCTGACAGGTAAACTATTTGCTTTAAGGTATCAACTTTGATGTGTAGATTTCAACTTTATCTTGAGATACAGCATGAGATGTGAGATATTTCTGCCCAAGTGCTTTCTAATTTTCCCAGCAGTTTTTGTCAAAAAATGAGTTTTTGTCCCAAAAGTTTGGATCTTTGGGTTTATTGAATACCAGATTACTATGGTCATTTACTATAATGTATTGTGTACCTAATCTATTCCACTGAGCCACCATTCTGTTTCTTAGACAGTATCAGATTGTTTTGGTCATTACCACTTTATACTATGGTTTGAGATTTGTATGGGGTAAACCTTCCTTCTCATTTTTTTAATTCCCTCAATATTCTTGATCTTTTGTTCTTCCAGTTGAATTTGTTATTATTTTTTTCTAACTCTATAAAATAATTTTTGGTAGTTCGATTGGTATGGCACTGAATAAGTAGATTAATTTAGGTAGAATTGTCATTTTTATTATATTGACTCAGCCGACTCAAGAGCAATTAATTTTTTTTCCAATTATTTGAATCTGACCTTAGTGTGAAGTGTTTTGTGATTGTCTTTATATAGTTCCTGATTTTGTCTTGGCCAGTAGACTCCTAAGTACTTTGTATTCCCTACAGTTATTTTAAATGGAATTTCTCTATTTCTTGCTGCTGCACTTGGTTGTGATTAGTATCTAGGGGCCTCTCTTGGAAAAGCAGCAGATGCAGGAGGTAGAATTTATATCAGGAATGCTGAGCTGGTTCAGTATTAGTTAAATTATCACCGTAATTGGCCATGTCAATAATACACCAACAGAAATCACGATTATCTCAGTAGATGCTGAAAAAAGTCCTTGACAAAATACAGCATCCATTCCTATTTTTAATAAAACACTTAAAGTGCATAGGAATAAAGGGAGCTTCCTCAAAATGATAAGTAATATTTCTCTAAAGTCATCAGAAAGCATTGTCTGTAATGGGGATAAGATAGAAGCCTTCCTAATAAAATCAGGGATGGAGCAAGGATGCCCTTTATTACCTCTGTTATTTAATGTGATGTTGGAAATGCTAACTATAGCAATAAGAGTAGACAAAGAAGTAGAAGGAATTAGAATAGGCAGTGAGGAAACAGAATTATAAACCAGCTGACACAACCAACAACTTTAGTAAGATTGCACTATACAAAATAAAGCCAGATAAATCATCACCATTTCCATATATTACGAAGATCCTTGTGATATATTACTCTAATCTCTTTGCTAGTATTTTATTTAAAATTTTTGCATCAGTATTCATCAGGGAAATGTTTATGTTTTTGCTCTTCCTCTGTAGCTCATTTTACTGATAAGGAAATTGAGGTAAACTTGATCAGGTTCATACAGCTAGAATTCAGGAAGATGAGTCCTCCTGACTCCAGACATGATATTGTCTGCTGCACTGTCTGGTTGCCCTGCGATTGCGCTAAATGCTAGCTCTTATTATTGCTCTGACATCTGAGCTGGTGTCTTTGTTGCCATGCCTGTCATTATTCATCATATCGCATTAAGACCTCTGATTCACTCAAGGGATTAATTTGTACCTCATTAAGAAATCCCTTGGTATGGTTGAATTTTATAGTCAATTTAATACCTCATTAATTGCCCCCTTTTTATGATGAACTTAGACAAATCCCTTTTACACTTAGTAATCTCTATAATGAAATAATTTGAATGAATGCTGTTTGTGTGCCACACCCGGAGAGAAAAGGTTAAGGTTCTTTATAGGTCTTCTTGTCCTGAATTTCAGCAGGTGTCAGTTTTTCTTCCCTCTGTCTTGGCTCATACCTCCTTACCTCAATCATTTAAATCTCCATTCAGAACAATGGGGTGCGAGAGCCAGGAAGGAAGAGTAGAGGCAGATGTGTGCCTCTTATTCTCCTCATTCCTTTTTTTTTTTAAAGCTCAGAGTTAGGATCAACTTTAAAATCTTAAATATATAAATTTAGTTTGTCATATATGTTTGTGTAAATATATGAACTCTAAAACAGGCATATATACCTAAATAATATGTAAATATATAAAATCTAAAAGAGATAGTTGTCTACATATATAAAGATAAATATATAATATAAATATATATAAATAAAGATATAGATAAAGTTAGTTTGTCTTTAGGTTTCTCTTTCCATTCACTGGGTTTCAGTTCTTTCTCATTTTCTCCTTTATATCTAAAAAAGACAATTACTTGAAAATAAGATTCATTTGTTCTTGTTTTCAATATTTGGATGTCTAAGAAAGGTTGGATTCAATTATCTCTAGGATACTTCAACTATAAATGTCATGATTCCTATTAATAGTGTACAATATAGATCTTGTTTCTTTAAACTACAGACTGAAACAACTTCACTCAAATTTATAGACATTCTCATATCCTATGGGCTAAGACTCTGAAGATTATCTTGTGTAGGGTCTAAATGCAAGGATTCCCAGTACATGGTGACTTCCTCTAGCTGATCCTGTTTGTAGATAATATTGGGTTACTTGTATTCAGAACATTACAATTTTCTCAATGAGATCCATGAGGTCATCAAAAGAGATCAGCCTAACAGTCCTTCGGGGGGAAAAAAACTCAACAGATAGAAAGTGCCCATTTCCTAGATTATGCTGTAAAGTTGGATGGATTAATATCTAAGTACACATACTTGGGATAAACTCTACAGATGGACAGTGAATTAGACCCAAACTTGATAAGCTAAAGAGATTAGACTGTGATGCATTTAGAAAATTGTGTAGTATTGTGATTGTGGTTATGATCCCAAGCTTGTCCCTAGCACAGAGACTCAAGCACAAACGTTCTCCTGACAGTACTGTAAGGATGCAAATCTTAGAACTCTTGAATCTCTGAGAAATTAATATCTTGGGTGACCTTGAGGAAAATGGAGACACACCTGGTGGGCACAAGGGAGCTGCACCATATTTCCAAGGATAACCTAGGCAGTCCGGTAGAATGGATAGAGAGATGGCCTTGGAACCAAGAAATTACATCCATGTTACCTGAAGATATCATTCAGCAGGAATGTGATCCAGCTTCTTGAAAATTATACCTGTTGGAGTTTAAGATCAGGAAAATATTACTAATCTAAAGTCTTTGAGAATGAGCCTGAAGGTGGACTGTAGCATCAGCTACCATCTAAGTTCATGGGCACAAAGTGATTGATTTTTCATCTGTAGCAATTCTCAAAGATCATGTACTAAGTCATAAGACATTGAATAGTGTTTTGGTGAAGGGAGTACCCACAGGGACAGATATCATGGATTCTTAAAGTATTAGTATTATCTACTTTTTAAAGTCTGAGGAAGGGACTAGAATATACCAGAAAGTAGGAGATAGAGCTGAGTCCTGCTAGCACATGGTGAAGGAGGTTGATGAGTGAAGAGCCGCCTGTTTACAGGGCCCTGTGACCAGTCCCAGAGTCTTCTAGGTACTTTCCAGGTCCTCAGAAGTTTACTTCCTGCTCACTGAACACCTGTGCGTACAGATTTCCTGCCTTTGCCTTTCTCTTCTTTGCACTTTCATCTAGGGTTTCTTTCACACTCCTACTTATTGATCTCTTGACTATTCTGACCTGAAATTGATGCTTATTTTTTTATTGCTTCCCACTCAACTTCTCTTCCTGGCAGATAGGGCACAGGACTTGACAAAATCATGTGCCACCACACCCTTCAGTCATGGCAGCAGTCAAGCCTAATCCACCTTGATGGGTACAGGGTAAAGAGAAAGCTGGTTGGAGATTACAATGTTCTCTGAGGATCAGTGGTGTCTGTCAGACTAGTATATATCTCTGCTAACACTGGGCTTACCCTTATGCTACTCAGAACTCATCTTACTCCCTTAATTTTTCTACCTCACCAGTTGAAATGTTTTTGCCTTCTTGTCCCTTCTCCTCAGAGGTGATCATTGCACTTTTCAAGGTGACTGGGTTTATCTGATAAACTAATTCCTGACAATGATCTAATGATAGAATACTATTAATAGGGAAGCTAACTCTATTTCCCGCCCCCTTATGTGTACATATGCTTTAATATTTCAAGAAATCCGTGAACTCAGCAGTATAGGTACTACCCTGGTTTACAAATAATCCATGCTTCCTCATCCTTTGTGATGCTTGCTCACGTCTTTCCATAAATCTTATATAGAGAATCTATCCAACAAACCATAAACCTCCTCTCATTCTTTTGGTATTTCTTGGATGCCAGTGAAGTATTTGAGCTCTCAGGATGATTCATTTAGCTTTGTGGGTCTCATACCAAGCTCACAGAAGGCTCATCTTCTCCTTTCTAATGCTTTTCATCTTATGAAATGATAATACTCATAATCTTTATAGAATCTGAAAGGTGAAAGGCACTTTGGCATCTTTCTTATCCATTGCATGTAATCCATACATCTTCTATCTGCCAGCTCTATGATATTTTGAAATTAGTGTATTGACTGGTATTTAGCAATCTTTACTTTATCTTCCTTATATCTAGTATATCCCTACTGCAATAACACAGTTCCTTTTTCCTTTTCCTACTTAATCCTGTGGAAATCACAAAATCATGGATTTAGAGATAGAAAGGATCTTTAAAGGCATAAGTTCAGCTCCCTTCCCCTTCTTTACAAATAAGGAAATTGAAGCCCAGATTGGTGAAGTGACTTGCCCAGGATCACAAAACTAGTAAGTGTTTAATGCAGGATTTAAAGTCAAGCCTTTCTGATTCTTCTACATCTGCTGCCTTTTCAAGAGAGGCCCCTAAACACTAATCTGTTAGGATTAATTAAGCACATCCTAATTTGTTAGCTTCTCAAGAGATTCATCACCATTCTCAATAGCATCATTAAAGGTTCAGAATCAGAAAACTTATGGCTAAATACATAGATTTTGTGGTCATCTGCATAGAAGTGATTATTGAAACCATGGAATGAGATGAGATCATCACAGTAGAGAATGTACAGAGAAAGAGCAAGTTTTAATCAAGTTTATATTTTCCCCTCTTAGATGTTAAGTCTACCACTGTCAAAACCATGATCACCACCACCACCACCACCACCACCACCATCACCACCACCACTACTAGTAAGTACTTTACAGTCATGAAATGTCATACTTTAACTTTATTTTTTCCCTTTCTCTTTGTGCCCAGGGAGCTCTTCTTTGAACTTATATTTTTAAACAAGGGGGCTTGGCATTGCCAACTTTTAGAGGATCTCTTCTGTCAACTTCTCTCTTGATATGTGGCACCCAAAATTGAATAGTCCTAAAAAAGTGATCTAATCAGGACAGCGTGTAACAGACCTATAACCTCCTTTGTCCTGGATATCTCTTCAGTAATTCAAAAGACACATGAAATTCCCTGATGAGAGGGCTTTTTCTATTAACTCATCATTCCTGCAGCCTACCTTTGTAAATGTTTCAAGTTACTGTGACCAAAAAAAAAATTATTACCCTGTGGCTAGCTTTTTTTTTTTTGATGATTCGTCATCAAACATAGTTAGACTGATCCTCAGATAAGGATTTTACTAGGCTTTTATTCTAATGGTTTCCAACTTAATTAGAACTTCCAGAATTTCTAGTCTGCTGCTGTAGCTGTCAATCAGTTCATAAAAATTTAGTAAACACCTCCTAGGTGCCAGGCACTGGGTTAAGTGCTGGGGATATAAAAAGAGGCAAAGGGCTGTCTCTTCTGTCAAGGAGTTGACATCTTCCAATGATACATCAGAGTACAAATATTATATTTCTATTAACATGGCCTTAGATTGTAACCAGATTTTTAACTTAGAGCAAACTTTCAAATTATATTGAGCTTGTAACCACTGAAATCCTGAAGCTTTTATCCTTGGATTGTACTTGGGAATTTTTTTTTATTAACTTGAATACAGAACTTTTTATATATCCCTATTGATTTGGATCTTCCCTCCATCTTGCTGAGATTGTTTTCCAGCATACTAGACATTCCTCCTGGTTTTGTTCCATTACAGTTTTGATAAGAACATCATCTGTAGTTAAGCCAAGTCAATGATAAAAATTTTGAGTAGAACAAGAGCCTTGAAGAGCCACTAGAGTTCACTGGAACGCCACTTCCACGTTTACATGAATCAATTAATTAATTATTATTTGGATTACTATTACTTAAGACTGTCCCTGACAGTTCTACCATCAGGTCCACCTTTATATCCAGGTACCTCCTGTTGAAATTCAGTTAAACAAATATTTATTAAATGACTTGTATGAGGAAAAGAAGTTAGTATGGGATGACTTGTTCTTGATGAAAACATGCTGCCCCCTAGTGACTACTGTTGTACTCTGAGGATTGCCACAGTAATTCTCTGTACAACTTGACCATAACAACAAATGCATCAAAAGATATGTTGAATTTCAGGTGTGGGCAGAACATCTAAGTGATGTTATCCAGCAAGCGGTGGGAAGTGAAGGCCTGGAGCTCAGGAAAATTGAGGGCCAAATATGTAGATTCTGGAATTATCTCCATGAATAAACTGAATTGAAGCTATTAAAAGTGAGTGAGATCACCATAAGAAGGACAAGGGCAACAGCTGGGTGGACATTTGCCTCCGGACTAGAGGAATACAATAAACCAAACCAAGGAGATAGAGGATTGATTTTATGATGCAATCATAAAAGGCAGAATGGCACCATGAAATCATAACTTCTATCTCCTATCCTCATTAAGTATACTTCTCTTTCAGAATCTTAACCCATAGAATCTCACATACCTTGTCCCTGAATTAAAAAAAAAAACCTCATAAAACGTAGAGTACACACCAAACTGCACTTGGCATTGCCCTTCTTTATCTGTTAAAAACTCTTCAGACGATAGGTCCTCTTTCCCCTAAAGTTCTCCTTTTTAGTACTCCACCAGCAAGTTGCCAATTCCTCGTTAGTCAAAATGAAGTACAGAATTTCGGCAGTTCCCCATCACTTCCTTTAGCTTCTGAAAAATGAAATAATCAGTAAGCTAACTCAAGAATTTACCAGATATTCTGCCTTTAGCAGAGGGACCTCCAGGAGATTCATTCACCCAACCTCTTTTTTATACATGGCAGTGTACATGTATACTTTTTTCTTTCATTGAAGATCTTTAAATAGAGACCACTTGTCATAGATGTTGGAGAAGGAATTCATGCTTTGGGCAACGGTTGGGATAAATAACTCAGAACCTAACATGCTGGCACTGAGCACTGTATAAATCTCTATTGATTGGTTAATGGATTGATTGATAATATCTGAGGTACTTTCCAACTCTTTAATTCCATGGCATAAAAATTTAACAGTTTGGAGTTTCTTCCTCTCTTCTCCTATAACAAATTCTCCCATAGTCCTGTCTCTTGAACAGATTTAGATTCAGCCCTGCCTCTTTGGAGTATTTTTCTTAGATTATTTCTTTAGTTCTATATAGGAATCCTTCATCCTCTCCAACATGCTACAGGGTAGAAAAGTATTCCTTTAACCCTTGTACTTTTTCCTTTCTTGGGAATACTACAGATATAGCTGCTGATTGCTTCAAAAGAAATTCAACTGTAGCATGATCTCTTGTAGTCACTCTACGTTTCCTCACTTTCCATGTATCTTGAGCCACATATCTGTTGTTCCTTTCCCGCCTTACCCCTACAGATATCTCCAGTGGAGAACAGAAGGCTTCACATACTTGTTCTCTAAGGAAGTCCAAGTTGTAGGTCATAGTTTGGAGCAATCTTCTCTGAGACTTTCTCCCATGCTTGGATTAGCAATTGATATTTATCCGGGTGCTAGAAGTCAGTAATTAACATAATGCTTCTAATTCCTTTATCAACACTCTCTGCGAGACTTCTTTCTGAATAGTTCCCAATTCCCTCCTCCCTCTGTAATTCTCCTTGCTTCTCTGCTCCATCACCAAACAAAAATTACCTCATTACTTCTTCACTGTGTCAGTTCCAGGAAGAGAAAATGGTCTGGATAATGATAGTGTATAATGATGGATAGCAAACTTGTTCAATGACTGTTTCCAAAGAATACTAGTTGTTGGATCAATGTCAACCTGGAAGGAGATTGGAGAGCGATCTCTTGTGCAATGTACAGGATTCTTTCTTTGTCCTATATTATTCAGCATCTGTATCAATGACTTGGATAAAGACATAGAAGGCACACTAATTACATTTTCAGAAGACATAAACCTGGGGGCAGGGTAGGATTAAGAGCTAAAAATAACCAAAAATTAATAAGATCAGATTGTACGAGAAAAATGTAGAACTCCTTTGTTCACATCTTTTTTAAATGAATGAGTATGGAATGAATGAGATCTTACTTGACAGAAGTTTATGAGTTAAAGACCTATGGGTTTTAGTAAATTCAAACTCACTATGAATCAGTGGTATGAAATAACTACTAACAAAGCTAGTGTCAGCCAGTTAATAAGCATTTAACTCCACCAACAGTGTGTCAGGGTGCCCATAGTACCTCCACAGTACTTGTGGAGTACCCACAGTACCTCCAAAATTTGTCGTTTTTACTAATATGATAGATGTGAGGCAGAAGCTCTGAGTTGTTTACGTTTGCAGTTCTATTATTACTGATAATCTGAAGCTTATTTTCATATGGTTGCTGATAGCTTGCTTTTCTTCTTTTGAAAACTGCCTATTTGTATCCTTTGGCCATTTATCTATTCGGGTTCAAAATGTCTTTTATGAGCACTCATGTAGGCAGCCTACCAATCCCAGCCTCATTACAACGCTATTTGACAACAAAACTGAACTGTTGTTTTGTGTTCCACTCCGACCTTCACGCCAGTTCTGTGGTACTACTCATATATAACAATCATACCTTAGATTGTATTTGTGCAGCGTGTCTTACAAGATTATTGTTATGACTTTATATATTAGATTTCCAGATTTTTTTAAAGAATTTTATTCTCATCATATTATTCTTCATCAGTAAAAGGCATGACATTACAATTAGTATGTATTGTCACCAGGTATTCAAACAATAAAACTTATGCAGTTGCCATGCTTTACTTGGCATGAAGATAATTGACTTGTAAATAGAATACCTCTTTAAAATAACTAGGCTTAAATATTATTACCAAATCCCACCTTTAAAATACATACAGAAAGTGGAAATTTTAAAAGAAAAATTTAATTATAATTTGACAACCTTCTTCACTAGTTTTTGTTTTTATAATTTAGAGTTATTCTAGTTATTCCTGTACTGGATTAAAATACCTCTTTCTAATTTACCCTCCGTACTCTCTTGGAGTATTACTGTTGTGGTTCAGTCATTTTTCAGTAATATCTGACTCTTTGTGACCCCATTTGGATTGGAGTTTTTTTGGGCAAAGATACTGGAGTGGTATGCTTTTGCCTTCTCCATCTCATTTTACAGATGAGGAAACTGAATTAAAAAGGGTTAAATGACTTACCCAAGGTCACACATGTGGTTGTCGGCCTCCAAAATCCTTTCCAATCACTCATAGTACATGTTGTTAGAATGTGTACCCAGGGATCTTTTTTTAAAGGTGTAAACATTTATTAAATATTCAATCATAAATATTTTATTCAGCAAACTAAAGAAAATAACATTTAACAATTTTTAAATTAATAACTACACTTTAAAATAAAAAATTTAAGATTAAAATTAAATTAAACACAAAATACTAAATTTTTACTGGAGTTTAGGTTTATGAAAACATACAGTCCATTTTCATGGTCTTTCTCTCTTAATCAGATAATGAGTGAAGCAAGCCAAATTAACCCAAATAGATTAAGGTCTCTTCATCTTCCTGTTCTAGAAAATAAGACATAGGTCACCAGATGTCATTGACATAGATGCACAAATTGCATCATTGTAATTAACTGACCAAGCTAATTCTTGTTCAAAGTACAACATGCCTCATGTAAACTCAGCAAGCACTTTCTGAAAAAAAAAATACACACCAGGAATGGAAAAAGTACAAAAATCATGTCTGATGCAACCTACACTGATGGAGAATATGTTAGGAATTCCACAATGGAGTTACAAATCCCCTGATGCCCTTTTGTGATAGCTCTATACCACTGTTACACAAATACAAATGAAGAAATAACTGACTTGCAACATTACATTTTACCTTTTTTTTTCTTCTCAGAAGGTTCTTCTTCTTCTGCCAGTGGTAAGTATATATGTCAAGTATGCAAACACATTTGATTAGAATTATTCCTGGTAATTCATTAAAGATTTGTTTTACCCTGTATTTCTTGTCACTGTAAGAAAAGATTTTATTTATGATATTTACAAATTGTTTCTAATATTAACTACTTTTAGCCAGGAAATTTCTTTGAAGGGATTGACAAATATCCAAAACTCTACCAAAACAAAGCATTTACAAAAAATTAGAAGCTAGTCATGGTCACATGTACTTGTAATCTCTTGTACCAGGGAGTCTGAAGTTGGTGAATCCCTTGAGCTGGTGAATTCTGAGCTGCCTTGTGCTAAGCTGATCCACACTAAGTGTGGCACCAATATATGGAGCTCTTGGGGATAAATGGAATGTAGTGGGAAGCAGGCTACCTGAGGAGAGGTGCTGAATTTTAAAAAAAGAAACAAAAACAGAAAAACAGAACAGGTCATGGTTCCTATGCTGACCAACAGTGAAGCTGGACCTGTGAGCAGTCACCATACTTCTGGTCTAGATGAAACAGTGAGACCCAATCTTAAAAAAAAAAAAAAGCATTAAAATATTTTTAAAATATAGGTTATTTCCCATAAACTCTTGTTCCATCCTTTTTTAATCATGTTCAGCTCTTCATGACCCCATTTGGTGTTTTCTTGGCAAAGATACTAGAGTAGTTTGCCATTTCCTTCTCCAACTCATTTTATAGATGAGGAAACTGATGCCAACAGTGTTAAGTGACTTGCCCAGAGGCACACAGCTACTAAATCAGAGGCCAGATTTGAACTCAGGATGATGAGGCTTCCTGATTCCAGGCCCAGCACTCTACCCACTGTGGCACTGCCTACCTGTCCTATGCTTAAACTACTGCTGTCTAAATAAATTGTATTTTCTCTATCGTTCTCCAGTTTGAAAGGTCATTTTGGATTAATAATTATTAATATAGACTTTATTTGTTGTCATTTCATGAATTCAGTATGCTCTTTTCAGACACATAAATCATGAATGAACTTGTCCCTCTAAAAGACTGCGCTGACCCACAGTGTTTATAACTATTCCTTCTTGCAAGCATATAAGTTTTACTGAAACATACTCACATAATACATTTTCTTTTATAGATCTTTGTTTAGAAGTTGTTGGCATTATCTGTTAGTCTCTCCAAAGACCTGTTCATTTGACTGACAAAATTTCCTATTATTTTTTCTAGGACTATGATTTTTTTCTTTACTTTTATTTTTCCTGTATTTAATGACCCTCCACAAAGTCCTACTTTGAAACCATTTTCTAGCATAAGGGTAACTACCACTGGTTTTTGAGGATTATACTGGCAAAATACAAACTTGGGTAGGTTATTTCATGATGGAAGGGCTTCAACCATGGTTTTGACAACAGACCAAATGCATTTGAAACCCAGGCTAGCTGAAGACAAAGAAGGTCTTCACAGTAAGCTGATCACCTAGTAATAAATTTTGTGGGAGCCCACAAAACAACAAAAACATAAAGCCTCCTTCTGTCCTATGTGACTCCATCCTACTTGTAAACCAATTATGGCAGTGACAGAAAAGGGCAAAGAGCTTAAAAACACACTGTTTTAGAGAACTAAGCTATTTGTACTCTAAATGAAGATCCTCGTTCAGTGATCAGTGAATGATATACACCTGAAAGACCTGGATCACATCAGTCTTGAGAATCTCACTATGAATTTTTTTTAACTGAAATTATAACTGGAAGCGTAGCTCACAGTTTCTCCTTGGAGAAGCAAGTAAACAGTTGGCAGAATTGGTTCTATCTGACATCCAAAGACAAGAAGAAGTATACTTTCATCTTAAATACCATTACTCATAATAAGCATTTGTAAAATGACTCCTGTAACTGCAAGTTATGAAACAATATGTGTTGTAAAAAATGAGAAGATAAGAGAAATTCTATAAAGAATTTAAGAACTTCCAAATTAGATTAACGTTGCAATATTTGGTGACTTTAATGCACAAGTGGAAATAGATGGCAATGGTAAAATAAAGTTGGAAAGTATGATTCAGAAAGAAGAAATGAAAGAAGCCAAAGGCTTGTAGACTATACAGAAGCCTTGCCCCTGTATAATATGAATATTTGCTTCAAGAAGAGTTGAGAAGGGGTATGGTGAGCACTGGACAACATAAAAGAAATTAAACTGATCATATTCTAATAGATGGGAAACAACTAGTTACCAATGTGTGAATCACTTTCAGATCAGTTATCCATATGCAATCATCAGCAAACTTTTATTGTGTACTGTGCACTGAGGATACAATAAAATGCAAACTATCAACTTCTTAGAACAAAGATAAAAAGTCAAAGCCAAATAAGAAAAGATAAAAATAGATGTGGTATATATGTGGTATATAATGGAGGAGACTCTAATATGTCCTATTTAAACATGCTGTTGACACTGAAAGACTGGAGATAGATATGACAAAGGACATTGATACTATCACTATTTCTTATGGAAGTTTAGCTGATGCAAATTAATTATTGTAATGAGAACAAAACAGTTTAGAAATTATCTTATTCAATAAATATTTCATCTTGCCATGTGGAGAGAGATATGATAGGCAAGAAGAACACTAATTTAGAACATAAGTTGATTTTGAAATGTTTTGGGAGATTAAGTAGTATTGTCCCATAAAACTTTGAGGATTAATGGAAAGGAAAAAAAATAGTTTACGGAAATCTTGGAGAGAGATACAGGTATCATTTCAAATCTACCTAAGTCTATCTAAGTTTTTCTTAGTTTTTCCACTGCTTAAGTGGAAGAGCAACAAACTTGAAAAATGATAAAGATCTGTCAGCATTTCCAGATCAAACTATTTTCTCTATAAATCACAATAAAGCTATCATCTGGATTCCAGCGTCACAGTTCCCACTGTGTTGCATGAGGAATTAGAAATAGTACCAAAGAAAAACGAGATAGCAACAATGATTGGGGTTAGACCAGTTATACACAGAGTAGACCTGTGCTGAAGTTGGCATAATTGTGAGGGTATTTAGAAATCAGTTATTAAATTATCTGAAGGATACAGGATGCCCAAAGGCTTGAAAAAAATATTGACCTTACTATTACCGGAAAAAAGATTAAGAAATTATAGCTATAGCTATTGACTTATGCTTACTTTGCCATCTTCATAAAATCTTTATGAAAATAATATCTTTATCCTTGTTGAAGACACTAGAAGGGAGTAGACAGGTTTCTGAAAACAGTATTCTACAACAGATCACATCTTTTTACAGATAAAGGATACAAGATTCCATTGATTTTATTTTTTGTTGATTATTGAACCACATTGTGATTTTATGAATGGTGAGTTCCTATAGGTACTCCTGTTTGTGAGTGATATTGCATTGGTTGTATCAAGTCCTATAATATGGCATTCTCCTAAAAGAGATAGCGATCCTCTTAAGGGTAACCATCAACGTTGGAAATAACAAGAATGAAAAATGTCTCTTGCTAAGTTTCTGACGTGCAATTCGATGGAAAGCCTATGTAATACAACATAATATACATATATAAATCATACATGCATGAGTATTATATACATGTATGGATGTAATTTGAGACAGACAATATGAATGAGCAATAAACTGAGTCTAGAAGGATGGAGAAATCAGATTAGATTGCCTTCAGGAAATTAGAAAATTGAAAAGTTCCTTTAATAACCTCTAATTTCAACTCAGAAACAGTTCCATATTTTGAAACCAGTATTCTCTACATGACTATAAAACATGGAACACAAAAACTCTATGAAGAATAGAAATATCACACAAAGTGTAATGAAGAGAATGTGGTGGATGTGAACCAGCAATAATATGTAATCAATGAAGAACTTCAAAGAACAGGAATAAAAGATCATCATAGGAAGAGAGGGTGGTCTGGTGAGGGTGAAGGGACTTGCAAGGGAGGACAATTATATAGTCCAAGTGCTACACTGAGATCCTTCTGATATCAGGAGACATCAAGGAAGGCTATCAGCATGTTGTATACACTGCTTATGCAAACTTACTGGAAGATATGGATAAAAGTTACATAGGAAGATCAGACATAGATGGCTATGATCTGCATTCTTAGAGTGAGCATCCAAATCATGGAGGTCACAGATCTATATGAATGTGAGAGAGAAGCATAAAATAGCAAGTTTGCCATATGTGTTTACCACTGTCCTAGAGAATGTTAGCACAGATCTTCCAAATCGAAGAGGAATTCCATGTAAATGATGAGGTTCTCTATGTGACCCAGAAGAGTGAAGAGCCTTTTAAATGAGATCCATAATCACCCATAACACTTCTAACCATCTACACAGGAAAAAAAACAAACAAACATGAAGACTGATGTATACATAGCATGTGTACAGATTATCTGGGCCTAGAACAGAATATGCAAGTTGGCTTGCATTTGGGAAATTCTGCACTGTTTTGAGTAAGTTCTCCCTGAAAAGAAGGATCATTTTTTAGCATCATTATTCTTTTGGTAATGCTGTATAGTAGGGAGCCAAGAAATACAGTGTCCAGTGAGGTATGATTTGAGGGCACCCAAAGAAAAATGGAGAGGCACACTGCAGGTAGAAGTCGTTTGCACCAGCACATTATAAATAAAGAATTGCACAGGATAAGTGACATAAATATGGAAATGACCATAGAGATATATGGGCAAAAAAGAAAATGGGCCAGTCATGAAGCAAGAATGAGGGATAATCAATAAACAACTAACAAGATCCATTTGTTGTCACTTGGTGTGATGAAATTCACAAGAGTGAGAAGAGGAACATCGAGAAATCTATGAGAGAATTTGGGTGGATCCATGTGGAGGATTTATGGGAGAAAATGGAAAAAAGTTATACAAGAAAGGAATATGGATCCTGCTTCCAGCAAGTATGGAGAACAGAAATAATTTTGCAGTAACATGAATATAGCGTATGATGCTTGAATTATGCCACAGCCAAACATTCACCATCTATGCTCAAAGTCAATTTCGGTCTTCAGAGAGGGGAAGGTGAAGGGGCTTGAGAAATGCCTGTCTTCTCTTCAGGTTATCAGGGTCACTGAAGTGTTTCTTTAAAAAAGAAATTAGGAAAAGTTTATCAATATGAGACTAAAAAGAAAAAAATTAAAGAGAAAGAAAAGAATTTGTAACTGTTTCAAAATATTGGGAGAATAAAAGGATTTTACATAGTGAAGAAAGGTAAAGTCCATGGAATACTTGGAAGTGAGTTAAAATAGGATCCTCTTCCCAAAAAACAGGGAACTTGTCCCTCCAAAGAAGGAACAGCAACCTGTACTACAGACCAAGTTAATAGTTATTTATTAACTGCCACTTTGTGCCAGGCACTGTGTTAAAAACTGGGGCTACAAGGAAAGGCAAAATACAGTCCCTACTCTCAGGAAGCCCATATTCTAATGAGGGAGACAACATGCAAACAAATTATGTACAAGCAAAGATATACGCAGGATCAACTGGAGATACTCTGAGAAGGAAAGCACTGGCATTAAGAAGGATCAGGAAAGGCTTACTGACCATGGAAGCCCAGAGACAGATGAAGAGAAAGAGAATCACAGACTTGAGGGAAAACTAATGGAAAAGCATGGAATTGGGAAATAGAAAGTCTTGCATGAGGAATAGCAAGGAGACCAGAGTTCCTGGATTGCAGGTGATGTGGAAGAAGACTGGGAAGTTACGAAGACATGAGGTTATGAAGTACTAAAAATGCCCAACAGAGGACATTATATTGGAACCCCAGGGCAATAGGGAGTTCCTGGAATTGATTGAAAAGGAATGATCATGTGGACTTGTGAGTTTTGTTAGCTGGGAAATTATTTAATAAGGATCAGGTGAATAAGAGACAAATAATGGAGATTGATTACTTCATGATTAGGAGTCCCAAGGCCACTCTATTTATGCACCTTCGTTAACACTGAGAATTCTGCTCTCTTTTGGGAATATATATCCATGTCAAAATAGGAACCTTCCAAGACTTGTTAACCTCAATAAGGACTTTCTACCTACTGGTGATGAACATGGTCACAACTGATGCTGCCAGAAAAATGTCTATAAAGCTTTGCTAAGAATGAAATATTCTTGAATATTTGAAGGCTTGTCATATGAAAGAAAAGTTAGTCTTGTGCTTGGCCTCAGAAAGCAGAAATAGGAATGATAGACATTGCAGTGAGGCAGACTTAGCCTTAATGTAGGGGAAAACTTCCAAAAGTAGAATGGGCCCATTTCAGGAGAGTAACAGATTAAGTCTAGACAGTATAAAATACCTAGGAGTACACCTGCCAAAACAAACCCAGGAACTGTACAAATAACATTTTTAAAAAACCTTTATACAAATAAAATCCGCTTAAAATATATGAAGAAATATTAACTATTCATGGGTAGACAAGACCAATATAATAAAAAGGACAATTTTACCTAAACTAATTCATATATTCAATGCTCACTCACTGGAGGTCTTCAAACCAAGGCCAAATGGCTGTTGATCAGTATAGGAAATTCCTAGTCAGTTGGAGCTGATAGTCTCCAAGCTCCCTTCTGATTCTTAGATTCTGAGTAAGGATGGGAAGCTGTGGATCTTGCCATCTGCTCTGTTGGTGCAAGGAAAATATTAATAAGATCACAAAATCATCAACCTATTAACTTTTTTAGAGACTGGATTTATGGGTTCCCGTGAGAAATACTTCTTGAAAAAAAATGGTATGCTTAATACTGTCTTACATTTGAAAATATCAAATGAATACTAAATTCAAACTTTGCATTACTTCTCTTGGGTTTGTAAGAAACTGTTTTATGTTGACCCTACAGTTTTTTCTCGTTTAACCTACTCTATCCTAAAATGAAAAATAGTCCTTCACAGGTTGAAGAAACTGAACTTCTAAAGTAGAAGTGTAGTGAAGAGTAGTGGACTTCAGAGTCAGAAAGGCTTGGGTTAGAGTACCAGCTTTGCCACTAACCTTCTAATGTGACACTGAGCAAGTCAGTTTCCCTCTGTGGTCCTTATTTTACCATCTATATAATGATGGACTGGATGGTTTCTAGTTCTCTAAATGAGTGACACTCAGGCTTTGGGCTGTGGATTCCTAGGGGTCTTTGAGACCCTCTCAATGAGTCTGAAAGACCAAATTACTTTCTTAATAATACTGAGAAGTAATTTGCCAATTAAAATGTGCTTCCTTTTTCAATCACATGTCTGTGTGACACTGGGGTTTGCTTTATGTATTTAAAATGAAATAGCATATCACAACAAGTTGAATTCATTAGTAGATGGGAAAATCAAGCTATCTTCTATTAAACCAGTCACTAAAGAAATTTGCAAAGATATATAAAACAATGCCAGTGTTCTCACCAATTTTTTGTTTTGAAAAATATATTTTTCATAAAAATGTTAACTCGTGGTTGAGCTATTCTTTTTATTTTTAAATGAATTAATGTATCAGTTTAAATTTCTAGCTATCTATATAGATAGATATAACAAACATAAACAAAAGCTTTTTAGGGTCCTCAGTAATTTTAGGAGTATAATGGGTTTCTGAGCCCCAAAAGTTTGAAAACTGCTCCTCTAGATGATGTACCTTCTAGCTCTCAGTGTTCTGTGACTCCATGAACTTCCAATTAATTATTCCCATATAAATATCCTTTGAATAATGATAGGTTAGAATAAGTTATAGAAGAATATTTCCATTTTTGATCATTGTAACTTACAGATATAACAAATGTTTCACTTGTAGAGAAACACAATCAACTTGACACAATAATCCTGGTGATAACATTGATGATCTTCACCCAGATATGGAGGTAAATTATTTCTGCATTAATATTAATATTTTCTTAATACCACAGTTGTATTCATTCCATCTGAAGTCTAATTTGAAACAATATTTACTTGACATCATGTCAGATCTTTATATTAGCCTGCAAATATAAAATTTAATTCCAGTGATTTAATACCAGGCATTTAGGGGTGCCGTCTAAAAACTGAGTTTCTTATAGGGATAGTTTTGCATTTTGAGTCATTCTGAATCCCTTCTCACGTTCTTCATTTACATTTTTCTGACTGGTAACAGCTGTAGAAATGTATATTTAGAAGTGCTAGCTTACCTTTGGTAACCATACTTCCTCTCAATGGCTCAACACTCAATTCATCAAAGTTCCCCATGAGGTTCAAGATTGTTCTTTAGCTTCTCTGCCTCTGCCCTTTCTACCCTTCCTAATACAGGCTAGTGGACCTTTAAAATCTCAAAAGAGAGAAATTACTTTGAATTCTGACAGGTACTGCCAGCTGCAGAAAACTGCATCCAGAATTACAGTTATATGTGGAAGCAGGAGAGGAAGAGATACGGATTCTGACCAGGTCCTTTGGTGTTCACATTTCCATCTTTTAAGCAACCTTTGATTTTAGATGAGGGTATCTTATTCACAGTTTTTTATAGTGTTTATCATAAGAGCAATACTATTCACATTAGCTCTACACAGAATGAAATAATTTAATAGATAACATTTAACACTGTAATAGCACTGTGAGGTTTTCAAAGTACTTTACAAATACTTGCTTATTTATAGTACACTTCAGTTATATTTCCTTTTCAATAAAAGTTAAATGCATGAAGTATTATGTTTTATATGTAACATATATTCATATAAACATCTAAAAACTAAATATATAAAGATTTATTTAAACACATTAAAAATACATTTGTGGTGGTTCAGTTATTTCTGTCATGCCCTACTCTTCATGAGCCTATTTGAGATTTTCTTGACAAAGATAATGGAGGGATTTGTAGTTTTCTTTTTCAGATCATTTTACAGATGAGGAAACAAAGGAAAAAAGATTAAGTGACTTGCCTAGGGTCACACAGTTACTAAGTGTGTGAGACTAGATTTTAACTTATCCAGGGAGTCTTCCTAACTCCAGTCTTAGCACTATGCCATCTGGCTGTTCTCAATAAGACACATACATACACACACACACACACATATATATATATATATATATATATATATATATATATACATATACATATACATATATACATATATATACATATACATATATATACATATATATGCAAATATACAAAAGTTATGATTTTTTTTTAATTTTGAGGGCTCTCTCCAGTCATCACTAAATGTCTTTATGCTCTTCTTTCCATTTGCAGGGGTTGGTTATGAAAAATCAAGTATCTACGGTTACAAATATCAAATCTACATCAACTATTTAAATTATTATTTGCTTTTTGCCTATGAAGATGATCTCAGGAGAGAAGACCACATTATCCTTAAAAGAATGATATGCTTCCTGGTATTCTGAGTTGCAGAAGATGTTTTTTTTTTAAAATATGATGTATTTTATCTAAAGTATTTCCTTTTGTCTATTTATATCCTATGAATCAAACTTGCATGGAGCAAGACATTCTTATCTGGGAAACCAAAGCAGGCAAGATGTTAAGTATTAAATTATATTTTTTTGTTTCAAACTGAAGACTCCATTGTTATTCTTTAATTTGTAAGGATTTTGAATGGTCTAATGTTTTTACTCATTAAACCTTTCTTCTTCAATGAGATAATGCATTAAAATGAAAATGTCTTTCACATAACTAATTTATGAGCTTCATTTTTTATCCATTGCGTCAGAGTTTGATACTTAAAACTTTTTAGGTTTTAAAATCCTAATCTGTTATGGGTAATCTCAGAGAGAAGGCAGTAAGATTGAGAGAGACTAGAAAAGGCTTCTTAAAGCATGTGAGACTTTCACTGAGATCTGAAAGAGGCTGAGAAAACTAGCAGGCAGAGATGTGGAAAGTGTTCCAGGCATGAGGGACACTTTACCAATAAAAATGCTCAGAGGTGGGTGATGGGGTGTTTTGTACAAAAAGCAGGTGAGGAGACCACAGTCACTGGATCATGGAGAATGAAGAAGGGAATGAGGTATCAGAAGACTGGAAAGGACTTGGTTATGAAGGGCTGTTTGAAATCCAAACAGATGGTTTTATATTTGATACTGGAGGTAATATGAAATCACTGGAGTTTATTAAAGGGGACATGATATGGTCAGATCTTCATTTTTAAAGGAAGATCATTTTGATAGGTGAGTGGAAGATGGACTGGAATGGGAAGAGATTTTTGTTGAGGAGACCAAATAGAAGACTACTGCAGTTGTCCAGGTGATGAGGTCCTGAACCACAGTGATGGAGGTGTCAGAGGAGAGAACGGGGTACATGAGAGATGTCATGAAGGTAAAATGACAGGACATGATGACTGATTGGCTATGAGGGATAAGGAAGTGAGGAGTCAAGTATGACACCTAGATTTTTGACCCTAAGTAACAAAAAAGATGATGGTACCCTCAAAAGTAATAGGGAAATTAGAACAAGAGGAAAGATTTGGGGAGGGAGAAGATGATAATTCAATTTTGTACATGCTAAGTTTAAGATGTCTATGGGATGCCCAACTTGATATATCTAAAAGATACTTGGAGATGTGACACTGGAAATTGGGAGAGAGGTTGGGTCTAGACAGGTAAGTGTGAGAGTCATCTGCATAGAAGCAATAATTGAAACTATGGGAGCTGATGAGATCACTAAATAGAATAGCAGAAGGCCCAGAACAGAGATCTGGGGAACTTCCACTGTTGGTGGGCATGACATGGATGAAGACAAGTAGAAGAAACAGGAAAGAATAATGTCATGAAAATCTAGAAAGGAGAGTTTCAAGGAGAAAAGGATGCTTGAAAGTGTCAAAGGCTACAGAGAGGTCAAGAAGGATGAGAACTGAGGTAAGGCCATTGGATTTAGCAGAGAAGGAATCAGTGCTATTTGGAGAGAGCTGTTTTGGTTGAATGATGAGGTCAGAAGCCAAGTGGAAAAGAGTTAAAAAGAGAGTAAGAGGAAAGAACGTAGAGGCACTTGGTACAGTTAGCCTTGTCAAGGAATTTTGCTGTAATAGGGAGAATAGAAATGGGATGCTAGCTAGTAGGGATGGATGGATGGATTGTGAGGGCTTTTTGAGGATAGAAGAGACACAGGCATGCTTATGTGCAGTAGGAAAGCAGCCAGTAGACAGGGAGCAATTAAAGTAGTGAGAGAGTGGGAGTGAGGGAGGGTGAAATCTGTGGGGAAGACGATGGAATGGTAGCAAATGCAAAGACAGCAATTTGCCTTGAAAGAAGGGTAATATCTTCTTGTGAGATAGACAAAAGAGGAGATTGGAGCAGAAGGCATCTGAGTGATGGGAGGTAAGGAGAGAATAAAAGGGAATTTCCTCAATTTTTTCAGTTAAATATGACACAGGATTCTCAGCTGAGAGAGTAGGGAAGAGGAAGTTATGGGAGGTTGGAAAGTAGGAGAGGGATAATGATCCAGTGAAGAAAAGTTGATGATATAGGTAAGACTAGAACAAAGGGAAAAGAGGAACAGGGTAGAATTTAAGTAGACTCAGTAATTTCAATTTTGAGGTTCTCATAGAAAGTAGAAATTAGTTTATCCATATTTTTCTCCTTTCCATTTGTATTTGGTCTAAAATTACTTAGACTATAAAAAAATAACAGGAGAAAAAAAATTGACCCATGAGTTATGTGTTAATATATACAAATAACTGAATTTGTTCAAAAAGCAAGTAATATTACTCACATTTATTTAGTATTTTAAGCATGTTTGAGCATAATGTCTATCATAAAAAGAAATACACCAAATTACAGTGATAACTCAAAATTTTTTAGGAATTCTCAATCCATTCTTCTATCATCTTTAATGATGCCTGATCACAGGTCTTATGAATTTTGGTGAAACAAAAATTTCTAATCATACCAGAATAGTTTAGTCCCCAACAAAAAAAAATCTATAATTTTCAACATTAACCCTAATTTAAGTTAGGAAACATTTGAAAAAGAAGAATTGAAAAACAAGTGCATTGTACCTTGGTTCCTATTTCCTTTGGGAACTGGTATGAAAGTTAAAGAAGCAAAGACCCGGAGGAAGTGAATACATCATGTAAGATTTTGCAGGTAATCAGACAGCTCATCTCTCAAATGGGGGAAAAGCTACAGCAAAAGAGTAGTAAGACTTCTTTTCTTCAGATGAAAGAACTTGGAGACTTTTAAAGTGCTGGTGCTAAAATTCATCCCACAAACTATATGCGATAGCTAACATTCTGTCATAAGATATGGACGTGTTTGATGAGTTAGGACGTTGGTTAAATTAATTTTATTTTGAGTTCGGTGCTTGCAAAGGAAGTCTCATAACGTCTCTTGAGACTTGTCTTGGCAGTCAGAAGAGGCTCAGTCTGAGAACCGATTCTCTTCAGTGGCTCAAATATGGCTCATATTCATGGTCGTATCTTCATTCTCTGGGAGTCAGTTTCCTTAGCAGTCTCATTCCTGAGCATCCTGTTCACTGAAGAGTCTCATTAACTCTACTGTGGACAATATAATCTTTGCAAGGACTCAGCCATTCTCTGGTTCTATTTTATACTGGCAAACAATCTGGTCTTCTTGGTTAAATAAGTACCAAGTCTCAACAACTAATCCCATAGAGAACTGTGTTTTTGATGAACATGTGAGATGCATTGTGACATATAGCCTGGATATTATTAAAAGTACCAGGTAGCTCTCCACTTTCTTGTGTTTTCCTGGGAAACCAAAATCTTATAGGTGGACTCTTTCCCCAGCTGGGCATAGATAGCAAATTCAATAATTATGCCTTTACTTGTCTCCCTTCATATTCTTCTAAATCAAGACCATCGCAAGGCCTAAGCTGGTCCAGACCAAATGGTGATTCCACTACATGTGATCATGTCATTCTCCTTCTCAATAAACTCAAGCAGCAATCTCTCTGTTTGCTGGGGCCAAATAGAAACTCTCCTTTACAAATGGGACCATCTCCCATTTCCATGAGTCACTACTGGTTGTCCCCATGCTTGGAATGCATTCTCTTCTTATCTCTTAGAATCCCTAATTTCCTTCAAGTTTCAGTTCAAACACCATCTTGGACATGAGGCCTTCCTGGAAACATTCAGCTACAAGTGTGTTCCCCCTTGAAATATCTCCTTATGTCTTTGTAGTATATAATTTGTATGTTATTTTGTATATGCTTTACATGCATGTTTGTCTTCCCTTGGAGTGCAAGCTTCTTGAGGGCAAAGACTTTAACTTTTAGTCTTTGTATCCTCAGTGCTTATCACAATACCTGACACACAGGAGGTGCTTAATAAACCTTCGTTAATTGACTGGTTATTAATTGTCCTCATATCACTTGGATCAATTATATCCCAAAACAATACTGCATGACAAAGCTCCAACCTCTGCCTTAGACATATCTCAGTAGTCCTGGGTTCATACCCACCATGGTGAACCAGACTTTTGATAACTTGATAGCCCTGGTAGTCATCCACCCCACAAAATATAAAGCTACAATGCTCCCAAGTGTCATGTCTTCCTTGTTTATAGTGTCTGTACTATCTGTACTAGATTTTTTACCCACCCCAAAGAGGCTTCCCAGAAAAGCCCCAAAAATGTAACTTGTCAGATTAAACTCAATCACGGCAAGCTTCCCTCAAGTGACAGTTTATTTTCACTCCTACCCTGAAAGTCTCTATCTCTGGTAATGTCTCAAGTTGGCTAATTTCTTGGATATTCAATTCACCTGCAAGCAACCAAAACTACCAATAAACACTTGAACATAAAACAACAAAATGTTTATTGAAAGGTATACAAGGGCAAAAATGGAATTTGACCTAATTACCAAAGTAATAAAACCATTTCTCTTCTCTCATTCTAGAGAAGCCAGGCCCTTTCTCTGCATAAAACCTTAACCAAGTGGAAGTTCAAATATGAGTGAAGTTGTGACCACTGTGAGAGTAGTGTTTACATCATCACTGTATTAGTCGTGAACACCCCACACATCTGTAGGCTATATCTGGTAATGTCAGCAGCTCCTACTCTCCAGTGCTGGCCCAACAGCAAATTCTGTGAAAAACCACACCTGAGCTTAGTGTCATGACTCTTGCATGCCCCTATCTGTGCAATTACCTTGTGAACTCCTTGAAGGTTGGGACTACTGTTCAGTCTTCAAAAAAATATTACCAGCACAATACTTGGCACTTACTAAGTGATTAATAGATGTTTGCGACTGAGTGCAAGCTGTTATCTATTATAAACATACTATCAGAAGTATCATATAATCTCTTTTGTTGTTTAAAAGGATTGACAATTTATTTGTATCAATTTGTCACAGAACATAATAATTTTACATGGATGTCTAATAACTCAGCTAAGTGGGTTAAAAGGAACAATTACTTTTTACCTAAATTTAAATAAGTAGCTATGATTCTAATTTTTGAAAATCTTGATCTACTTTAGATAAAATATCCAAAAGAATTTTTTCCTAAAAAACATGGAATTCCCAGAGTAAAATACAATATCCCCCTTTTCATCCTTCAGAAAGCACCGTTCTTTCTTGACTTCACACTGGGATTTTCCAAAGGGGAGCAAGGACCATTTTTGTCCAAAGGTTCAGCTGTTTAAATTGAGGTGCTTTTCATTTTGAAAATACTGGAGACCAAATTACTTCTGTTTACATATTTTACAGTTAAAACTTCCCTTGATCAGCAATAATGTGACTATATGTTATCTATAAAATATTTGGTTTTGCATATCTGCTCCTTGCAAGAATCAGGTAAGATTTCTTATACATATGCTCATTGTTACTTTGGGACTTCCCAGAATAAATCAGCAAGCATGTACCAAACTGCTATTGTGTGCCAGGCATTGTTCTAGGATTTTGAGCCGTGACTTGGAGAGGTCACTAAAGACTTCATATAGAAAGTGGCACTTGAGCTGAATCTTGGAAGAAATTAGGGATCCTAAACTGCATAGGTGAAAAGGAATTATATTCCATGTATGAGGGACAGCCAGCATAAAGGCATGTTGAAACAAGTGTCACATGGAAGTAAAATATGTTCCATTTTGTAGAAGTATGTATGGATATAGAAAGAAGGCTAAGCTGGAAGCTAAGGCAGAGAGTTTTTGAGAGGAGGCCTTCAGGCAAATCTCAGAATAATGCCAACTCCCGGAGAAATGCTTAAGGGAAAGGAAGCATTCTGTCAGAGAAGAGGGGTACATTAATGCAACAATTATTTATCAAGCACTTTCCATATACTAAATAGTAAAAGAAGCACAAATAATAAAACATAGTCCTTTCCTTTAATCAATTTACAGTTTAGGGGGTGAAGATCAAACACATACACAGAGGTAACAATTTTTAATATGTTAAGTGTATAAGAGAAATATATGAAGTGCTCTATACTCAGATGAGGTAGATACCATTACCAACACAGGAGGTCCACATTTCTGCTGAATTTTCTCCAAGTAAAAGTTCATTGTCCCATACCCCAAAGTAAATGATCAAGAAATGGGGATACCCAACAATTAAGCAACTAGAGAATTGAGTCTTTGAAGACCATGAAGGATAAATCAAGACATGGAGCCAAGACAGTATGAAGGTTTAGGAAGAATCTAGTTACTATGGCAGACCTGAGGTACCACTCATGTTTGAGTCCATTTTGAGCTCTAATGATTTGGAAATTATAGTATGGCCCTGGAGACTTAAGTCAAGTTACTAGGTTAGAAATTGAACTTAGACCAACCGTGTGCTACTCACTGAGACACTTCCCACTTCATGAATAGGACCCGAAAGGATAGAATTCTAAGATCTCAAAGTATGGATGAAACAATATAAGGATATATCAGGAGCTAGAAGACAACCTTTTGGAGTAGGTAAAGCCTATATAAGAAGGATAAGTGCTACCTGAACCACAGTGGCAGCAAGTGAATTAGGAAACACCCATGGCAGTGGAGGGTTCTGTGAATTTCTACTTCTGAGAGCAAAGATTTCTATCACTGAGTGAGCAAGTGGAAACTTAATGCTGTCCACACTAGAGGGAAAGGGAAAAAAGTCATGCATAAGTCTTATATGTCCATCAAAAGATTTATTAAAGGATATTCTGTATAGCCAACTTAGACCTCAGGTAGATTGGAGATGGGAGCAAGTCCTCCAAATTTTTGTCTGAATTGGGGTGGTGATATGGCATCTCCAAAGATGGCCTGCCAGTCTTTCCTTTTATATAGGAAGAATCCTAGTTCTGACATGTTAGAGATGCTCTCTCCTGTGGGGCATTCCAGGATGGTAATTGGTGAGCTGCAAAGTGTTACTTACTACCTCTGCCCTCATATCTACCATTTAAGATCTTTGAGCACAATGATGGGTTGAGGAAGATCTAAGTATAAAAATATAATGTTTCTTGATTAATCAAGGCTGGCTAAGAAGGGGAATGATGCCAAGTGCTATAAGGGCTTTCTGGAACCAAATGGGTACTTTTTGGAGTTACTATTGAGGAAAGAGAAAGAGAATTTTTTGGCTAGCCACATGGCCAAAAGAAAAGGACTACTAATACTTGTAGGACACCTTCCAAGTGTTACAGGCAAAGATCTTCACTAGAAGTTGTCTCTTAAATTATCAAGCAAATGCCAGAAACAAACAGCCTTGAGGGTTTGGTCTGGTTTTCTTTTGTTTTGTTTTTTGAATGAGAGAACACAGCCTCATAGAACTGCTTATGTTTTTCTCTCCATGTGAAATTCTAACTAGAGGAGAATAGACTTCTAATAGATCATAACAGAGAAATAAAGGTTTTACTTATTACTATGGCTATATATAGTATAAATGTGCATATGTATTTTCTATATAGAGCAACATTGATTCATTGGCACTCCTAAAAGTGAGGAAGGACTGTACTGTTGATTATAAAATTTCTTACTTGTAGCCTTTCCCCACAGCCATCATTGAGAAAAGCATATTCTGAGGAGAAAGGATCCATCAACAACACTATCCCCTATGCTTATCACATCTAAGAGTCAGCCTCAAAAGTCATGTAGTCCAACTAGTATCTGACCAAGAACTTTCTCTACAACATAGTCAAGAAATGGTAATCCTACCTCTGCTTGAAGACCTCTAATAAAATGGGACTATTTCTCTTTTCTCTTTTAAAAGTGGTAAATATTAAAAGTTTTTCTTTAAACCAAACTGAAATCTACCTTTCTGCAATGTGCCCCCATTAATCCTTGTTCTGTCCCCTGAGGTCAAGAAGAACAAGTCTAGAAGGTCACCCATACAGGAATAATAGTTGAAATGAGGCAATTGGCTGCAACTGTCAGTTGTATATTAGGAAGATTAGTCTACCAATAATTTGTATAATAAACTAGAATAGATGAAAATAGAAAAGAAAACTGATTAGGAGTTACTGCGATAGCCTAAATAAAAATAATAAGGACATAGACTAGCATGAGAAAGGAAACAAAAGGATTAGAAAGAAAAGTAGAAGGAGAACCCAAGGTAGGAATGAATATGAATATAGTTCAATATTGTTGATTTCAATTCCTGACAAACTTTTAGAATACATTATTTAATAGGATTGTTAGTGAACATACAAGAAAGAGAGGTGATCACAAATCTTCAATATGATTTCATCCAAGAACAGGTCATACCAAACAAATTTAATTTCACTTTTTTGACAGAATCTCTAGACTGATACGTCAGGAAAATGTAAATGCTGTCTACCTAAATTTTAGCCACAATATAATAGCCCTTCATGTTATTCTTTTGAATTTGATGAAGAGATGTAGATCAGATAATAATTTATGTGAATTTAAAACTCAGAGAATGGTCCCCAGGAGAGCACTACTTGATCATTTTAACTGATAGTCTATTCTAAATCACAAGGGATCCAAGTTCAAGATCATGTGAAACACTTTCACTAAGCTAGACCAGATCAATATTTTTCCTATCAAATTGAGTCCCTTCATTGTCTATGAATACACTCAAAAATTGAATCAAGGACACATAATGACTTCACTTACGTGTTATACAATGTATTAGAACAAACAAGGGAATTCTGGTGTCTGAGTGCAGGGAAGGGTCACTATATGTCTGATACCAAGAGAGACATTTTCTTCACTCTATATTTACATAAACAAACTCTTCAGCAAAATTCCCTGTTGAGAACACCTGCATAAAAGCAGAGAAGACATGCTTATCTATTTTGTAGACGATGCAAACTGCAAGCAACAATTAATTAACTGGACTACAAAATCAGGATCCCAAAAAGCTTCAGTAGGCTAAAATGAGAGGCCTACTCTAATATGATTAACTGTTATTTTAAAAGTCTTCTATTTGGGTTAAAAAGCTTCATAAGTACAAGATGAAGGAAACATATACAGATAAAATTTAAGGAGAAAAAGAATTTTTCATAGTTCAATATGAATACATAATGTAATATGGCAGCCCAAAAAACTAATACGAAATGAGACTGCGTTCAGAGACGTTTCATATTTATAGGCAGTTGTTTTTGTGGGGGCCAAGAATTGGAAGCTGAGGGAATACCCATCAACTGGGTAATGGCTGAACAAGTTGTGGTATATATGAATATGATGAAACACTATTGTTCCATAAGAAATGATGAGCAGATGGATTTCAGAAAATCTGTAAAGATTTACATGAACTGATGCTGAGTGAAGTAAACAGAACCAGGAGAACATCGTACACAGTAACAGCAACATTGTATCACGATCAATTATAAATGACTTAGTTCTTCTCAGCAGTGCAAGGATTTAAGACAACTTTCATGATGGAAAACAGTATCTACATCCCAGAAAAAGAACCATGGAGTCTGAATACAGATCAAAGAATACTATTTGCTCTCTTCTTTTGTCTCTTCTTTCTCATAGTTTCTCCCATTAGTTCTGATTCTTCTTTACAATGTAACTGATGTGAAAATATTTTTACTATGAATGTATATGTATAGCCTATATAACATTATGTTCTATATTGGGAATGAAGGGAGAAATAGAAAGAGGAGAAAATTTAGAAGTTGAGATCTTATGGAAGTGAATGTTGAAAACTAAAAATAAATAATTTTTTTAAAGGGAGGTCTAGTATTACAGAATAACAGAATTTGAGAGTTGGAAAGGACCTCAGTGGCTATCTAGTCCAACTCATATAGGAAAGGAATCTCCACTAAATTATACCTGACAAGTGGTCATCCCCGCTTTGTCTAAAGAGCTACAAGAGGGAGAACCTATCACCTCCCTAGGAAGTCCAATCTACTTTTGAGAAGCTCTAATTGTTAGGAAGTTTTTCCTGACATTGAACCTAAATATGCCTTTTTTTTTGCTGCTTCCATTCATCACTCCTAGTTCCATCCTCTGGGATCAAACAGAATAAGCCTAATCTGCTCACTCAGTGGTAGCTGGCAGCCCTTGTTCTCTACTTTGGACTGGATTTGTTCCCTCCCTTCCCCCAGCTCTAAATTCTCAGACTAGGATGGTGCACAGTCTCAGATTAAACAAAAATGGAAGAAAGAATTGCTGCTCTTGTCATTGACAATGCTTCTAGCATGTGCAAAGCTGACTTTGCTGGGGATGGTGTTCCTCGGACTGTGTTCCTCTCCATTGTTGGATGCCCAAGACACTAGGGTGTCATGGTGGGAATGGTACAGAAGGACAGTTATGTTGGTGATGAGGCTCAGAGTAAGAGAGGTATCCTGACTCTGAAATGCTCCATTGAACATGGAGCTGTTGCCAACTAGAATGATATGGAGAAAATCTGGCATCATACCTTCTACAACAAGCTTCATGTAGCTCCTGAGGAACACCCTGTTCTGCTTACAGAAGCTCCCTTAAACCCTTAAGTCAAGAGAGAGAAGATGACATAGATCATGTTTGAGACCTTCAACACCCCGCCATGTATGTTGCTATTCAGGCTGTGTTGTCTCTGTATGTTTCTGGTCATACCACTGGTATTGTTATGGACTCTGGTGATGGTGTCACCCACGCTGTGCCCATCTATGAAGATTATGCCCTTCTCCATGCCATCCTTCATCTAGATTTGGCTGGCTGTGACCTGACAGACTGCCTTGTGAAGATACTGACAGAAAGAGGATACAGCTTCTCTACCACAGCTGAAAGGGAAATTATTCATGATATCAAGGAAAAGCTGTGCTACCTTGCCCTGGACTTCAAGCAGGAGATAGCCACTGCTGCTTCCTGATGGCCAGGTGATCACCATTAGCAATGAGAGGTTCGGGTATCCAAAGGCCCTCTTCCAGCCATCCTTCCTGGATATGGAATCCTGTTGCATTCATGAGATCACTTTCAATTCTATCATGAAGTGTGATATTGATATCCAAAAGGATCTATATGCTAACACAGTATTGTCTGGTGGTACTACCATGTACCCTGGTATTGCTGACAGAATGCAGAAAGAAATCACAGCCCTGGCACCTAGCACAATGAAAATTAAGATTATTGCTCCCCCTGAACGTAAGTATTCCTTCTGGATTGGTGGCTCTATTCTGGCATCTCTGTCCTCCTTCCAGCAGATATGGATAAGCAAGCAGGAATATGACCAATTTGGCCCATCCATTGTCCATCACAAATGCTTCTAAATGGACTGCTAGCAGATGCATAGCATTCGCTGCATTCACAAAGTAAAAATTTGCCCTGGCAAATATACACCTCATGAAACTGGAATGAGCCTTCTTTGAAAAGAAACTTGTACTTGGGGAAGTTTGTATCTGACATTAGACAAATATCAGCACTTTTTAGATTGTTGAACCGTTACTGATTTGACCTCATATTCAAGTTAACAGTTGTTCCCTTGGTGTACATTTTAGCATACCTTGTACATATCTTTGATCTAAACCCTGATACAGGTCACTTCATTTTGACAGGTAAAGCTAAGAGTTAAGTTCAATAGAGAATTGGCCTGATAATATGGTAGTATGGTAACTGGCTGGTTGACATTTGACATCTGTACAATTTAGTTCTATAAAGGATCAGATTTGTACAGGGTATCTAAAGATCAGATTTCCAGCATCTTAAAAGAGCTGACTTGCAGAATTTCTCTCCTAAGGCTGGCAAGAGTTTATTAAATGTGTGTTGCATCTTGCCACCATCCTAGCAGGAGTATATATTGAATCCAAGCCTTAGGAACTAGTTTTTTTTTCTTAATCCACTGTTTTCCCCCAATGTTATGGGGCTAAGTTACTCAACCTTGAGTTGCATAAACGTTTGCATTTACAACCTGTAAATTTGTGCATCTAGTTAATTTATGTAAGATTTTTGTACATTGCCTTAATGTTCTCACATGACAGTAGAATATTAAAATTTGTAAGTCATCCTAAGAGTTGAGAATTGTAATGCCCAACATGTCATTGTGTAAGGAAAAATAAAAGTGCTGCAAGTAAACTAAAAAAAGAAAAAGTAAAGAAGCCTACTCCCTCATCCACATGACAGCCGTTCTAATGCTTGAAGATGGCTAACATACCCCCTCTGAGTCTTTTCTTCTCCAGCTAAACACATTCATTTCTTTCAACTTGTCCTCATAAAATTATGATCCTCATAGTTTGTCATGGACTTGAAGTCCCTTCACCATCCGGGTTGTCCTCCTCTGGACTGTCTCCAGCTTATTAGTATCTTTACTAAATTGTGTTGCCCAGAACTGAATACAGTTCTCCAAATGAATCCTGATGAAGTTAGAGTACAAGGGGATTGATGATGTCCTGTTTCTGAAAGCTATACCCCTCTTAATGTACCTCAATATCTCATTAGTTTTTCTGGCTGCCATATCATAGTGAACTTAAAGTTTACTAAAAACCCACATTTTTTTCAGAACAACTGCTCTCTTCATACCTCATCTTATACTTGTGAAGATGATATTTTGTGCCCAAGTGCAAGACTTTACATTTATCCCTATTGAATTTAATTTTATTAGAAGCCTGATGCTGATTTTTAAAAATTCTTTTTGATTCTTATTCCATTAACCACTGTGTTAATGATCCCTCCACCTTTGTGAATTCTGCACTATCTATGCCTTTATCTAGTTCATTGATTAAGATATGAAAGGTCATTTTTCTTTTCAGAGAAAACAGAAACAAATTTAGAATTAAAGAATTCCTTTTCTTTATGACTGCTACCATTGTCCCTTCCGCCCCAAGCAAAAGATCTTATTTGATCTCTTTTTTTTCTCCCAATATAGCTAAAACAACAACAACCTGAACTCTTTTCTATGATCTTTACCCTTACCAGTTTCAGCACATTCAGAATGTCAGCGTCCCTTACAGTATTTTTACAGCATATTATCAAGGTCTTCTATTTATCTTTTATAACCTGACTTTGATTCCATCTGCTGTATGTTTCTTTTTAAAATCCAAGTTGGATGGCGAATTGCCTATGCATCTATATTGCATTTTTCATCCTTTTTTGGAAGTATTCCTTTTGTCTTCAGAATATCATTCTTGAGCATCTCCCATCAAGGATAAGTTCTTCTGGAATGTTTTACTACAAGCAATGCTACTTATTGCTTCTCTGAAATCTTTGAAATCTGATTTACTTTATAAAGTAGTTTTGCAGGAATTGGGCATAGACCAACATCCATATCATATACCAAGATAAACAATAAATATAGTGACTTAGACAAAGAAAGTGATATCATAAGCAGATTAGAGGAGGGAGGAAGTAATTATTTTTCAGATCTATGGAAAGAGGGGAAAAGTTCTCCCTACTCTATTGATGCAGAATAAGACACATTTTTTAATATAGACAATATGAAAATTTATTCTGCTACACTATGCATATTTGTTATTAGAATTTTCTTTTCTGTGGAGGAGCCAAGATGGCAGAGTAGAAAGATACACATACACTTAGCTCTTACCCCACAGCCCATAAAATACCTGTAAAGAAGAACTCTCAACAAATTCTAGAGCAGCAGAAGCCACAGAACAACAGAGTGGAGGAGATTTCTGTTCCAGAGAGACCTGAAAAACCGACGAGAAAGGTCTGGCGCCCACCGGATGCAGAGCAGAGCCCAGCCCTGCCTTGGCCACGCAGCACTGAGGGGAGGAGATCTGAGTAGGCTTCAGGGACAGCATCTCCAGCAGCAGCGCAGGTCCCTCGACCCATAGGCGCCAAAGGTCAGTGAGAGCGTCTTTTCAGCTACGCTAGAGGGGAGCGGGGTGCCCCCATAACTCAGGTCCCCTCAGGAGACAGCAGCAGAGGTGGTGGCGGCGGATGGGGGCTCCCAAAGCAGGCAGTGGCCCATCTGTTGAAGGTATCCTCATAAACCCCCTCAGGGAAGTAAGCCCATGTGGTGGCCCCACCCCAACCTGAGCAGTTGAACTTAATCTCACACTAAATAGCAGCCCCACCCCTGCTGAAAACCCCTAAGGCTTGGGAGCAGCATTTGAATCTCAGCCCCCAAGTGCTGGCTGGGGAGAACTGGAGGCAAGGTGGGTGTGGAGAGGAAACTCAGAAGTCAAGTAAGTGGCTGGGAAAATGCCCAAAAAAGGGAAAAAAATAAGACCATAGATGGTTACTTTCTTGGGGAACCGGTGTCTCCCCCCATCTTTTCAGATGAGGAAGAACAAGGCATACTGTCAGAGGAAGTCAAGGCCTCTGTTTAAGTTCCCAAAGGGAACTTTAAAATGGGCTTAGGCAATAGAAGACCTCAAAAAACAAGTTAGCAGCTTACTAAAGGAGAACCAAAAAAATGCTGAGGAAAATAACAACTTTAAAAAGAGGCTAACTCAATTGGAAAAAGAGGTCCAAAAAGCCAACGAGGAGAAGGCGGTTTAGATTAAAATGTAAGTGAAAAATGTTTAACAAAATAAATAAAAATACAACATAGGTAATGTTGATTTGTGGTTTTCTAAGTCAATATGAATTCAATAGGGATCTATTTTACTTGAGTTAGACATCAGTAATATACAATATACTCTAATGACAAAACATTTTTTCTCCTTCCTTTGACCTTCCTTCAAATATTCTCCATTATATTTCTCTGTCCTGATTCTTAGATTTTCTCACATAAGTATACCTCATTAATGTTATCAGATAGATGTCTTCCATTTTAAGGGTGAGCTTATTCCATTTTAAGAATGAGTTTTTCCCATTCATATTCACAGTTATGGTTGATAATTGTGTATTTACTCCATCTTGTTCTGTCACGTATTTCCTTCTCTTTGGTTTCTTTAAAAGTTTATTTTGCTTCTGACTAATCCCTCCCTTAATCTACCTTCCTTCTTATCCTCTCCCTTTCCACTTATCTCCTCAACTATCACTTTACTGTGCTCAGGTAGATATATAAATATCATATACTTGATGGAAATCACTGCACAATTTCCCCTACTTTCCATTTTTAATAATCTTCATATAAGCAAAACATATTAATCTCAGAAACAGGAGGCATAGAGACAATTTAAGGATTATAGGCCTCCCAGAAAAATATAACAAATCAAAAAACCTAAATACCATAATGCAAGAAATAATAGAGGAAAACTGCCTAGAACTTGTAAACACAGAAAACAAATTACCAATCAATGGAAAGAATCCACAGATCACCTCCAGAAAGAAAAAAAAAGGCAGGGCCACAAGACACAGTGATCAAATTTAATAATTTTATTAAAAAACAACAAAATCTGCAAGTGATTAGAAGGAAGAATTTTAAATATAAAGGAAAGGGAATTCAAATAAAACAAGATTATTCTGTACTGTATTCTGCAGGAGAGAATGGAATAATATGTTCTAATGAACAATGAGGCTTATACAGTCCAAGGTGATATGTACTACAAATCTAAACCTAATCATAAATTAAAAAATGATGGATGGTTGATAATAAAAATGATTTCAAAACATTTCTAGGGAAAAAAACACACCTGAAGAGATTATTTGCAAGACAATAGAAAAAAAAAGGATAAACAAATAGAGAAACCAGAAAAGCAATAAAAGCCAAATAATGACAGAGAGGCCATTAGGAGCCTTTTTTTCTAAATGTGCACAAGAAGATAAGAATGAAAACAATTAGTCAGATAGAAATGATGATAACATGCTTGGAGCCAAAGGATGGAGTACTTACTTGTGGGACAGCCAGGAAGCCAATGTCACTGGATCAGCGTTTGTAAGGGAGAGGGGTGGAGGGGAATAAGGTAGAAGAAGCCTGGAAAGGTAGAAGAGAAGGCTAAGTTATAATGAGCTTTGAATGCCAAACAGAGCATTTTATATTTGCTCCTGAAGGCAATAAGGTGCCATCTGAGTTATTGAATAGGGAATGTGGGGGTAGAGGGGTGTATGCATATGACATGATCAGAACTATGCTTTAGAAAAATCACTATAGCAGCTGAATGGAGAATGAATTGGAGTGGAGAGAGACTTGAGGTGGTCATACCTATCAGCAGGCTATTGTAATAGTCCTGGCATGAAGTAGTGTTCTTACAAGAAACACACTTAAAAAGCAGAGAAACAGAATAAAACTGAAGGGCTGGATAAAAAATATTTTATGCATCAAATGGTTTTTTAAAAATACAAGAGTTGAAATAGTATAGAGGGAAAAGAGAGCCAAGACAGAGTCTTGAGGGACCTCCACTATTAGTGGGCATGATGACATAGATGAAGATCCAGTAGTGGAGACTGGGGATCAGTCAGATAGATTAGATGAGAACCATGGGACAGCAGTATCATAAAAACTTAGAGAGAAGAGAGCATCAAAAAGGGAGATGACCGTGACAAAAGTTGCTGAAAGGTCAAAAAGAGTGAGTATGAAGAAAAAGCCAGCAGACTTGACAATTAAGAGATTATTCATAACTTTGGAGGAGATCGTTTTGACTGAATGATGAGGTCAGAAGGCAGGTTGTAGGGAGTTAAGAGAATGAGAAGAGAGAAAGTGGAGGCACCTTTTGTATATAGAGTCCTCAAAGAGTTTAACCACATCTGTAAACTGTGCATAATAATAGCACTTATCTCCCAGGGTTGTTATGGGATCAAAGGAGAAAACATTTGTAGAAAGTGCTTAGCATAGTGCCAAAATTTCCATAAACATCATCTTTCCATAAACAATCCATACTACGAAAAAGAAAATTCTACTTAAATCCATAAATCTCCACTTCAGACTGCTTGCTTCTTGTGAAAAATACATAATAAATTCCAAATATTCATTTCCAAATTCTTCTGCTTGTATGTTCTTCCTTCTCTTCACTTCTTTGTATTTTTCACAAGGTTACAATGGTCATATCTTTCTTCCATCTCTACTGGTAAACCTTCCTTTCCTATGCCTTACTCCTATTAAAAACCAAGAGAAAGAGAAATAGGGAGATAGGGACTTGGGTGAGATTAGAACTATGAGGAATGACTGCAGCTAGTACAGGCTTCCTTTGCTGCTATGTTATCTTGTGCTTTAAATTTTGCAAATTTTGGGGCTGACATTAAGAATGACAAATATTTTTTTTTTTAAAAAAAGAGACACATAGAAGACTTCAAGACTTGGTATAGAGTAAAGTAAACAGAAACAGGAAAATAATATATACAATAAATTTTGTGTAGAAGGGAACATAAAGATTATTTAATCAAATTGTTTCATTTTACAAATGAGAAAATATTAGGTAGTAGAATCAAAATTTGCACACAGGTTCTTGGATTTCAAATCTAGCATTCTTTCCATTATACTGACCAGTTATAAATACTGATTTCAAGCTATATAAAAGGCAGTGAGGTTTAGAGTAGAAAGAAAAAGTCTTCCTCAGGAAAGGTGGTCATTTAATTCTTGGTTTAATTTTTAAGATACACCTCTTCAAAAAGACTAAGAATAACTACAGAACCTTCAAGAGTAAATAGTAGAGGGGGGGCAATTGTCCAAGGAAGGCATATAAGAACTTCTCAATAGAAAGGGATGAAGGCAATAAGACGGTGACTAAATCTGTGACCAGAAATTAGAAATTAATATGTGTGTGTGCGTGTGTATTGATTAGCATTTGGGTTTTTTGAAAGCTAAAAAAATCCCTTCACCCTCCTCCCCCACAAAAAAAAGATCAAAAGTATTCATTAAGAAAGAGCAGATAAGTAGGATTTGGGGGAAGCTAAGCAACTTACCACCACCACTACTACTGCCCCTGCAAAGCCACTGGCACATACACACCTATTTATTGCAATTACTGGTGGCAATGATGAGATGAGACCCTGTTGGCACAACTCATAACATCAAGGTGTGTTGTTATAGTACTTCTCATCACTGCTGGCATGACTGACTCCTTGTGCCAGTACCCTGTAGTTAGACAATGCTTAGGGTAAGGGATATTAAGGCAAAAAGGCAAAAATGTAAATCCATGGGTTCTGCCGAGAGGCAGAAGAGCCCAAGAAAAGACACAACCATTCTCTGTTTAGTTCCTGAGGAACAGAAAGGAGCAAAAGCATCTACAAAAGTGTTTGATGTCCTGGGAAGTCCCTGAAAATGTTGCCCACTCTCAAGTTCAAGTGTTTGAATTACACAATATTCTTTTGTGTCCCTAAAAACTAGAAACATTGCTACAGTGTTAAAAGTATTAATATTGACTGGGGGTGGCGGGTAGAAAGGAAGAAAAATAGCAAACCAGCTATTAACATTGATCGTAGAAAGGTATTCTAAAGTAACAAAGATTCCTTTTTTTTCTTTTCAGTTGACCATTCCCTAAGGCTGAAGTGATCTTTACTGGTTGTCCTAGACATGACCTGGAAGCTATGGTTGATTGTGTCACCATGGTCAGCCTTCTAGAATGGGAGGAAATTTCTTTTTTACAATCATTTTGAATGACTTCTGAATGAACTCAGTGTTGAGGGTCCAGAACACTATAGGTACCAAAGCCAGGCTGGAAACCCCCAAATAGAGCAATTACCCTTTGTTTTGAAGTTAACCAAACTTTTATTCACAAATTTCCAGATTTCTAAGCTCAACTGTTTGCATAAATTTCTGGGTTCAAGGCCCAACCAAAATTCCAGATAAAATAAAATAAACTAGTAGTAGTACAACCCACTGGTGTAATATTTGTCCATTTTCAAAATGGGACCCAAAAAACAAAAAATATTTTTAAATCAATTAGATTTTTACATTAGAAAAAATAAGACTCACAAAGTTAAATGACTGGGCAGAAAGACTTTCCTCTCTTATGGTAAGCTCTTTTCTATCCATCATGTCAATAACCACTTTAACATCTAAATTCATCACTTTCTAAGTAATGATAATCCTCACTTGGACTAATGGGCTTAGGCTTGATTTTTAATACATGTAGGATACAACACATTAAATATCAATTATTTATAAATAGTCCAAAGATAGGTCTATATGTTTATATGTGTATATATGCATACATACATATTTGGAATGAAGCTATATCAGAAAAGGCAAAGGTCCTAAAGTGTTTAGATTAAAAAAATAAAATGCAGAAATGCTTAAGATTTTTATGTAAATTATGAATTCATTACGTTTTCTAGACATGAGGCAAAAAATAGGATGGAAAGCAAGCCAGGGGTGTGGCAATCAAGTTGCTGAGTCCCATGGAAATTAACTGCCAGGTTCTGAAGAATTTTGGAATCATAATGCTGATGGTGATGATAGTTAACATTTATATAGTGGTTTAAGGTTTGCAAAGTGCTTTAAGCTATCTCATTTGATCCTCATAACAACCCTGTGAGGTGTATGGATTTATTATCCCCATTTTAGAGATGAGGAAACTGAGGCTGAGAATAGTCATGTAACTTGCCCTGGAGTCACATAGCTGGTAAGTAGTTGCAGCAGGTTTTGAACTCAAGTCTCCCTGACTCCAACTCCAGTGTTCTATCCATAATGGGCCATAATGTTAGGGAATGTGGTGGCTTTGAGTTTGGATAATTAGCAGAGTGACTACTGATGGCTGTAGTGATGAGATAAGTGGCAGCCAGGGCAGTAAAGCGGGAAACTTAGAGCAAACTTAGGAAGGGTGTGGATGTGAGATTCTGATCAATAGGTAGACTCACCTGAATCTGAAAGTGCCCTTTACTTCAACGGAACTTCCTAATAGGAGTTTTCTGAAGAAGATGTCTTGGAAGCAGGCTACCTCAATTGATAGGAATTCAGCTGCCCCTTCTTTTCCTCTTCCTGACTCCTCAGCACCATCTCCCAAAATCCAATGGTTCTATCTGAAGTCTAAATTCTCTCCTTCCTGGTACCTTGCACCATGGTAGCTACCTCCTTTGGTAATTAAGGTCTCCTTCCCTAGAATATCCTGTACCCCTGCTGGACAATAACAGAATAGTCACTAGTTAAATGAATGAAAACAAAAACTTCTCAGAAACAGGATGAGTCACAATCCCAGATCCTTCACAAATCGCTGTGCCCCTAGAAATCTACATTTGCCACATATACAGCATATTCTTGTAAATAGAAATGTGTATGCTCACATTCTAAGCTCAATCCAGCTTTTATCTTCTAAAGCTCAGTAAGGAGGATAGGTATTACAAGGTATAATGTCTACCGTCACTCTATATAGGTTTCTGTCTAAAAGGGCAAACAGTCTCTATGCCAAATGTCTCAGCAACAGTCATTTGCACCTGCAGCCCAGGAAAAGGAAAGAACAGATTCACTATCTGATTTGACTAGGCTGAACCCAGATCCTGGTATCACTTTACAAAAGACAATCCCACTCACATTTCCAGACTTATGAAAAGACCTAAATGATGGCCTGTTGGTAGCTACTTGAGACCTGGGTTGCACTCCCTATCGGACAGACTCTGTTACTTATCAAAATGATAAGTGGATCTGTGATCTTATGATGTGTGTACTTACATCCCATCTTTTATTTACCTCAAATTCCACTTTATTACTTCCTATTAAATTCTAGTCTTAAAATTATGTCAGATCCTTTATCTATATATTCCAGATATTTTAATGAAAATAAAAACTTTCTGTTGATATAAATTTTTTTAAGAATTAAGAGTACCTCAATCACTTTACAATAAAAGTGTGTTAAATGAATGCTACAGCAAATGCATTTCATTTTTCCTGAATCAGTCTCATTCCAAAATAAAGCCTTCTGTCTATATAAATCATTTAAATATACATTTGGCAGCCACCTTGTTTTATAATTGTAACTGGGTATTTCTAGGCATGCCCAGTTATAACATGGAGATGCCCTGAGAAGTCTTTTGAGCATACCCCCTTTGTCTAGCAAGGAGCCCACTGCATCCCCTATTCTGAGGGCAGAGTTTGCTTCACTCTTCATTTGTACTAAAGGCACCCAACACAGTGCCTTCAGCAGGCACTTAAAAAATACTTGTTGATTGATTGGATTAACTGAAAGTCACACAACTAGGAAGTAACAAAGGCTGGACTTGAATTTGTTTCTTGATTTCCAGTTACATGCTTTCTTCCCTGTGAATATCTGCAACCTCAACACATACCTATTTGAACATTTCAGAACTCTGTACTTTCACTTCCTCTACCCACTCAGATCTTAACCTAACTATGCCTCAGTAGACAGTCTTCATGAGTTGTGTGGTCAAAGGAACTTGTCACCTGGTGACTAACCTTCTGGTGGATAAGCCTGCTCTGAATATGAAAGACACAGTCTTTCTGGTGACTGTTCTCAAAACCTTTCCAACTTGTCCATTGTCCTTCCCCATTTCCCCCAAACCCCCTAGTCTTTAAGGACCCAGATTCACCTTCACTGTATGATGAAGAACTTCTGTGTAGGACTTCAGTGGAGATTCACTGATTAAGGGACCATAGATTTTTAGCTGGAAGGGACCCTTGATGTCACCTGGTCCAACCCCTTTATTTTACAAATGAGGAAACTGACATAGAGTGTTTAAAACACACCTGGGCTATGACTTATGTCAGGATCATGTGTGTAGAACTGGAAAGGATCACAGAGGTTAAGAAGCACTCTCCTCATTTTACAAATAAGGAAGCAGAGGCCCAGAAAAGTGAAGAAATTTAATCAAGGTCATGTAATTAAGAGCCAAGAGTCAAATTCTGGTCCTTTGACTCCAAATTAAACACTCCAAGATACAAAATTAGTAAGTGGCATATTTGCACCCAGGTTCTCTGAGTCCAAGTTCAGTTTATTCTCCAATTAACCCATGCATTTTTTAAAAAATACATAAAAATAGAACTTAGAACAATGACTTATACAAAGAGCTCAGTAAATGTTAGTTGAATAACTATATAATTATATTGAGAGGAAATATGGTGTAATGCAGTAGTATCAAACACAAATAGAAACCAGGACCATTAAGCCATACGTGAGAATCCCTGTGGGCTGCACATTGCCACAGAAATCCATATATTAACATTATCTGTTTTATTGTCATTTCTATTTATTTTGTAATAGTGTAAATGTTATATTACATTTTAATCTGGTGCGGGCAGAATTTGGGAGTGCTCGGACTCCCGTGAAGAACAAACCGGGGGAGACCTGGTTCAAGTGTGACCTTTTCATGTTGTGTGACACAAGTCAAGTCACTTAACCTCTCTAAGGTTGAATTTTCTAAGTGGAGGAGAAGGTGCCAATCTGCATTCGGGGAGGGAAGTTTCTCCCACGTCAATGAAATCCAGTGTCTCTATCCCTAATTATCTTGATTTTATACGATGGGTGTACAGAATACCGTGCAGAGTCTAAAGGGGTGGTCTGCAGTCTTGGGACCACTAAGTGAGGGCAGGTCTCTCTGAAATGATTCCGTCGAGCGCAAGATGCTTTGCAGACTCTGCGGTATCTTCCCCAGAGCAGCTCCCGCAGAAGCCCGGGTTGGAGCAGACATCGATGCTCAAACTTCAGCCAGCGGAGCGAGCCAAGCTAAGCAGCGCCAGCTTCTGATTGGCCAGGTCCCTTCCGGGAGAGAGCCAATGGAAAGAGGGGGGCCTCCCAGAGAGCCAATCCCAGCCGTCTCCGCCAGGCGCCCCGGAGGGGGAGGGAGGATGAGAAAGAGGGAGAGTCTGCGGTTTGGCCTCTCGCCAGGGGAAGCCTCAATTTAAATGAGGAGCGGCGCAGCAAGTGCCCGGGGTTCCGAGCATCTCACCTCGCACCTGCCCGCCGCTCGCGGTCAGACCTCGAGGCCGGGCTCTGGCCACCGGCATGAGCAGCATGAGCGCCGCGCTGCTCCTCTGGGGCTTGTTGGCTTTCCTCACGCCGGGAGCCTGCGGTGAGTAAGGAGGCTACGAACCACCGCGGGGGCTGAGGGGCGGCTTCGGGGCTCCAGCCGGCACCTCAGTGCGCATGCCCGCCCCCGAGAGCTGGCTCCACGTGGTCCTCCTCCGCCTCCCCCACTCCCTCCCGCAAACCTCTCTGCCCCTTCTGCGTGCCCCCGCTCCCCCAAAGGCAGAAGCGGGAGCCACGGAGGTGGCAGGCAGGTGCGGGGAGGCAGCCCCCGGAGAAAAGGTGCTGCGGTGGAGGGATCTGACGGGCTCGGGCGTCCCTTCCAGCCCGGAGCCCCTTTACTGAACTGAGGGGCTTGTGGAGCGCTGGCAGCTTTGGAATTGGCATCCTGGGGTTGGCGTCGTGTCGCCAAGCCCCCCTCCATCATCGCTGCGTGTGTGTGACTTTACCACGCGCCTCTGAATCCTTAGTCTAGGGAGTTCTTCTGTCCAGCTGTGGTTTCTCGCCCCTCATTCCCTGATGCCTCTGAATTTTGGTCTGAATCCCCTGGGGTGGAGAGTAAAGGATGGAGTTTTAAACTTCAAATATAGTTCTCTCGAGTATTGTACTTCTCCAATAGTATGCCCTGTATGCTATTCAGCTTTTGTAAAATATTTCTGATGTTATTCTAAATTGAATGAACCATAGAGATTCAAGATTTTATCAAGTACGTTGTAAAAGTGAAAATTTCCTGGTTTGTGATAAGGGTTGTTCTTCTTTAGTGTCTCCATTTGGAGTTTTCTTGGCAAAGATACTTACCACTTCCTTCTCCGGCTCATTTTACAGATGAGGAAAATGAGGCAGAATTAAGTGACTTGCCCAGGATCACACAGCTAGAAAGTGTCATCAGATTTGAACTCAGAAAGATGCGTCTTCCTGATTCCAGGCAGGGCGCTCTATCATCTGGACCATCTAGATGACCTGCGATATTCATTCATTACATTATTTCAGGAGTAGTAATTAGGGCTTAGATGAGGATGGAATAACTTTAGGAATGTCGGAGGAAATAAGTAGGAGAGATTCTGGTTGTAGAAATGACAGGAATTAATCAAACCAGTTATTGAGACCTATTGGTATACTGTACTTGATATGAAATGAAACCAGTATTTGGCACTGAATATTCCACCTTTATTTCTGTCTCCTTTACTAACACATCTTCTTCCAGTCCCTTGATTTATGGGAAATTCCCCAACGTTCTTAACTTAGCCTTCTCTTTGTATGCTTACTCTGTTGGAGGATGTACCCAGACAAAACATATATAACAATGTTCGTTCAGTAATATACTTGGGACTTTAGCAACCTTGTCTTTGCAGAACTCATATACAATAATTTCTGGCTGTATACAGTGTATCTCACCTGGAATGTGAAATTCAGCATGTCCAAAACCTAAATCATGGCCTTTCTTTTTCTTACAGCCCCCAGGAAAAATAGTATTGGACCAGGTGTTAGATTTTTCAGCTGAAAGGTTGAATCACTTACTAGTTGCAAGTCCTAAGGCAAATCTTCCCCAATCCAGCATGCCTGAATTAAGATATAGTGCTGGGATGTGCCTATAGATTTTTCCCCATTCTCTCCATTCTCCTATCTATGCCAAATAGTATTGTTAAGTTGATCTTCCTTTAAAACAAACAAAAAATAAGGCTCTTTTTTGACCAATTCAGCAACATCTATTTACCAATACTCATGATATTACCTAGAATTTGCTCTAGAATTTGCAATAATTCCCTATAAATCCCTATACCTACAAGATGACATCCTATCATCTTGTAGAGGCAGCTGCTGGAGCAGTTCTAAGAGTACAGAGCTTGGAGTTAGAAAACTTGAGCTTAAATCCAGCCTCAATTACATCAGTTTTCTCATCTGTAAAATGCATCTAATAATATCTACCTCCAAGGGTTGTTGTGAGGATGAGATAATATTAGTAAAGGGTTTTGCAAACTTCTTCTAGGCATCATCATTACTTTAAGTCATCACATAATCACCAAACCATCCTTTATTTCCTACTGTTTCCAATACATTCTCTGCCTCAATCTGGTTGATTTCCCTTATACACACACCCAGAATGCCTTCCTCCTCCTTTCTCCATGCCTCTATCTCAAGTCCTGCCTCCTCTATGATGAGTCTTTATTCAATTTATGCAGTTTAAACTAATCTTCCCTTTCTATGGCCCTTAGAGTCAGTGCTCCACAATTGTGTGTTGTAGTGAACTGAGCTCTGTACTTGGAGTTAGAAAAACCTGGGTTAGAATCTGCCCCTTTGTGACTGAGGGGAAATCATTTAACCTCTGAGTCACTGTTAACTTCTGTGTCATAGAAATAATAATACCTGTAGTGTCTATCTCAGAGTTCTTCTGGGAGCTCAAATGGGATATTAGGTAATTTGGAAAATATACAGTGTTGTGTAAGTATTGTAATTACTAGTCTTTCATCTACATGCTCTTGGGAAAATTACTATAGTCAGGCAGCAAACAATTATTAAGCACCTACTATGTGCCAAGCATTGTGCTAAGTACTGGGGATGCAAAGAAAGGCCAGAATATAGTCCCTTTCCTCAGGAACTCCCAGTGTAATGGAGTACACAATATGCAAATATCTATGTTCATACAATATGTTTACAGCATAAATAAGACATAATCTCAGAGGAAAAACATGAGGGGCTGGGAAGAGGGTGTAGGGTTGAGGAGAAGGAAAGGCTCAATTTCTTCTTCTGTAAAATAGAATCTGGATTAGATGGCTCCTTCTAGTATTTAATGTTCTGTGAATCTGAAATTATTTCAGGGCAGTGAATATTTAAGGGATAGATAGATGACAGACAAAGATATATAACATTATATATGTATATAGTTAGGTCTGTTTCTGGGAGTCACTATGGGTTTCTTTATTTACCCCTCTTCACTAACCCAGTGAAAAGAGAGTAAAGTAAACCTCAAGGAAACTGTCATAAGAAGGCCACAAGTCAGCTGAGTCATGAATAGAAAGTAGGAGGGACAGTATCATGACTTTGCCTTGTGTGATTGACTTAGCTACATGGGAAGGAGAAGAAACCAATCTCTAACACAGGAACAGGCCAGGTATGAGAAATTTATGGAAGTCAAAGAAGTAGAATGAATATGAATCTGGCTCCCATTAATGAAACTTTTACCATTAGAGATGGGCCTTTTCTCCCCTCCTGTGGAAGGGGCAGATTGAAAAAGGAAATTGCATAAGTGTGAATTTTGAATTCTCTTCAAGTACTCATACTCATTAATAGAAGTATTTCTGGTGTTGGTCTACTGCCCTTAATGCTCTCAGATTTCTTTGGTGGAAAAGAAGGTGGTGGTGTGAGAAGGAGGAAAAATGTTTTAAATTTTGCTGTTCAAATATATTGCTGTTCTAGAAGGTCTTCACAGATGCTTCAGCAAAATATATAGTAGCTAGGTGCTTTCCTTCCCAGGTCACTGTTAGATTATATAGAACCAATGATTACTTTTACTCCGTGACAAATTTGTTCAAGACTTGGGTCCAACTTTGTTCTTTTGAGTTGAGGTTCTTCCAAGAAATGTCTATGAGAATGATTTGCTTGCTTGAAACTCATTGCAGAACACAAGTCTCCTAATCTCTTTCCAAGGTTTAGGGACCTAGGGAAGTTTTCACAAAAGTCAGGCCAGTAGTGCTCCAAACAATTGGCTTTTATTATGGCACATTTGAACTCTTACAAAGGAAAATATGAGGCTTACTATGAATTAAAAAGAACAGAGGCAGCTAGAAGATATAGTGTTGTCAGAGTGCTGTCAGGAAGACTTGAACTCAAATTCAATCTTACTAGTTGTGTGACGCTGAGCAAATCACTTAACCTCTGTCTGCCTCAGTTTCCTCAACTGTAAAATAGGGAAAATAATAGTACCTGTCTTCCAGGATTGTTGAGAAGATTAAATGAGATAATGTGAAGTGCTGAGCACAGTGCCTGGCACATAGGGAATGCTTAATAAAGAGTTGTCTCCTCCTTCCTTCCTTCCTGGAACCCTAAGTCAGGGACACATAGAAACAGGAGCAAGGGAAGAAAGATTCACAGAAGAAAGATATAACCAGTTCTCTGTCCCCAGAAGGGGAGTAGCAGCAATCTGTTGCAATGCTCTTCAAGCTTTGTCAAGAAGGATAAAGGGGGTCATTGGTGGGTTGGGTGAGAAGATGCCTTACACTTGGCACACCCAGATTATGCCAAGCTCTTGTTACTTTTTCTCTTCTATGATCCCAAAGTAGCTCAAGCACAGTTCATGGTTTTTATAGGGAAACGGTGGGTTCTTACATAGGTGTGAATGGTTTCTCGTTCCTGATATCACATTCAGGGAGAGATGTTGGGGAAAGGATAGTGAGACCTCATCAACAGGCATGGGACATAGAAGTTCCCAGAAAAGGACAAAGTAAGGGGAGAAGGGATGGAATGTTATGCGGTAGGAATGTATATGTCTAGAAGAGAGAAAATTTCCTGCAAGTGAGCCTTAGGGGTCTCAGGAAAAAAAAAATGTTTATACTGCCACGTAGGGCTTAGTTTTATTTCTTTACATGAAGACACCAAGCCCTAGTTTTCGTATTAACTTAGTACAGGTCAGTAGATATTTGCTGAACTCTCACAAGAGGCATAGCATTGTATAAGATGTGTAATGACTATAAAGTATCCTATAGGCTTGACAACAAAGTAAGCACTTAATAACCGCTTTTGACTCCCTTTGCTCCATGAGCTTAGATCTTAATGATTCTAAAGAGAAATTGAGTTTGAAGATGTAGTCTGCCCGGGATGTGTCATGTGAGTTCAATAAAGTAATTTTAAAAGTAAGTTGATGGTTGAACTACTGCATTTCTGGAACTTTTCTCCTTTGAAAGCCACCTCTAAACTTTGATTGGTTCAGAGGATACTGGAATCAAGCCTGAACCTGCCTCAATTACAGTAACACTTTAAAGTTTACAAGTCAGCTTATACATTATCTCATTTGAGCTTCACAGCAGCCTGTAAAATAGGTACCCCAAGTATTGTTATCCTCATTTTAAAGATGGGGAAATGAAGCGTAGGCCATGCTCATGATCACGAAGTAAATGCCAGAGGCAGAATTTGAACCCCAAATTTTCCTGACTTCAGTCCTTATCTCTATCTACTGTGCCATATTACATGTATAGAGTTAAAAATACTCATATAGATGCCCATACTCCTTCAATAGTGTCTATCCCCAAATGGACTTGAATTTCTCAGTTTATTTTAACATCTTTACCAATAGCTTTCTTCACGTTGGTTTCTACAATGATGGTTTCCTAGGTAAATTTTTCTCCATGTCATATTCCCATTCTTGAGCTTAAAGCTATACAAGTAATTAGAAAGGAGAATTAGAAACAGAAAGCTTAGCCTTCCAACTTGAAGAAGCTAACGAACATTGATCTACATATTGTCTTGGTCTCTAGGTCAATGTCCCTCCCCACCATGGTTAAATTTTGCAGTACCAAAATATAACTTCAGCTCTGTGTTTGCCATTGGATATTCTTTGACTTATGAATGCCTCCCTGGATATATGACAAGAAAATTTAACATCATCTGCCTTGAGAACTCTACGTGGTCAAGTGTAAATAACAATGTGTGTAAACGTGAGTAACCATAGATGTGATACATCTATCAATGCGTATGTATATGAGTTAAAATTTTCAAATTGCAAATAGATATGTATTTTGAGTTTCCACAAAGTCCTTAGACTAGTGCATATATGAAGGCTTCAGTAAGTAAGGTTATGTTGCTTAGAGATCTTTCAGTACCAAGACTTAGTAGGTTTCAAGAATGAGACAGAATTTAAGTTGTCATCCCATTGTTTGAATTTCTGGATCAAAAGGTTCAGCTTTTGCCTGATAGAGATGAGGTTTGAGACGGACATTGGATTCTTTTGCCTCTTTTGCTTAGGGTTCTTTCATTGAATATTAGTGCTCCTAACTTCTCCACATGCCCCTCCTTTCCAAGGGGAGGGAAGACCACACAGTCCCAGATTGACCTTTGACCTGTTTTCTCTTTACTGTGTAGAAGGAAGTATGGGCATCTATATGAGTATTTTTAACTCTATACATGTAATATGGCACAGTAGATAGCTATAAGGCCTGAAGTCAGCAAAATTTATGGGAATCAGGCAGTTTCACTTTGTGGTTAGTGACACAACAACTGTGGAGGACAGCTCTGAATGGTTCCCTTGCTCTGGACATAGAAAATTCAACAAGCTCATTGTAGGGATGATATAATGTATCTGGTCATCAGTAACATTATTTTCATTCATGCATAGAGATTCACACAATGGGTTTTTAAAGGGTAGTTTAGCTATTAACTGAGTGTTTGGAGATCAAGTGAATTTGGTCAAAATGACAGAAACTTTATAGCAATCAAAACTGAATAGGCTGGTTGGTCATCAAGCAACATTCAGGCTGGAACTTTGTATAGAAACGAAGACACTCCCAGTCCCAAATTTTGCTTCTTTCTTATAGGCAGATCTTGTGGGACTCCTGCAGAACTCCTCAATGGACAGACGGAAATAACAGGCCTCGAATTTGGTTCAACAATTAAATATTCTTGCTTTGAAGGGTATGTTTTTAGTCAATATCTACATGAAGTATAAGAACTGGGGGAAAAAAGTCAAAGCCCTTATCCCATAATCTTGGGGGCATGAACTGATGGCATCTGCCAATTTTGAAAATGTAGAAAAGGAGATAAATGATTTTAAAATTTATCTCTCTGATCTTTTCTTGCCAAGACAACTTTTCAACATCCTCTAGGACAGGGATTCTTAATCTTTTTTATAATACAGACCCTCTTGGTAATCTGATAAAGTCTTTGAACCCCTCATCAGAATAATGTTTTTAAAATGCATAAAGTGAATTAAATAGAATTACAAATGAAACTAATTATATTGAGGTCATTATAAAATTTTTTTAACCAGTTCACAAACCCCCACAGATCCCTTCTGCTGTAGAAAGCAGAAAATACTTTCCATGTTAAGCTATAGGCTTAAAGGAGTTGGAATGCCTTAGTTGCTTCTAATGAGCTTGAGCCTTTGAGCTTTCTTTGGATTGAGTCTGTTTTTTATTATTAAATTTTATTTTATTTTCAATTAACAAACTTATTTTTTCCCTCCTACTTTCCTCTACCCCCCTGGAAAAAAAACAAAAATAAAACTCATAACCAATCTACATAGTCAGGCAAAACAAATTTCCTCATTGGGTCATGCCCAAAAATGTATGGATCCTTCTACATAGTGAATACATAACTTCTAGGTGGACAACATTGTTCATTCCCAGTCCTCTGGAAATTGATCATTGTATTGATCAGAGATCTCAGATATTTAAAGCTATTCAATTTTACAAGGTTCTTGTCTCTGTATAAATCTGCTCCCTTTGCTCTTCGTCGGTTCGTGCAAGTCATCCTTGGGTCCTTTGTAACTTTCTGTCATTTCGTATGGCGCAGCAGCTTTACCCTCCCTGCACACACTGTCATTTATCCAGTCACTCCCCAGGTGATAGGCCATCTTTACATTCGAGTTTTGTGTCACCACAGAAAGAACTGTTCTAAATATTTTTGTATGTAAAGTACTTTTTTTTCTTCTTTCTTTGCTGTCCTCGGGGGTAGGCCTACTAAGAACATACCTGGGTCAAAGAGTTTGTACATTTTAGTGACTTTGGAGGCACACTTTTGTTGGACTGACTTTGATAACGCTCTTTTCTCATATTATGATTCATCAGAACTAGAAGCCAATTCTGTTCTAGGTCATGATCTCAGTAGGGAAGTTGCATATTTATTGTGAATGTTACCTTGGCTCGGAGTGATCATTTCATGTACACTTTTTAGGTACCAACTTATTGGCCACTCATTCAACCAGTGCATCTTGTCAGGAAATACTGTCATTTGGGAGAAGGAAGTGCCTGTGTGTGAACGTAAGAGAAAATAATCTCTATGTAGATTATTAGAAGTGTAGAAGGACACTTGGTTCCTTCTGCATGGAAATGATAAAGGATGTACATACATCAAAGTATGAAAACAAATAAGGAAGGCCTTATTTGTTCTCTGCCCCTGAGATAAGCAACTGCATTTTCCTCGGGATACTGTCTTTTTTCTTGATGATTCTTCACCCACAAGAAGTATCATAGGGCTAAATGAAAGCTCAAAAATTAGTCAGTCAAGTTAAATGATCCAAGCTTTATTCCATCTGAAGGCATGACTGAACAGAAGGTGATCTGACATTTGTTTTATGACTTAAGAAGTGACTTGTTCATTTGGTACCTTTCTAATCGAGAGGAGGAGATAGACAATGGCCAGCATGCTGTATATTTTAACTGAAAAAAGGTGGAAAAGCAATTATAACATTGGTATATAATGTGAGCCAAATTGAAGTTTTGTTTCCAAAGGGAAAAGATGAAATCCCCAAGGGAGTTCCATTCTCTATTCTCTCTCCAGCTATTCGTTGTGATCTACCTCCAGCCATTCCCAATGGAAGATATCAAAACACTAAGGAATATTTTTATTATGGCATGGTGGTATCCTATGAATGTAACACTGGGACAAGAGGGGAAAAGCTGTATGACCTGGTGGGTAATAAAACATTACACTGTACTAGCGAAGACAATAAAGTTGGCATCTGGAATAGCCCTCCACCTCGATGTATTACTCCAGTCGTGTGCCAGACCCCAGTAATTGACAATGGAAGAAGGGTGTCAGGCTTCAGACGTGTCTATGGATTAAATGATGCTGTGGAATTGGAGTGCCACTCTGGCTTTACCATGAAGGGCAGCAGAATAGTTCGATGTCAGACTAACAGCCAGTGGCAGCCTACATTGCCAGTGTGCTTCAGGGGTGAGTTTGCTAAAGCCTTCGGGAATTTTTGAGTGAGGTGGGCTGGGGGCTTGAGGAGACAGATATAGTCTGCAGACCAGAAGAAATGAGAAGTGAGCAAGTTGAATTGATGTATTTCCAGGAAAGAATTTAAAAATGAAAATTTCATTTAAATAATGTTGAATAGCAATAGCTGAATGTAGTCATGAAATGGAAATCTAATTTGAGAAAGCCATTTATTGCTTTGAGTATAGTATCAATATACTATCCATTATCTGTATAAATCCAGAGAGATCAATGGAAAATAAGCCAAAAGAACAGATGGAAAAAATCTAATTTATTTTTTTCCTGGTAATGTTTTTGTTTAGAAAGAAATTAAAAGGTTTGCATTTCCTGAGCTCATACCTACTTGACTAGGAAATCAGATTTTTTTCAGCAATCTTTTATTTTTTAAAATTAATTTTTCTATTTTCAGTTTTTAACAATCATTTCCATAAGTTTTAAGTTTTCCTCTCCCTCCCCCATCTTTTCCTCAGATGGCATGCAATCTTCTATGGGTTCTGCACATATAGTCTCATTAAACACATTTTCACATTAGTCATGTTGCATAGAAGAATTAAAATGAATAGGAGAAACCATGAGAAAAACCAAATCAAAACAAAACGTAACACAGAAAAAGTAGTCTGCTTCATTCTTTGTTCCAGTTCCTTAGTTCTTTCTCTGGATGTAGATGGCATTTGGCCTCACGAGTTCTTTGAGAATGTTTTAGATCCTTGCATTGCTGTGATGGACTGAGTCTATCAGAAACAGTTCTCATACCCTGTGGCTGTTACTGGGTGTAAACATTCTTCTAGTTCTGCTCATTTCACTTAGCATCAGTTCACATAAGTCTTTCTAGGTTTTTCCAAAGTCTGACTGTCATTTCTTATATAATGTATTCCATTACATTCACACCTCATTACATTCACAATTTGTTCAGCCATTCCCCAAGTGATGGGCATACCCTCAATTTCCAGTTCCTGGCTACCACAAAAAGAGCTGCTAAAATTTTTTTTGCATAAGTGGGACTTTTTCTCATTTTTATGACCTCTTTAGGGAAACAGCCCTAGAAGTGAACTTGCTGGGTCAAAAGGTAGGCACATTTTTATAGCCCTTTGGACACAGTTTCAAATTACTCTCCAGAATGATGGGATCAGCCCACAGCTCCACCAACAATGCATTGGTGTTCCAATGCTCCCACATCTTTTCCAACATTTATTGTTTTCCTGTTGAAATCAAATTTTGGTTAAAAGGGTTACCACAAATATGTCCTTTTCTAATGAAAGCTGTTTCTACGTACAAAACAGAAAGGACCTATGGTAGTCAGTTGGTTGGGTTAGGTTTGTTTTTGGTTTTGTTTTTTTTTTCTTTTGTACTGCCAATGGTTAGTTTGATAAAGGACTTAGAAGGGCTATAAGAACAATGTGGAAATCTTTGGGAGCCAGGTTTCTCTTTTTGGATACAGGAAATTTGAGACTATAAACTGATACTGTTTCTCAGGTATTGGGATAGAAAAAGCAAATCATTAACTAGATTAGAACCTTCTTATTGGATAACTAGAAGGAGGAAGTACATCCAGTAGAACTTCTGGCCTAAAGACCTAGACCAGTATGTTTTTACTTTCCTTTCACCTACTCTGGAGACTTCAGGTGGGGGAAGATTTTTCTCTTCTAACAACTAAAGGCATCTTTTCTTCCTACTCTTTCTTCAGGGTGTCTTCCACCTGTGGAGATCTCCCATGGTAGAATCAACAGGCTCAAGGACCGTTTTTCCTTTGGAGAGGTTGTATCCTATGTTTGTGAACCGGGCTACTTTCTCATTGGAACTGCTTCCATTAAGTGTATAGAGCCTGGGAAATGGAACTATGAAACTCCCAAGTGTGAAGGTGCCTAGAGCTGGAATCTCTCTTGGGAATCTCTTCTCTTTGTTTCTCACATGCTGGCCTCATCCCTTTCTTGTTCTCCTAGTGAAATCATGTGGAGACTTCTTGGATCAACTTCGAAATGGCCGTGTTGTATCTCCCCATCCACCTCGGCTTGGAACAAAGGTTTTTTTTGTGTGTGATGAGGGGTGAGTGTGAGATAGCCTCTCCTGGAGTCCTAGATACAATGCCTGGACATGACAGTTTGTGAGCTTTGCAAAGCAGTTGACAATGAAGATTTTACCTCTTCTTTTCTTCTCCTTTCTGTCCTTGGAAAAGAAAATAACCTGCTTTCTGGTAGTCATCTAGCTTCTCTTCGGTGCTGTCTAACTTTGCTTCAGTGCTGTTTGAAACATACTGGAGACTGAAATCATATCTTTTCCTAAACGTGCTCTGTTTTGTCAAGTTAAACCAGCAGTTGTTCTACGTGCTGTTATATTGTTTGAGGGGAGGCATATCAAAGGGGATGTTAGAATAAATTAATCCTGTTAGTGGTAATAAAAAGGCTGTAATGGGGGTGGGGGACTTATTGAAAGGTGTACTTTAGGTATCTGGGGACTGAAGAATACAGATATTTATAGCTGTGTGAAGGCTACTTCTTTTTCATGGACATTGCATCCTTGCTATTTGGTGTAGTTTGTCCTTCATTCTCGAAGAAGACCATGACGTCAGGAAGGTGCTTCCATGACTTGCAAGTGAATTGGATTTAAATGAGGGCGGGCTGTGCAAAGTCATCAGCCTCACTTTGTCCTCCAGAGACATTTGGGTCCAGTGGTGAGATATAGATCAGGACAATTGAAGATGGCCTAGCTGCTATTTGGTAATGCTTTGCAGTCAAGTCAAGAGCAAAGGAAGATGGAGGATGGATCTGTGGTTATAAGACATTGTGACTTGCTGGAATGATTTGTGCTTCTGCTAGTTATTAAATTCAGGACTTAATCTTCATTCTTCTTGCCACTGTCCCCCAACCTCTTCTCCTTGATTCTCTCTTCTAAGTTTTGTAACACTGCTCTCCTCATTCTCTTCCTCTGTCTCCTTTCCTGAATTTTCATCTGGGATACACCCACTAACGTTTCCCTTTGTCCCTTTTTTTTAGGACATATTACTTGAGTCCCATGGATTCAAGTTACATCTCTGTCCAGATGATTTTCAGATGTACAGCCCCAACCTCTTTCTTGATCCCCATTCTTCAATCTCCACCTCTGTTTTCTGCTAGCCATCTAGCTTCTCTTCAGTACTGTCTAACTTTGCTTCAGTGCTGTTTGTAATCAACCTAGATGTCTGCTCTACAGTTATCTTAAACTCCCCGTGCCCCAAACAGAACTCATTATTTTTTCCTGCAGTCCTTCCTCTCTTCTAAACATCTTTATCACTGTTGAGGGCACCACTAAGTCCACAGTGATCCAGTCATCCCACCTAGGTGTCATTCTCAACTCTTCACTTTCATGTCCCTCATATCCAATCGTTTGTTCAGTCCTGTTGTTTCTACCTTCCTAGCATCTCTTCCATTTACCCCCTTCTCTCCTTTGACACTGACACCACCATAATCCAGACCCTCAGTGCCTCTTGCCTAGACTACCATAATATGCTTCTGGTTGGTCTCCCTGCCTCAAGTGTCTCTCCATTCCAGTTTAACTTTCACCTACCTATCAAAAGTTCTGTTTCTAAAGTTTACGTCTGATCATTTCATACTTTCTCATTCTCTCTCTCTGTGTCTCTCTCTGTCTCTCTGTCTCTCTGTCTCTCTCTCTCTCTCTCACACACACACACACACACACACACACACACACACACACACCTCAGTAAACACCAGAGGTTCCCTTTTACTTCTAGGATCCAATATAAATATAAGATCCTCAGTTTGGATTGTAAAATTATTCATTTCCTGTCCCCTGCCCCCACCTTTCCAGTCTTCTTATACTTTCTACCCCCACCACATAATCTGTGATCCAGTCACATTGGCCTTCTTGCTGTTTGTTGTACATGAACCCACCCTCTCCTGACTCAGAGCATCTCTGCTGTCCCTCCCCACCTCTGCCTCCTGACTTCTTTGACTTACTCAACACTCAGAAAGTGGAAAGTGCCACCTTCCACCAGAAGCCCTTCCCAGTCGCCTTTAATGCCACCCGTGTACTAGTGCCTTCCATTTGAGATCACCTCCAGTTTACCTTGTACATCTTGTTCGTATGTAACCATTTGCTTGTTGTCTCTCCCCATTTGAATGTGAGCTTCTTGTGGGGAGGGACTGATTTCACTGGGCTTGTCACCGTGCCTGCCATGCAATCAAAGCTCAATAAATTCTTGTTGACTAACTTACTGACACAATTGAAGTGAATACAGGAATTGGCAAACACATGTGATCAGATGGTCTCTGTGAAGAAAGAGGACACTGAAGAGAAGACTGCTTCTCTGTGGCTGAAGTTTAATCTTGTGATCTTGTTCTCTAGGTTTTGGTTAAATGGCAGCTCTTCTAGTACATGTGTCTCAAATGAAAAGACAGTCTTTTGGAGTGACAAGGTGCCTGTCTGTGAAAGTGAGTGAAAACTAAGATTCTTTTCCTTGTTTTTGAGGGGCATATTTTTACTCTGTACACATGTGCCTATTGTCAATATATCACCCATCTATAATCTCTTTGATTTTTAGTGTGCAAATAACTGTGTCACTCCTCATTTTGCAAACTAAGACCATTGTGGAAAAGTTGTCCTAAGGTGATGTGATATGCTGAGATTCTATAGCTACTGCCTTTGATGCCACATATATAAGCAGCTCAGTTCCCTTGCCTTCGAAGTAATAGTTACTCATGAAACCAAAGGGAATCTGACTGCAGTCATGAGATACTTGGAAATCCCTGCAATTTTTAACTGATTTAGGAAAGGAATAAGATATACAGAGAAAGTGGCAAACTATGGCTGTTCAGCAGGAGAGCAAATGGACAGAGGACATGAGGTCACTGCCAGGATTTGCTGGTCAGCTTATGTGTTATTCCTTAAGCAACTGCTTGACCTACTTTGATCCTGTAGCATTCTTGATAACAGAGTAGTAAGTAAATGGAAACTAACTTTAGATGATTTTGTTTCTCATGGAGTAATTTTTGTTTGAAATTTTAAAAATAATTTTTGCAGCCACAGAGCTATCTTGGAAATTCTGTCCTTAATTCTACCTTGTAATGTTTTATGATAATTAGCTTCTTAGGACACTGAAGTAAAGACAAGGCCTTTGGTAGTTGAGAGTCAGAAATACAGGGGAGACAGGGCTCAGGCAGAATCAGGAGACATATGCAAACTTTGAAAATCAAGCTTCTTCCTTCGAGGCCATATGACTTGCATTTGTACCTTGATCTACATTTGTACATTGATTAACATAAATAACGATTTCATATAAAAATCTATAAGTATTAAGACAGTTGACATGTATATAGATAAGTTTTCAGGGCACTTTTAAGTTTAGATCTAGATTTTCAAGTTAGGTTTCTTTTTGGGTGGAAAAATTTAGATTATGGCAAAACTTTAATTTGATGAACTTAACTTATACCCCTCATTTCTCATTAACCTCCTTAGGAATTACTTGTGGTTCTCCTCCTCCTATCATCAATGGTAGACTTCCATACATTTCGGGGAATATATTTCCATATGGGATGACAATAGGATATACCTGTTTAAAGACATTCCGTACCATTGGAACCAGATTTAGTCATTGCACAAGTAAAAATCAAGTGAATGGAGTCTGGAGTGCACCTGCCCCTCGGTGTGAGCCTTATAATAAAACTACTGTTTGTAATGAGCCAAAAGTCCTAGGGGGACATCTAAAGTTGAGGTCTCGACCTCCATATCGACATGGTGACGTCTTGAAATTTGCCTGTGATACTAACTTTACCATGAGAGGTTATGACACTCTGTGGTGCCAAGCAGATAGTACATGGGGACCATCACCAGTACCAACATGTGAGAGTGGTGAGTGAGAGCTGTTTCTTGATCCTTGCAAATTATGGCTAATTATCCAAAATTTCTTACTGTTTTTAAGCATTCTTTGCTGAAATTGTGTCTATGTCATGTGATTGTACAAACTAATGGTCTTTATCTTGCGTTTGTGCATAAATGTTTCTCATTAGATTGTTCCTCACCTCCCATAATCCCTAATGGGTACTATAAAGATGACCACAATGGCCGAGTTGCTCCTGGATTGTCTGTGACTTACAGCTGTGAACCTGGCTATTTGCTTGTTGGAGAGAAGACCATTCATTGCTTGTCTTCAGGAGACTGGAATGCCAGTGCTCCCAAGTGTAAAGGTATAAAATGGTCCAATCCTGTTTCTTGAACTTCACCTGTGACATTACTTGCTAGGTACTTAGACCATTACTTTCTTGTTCATTTAGAGGCACTGTGTGATCCTTTAATAAAATTCCCCAATGGGCAGATAGAGGAGCCCTCACATCTTCAGATTGGGGCAGTTATGACCTTTTCCTGTAATAAGGGGTGAGTGTGATGTTGCCTTGTGATTCATAACCCATGGCTGAATTACATGTGAATTGCATATGAACTGTGCTTACTGCAGAATGAGTTCCGTAAAGATTTGTTTCAGCCATGTTTATGTGTAATCTTTTCCACTGGACAGCCCATTCGTGCATTCCTACCCTTTACTCATAAATCTTTCCCCATCTACTGGTTCCTTTCCTGCAGCCTCTAAATGCCCAAGTCTTCCCTATTCACCCTCCCTCAAAAAGTACTAGAACCTTCTCACTCCAGTTTACTAACCTACATTTATCCTTTGTCGGCCAAATTTCTTGAAAAATCCATCTACGCTGAATGCCTCCTCTTGCTTTTTCACTCTCTTTCTAACATCCTGCAATCTGATTTCTGACCTTGTCATTCAACTGAAATTACTCTCTCCATAGTTATCAGACATTCTAATCACCAAATCTAATGCCACTTTCTTGGTTATTCTTTTTCCCTTGGTCTCTGTGCTGCACCTGGCACTGTTGACCACCTTCTTCTCTGGTATAATCTCTCTTTTCTGGAGTTCTAGGACATTGTTGTGTCCATTTTTCCTCCTAACTGTAGAATCATTCCTCTGTCTTTCTCAGTGATTCTTCTCCCACCCAGTTACTGGGGATATACTGAAATAGTCTGTTCTGGGCCTTCTTTTCATTTCTCTGTACATTCTCTTGGTATCCTCTCTATACAGATGACTCCTAGATCAATATATCCAGCTCTAGTCTCTCTTCTAAGCTCTATTCATTTAAAACTGAACATATCCAGAACAGAGACCAAATCCACCTCTTTTCCAAATTTCCCTCAACATACTCCAGTGACTCCCTATTGTTTTGAGAACTAAATAGAAACCCTTTTGTTGGACTTTCCAAGATTTTCACTATCTGGCTGCTTCCCACCTTCCAGGTTTCTTATACTTCACTTCCATCTTCTTACTATGTGATGTGACAACATTAACTTACTTGATACTCCTCTTGATGAAGCTCCATCTCCCTGTTTTCTTGCCTGTGTGCTGGCACTAGTTGCACATTTAACATTTTTTGGAGGGGGGAAGGTAAGACAATTGGGGATAAGTGACTTGCCCAAGGTCACAAAGCTAGTATGTGTCAAGTGTCTGAGGTCCGATGTGAACTTAGGTCCTCATGACTACAGGGCTGGTATTCTGCTGATTGTGCCATCTAGTTGCCCCACATTTAACTTTTAAAATCAAATTCTTATGTGCCTCCCTGTGCCTGAAAAGCATCCAGCACTTTTTGCAACTCTACTACATGGAATTCTTGGTTTCCTTTAAGACTCAGCTCAAGTGCCACCTTCTTCATGAAGCTTTCCCTTGCCCTCATCCCCATCCCAGGTGCTGGAGAAACGTTCCTATAATTACTTCATGTTTATTTTGTATATATTATTATTTGTATATATTTATATATACCCCATCCCATTAGGACATAGATTCCGGGAGGGCAGGGACTTCTCCACTTTTGTCTTTGTATAGCCAAAGTTTGGCACAGTGACTGACACATCAAAAGCACTAAATAAATGCTTGTTGGTTGGTTTTTTTGAATATTGGCCTTCCTTTCATAAAGAAAGAGAAAATAAAATATGCTTCCTAATAATTTACTTGGGTCGGAGCAGCCAGCAATCCACTTGGAAGGGGCTTTTGTGTTTCTGTAAGTGCTCTCTGTGTAAGTCTCAGAGGGAAAAACTGATGATTATGGATAACTCTCTATCTCTAGGTACTATTTACAGGGCCAAGCTTCTAGTAAGTGTGTGCTTGCTACAGAGGGTGCTGTTTGGACTAAGATTCCAGTCTGCACAGGTGAGTAGGGAAACAACTTGAATTTTAGATAATTGTCCTTAAGCTAGAAGAGACATCATAAGTGATCTAGTTCAAACTGATTTTAAATAAGAATGGCATCTACAGCATAAATATCAAATGACTGTTCGAAACTTGACCTATTCTACTTTTGAATAGTTTTAATTGCCAGGAATTATTTCCTTAAGCCTAAATGTAATAAATTTATTAGAGAATTTTTACAGTTCAAAAATGAAGAAAAAAACATAGATGCCATATTTTTACTGTGATGAACAAGAACAGCGTTCACAAAAATAGTGGTTCATTATTGGGGCCACCCATCTACACACATTATTCTCCTTACTTCATGCCCTTGCCTTCATGCTTCCTTATTTCCATACCTATTTTAGAGGAAATTTTCTATTAAAAAGTCTACTTTTGAACGTTGTCTGTCTTCCACATCTTAATTTGTTGGCTAAGAAGGATATGTGGAAGTATCCTATCACTGTTTAGCTTCTTTCTCTTATGTGTCTGCTCTGTCCAAGTCTCACTTAATCTTTTCATTATGACACATTTCCTTCCTTGCTTCCTCCTCTCCATTTCTTTTTCAAAAGATAGGGACATATTTTTTAAGCTGCTCTGGCCTGTTGTCTTCCGATGGCCAGCCTATTTTCTTCAAGCTTATGATATCATTCCCTTGGCAATCCTTCTCTTCAGAAATACCACGGACTTTTACACATGATATCTCTTTCACGTTCAATTAATACATTGCCAAAAAGTTCCATTTTTATCTTAGGGCTTTGTAGTAAAAATTGACATTTATTTACCAGGTAATCTACCCAAGGTCATACGTCATGTTGTGAAAGATAATAAAATTTAGATATTGTTGTACTAATAATGAGTTGTACTATGGAAGTCTGTTTACTATAAGATTATATCTTTCAGAAGTAACCCCAAAGTGATTCAGTATTTTAACATAAAAGTTCATACCACAGGGATAAATTTATATAATGCAAATTTAACGTTTTCATTAGTGGTCAGAAGACATTTGTAAAAAGACATGTTCATTGTGCTTGCAGGGCGTAATTTTTAATTTTATCTAAAACCACATAAGAATGATCCAAAGAAGAAAGGTTAATAAAGTTTATTGCTGCTTTCATTAAAGAGGAAAATCTGGCTCTGGTTGACACTACTTTTAAGAATAATTATAAAGGTTTCCAAAAGAAAATTTTGTCAAAAGTTTCTGCTGCTGTCCTCTCTGTAGAAGTGGTTTGTCCTCCGGCACCTGAGATTGAAAATGGGAAACATACGGGTAGCTCTGCAGATGATGTTCCATATGGAACCAAAGTAATTTATAAATGCAACGCTGACCCAGAAAGAGGAGTGAAATTCAACCTCATTGGAGAGAGCACCATCAGCTGTACCAGTGACCGAAAGGGCAAAGGGATTTGGAGTGCAGCTGCCCCTCGGTGTGAGCTTTCTG
>CM053770.1:598253692-598295057 GCA_028658325.1 Potorous gilbertii | reverse complement strand
CCAAATGGCTACAAGATATCTGGACAGGGACCCCCGTATTTCTATAATGACAGTGTGGTATTTGGTTGTGATGCTGGCTTCACCTTGAATGGCAGCAGACAAGTCCACTGTAATGCCAATGGTACCTGGGATCCTGAAGTGCCAGTCTGTCAAAAGGGTGAGTCAATGATGCCTAAGTAAAAGAAAGGTAGCTTTTGTCTCAGGTTCTGTGTATGTGTCTGTGTGTATTTGCGTTCTTCTCCCTTGGCAAAAGCTTCCCTTTTGATTTTCATGTTGAGTTTTAAATAAATTTTTATAATATTTAAGTAGTGATTAAGACCAATAAATAACTGGAATTACTTTTTCTGTTTCCTCAATTCTGATATTAGACCTATGTTACCTTTTGCATATCATTTAACCTTTCTGTGCTTCATTTATGTCCTCTTTCACTGGACATTATTAAGTAATTACTGTATGCCAGACACTGTTTTAAATGCTGAGGACATAAAGAAATGTAAAGGGCCATCTTTGTTGTCTGTGAGCTTTCAGTCCAGTTGGTGGAGATGACATGCATTACCTTTGTTACAGCAACTGGTGGTTTGGAGGCTTGGCAGTGATAGAAACGAAAGAGAGTACAGCACTGGGGGCCACGCCAGCCTGTACAGTCTGTACATGACTGGTTTATTGATCTGCGGGTCAAGTTTATTTACTCTCTTAAGCATGCAAGCTTATTCCCATGAGATCATTTTTAGCTTATATCTTTTACTTGCACATCTTAGTTCCTTCTGCGTAACAACCTGGGGCTACATAGTCAGGGTCAGGACGATCTTATCCTTGCTTATTAGTTGTGAGATGGTCAGCCAGTTTCCTGAGAATGTCACCCTTTATGCTAGTACAAGTCTCAAATAAAACCTGGGCAATACCTCACATGTCGACCTCCATCATTACTGGCCCTCTACACCTATGTAGTAACAAGCTATTCACAGGATAAATTGTAAGTCATTAACACTGAGAAGGCACTGGAATTAAAAAATGTGACAGTTTAGTCTTGAAGGAAGCAGGGAAACTAGGTTTTGGAAGTGAGTTAATCCTTGTGGGACAGCTAGCAAAAATGCCTGGAATCAGGAGATAAAATTGTCTTTTTCAAGGAACTGCAAAGATGCCATTTTCCTTGGATCACAGCATATATGTTCAAGTGGTATTGATGAGACTAGAATAATGGTTGGGGTTGGGAATCAGGTTGTGAAAGGCTTTGAAAAATCTAACAGTATTTTATATTTGATCCTAAAAGTAGAGGGAGCCATTTTATTCTGTTGATTAGGTTGGTGACATCACTGCCACAGTGCCTTATCTGTTTGAAGGACAGATTGAGTAGGGAGGGGCTAGTAATAAAGAGACCAACTGCAAAGGCTATTCCTGCGGTCCAGGTTTGAAGCAAAGAAAGTCTAGACCACAGCAGTAGATGTGTCAAAGGAGAAAGTCAAGTTTATGGGAGAAATGTTGCAAAGGTGAAATCAGTATGCCTTGTCATGTTTGCCTATGAGAGGTGAGAGAAAATGAAGAGTCAGTGTGGCTTTTAGGTTCCAATATTGAGGAACTTGGAGGATGGCAGTGCTTTTGATAATAATTGGAAAGTTTGGAAGAGGGAAGAATTTGGGGAAAAAAGATATAGTCCAGTTTTGAACATATTGAACTGAAATGTCTGTGGGATCTCCAGTTTGAGATGTCCACTAGTAGCTAGAGTGTGAGAGCAAAGAGGTTAGGCTTCGACCACTCGATGTCCGAATCATCAGTGTAGCATTAGAATTGAATGCATGGGAGCTGATGAAATAAGCTTAATAGTATAGAGGGAGAAGAAAAGAGTGCTCTAAACAGAGCCTTCTGGGACATCCATGATTAGTGGGCATGATATAGATGACCATCTTTGAGAATCAAGAGAGAGTAGTGTCACAAAAACCTAGAGAAGAGTATATCAAGGAGAAGACAGCAATCAGTCATTTCCAAGGCTGCAGAGAGGTCACAAAGGATAAGGATTAAGAAAAGGCCATTGGATTTGTCTATAGAGAGTTCATTAATAACTTTGGAGAGTTCATTGTTCAGTCAGATTAGGAGGTTGGAAAGCAAGATTGTAGAGCATTAAAAGGATAGCGAGAGGACAGGAGTTATAGATGACGTCATGGACTTTAGCCTCAAAAAGCAGAAGAGATAAGGTACAATAGCTGTCTGCAATGGATGGATCAAGTGAGGATTTTTGTGGGAAGGGCAGATGTGGCAGTCCAGAAAAAGTGGTCAGTAGACAGGGAGAGATTGAAGCTGAGTGAGAAAGCTTGTTGTTGTTGTGTTCATCCTTTGTTGCCGAAGAAGACCATGCCATCAGAGAAATAATGACATGACTTGCATTTGACTTTGTTTTGAGTGAGGGAGGGCTTTGCAGGTCACCAGCCTCACTTCTCCTCCAGAGTCATCTGAATCCAGTGACCAAATATTCATCAAGATGACTGGAGATGACCCAGGATGAGGCAGTTGGGGTTAAGTGACTTGCCCAAGGTCACACAACTAGTGAGTGTCAAGTATCTGAGGTGAGATTTGAACTTAGGTCCTCCTGACTCCTGCACTGGTGCTCTATCCACTGCACCACCTAGCTTCCCAAGTGAGAAAGGAGGAATGACAGAAGGAATGATCTGCTGGAGAAAGTGGGATGCAATGGGATCACTTACACATGTAGAGAGATTTCCTTTGACATAGAAAAGGGCCATCTCTAAATGTGAAATGGGGTAGAGGAGATAGTGGCAGAAGACATCTGGGTGCTGTGAGATGAGGAAGAATGCAGAAGAGGGAACTCTTCATGAATTGTCTCAATAAGATATGAGCTGCACAGCTGAACCTCTGATATGTCCTTATGTCTGTGGAACTCTGAGATGGGGTAATAAGTATCATGTAATGTAATTGTAGAAAGCTTTGCAAATGGTTTCTCCCCTCTGTTTTTTGAAAACAAGAATTCCCTAATGTGATTTTGTACAGTTATAGAATTGAATAGGAAATGAGAGGTCCCTTACAAGGTTGTCACTTTCGCGTAGGATAGGAAAAATTATTCTGTGGTTGAATGAAACTCAGTGGTCTTCTGCTAGAAAGTTTCAGATTGACTTTAATATAAATTCCTTTTAATTGGTATTTTTACATAAAGAATAATTTTTCTTCAGAGTGCCCATTACTTCCTCAGATACTGCATGGTCAACACACAAGTTGGGAGAGAGGCCACTTTGCTCCTGGCATGTCTGTAGATTATACCTGTGACCCTGGACACTTGCTCCTGGGAAACAAATCAATTTGCTGTATGTCTTCAGGAGCTTGGAGTCTTTCTGCCCCATAGTGTGAAGGTACCAGTGGTTCCAAACTGAACTACTTTTTAAAAAAGTTCTCAGGTATCCACTTGCCCTCAGATGGCAGCCCTGTGGTTCCAGTTAATTCCTCTTGCCAAGAGGGGTAAGTGTGAATTGATACAGTTTGAATAAGAGCTTTTGTCTTATTTCAGTTTACTTAGTATTAGTTTAGCCTAGAGATTTCCTTTAAAAGTTCTTCATTGACACCCAACATGTGTGGGGTTCTCAACCTTGATTTAACAAGTATCCTTAACTCTTGGGCTTTTTTATGTGTGAAGATGAAACTGCTAAGCAATTGAGATGTTTCTTGATAAAGTTTCTAGTAGTGAAAGTTTTAAGTCTGTGCTGTTTCATCCACCAAACACCCTCACTCAGTGGTAGCTACACTGGATCTAAATGGTGTGGGAGGTGATGCTATATTACATCTGCTCTAGGTACCAATTAACTGGCCATGTTTATAAGCTCTGTTGGAATCCTGAGGTGGGCAATAGGTTTTGGTTCCAAGAGATTCCACTTTGGGGTGAGTAACCTTACACCTTTTTATTTAGTTGAGATTTTGTGGGAATGATTGAAGTGCCTTTGAAAAGTTGATATGACACTAATTTTAATAGGGTTTGAAAAATCTTTCCAAAGGTATTTTGTGAGAAGAGGTTAAAAGGGACAAACTTGGTCAGGATAGGAATTTTAGAAATAAGTTTACTGCCTAATCACTATAACTCATCTAGCTTTGATAAAAGTTTTTTATATCACCAAAATTTCTACTAACATCTCTTCCCTTTTCCCTACCATAGAGACATTTCATATAACAAATAATATTTTTAAGGGAAAACAAAAAAGAAAAAGTCAACAAAATTAACAAGTACATTGAAACAGTCTGAAAATATGTGCAGTGTACCACATCCATGAGCCTCCAATCTCCACAGAGGTGGATGGGGCACCTCTGGCAGGTATACCGTATGTGGGGGTGTCTTCTTGTATCTTTTTTGGAGCCATGCTTATTCTTTACACTTTCGCAGCATACGCTTTTGATCATTTTGTGATTGCTCTTTCTGATTATATTGTCATTATATGCATTTTATTGGTTCTGCTGTTTCACTCTGCATCAGATTGTATAAATCTTTCCATGCTCTTCTGTTTTCATCATATTCATTGCTATTACATTACAGTAATGTGGCACTGCATTCATGTACTGCAGTTGACTTAGCCATTTCCCAACTGATGAGTATCTACTTCGTTTCCAGTTCTTTGCATTATGGCAAAAGGATAAATATTTTAGTATATGTAAGAACTTTCTTCTTAATCAGTGATTTCCTTAGGATACGTCTGGTAGTGGAATCTCTGCTTCAAAGAATATGGGTATTACAGCACCTTGATTTGCATAATTCCAAGTCACTTTCCAAAATTATTATGTTGATTCACCAATAGTGACTAGTGTGGCAACTTCATAGCTCTTTCAGCATTGACTGGTCTCATCCTTGCCAATTTTCAGTGTGCAGTGAAATGTCAGGATTGTTTTGATATGCATTTCTCTTACTGTTTATTAGTGATTTGAAGCATTTCATGTGGTTGTTACTAGTTTGCATTATTTCTTGCGTGGGCTTGCTTTTCAGTGTCTTCTTTCTCTTGTTGTGACTCAGAATTATCCTAGTATGTCAGTAGTCTGTAAATGTGATCAAGCTACTTCCTTTTGGAAGATGAAAGATCCTGGAACAATATGTCCCTTATTGCAAAGGTATTTTTCTTTTTCCTTCTTTGTAAGACTATGACAAATTCGTGTGTGCACGCATCGAATTCAAGACACATTCTAAGTGACTAGTACGTAAATTGACTGAGCTAGATTCTGGTGAGACAAAAACAAGAAATAATCTCTTCTGCTCTGAAAGAGCTATCATTAGAGCAATAGAGAGAAAATAGACATATGCATATATGTAATACACACATATATGTACATATATGTATGCACAGAGTAAAGTAGATAAATAAAAATGAATTAAAAGTAACTAAATAAAAAGTGGTTTGGGAGGGAGATCACTTGCATTTAAGCAGTGAAAAAAAGTGGTCCTTGATTAGAAAGGAGTTTGAGAAGGAAGTGAGGGGGGAGGGGGAAAATATAGTCCACACATGAGATTCTAGTACAAAGGCACAGATATGGGAGATGGAACAGACAGAAGGCCAGTTTGGCTGGATCACAGCACAGGAAGGGGAGAGAATTTACAGTGAAACTGGAATGATAGGTTGTAGTCAAGTGGTAAAGGACTTGTAAAGGTAAATAAAGGAGTTTCTGTTTTATCCTAGTGGCAATAGGAAGCCGCTTATCTTTGTTTCTTTTTTTCTTAATATTTAATATTTTATTTCCCCCCAAGTACATGTAAAAACAATTTTAACATTCATTTTTTAAGTTTTTGATTTCCAAATTCTCTTCCTCCTTTTCCTCCTCTCCTCCCTCATTGAGAAGGCAAGCAATTTGATATCGGTTATACATGTGCAGTCATACTTCCATATAAGTCATATTGTGAAAGAAAACACAGACCAAAAAAAAAAGAAAAAGAAAGAAAATTTTTAAAAAGCTACAATCTGCATTCAGACTCCATCTATTGTCTCTCTGGAGATGGATAGCATTTTTCATCAAAAATCTTAAATCATCATATTGCCAAAAATAGCTGTCATTCATGGTTGATTATTGTACTGTATTGCTGTTGCTGTGCACAGTGTTCTTCTGATTCCGCCTACTTCACTTTGCATCAGTTCATGTAAGTCTTTCCAGGTTTTTGTGAGAGCTTGTGATTTCTTATAGCACAGTAGTATTCCATCACAATCATCTACCACAATTTGTTCAGCCATTCCCCAACTGATGGGGCATCCCCTCAATTTCCAATCTTTGTCACCACAAAAAAAGCTGACATAATTTTTTTTGTATACATAGGTCCTTTTTAACTTTGTTTTTATCTCTTTGGGATACATACCCAGTAGTGGTATTGCTTGGTTAAAGGGTTTTATAGCAGTTTGGGCATAGTTCCAAAGTGTTCTCCATTAGTGTCTCAGTTTTCCCATATCTCCTCCAACATTTGTCATTTTCTTTTTCTGCATAATAGCCCATCCAATCTAATACCTTAGCACTGTCTTCATTTGCCGTTCTCTAATCAGTAGTGACTTAGAGCATTTTTTCATATGACCATAGATAAAAACTGCCCATTCATGTCCTTTGAACATTTATCAACTGAGGAATAGAAACCATTGTCTTGATTAAATAGAATGACCTGATCAGTTATGTACTTACAGAATTCACTCTGGCACCAGTGTGTAGGGTAGACTGGATTGGTAAAAGACTAGAGCCTGCCGCAGTAATCTAGGTGAGAGGTAATGAGGGCCTGTGTAGCTGTGTGACTAGAGAACGGATCAGATGGAAAAGACGTTGTTGAGGTTGAAATAGCAAGATTTGGTAACTAATCAGCTATGTGGCATGAGAGAAAGTTAAAGAGTCCAGGCTAGAGCCAAGGTAATGAACCTGGGAGACTGGGAGACTGGGTGAATGGAAGTGTCTTAGATACTAATAAGGAAGTTTAGAAGAGATGGTGGGTTTGGGGGAAAAGATAGGTTTTATGTTGCAAATATTAGGTTTGAGACATGTTTTGGCCATTCAGTATCTAGTAAGAAAAAGTAAACATAATGCGTATTAGAATACAAGAAGTTAATAAAAATGGTATAAAAATGAAGCATGGATTGGACAAATAAACAAGAAGATGGATTTTGAACTGCTTGGATGGCAGGATCAGCATGGTAGAAAATCTTCAGTGGAGTATCCAGAAATTTGTGCCTGCAGGCCCTGTGCTATTTAGCTTGTCTTTCAGTGACTTTGATAAAGGCATAAATGGCATGTTCACCAGATTTGCAGATGACACAAAACTAGGATGGATAGTTATCATAGCAAGTGACAGATGGAGGAATCAAAGAATCTAAAGCATTGGGTTGAATCTAATGAAATGCAGTTCCAGTAGAGACAAATGTGAATTCTTATATTTGGGCACAAAAAATTAACTTCACAAATGTAAGCTGTGGGAAGCATAGTTAGCAATTCTGAAAAAATATTGGGGTTTCAGTGAACTGCAAGTCCAATATCACCAATGTGATACAGCAGCTAAAAAAAACCAGTGTAGTCTTGGTCTTCATAAAGAAGGGCATACTTCCAGGAATAGGGAGATGTTAGTCTCGCTAACTCTGTCCTCATCAGACCTTCTCTGGAGTGTACTATGTTTAGTTTTGGAGACCATAGTTAAAAAGGATACTGATGAGCTAGAAAGTATCTGGAGGAAACCATCCAGGATGGTGAAAGACCTGGAGTTCATATCAGAGTTGTTTGAAGGAAATGTATTTGCTTAACTTAGAGAAGAGAAGACTATGAAGAAGTGGGAATGTGGTAACTCTCACTAGATAATTGAAGGCTTGTCATTGACAGAAGGGATTCGATTTATTGGCCTTTGAAGTTTTGCAAAACTAAGAGAACTGGATGGAAGTTGCAAAGAGATAAATTTAGGTTTGATGTCAAGATAAACTGCTGAACAATTAAAGTTGTCCAAAAGTAGAATGGGTATGATGGGTTCCCTCCCCTTGGAAGTCTTCCAACAGAACCTGGGCAGCCCCTTATCAAGTACGTTACAGTTGGTTGGCTATTGTTCTTTGTTCTCCAAGAGGACCAAAATGACACCACTGTGTTGGAGTCAAGGTATAGGCAGTGTGGCTGAGCAGAGTCCTTGGTCACAGGTTGGGCACAAAATAGCCCATATGAACATTTGGAATGGAGATAATCTCTAAATTTGCACGTCTCACATTTCTTTTGAGCTACTGCTGTTCTGCTCAGCTCATAGAGCACAGTGCCTTTTTTGATGCAGGAATACCGTGCTTGAGCAGTCCTTTGCTTGTGTCTCCTATGTCACACAATTGAGTCCAAAGCTTTTCAGGAAAACCTTGAGAGTGTCCTTGTATCACTTCTTCTGACCTCTGTACAAGCACTTGACTTGTGTAGGTTCTCCATAAAAAAATCTTTTAGGCAAACTTGTGTTTGGCATTCAGATAACATGGCCAGCCTATTAGATTTGCCTTCCCTGCAGTAGAGTTTGAATGCTTGGCAGTTTAGCTCAAGAAAGGACCCCAGTATCAAGTACCTTATCCTGCCACGTGATCTGCAGAATCTCCTAAGTCAATCCATTGAACTGGTATACTGTCCAAGTTTCATAGGCATACAAGAATGAGGTCAGCACAAAAGCTCTGTAGACCTTCAGTTTGGTAGTCAGCCTAATACCTATTCTCTCCCACACATTGTTTCGGAGTCTCCCAAACACTGAGCTAACTCTGGCAATGCATGAGTCAACTTCATCTTCTATGTGTACATCCCTGGAAAGTTTACTGCCAAGGTAAGTGAATGTATCTGCAGGATTCAGAATTTTTCCATATGCTGTAACTGATGATTCCATATGTGGATGGTATAGTGCTGGCTGATGGAGAACTTCTGTTTTCTTCATGTTAATTGTTAGGTGAAAATTAGCACTAGCAGCAGAGAATTGAGCCATACTTTGTTTCATGTCAGCCTCAGAGGCTGCATTGAGTATACAACCAGCATCACAGTAGGAACTCCTTGATGTATAGGTTGTGCTAGATGGCTGCCAAGGCTGCTTCCAACTTAAAATTCTCTGATTCTGTGACACCTAAGCAGCTTCCAAGGAGACAGGTAAAGAATTAGCATTTCTAATAACAGTTTTTAAAAGAAAGTAATTTGTAGCACAGAAACTAAAAGCACTTCAAGATATCAGAGATTAGGATTTACAAATCACCAGTTCTTGTTCATTTTCTTTTCGCTGAGATGATGCATGCTAATGGCAAATATGGCCTTTTGTCATAGATTTAAATTCCTTAAGTGCGTTGTATTTCTCTGAAAGAATTTAGAAGATGGCAATAACCTCAATCTCCTTTCTTTGATTTCAGAAGTGAATTGTAGCCTCCCAGAGTACATAATTGGTGCCCAGAATGTATCGACTAAAAAAATATATAATTTTGGAGCTATCTTTACTCTGAAGTGTGACGAAGGGTATATGCTAGAAGGCAGTCCTCAAAGCCAGTGTCAGAAAGATCATAGATGGGACCCTCCTTTGGCAGTCTGTAAATCACGTAAGTATAATGTAAGAACTCCGGTCACATCAGACTGTATCTTTTGTCCTCTAGTGTTGGACTGTATCAGGGATGCTCTTTGTTTTTGAAAGACTCACGGAAGGAGCAGTTCAGTTCACTGAATATTTGAAAATAAGCTGATCAAATTTCAGATAGCATTTCGGAAGGTTTCCTTTAATTTTGTATGCCATGAAGTTTTAAAATCTCACATATTTTTATTTCAGAGTGGCTAGGTGTGGTACTTTATAAATGTTTATTGATTGATTTAGTTTAGCCGGAGTTGAAATCAACCAGTGATTCCTCATCACTACTGGCCTACTTATTACTGCTCATCCACAAGCCTTCATTTCCTATCTCTGGGCCTTTGCACTACTGCCTTTTATTTAGAAGATGGTCTCTCTCCCCACCAGTACCTCTTAGCTTCTCTGATTACCCTCAAGAGTCAGCTCAAATTTTCTTCTCCCCAGCTGCTAGTGCCTTCTCCTCTGAACTGACTCTCTAATCTTTATGGATCTTGAATAAACTTGGTTATCCTCACATTAACTCCCTCAGTAGACTGGGAGCTCCTTGAGGCCAAGGGATGTCTTTTGCCTTTCTTGGTATCCCAGTCCTTAGCACAGAGTAAATGGCTAATAAGTACTTGTTATCTGTTAAGAAACATCTCTCAATTGACCTAAAGGACTGCTAGGGTGCAAAAAACATTTTCTGTCCCAAGAAGATTTTGCGGTACAAAACCAGTAATTTTGTATTTCAGAATATATATTGATACTAAGTCTTTTTCCCACATTTTATTTCTTCTTTTAAAAAGTGTTATTTTCCAGATAATTACAGAAATCAGTTTAATTAGGAACTGATGTGATACAATTTCAGAGGATACTGGTTCAAGTCCTACCTTTGTCACTTACTGTGTGATCGTCAGCAAGTAACCTTTGATATTTTCATTTTTTTTTTCAGTGAATTTTTCTTCCCTTATAGGCTCCCATGGTCATGTTGTTCTCAGTGGTAAGTTTTAACAGTTAACTTCAGAAAAGTAATAGTAGCTGTTTTAAGCCAATATCTGGAATCAATCCAGTCCCCTTTTTTCTACCTTAATATCAGTTTATCATTTTGAACCATTACATAAAAGTAATACACGTTAGAGTTACAATTCAGATCTTTATAAACCTGAAGAAAAACTCCAAAGAAAGCCCTGGATTTTGATGTTGGAAAAATTTGTTTTATGTTAATGTAGTCCTGTACAGATGATTGTCTAACTGATATTACTGGTCCACTTGAAGCACCCTGTAGCTAGGAGAAGTAGAAGACTTGCATTCATTTATGTATTATGAGGGGAGGAAAAGAAAGACTGATACTCGTTCCCAGTGTAGCTCTAATTATTTGACTAGAATGTTGCTGTTGAGACAAGATAGGAGATTATGAAGTTATTTGTACTTAGGTGTCCCCTCCACAAGTTGATATCCTTTAACTTTAGCCATTTGATTAAACATGATTGATACACAGATTTTTTTGCATTCAAGATTTAATCTTGAACCCTGTCTAGGTTTGTATTTGCTACTAAATCGTAAGATAAAAGTTAAGAAGCCAGTTGGCCACACTTATCCTGGTGTTTGACGTTCCTATTTTTCTGCCTAGGCATTATTTTGGGTACACTACTTCTTATTCTGTTTGTTGGTCTCACGTTGGCAATAATATCAAAATACAAAGAAGGGTGAGTTCAATTATATTGTGTTACAAAATATATAATACTGCATATGCTATTTATCAGAAGCTACAATCAATAAGAGAAATGTTTAGAATAAATACTTAACTTATTGGTGACTTAAGGTACAAAAAAAAACATATAAGGTTCTTAAGTGGGAGATTTTCTAGGGAAAAAACATTTATCATGTAGATAAGGATATTGGGCGATAGAATTTTTAGGTTATTTCAAAATGTGTGTTGCTCATAGCCATCTCCAGCTTGCTTTGTCCAAAACAGAACTCATTATTTTTTCCCCTCAAAATCCCCTGTATCCCAAAGAGACCATGAAAAAGAGAAAAGGACTCACATGCGCAAAACTGTTTATAGCAGCTCTTTTTGTGGCAAAGAATTGGAAATTGAGGGGATGCCTGTCAATTGGGGAATAGTTGAATAAATTGTATTATATGAATGTAATGGAATACTTTTGTGCTATAAGAAATGATGAGCAGACTGACTTCAGAAAAACCTGGGAAGACTTATATGAACTAATGCTGAGTGAAGTCAGCAGAACCAGGAGAACATTGTGCACAGTAACAGTCACATTGTGCACAGTAACAGCCACATTATGCAATGATTGTCTATGATAGACTTAGCTCTTCTCAGCAGTACAATGATCCAAGGCAATTCCAAAACACTTGTGATGTAAAATGCTAACCACATCCAGAGAAAGAATTATGAAGTCTGAGTGCAGATTGAAGCATACTGTTTTTGCGTTTTTTTCCTTGTGGTTTTTCCTTTTTGTTCTAATTCTTCTTTCACAACATGAATAATGTGGAAATATGTTTAACCTGATTTGTATGTACCAGCTATATCAGCTTACTTGCTGTTCTGGGAAGGGGGGAGGGTAAGGAAGGAAAAAAATTTGGAACTCAAAATTTTACAAAAATGAATGTTGAAAACTATATTTACATGTAGTTGGAAAAAAATAAAGTACTATCCAGGAAAAAATCCATCTCTTCTGGACTTTGGGATTACTGCTGAAGGCACCAGATCACTCAAGTTCATAGCTCCAGTGAAGGATCCACCTTCAGTTGGCCTGTGCAAAATCACAGCACCAGAAGTGTGATTTGTGTGAAGAACATCCAAAAGGCCAGTTCAGATGAATTGAAAGAGGAATGTGAAGAGGAGAGCTGTGTGATCAGGCTAGAAAATTCGGCTGGAGCCAGACTGCCAGGAACTATAGATACCAAAGAGAAGAGTATCTGATCTTGGAAATAGAAGAGTGACATATCACACCTGGACCTGGGGGCGAGAATGGAGGAGAGGAGTTAGAAAGTTATTGCAGTGGTCCAGGATACAGGTGAGAAAGGTTTAAACTAGTGTCATTACTGTGTAATTAGAGAGTAGGAGTCAGAGGTGAAATGGAGTGGAGCCTCTTCCTTCAAAACTTAGTTCCAGTACCACCTTGTACATGAAAACTTTTGTGATCCTGTCTTCCAGCTGCTGGTGCCCTCCCTCCCAAAGCTGCTTTACATCTATTTGGTTTCCATTTTGGCTATACATTTGTGTCATGTTTTTTACTGTGATAGAATCCTTCTGAAGATAGGGAATTACAATTTTTGAATTTGTATCCCCTGTGCCTAGCTTATTGACTGATTAGCTTCAGTTTTTCAAAAAATGAAGTTCAGTGTTCTTTAAGTGGCTGTATCTTTATATCCCTTTTTCTATAATTTCTAAGAGGGTATAAAATTATATCTTTTATTTTGTATATAATTAACATTACAGTAAAAATCACCTATGCCAACAAACGTTAGTGCCATCTGTATTTTCCCCTTAGTTATAGCTAGTACATGTATATTGCATCCAGCTTTCTGTTCACATCAAATTATCCTTTATAGAGACTGTTCATATCTCTGCAAAGTTCTTGTTTTTCGTTTTTGTGACAATCTAGTACCCATCTCTCTAACATCTGTTGAGCTTTTTCTAATATATTTGTCATGCATATCAATATGTACAAGACACATTAAAAAGCAGGTCAATCAATAAGCTTTTTAAATCCCTTACTATATACTAGGCACTGTGCCAAATGTGATCAACTGGGAGACAGAACCTTTAAGCACAAAGAGGCAGTAGATTCTCAGAGGCAGAGTAGAAGAGGAACAGCATTCCTGGCATACCCAGCAGCAACTGCAGTAGAGGCCAGTGTACCTGGACCCACGCCATGGAGAGGGTAATGGCTCCAGGTTATGAAGGTTATGAAGTGCTTAAATGGCAGAGTAACCTGAAATGGATCTTAGGTATCAGAGGAAGCCACTGGAGATTGCCATCTTAGTATATGTGGTATGAAATACAATTATAATTTTCCTATATCATACAGTTTTTTAACAGTATTGACTAAGTATGTATTGATTATGAATTTTAAATTTAATTGTATATTACTCTTATGCAGCAGCAAAGTGTTTCAGATCTGCTTTTGATATGCACTAACTGAGTGACCCTGGACTGGTCATTTAATCACTTGATGTCCCAGGCAATGTTCTCAGATTACTGTATTTCCCTAGCAGTTGCTAGCATGAATTAGTAGAAGTTATCTTCCTGGGAGACATCAGTGTCATAGGCCTAGACAAAAACTAATCTTGTGTAGGCATAGTGGATAAAGTACTGGGCTGGTAGGCAGAAATACCTAGGTTCAGATCCCACCTCTGACACCGGTTGTATAACTCTGCACATACCACGTTAGCTTATGTCTCATGCAACTCCCTAGGGCTGAACTCTTAAGTCAGAGATGGACTATGTTGGTATAAGGAGGATCCACACTGACAAAATCAGAGATCTTTTACATATTTGTGTATTAATGTTGTGCATGAATTCAACTCTAACTTCTAGTATTCCATGTTCAGCTGATGTTTTTAATCTACTACATATTTTGATGACTGTCATTTTTTAATCCTTTTTTTTTTTTACTTTGAAAGGTGAAATCTCCTCATGGTTACTTTTTTTCTTTTCAACATACCACTTTCTCAAATCTGTCCTAGATAAGTTTGGAGAATGTCATCACCAGGAGGCTGAGAAGGTACCAATGAATTCTTGGGCCATGGCAACCCATGAAACAAAGAAAAACAAAGTCCAATACAGCCCCTTATGATTCTGCCAGAATGGCTTTAAAGTACACTAAGAATCACATTTTTCAGAGTGGCTATAAGCATCTCCCTACCAGTTTGTACTCTTACTATGAGATCCTGGTCCAATGAACAACAAGAAGACATATTATGAGAAAAATCAAATCATATCAGTCTTGAGAAATGAAAACAGAAAACAAAAAAAAAGTTTCTATTCGATGGAAGACTGGCTCACAGATTTTCATTGATGAGGCTTTAAATAAGTGAACTAATGGAATTTTTTTATCATGTACTGGAAGGCAAAAAGAAACATAATTTGATGGAAAACATCATATTCCGACATATTGCAAAAAGATTATCATTAAATTAATTATAGTTTATTTTTACGAAAAAATATTTCACTGAGGATTAAGTAGAGAAATTCTACAAAGAACGCAAGACCTTTCAAATTTAATCAGCATTTACGTTGATACTTGGTGACCTCAACGAAAAGCTGGACACAGGGAAGGACAATGAAAAATGTTTCTGTGATGTTGTTTGGCATTAGTCATGTTTAGTGTTGGATTCTCTTTGAAGAACATTATCATGATATAATTGTGAATTTTCTAGATAGTCTTTAAATCTTTGGCTACATCATCTTTTTAAAATAAATGTGCAATACATGATCATCAAGGCATGTATTGGTTTTTTTTACTGCTCTTTGGAAAAGGGATAAAACAAACTTGTCAGTTATGTGCTTTTTCAGGAGAACCCTATGAACCATCTTTGGTCGTAATATTTAGACTAATATGTTATAACTCATTTTGGATTTATTCATTTATGTATAATATCTCTTTTCACCTTTGTTTAAGTTTCCTATATTAGGTATACTGCAGAGTCATTAATGTTATGTCTTTATATATTTTTAGTCTGACCTATTTTATCTGTTTTGTGGTTTTCCCATTTGCTATCCAAATCCATTTAAAGTTTTAAGGTTGGTTTCTTTTTACTTTTTATTGTTTTTCCTATACTATTATTGTTCTAGCTTTAGAACATAATATAATATCCATTATATATTTATAACCAAACACTACACTGTTTGAGTGATCATCTGAGTGATTATCAGTTCTATGTCTTCCCAGATACAGCCTCATCATCCATACCATGCCTCCAAACTGTTAATGTTCCTCTTGATTCTGTCTTTGACCCTTTCCAGTTTCTAAAGAAACTCCTTCTACACTCTTGGTAACCTGGTTTGCTCCCTTGGGTTTATGAACATCATACACTTACACACACACACACACACACACACACTCACACATTCACAAACTTACCACAAACTAGATATCCCAGAGACATCTCAAACTCAACATCTCCAAAACAATATTCCTTACCATTTACCTTCTCCGATTCATCCTATCCCCACACCACTTCCAAATGTCACTATTTCTGTCGATGGCACCAGGGCCATACTCAAAGCCATCCATCTTGTCAGTACCCTCTAGAGTTGCTTTCTACTGGCATAGTCTTTTTTCCCCTCTACTCCCTCACTTTATTTTAAAATTTATTTTAAACTTACATGCAAAATAAAAAAAGAGAAACAAAAATACAAAATAAGAAATAAAGCATTGCACAATGCACTGCGGAACATGAGAGAATCCACAATATAAAGCAATAAATTTCCATTTCAAGAAAGCCTATAAAATAAATATTACACTTTGTGTTCAGAGCTATCGATCTTTTCTTTGCTTCCCTTTAAGTTTTCTTTTGTTCTCTGCTGTGAACTCTTTACTTTGTTATTTTTTCCCCCTTTCTCCCCCTTCCCCAGGAAGACTGCAATTAAACTTGTGTATATATAAAGATAAAGATATATATATATATATATATATCTAGATATATACATACATTTACAGACATATACATATATGTACATACATACACTCATACATATACATTGATGTCTATATTCATACACATATGTACACATCTACATTCATATGTATTTATGTAAGACTGTACTATACTTGTTTATCCTGTGTTTCTCTAAAGGTAGATAACATCTTCCTTGCTAAGTGCAAGTCTTTCCATAATTCTTCTCTATCCACCAACTCATTATTTCCTACACCACAGCAATATTCCAACCTTATGCTGTCTAGTTGTTTTCAATAGTTTAAAAAATAATAAAAATGAATATGGCTGACATGGTATAGTTGCCCTGTTTTTCTCTTTGGATTAAATCTATTTTAGTTTAACTTTGTCTGAGAGCATGATTACTGCCCCTGTTTTTTTCCTCCAATAAATTTTACTCCTGTTCTTTATTTTATGTTTATGTATATCTCTAATTTCCTATCCCTCCTGACTCCTCTGCTTTACTTCTGCCTACTAGCTTGCACTCTCCCGCTCAAGGATCCTTCCGTTATCCTCTCCCCCTACTCTTTCTCCTTGTCCTCTAGTTTCTACATGAATTTAGAAGACTTTTATAGCCTTTCAAATATATATGTTGTTCCCTCTTTATCCCATTCTCGTTAATCTAGACACCCTTTGTCCTATTCCCTTGACATCCTCTCCCCACTTCCTATCACCTTAGCCTTTTATTTCCTTCTAAATTTAAAAGATTTTTATACCTTTCTAGATATATATATATATATATATATATATATATATATATATATATATATATATATATATATGTATTGTTCCCTCTTTAACTTATTCCCAGTGAGAATAGGGTTCCAGGATGGTCAGCCCTCTTCCCCCATATAATTCCTGTGTGAGTTCTTCTCACACCTCATTTGTATAAGATTATTACTTTTTTTTTAACCTTTTTCTAGATGTTTTACTTTTTAGGATCACATCATGCTTACCTCTACTCCACTCTCTTTTGCTCTTCCCTGTCTTAGACATATAGTTTACATTTCCTTGTATAAAAAGTAAACAATCTGTCCTTTTTGAGTCCCTTGTAATTAGCCTTTGATGTTTACTTTACATTTCTCTTGGATTTTGTATGTCAGATTTTCTATTAAGTTCAGGTATTTTTGCAATGATATCCTGAAAGTCTGGCAATTCATTAAATGCCCTTTTTCTTTTTCATTCAGAATTATGCTTGACTTTGTTAGTATGATGCTTTTGGCCACAACCTGAGTTCTTTTGCTCCTCAATATATAGTGTTCCAAGATCTACAGTCTTTTATTGTCACCACTGCTAGGTCTTATGTGATTCTAATTGTGGTTCTACCATATTTGAATTACTTTTCTTGTTTCTCCTATTTTCTCCTTGAGCTGGGAGTTTCAGAATTTAGCCATAAATATTCCCATAGGTTTTCCTTGTAGGATCACTTTCAGGCAGTGATCAGTGGACTTTTTCCTATTTCCATTTCCCCTGGTGTTCTAATAATCCTGGACAATTTTCTTTAATTATTTCTTGTATGATTGAATCAAGGTTCTTTTTTCTGATCGTAGCTTTCCGTCTGATTGTTTTATGATTTCTCTTCTTCATCTGGTTTCCAGATTAGTTGTTTTTCTTAAGAGATGTTTCACATTCTCTTCTGTTTTTTCGTTCTTTATATTTTGTTTTATTATTTTTTCATCTCATAACATTGCTGGCTTCTCCTTGCCCAATTCTAATTTTCAAGGAGTTATTTTCTTTCTTAAGATTCTGGATCTCCTTTTCTAGTTGGTTGACTTACTTTTCATAATCTTTTTGTTTTTCTTGGATTTTTTTTTAAATTTCCTCAATCTCATTTGATTTTTAAAGTCTTTTTTAAGGTCTTTCTATGAATTCATTTTGGGCAGGTGACCATTAGATGTTACTCTTTGGGGTAGGAGAGGCTTTTTTTGCTTCTGTATCCTCTAAAGACAAACCCTGGTCTTCCTTATTCCCATAGTAACTTTCTGTGGTTGGATTCTTTCTCCTTTGCCTCATTTTTTTTATTTGTAGCATCTTATTTTTTGTATTCACCTCTAGTTCTGGGGTATGGGGCATGGTACCTCTGGCATCAGGTTCTCCTTCTGTTTTCCTCTCTAGCCTGAAACCAAAAACAAGAATTATACCCTCCTGTAAGCAACACAGTGTTTCTGCACTCACCAGGCATTTGCTGGTTTCTTCTCACCCAGAGCAGTGTCTCAGCAGTACAACTGAACCTGTTGTCCCTTTTCAGCTAAGGTTTCCTCAATCTTCCCTGGCTCAGATGCCCCACTCTCCACACTGTCTTGGAGATGAAAATTCCTGTGGCTGGGGTAGAGGCTACTTCCCAACCCAACTAGCCCCAGGGCTCGCAGCCTACTACTTCTGAGGGAACTAGCTTGGAGGTGTTTATACTGGACAAGGACCAAATCTCAGATCTTCTCCAGGTGTCCCAGAAGGACCACTATTCTGCCCCAACTCTTGTTTATTTTTACCACTCTACATTCACCCTGAGGTGCTATTTTGTCTTGTTTGTGGGGGAAATTTGGAGAGTTTAGTATTTTCTGATCTATTTCTCCATCTTATGGAAACCTCTCCTCTAATCCTGGCATAGTCTTAGAGAATCTAGGGACACCTCCAGTTACAATGAGTCATTGGAGTAGGACTGAAGTAGCGTATGTAAACCTCTTGAACCTAGATATTTAAAGGAATAGATAGATGTAAATATATATGTATATATATATGTGTGTGTGTGTGTGTGTGTGTGTGTGTGTGTGTGTGTGCGTGTGTATACACACACGCATGCACACGTACACCCCATAATGTAGAAATGTGATTTTGGTTTTGAAATGAGAGTTTCAGATTTATTTTCTGCCAACTTTTTTCTATGGAAACTCATTCCCCAATTTTATAAGGGAACTAGCATAGCTCAATTTAGAGAAATCTATTCTACAACTTTTAAAGGAAATAGCTATTTTTTTTTAAAAAAATTAGGTAGACTTGTTAGATACAAATAAATTTTAAAGCCTCTAATTTTTAAAGATAATAAAAAGAAAGGAAAGCGGGAAGGAAGAAAAGAAAGAAGGGCCAACTTGTGCAAAATTGTCACCTACACTTTTACATTCATTTTATGGTCTTTTGGGATAGGGTAAAATCATAGTAACAGTATGGTAAAATCATTTGCTTTGAAAAACAGAACTTGTAAGTTCTTTAGGCCTTCCTGTGTTGTATCTTTTGGATGATTTTTAACAGTCAGATTCTTTCCAAGTGAGTTTTTATACAAGCTCCTGAGAAAATAAGTAATAAAATCAGCTGGGCAAACACTTCTAAAATTTTCTGAGTGTGGTTTTTAGTTGACTTTAAAATTTTTAAAGAAAGAATATAGCCAGATCTTAAAAATAGGTTAGTAACTTCAGTCTCCTTTCAAAACTAAAACTTTTAATGAAGTTTTTTCTCTTATATTTTTTCTTCTCCTATTTAGCAGTTATCATACTAATGAAAACTGTAAAGAAGTAACTATCCATTTAGAGACACAAGAAGCTTATAATAGTGATGCTTACAGCTTCGCAACTTAACCAGAAGGCTAACAGGTATCTAATCAATTTTGAGTATTTTTATCAACCTGTATTGATAATAAACATACTCTGAATTAGGTATATTAATAGTTACCACTTAAAATATTCTCACAATATGAATTAAACATGCCTAAAAACCTAAGTGTAATGGTAATTTATTTCTATTTTTTTCAAAATTTACAACTTGTAATAATTACCCTCTTCATATGCCTGAGTATCACTTTGTTTAATATTTTGTTTCAAGTCAGTTAGCTTGTAATATATTGTTGTTAATAACATTCACATTTAGATAGTACTTTTATGGCTTACAAAATACTTTCCTCACAGTTCTTGGGTAGATAATGCAAGTGTTATCCTTATTTCACTGATGAAGGAAGGTAAAATATTAGGAAATATCTTGATTTAAAATAATGCAACTTACCAGATATTAGTGAGGATTATATATATGTATAATATTGTATTATTATATATCATACATATATGTTGTTACATTATATTATTATATATTATTTTCTTTACAAAATAATTTTTCATTGTACAAAGACCACTACAAATTTGTTATATCCAAAACTTTGACAGCATTTGAAATATCTAACCAGTATGTGATTCATATCACTTTTATATGTATTTCCTCCATAAAGAAAGGTATATCCATAATTTGTGCATGCAGATAATTGAGCATCTTAATTAAAAAAGGAGGTAAGCTTGAAAGAGGTTGTGATGCCAAAATTTTAGACTTTTCTTTCTAAAGAAACAGTTTTTTTTTAAAGGGCCAAGAATTCAGAATGTGAACATCATAGTCATCATGTTAAATGCCATTAATCACTCATGAAAAGAGTGCCATAATTGTCTGCATTCAAAGTTTGTACAGGGTAATTGCTGTTTGTTCTAACACCTGAAAGAGAAATCTGTTATTTCAGTTGCTGTTGGATGCTATGAAACTGGAGAGTGGTCTTGGAAGAAACCACCCTGCTTATGGAAAGTGTACCCCTAGGTCATCGGACAAAGTCTTAGAACTGATTTTACAGAGATTCAACTTTTATCGGAACTTGAACTGTCAGGTGGAACAAAACAAGGTTGCCTTGTGATGGTGGAAACTGAATTTCATTGAGGTTTCCTCCCAGTAACTTTAAGAAGTATCTTCACGCCAGCCATCTTGCCAGGATGCAGCTACAAGCACCTGCAGACTTCTGAAGCATACACATTTTTCATATCAACCCTTATTAGAAGTTTCCTTTAAAAAAAAATTGGGCTAGCCAAATTCTGATTACCTTCTTTCAACCCAGCCACTCTCTTCGCTTTTGTTATCAGTACATTGTTTGTTATTTGCACCCTGAACTTGAGACGGGTTTTAATTATTTAAAGAAAGATGGTCAAAACTGTTTTCTAGGTTTACTTGACTTTGCTCACTTAGCAGGCAGTTTTTCTTTAAAAACAAGTGTTTAAAACAGTTTCTTTTCCGTTGTAAAGCAAACATTTTGCTTTTTTCCTCAGGTTAAAGTTAGTTCAGTATCTGCTTTGGGTTTCCCTGTGATTTATGAAAATGATGTCATGAAATAAGTTAATGAAACTATTAAGGGAGATGCCTTGATTGCCAATGGGAGGCATTTGAGAGGGCAAATATTGAAGCTTTTGATGCTCCTTTATTCATATTTCAAAAGTTGTAGTTTCTTATTTTTAAAAAGTGTCAAACCTGTGAACTAACAAATAAAACTAATTTCTATAGAAAATTTGGCAAGCCTGAGCCAACCTGGAAAAATAGATATTTACACAGATGTTCTCCATTCCTTCATTGCAAGGGTTCCCAAAGTGGGGGATATCCCCTGGGGGTTCTGGTACAATGTGGGGGCGGTAGTTGCCTCAGGCAGAATTGGGGTACCATTGAATAAAAAGTGGTGGAAGCATAAGAAATGAAGTTAAGAACATTTTGAAAAACTATCCATATATGTTTAGTCTGTTTTATAATATACTTAAAACTGTAGTGATTACATTATTTTCCAAATAAACACAGAAAATGCAAGTTATATCCGATCAGTGATCAAGTCCACCAATAGTCTTAACAAGCAAGTATTGGCAGGTGGGCAGTTGTTGGGAAGTCCAGCATCCATCAGCAGGAATATGGGTGTAATGACTTGTTTATAATATGATACTATACAATTACATGACTCAGTATTGCATCATCAGAATTTCAATGCAGGAAAAACCTCACAAATTTACAATAGATAATTAAATTTAAGATGCATCATTTCAAAAAAATTATAGTTTTTTGAAATGATGCAAATTTCAGAAAAAATTATTAAAGGGGTTAAAGAAAGTAGATTTCCAGGGGTGCTGAGTAATATTTTTTTTTGGAAAAGGAATTAATTTTGGGAACTTTTGCTTTGGTAGAAGAAAACCTCAGCATAGACACACTGATTCATTCTGACTATAACTTGATCTCCCAATACTTCCAATATAAAATTTCCACTGGTCTATGCATACGTATCCTTAACACATGTATTTTACTTATTTTCATACATTTTCTTCAAGCAGATAGTAATCATCAAGTTTAACAAGTCTCCAGGGCTTTCCTAATACATATCCTGAGGAGATAGCCTACCTCACTATTATTCATGCTAGGTTGACAGGATCTGGGGGATTTAAGTGAACCACAAACTTTATTGAATTATGTGGCATAGCAGTCAAAACACTCCTGCAAGCTAAAACTCATTTTTTTTAAATGTCCAGAAATGGAAAGCAATAGTAGTCTTGCTAAAACTCTGTTCTATTTAGAGCACATTTTGAGTATTGTATTTGTCTGGCCATTACTTTTTTGGAAAGACATTGACAAGTTAGAGTGTGACTATGAGTGTGACCAAAATGGTGAGGGGTCCATGTCATATGAAGACCAGGTGAAGGAACTTGGAATATTGTGCCTGGAGAAAAGACTTTTAGTGGAAGGAAAGGACAAATATCTGGCTATATTTCATGTAGTAATGTGAACTTTTCCAACTTAGCCCTAGAGGGCAGAACTAGGAACAATTGCAGAAGAGAAGATTTAAGTTCAACGTAGGAAAAAAATTCCTAACAATTGTGTGTTCATCCTTCGTTGCCGAAGAAGACCATGCCATCAGAGAAATGATGACATGACTTGCACTTGACTTTGTTTTGAGTGAGGGAGGGCTGTGCAAGGTCACCAGCCTCACTTCTCCTCCAGAGTCATCTGAATGCAATGACCAGATATTCATCAGGATGACTGGAGATGACCAAGGATGAGGCAATTGGGGTTAAGTGACTTGCTCAAGATCACACAGCTAGTGAGTGTTAAGTGTCTGAGGTAAGATATGAACTTGGGTCCTCCTGACTTCTGCAATGGTGCTCTATCCACTGCACCACCTAGCTGCCCCTCCTAAAAATTAGAGCTATGCCAAAGAACAATGGGCTCCTTGAGGACAGGGATTATCTTTTTTCTATTTGTATCCCCAACTCTTAGCACAGTGCCTGGCACATAGTAGACATTTCATAAGTGTTTATTGACTGGCTGACCTCAAGAGATAGTGGTTTCTTCCCACAGGAAGTTTTCAAATTGAGGTTGGATAAAAAGGAGTTTGGAGGAATAGGGGGTAGGGGGACATAAGTTGGATTAAGTAACTTTTAAGATTGCTTGGAAGTTTGAGAGTCTGTTTCTTTGAGATGGCTGCTTCAGGGACCTACACTACAGTGGAGAGTTACCAATAACCAACACTCATCTCCTCTTCCTCTCACTTCATGATGTCTGTAGATCCACATTGTTCATTCTGGCTGTAAGACACTTTACCCAACTCCCATCAAAACCTATTTGATGTTAAAAAAAATCTCTGAAGGAGAGTAGTTTGGAAATTCTCCTACCACATGGAGTTACTAGAGCTCTCAAAGAAACGAGGCTCTTGCCCAGGCTCTCAAGACAAGTAAGTGGTGATACAATTGATTCCCTAGATGCTCAGACAAAAATGGTTGTCATTAGGACAGTGGTTCTCTAGAACCACATAGTTCTGGATTTCCTTCTAGCTAGTATGTGTTCTTATCAAAAAAGAGTGATGGACCAACATTCTTGGCACATCTGACAACATCTATATTTGGCTGATCATATTAGACAACAGGTGACAAAAAACCATGAGATTAATTAGTGGCATTCAGAATCTCTGGTGAGACCTTGGTTGTTACCGTAATTACTCATGATTATTCTACTTCTTGGAATTTGCATAAGATATATGTATGTTTATGTTTGCATGTGTATGTATACACACATACAAGGATATAACACACACAGAGTCAGTTCTGTTAAAATTTGCTTTGAAAATACAAATTTGCTCCTGTGTGATTAACATTAGGGAATGATTTGTAAATTTTGTTTTCTTTTATGTAGTTTCCTCCACAAGATACAGCAGTAGAACTCAGAAAAATGATGGTAAATCAAAACATCAAGTCATGTGATGCCAAAAGGATATATTTATTGACTATCTTCTAGTACTATACGAGCAGTGGAAATGGAAGGCTGGTCCACTCCTCCCCCACCTTCCACCATAGCCTCAGAGATGCTGCCCACTGAGATCAAGCCACCTTCTCACATATAGTGTTTCAACTTCATCAACTCATACCTTACATGACCCCTCGGGAGCCAATGGACACTGCCACCATTTATTATAGTATTTATATATTTCTTCATGGGCAAGTGCGTGATGCAGTAGATAGAGCACTGCTCTTGGAGTCAGAAGACTCATCTTCATGAGCTTAAATTCAGCCTCAGTCACTAGTTGTGTGACACTGAGCAAGTCACTTGACTGATTGCCTCAGTTTCCTCATATATAAAATGAGCTGGATGAGGAAATGGGAAACCACTGCAGTATCTCTGCCAAGAAAACCCCAAATGAGATCACGAGGAGTCAGACACAACTGAAAAAAAAATGAAATACATTTCTTAACCATTTAACATGTATAAAATTGTATTGCCATTTTTATTAGGTTCCTATTTTTTTCTATGGGTCACTGATTAAAATTTTGAGCGTCATAAACCTAACTCCATTTTCTGCATAAGTTCTGTTTTTGTTGCATGGTTTTATAACACATAGTGATTTTTAACATTATGCTACTTTATAGCAGAACTGACTATATATATTTATATGTATGGATATATGTGTGTATAAATAGCTATGCAATATGTGTGTGGAAATTGATTTGGTGAGTGTGATTGGGTGGGTGTGTATATATGTATTATACATATATATGCATGTGTGTATGTATGCATATATATACATATGTGTGTGTATATATATATATGTGTGTGTGTGTGTGTGTGTGTGTTATTGCATCCCAGGGAACCAAAAATTACTTCCTGAATTTTCCCATTCATCTCCACCTGATGCCTCTTCTCTTTTCTCAATGACAAGCATAAGGGTGACAACAACTCATGAGAGAATTATGAGCACTTCTCTGCATTGACGTCTGAGAAGAAGCCTCCATGGTTCTCAAGCTGTTTTGAGTCTTTTACCAAAGCAGCTTCTTCAGGGAAAGGAAATAATAAACCCGCACCTCACAATAGGCTCCTGGTCATCTATGAACAGCAACATAGCAGTAGTTCTCATGAAGAGAGGGCATTTAAATGTCAGCATCCTTGGAAGGAAAATCTGACTTTATGTGATGTACATGTCATATCCGAGGCACTTAATATTTTCTGATTGATGAATTTTAGTAGCTATGGATACATGGCTCCCTAGCTACATGATCAGAGAATACAAACAAAACATCATCAGAAAAGGTAATTATTTGGGGGGAAAAATTCTAAAAATGTGTTATTTGGCTTTGAAATTACCTGTTCTTTTGACTTAACCTCCTCTGTTCCTCTCCATTAGCATGGATAATTGAGAATATACTAGAATTCATCCTATATTCAGAATTTTGTTAAACATAAATTTTCCAAACTCATTTCATACCTCTTCACCATGATCATATGTTGCTCCTCAATTTGAGAATTTAGTTTCTAATTTTCTGACTTCCTTCATGCACTTCATCTAACTACGCAAGTCACTTCCTATTCTTCTCACAGCTTCCTATTTTATTGAATCATTCTTGTAAGGCAGGTAGTCTAGCCTAACACATGGCTTCTTTTTGGTTGTGCTGTCAAGGAAATGGCAGTCCAGTGTGCAGTTGAGTGTTTCAGGATCACCAAAAAACCACTTTGCTAGTCTTGCTCTCTTTCCCAAAAATCAGAACTGTTTATAAGAGCCTCCCATACCCCTTGCCTGTCTTCCCTTTTAGAGTCTTGTAATGGTAATTTAAATGGGAAACTCCTTCCCATTCATTAATAGGCCCATGTGACCTGCTTAAATTATATGGAAGCCTAAGTCATGTGTAGTGGGAGGAGCTTGCTGAATAGGTAGAAGAGGAAGGGTGGAGCAGAACTAGAAGGAAGTTGGTGAGAGCAGTTAGGGCGGAGGGTGGAAAGGGCACAGGGGAGCAGACAGCTAGACTCATGCTTGTTTATGGGAAGGGAAAGGCATGGGATTGGCTTTGTCCCCTGCATTGTGGTGAATTTTGACATATTCCCTAAAAGCCAAGAGTAAAGTTTCTTGTTTCTGAATACCTATAGGCAATTTCTCTTCATTTTCCTCTTTGATTTAGTTTTCTTAGGCTGTTATTGGTTTTCAGGAAGATCTTGGAAATGATGGAAACCAAACAGGTGCAAAGAATGCTTTTTTATGGGCAGGGGCCCTGAAAGTTAACATGGAGGTTCTCTAACCAGCTTATGCTCCTGCACATGCTCTACTCCCTCTTGATATGGCATTGGATGGCAAATTCCTCTGCAGTATTTTCTATGACTGGCAGTCATCCTACTTATGTTTCTATGGCATAGGTATAGTCAGCTGTATTCTATATTAGCTGCTTGTCAATGGATGAGAACTGGAAATTATCTTAGCTGATACAGTCCTGGGTTATCCTGGGTTTTTGAAGGCTGTGTCAGAAAACCCTGAGCTCTAGCAGATACTACCAAGTGTGGATCAACTATGGTGTGCCTGTCAACTGAAAACTAAAGCAGAGCGAAGCTTATGACCAGAGAGTTGGCCATCAGTGAATCTTTTGGAAATAGCAGCTCATGAAACCATCTACTGTACCCACATTGGTGAAATTGTGGCTCTTTGAAATATGGCAATATATTTTGGCTGGAGGCTATGGAGAATGACAGAAAAGAAAAAGCAAGATGAACATCTGAGCAATGAGAACAACCAAAGGGACTTGGAAGCAGAAGACCAACTAATGCTCCCAGTTGGATAGAGCTTTGAGAAAATGAAAAGGATCTATGATGAATAACTGCTAATTACCAGGAGCAGAGGAAAGATCAAGTACCAGAGTTGCAGAACACATGTTTGATATCATCCCTGTGACAAGCAACCACCAGCTACATATATCTTGGACCTAGGTCAACGTTCAACGTTTCAATAAAGTTTACCTTTCAAGAAAGACCTTCTTATATTCAATATATTTTTACCCATAATCATAAATACAAAAATTGGTACTGCATTCCTTATGAAGCCAGGTATAGAGATGAAATGGACACTTTATTTTCATTTTGAAAATTGACAAAGCTGCTCGCCTTCAACTTTGACAATCTGAAATAATGTAAGCCCATTGGATTAGTCTGAATCTTCCCCTGTTACATAGAGTAGTGACATTCAATAAACAAAAACTCATACTGCGGTTTTCTAAAAGCACCATTATGTCTGATTTATTTAAATTTATTTAAATAGGAAGCACACTGATAGGGACACCAGAACTACAATAAAAGTAGTTGATATCTAGGGAAATGCTGGTATCAACAACTTTCTAGGGATAATTGCATATTGATTCCATGCTTTAGGTTTCTCACCCTCAGCTACAGGTGAGTCATTTTATAGAAGGGGACTGCTTTGCAGCAAGACAACTAAAAGCCAGCAGGGACACAAGACACAGAAACCAACAAGACAAAGAAAAGCTGTGGAGGAGAAGAAACTGAGACTACTTCCTGTTGTCTGAAGGGAGCCAAACTTAGCTGATTTCAGCTGAATAAAGGACTCAGAACCAAGACTGCACCCTGCAGCTTGACAGGAGTCAAGCTCTGATAAACATAGATGAATGAATGACACGTAGAAAATCAAACAGAAGATGAAAAAATAGTTTAGAATCTGCAACACCCCTCCCCTCTTCTGTGCTGATGGGAATGAACAAGAGACCTTATATCTGTTGCTTGGAGCTAAGCTAATGGAAGGAATTTTAAAAGTGTGTAATACTGCCTTGTTGCTGCTATTGTTGTTTGCGCCTTTTGTTCTCAAAGAGGACTGTGACATCAAAATGATGACATGACTTGCAGTTGACTTTGCTTTGAGTGAGGGAGGGCTGTGCAGGGTCATCAACCTCACTTTCTCCTCCTGAGCCATCTGGGTCCAGTGGCTTGATATTCATCAGGATGACTGGAGATGGTCCAGGATGCAATGGGAGACCCTGGCCCTTCCAAACTGAGGTCTTATCACATTCTCACTTTGAGTGAGATGCACATATTCAATGAATAGGCTTCTTTAAGTAGTTCCTCAAGTAATGGCCCCTTTAATAAAAAAAATCAAACTGGGAGACCCTTAGGATTCCTGGGTAAAAGAGAAACAATGACTATTTAGTTATTACAATAATTCTGTGCCGGGTGGGTGGGGGCTTGTGGTCCAGTCTATGAGCTCCAGAGGGAATTGGGTTTAAGGCTTGCTCTTTGAGCAAGAGATGTAGCCAGTAAACCCAGAGCAAAAAAGGCAGCTTTGGGGTGTGGAGTGTACCTTCCCCTGGGTAGAACACCAGAGGAGAGCAGAAGGAGAAGAAAGAGAGGGGAGGAGCTGCTATTCACTCACAGGTTGTGTTTGTCCTTCAATTCTTGAAGAGGACCATGACATCAAGATGATGACATGACTTACAGTTGACTTTGATTTGAGGGAGGGCTGTGCAAGGTCACCAACCTCACTTTCTTCTTCTAAGGCATCAATACTGCCTTTGGTTCCAGTAAAAGAGCAGTTTGAATCAAGGAGCCAGCAAAGGAGTGGCCTCAACCAACAGGTAACTAATTGTGCATGCTGCATCTTAAGGGTAATAAAAATAAATGTATAAATATAAAATAAAGGCCAGCTGCTTAGAGACCTGAGCTGCTCTAGGCATATGTGACTTCCTTCCTCAGGTGCCTCCTTGCCTATACGTTTTCTATACGTGTTTTCACTCCAAACCCAGGTTTATGTGTGATCTTGTAGAATGTTCTAATTATTTTTACTTTGAGTTATGTTGAGTGTTTTCATAATTAAATTAATGAGGTTGCCCTCCTTACTAGGGCATAAACCTCAGCTATAACTATATAATTATATTTAGCTATATCCAGTCCCCACCTATCTTTCCAATCTTCTTATACCCTACTGGCCTCCTGCCTGTTCCATGAACAACAGACACCCCATTTCTCAACTCCAGGTATTTTCTCTGGCAGTCCCCCAAGCCTGAAACCTTTCCCTCTTCCTCCTCTCCAACTTCTGGCCCCTCTGGCCTCCTTTAAGTCCCAACTAAAATCCTACTTTCTACTTCTACAGGAAGTCTTCCCCAAATCTTAATTAAAGGAGTGCCTTCCCTCGGTTAATTATCTCCTATTTATCCTGTACATAGCTCGCTTTGAATATATTTCTTTGCATATCATCTTCCCCTTTAATGATAATGTAAGGTTAATGGTGGGTGGGGGAAAAGGCTAAAGATCTTCCTTTCCCATTAATAGGTTTCAGGTGAAGCCTATTACGGGAAGCTTGATTAGGGGAAACTTGTTTTCTAGAAAGACTCACACTTTTTGTTTTTAATAAGGCACTGGGTAACCCTCCGGCTCTGAAAAGTATACATATAATCTGAGGTGAAGTTTTGCTTTGGGGCACACTCTTTGGAAGAAGGTTCATGTGCCAGATGAGACTCTGGGTAGCCGTTAAGAAGACCCTGCTTTAAAAACTCAGATGTTGATGTTTCTCTGGTAACTGTGTATGTATGTAATGGTCAGAAAGTTGGATATGTCTGTTGATCTGTGATGTCAGACAGTAGGAAGCCTGTCTATTGGTCTTTATTTCTCTGCTTGTATTTTCTCTGTTAGTAAATGTTATCAAAGAAGATTGCTGACCCCTCAAAAGTTGCTTGCCTTTTAGAAAAGCAGATCTAAGAACATGTGCAGCAGTCCCTCTTGTGTATGCTGGGGTACTTACTGCTACACCGCCTTAGATTGTAAACTCATTGACAGCAGGAACTGTCTTTTGCCTCTTTTTGTATTTTTAGTGCTTAGCACAATGAATGGAACATAATAGCCATTTAATAAATGTTTATCAACTGATTGATTTATATATGTATACATATGTATGCATGTGTTGTTATATTGTATATATAGTTATATAGACAATTCTCATTTTACATAAATTTGCATTATGCAAATTTGCATAAAGAATTCTGGAAGAAATCCAAATGAGGATTCTGAATAAGGATCTGATTGAACTGCTAGCAGCAAAGATTGCAGAAGAAAAAATGGAAGCTTTGAAATCCAAGGCCACACTAAAAGGTTCACAACAAAACAGTTGGCAAAAGCATTTCATCATCTGAGTGAATGCTTTTCTTGTACTGAAAAGGTGCATACAAATACTTCAAGATTTTTAAAAATTCAAAGACTAGTTGAGGATAATGTTGCTTGCTATTGAGAGATTTATGAGGGAAAAAAAGAAAGTCATTGTCCATATCTCTCCCTAGCTTCATAAAAAAAGTTACACAACTAACCACCAGCGATAAGGGCTAGGTGCAGTGGGTGGGGAAGGGGCAGCATACTGCATGCCTATATTAACTTTGTTATACTCTGCATACTTCATCATTAACTTAGCCTTTCATTTCATAATTCTGTTTGTCATGTACAGTATTTAATATGACCACATTTTGGTACATTTTATGATGCGTAAAGGTATTACTTTGCATATACCTTTTTTATATAAGCTAAATGAAGTGAGTGGGTAGGGACAAATTCACATTATATTAAAATAGTTTTATGTAGAGTTTTTCAGAATGGTCCTCTTATGTAAAGCAAGAACTGTATGCATGTATATGTATATACATATATATATACATATATATATATATATGTATATATGTGATTGAAATACATACAACCCCCCTCCATTTTGTATATGACCTCTCCCTAGAATGTGGGCTCCTTGAAAGCAGGGCCTGTTTCATTTTTATCTTGGCATTGATTCCCAGCACCTATCACGTAGTTTGGCACATAGTAGGTACTTAACATGTTCTTGTTGGTTGACTGAAAATATTCTGTTTTTCTCTGCAAGTTGAGATGTGATACTCTTAGCCTTACTGAACTGTGAGAGTTGGGGATTATTTTTTGGGGGGGGGAGGGGTTGGCCAAAAATAACAAGTTTGTGAATACATGAGCTTTCAGATTTTGCATTAATACTTGAAGGCTACATGATTTAATCCATTTTGGTACTTCTTCTGCCAGGGTACATCACAGTCTTTTTGATTGTCATGGCCAAAAACTGTCATCACATTGGTTAGCATTTTGACTGTGGAGACCATTGATGTCAAACTCACAGATAGAAACAGGAGCCACCAAACAATATATAAAATTCCAGACCAGCCTCATAATAACTGAGAAAACAACATTAATATTTTCTATGTTTTATTGTATTTGTTAATATTTCCCAATTACATTTTAATCCTGTAGGGGTTCTCTGCATATCTGACATCTCTGATGTAGAAATTAGTGTCTTTCCTGATCATGTCTGCAAAACCTGAAGGAAAATGCAAGCCCCAGGGAGCTGCTATTGCCTCAGTTATCCCATTCATTAAGCCCTTAAGCATGTTCCATCTCTAACATGAGGGGGTGGAGCCAAGATGATGGAGTAACAGCACAGACTTTCTAGGGCACTCCCACCAAGCCCAGCCAAATACCTATAAAAAAATGGCTCTAAACAAATTCTGGAGCTGCAGAAACCACAGAATGGTGGAGTGAAGGAAATCTCCAGCCCAAAACAGCCTGGAAGGTCATCAGGAAGTGTCTATCACACCATGCTGGGAGCAGGGCACAGTCCAGTGTGGGCCATGAGTGCACAGACGGGACCTGAGCAGACATTGGGAAGACTGACTCTCTCACACCTGTGGCAGTTTCCAGATTTCAGGACCCCAAAACACTGAGGACAAATTGAAAGGTCAGTGGGAAAAGCCTGTGGGACCAGTGCAGGAGAGTAGAGTGGTCCTGCCCCAGCCCCAGGATGGCAGAGGCAGGTAGAGGATGGAGGAACCTGAAGCAGTGACAACAGCAGCAAGGGCAACTGCAGCCACTGTTTCTGCAGCTCTACACACAGATTGTGGGGAGATCAAGAGCTGACCACTGCTCACTCCCCACCCCCACTGGAAGCAGAGAACTACCTTGACAAAGAACTCAAAAGTCAAGTAAATGGCTGGGGAAATGAGCAAAAACTGGAAAAAGAATCAGACTCTAGAATCTTACTTTGGTGACAAGGAAGACCAAAGCATGCAAAATGAGGAAAACAAAGTCAAATCTCCTCCATCAAAAGCCTCCAAGAAAAATATGAATTGGTCTCAGGTCATGGAAGAGCTCAAGAAGGATTTTGCAAATCAAGTAAGAAAAGTAGAGCAAAAATTAGGAAGAGAAATGAGAATGATGTAAGATAATCAAGAAAAACGAGTCACTGGTTACTAAAGGAGACCCCCAAAACTGCTGAAGAAAATAACACTTTAAAAAATATACTAACTCAAGTGGCAAAAGAGATCCAAAAAGCCAATGAGGAAAAGAATGCCCTAAAAAGCAGAATTGGCCAGATGGAAAAGGAGATCCAAAAGCTCACTGAAGAAAATAATTCCGTAAAGATTAGAATGGAACAGATGGAAGCTAATGACTTTATGAAAAATCAAGAAATTATAAAACAAAACCGAAGGAATGAACAAATAGCAGGCAATGTAAAATATCTCATTGGTAAAACAACTGACTTAGAAAGTAGAGCCAGGAGAGACAATTTAAAAATTACCTGAAAGCCATGGTCAAAAAAAAGAGCATAGACATCATCTTTCATGAAATTATCAAGGAAAACTACCCTGATAGTCTAGAACCAGAGGGTAAAATAAATATTCAAAGAATCCACTGATCATCTCCTGAAAAAAGATCCCAAAAGAAAGACTTCTATGAATATTGTAGCCAAATTACAGAGTTCCCAGGTCAAAGAGAAAATATTGCAAGCTGCCAGAAAGAAACAATTCGAATATTGTGGAAATGCAATCAGGATAACACAAGATCTAGCAGCTTCTACATTAAGGGATCAAAGGGCATGGAATATGATATTCCAAAAGTCAAAGGACCTATGATTAAAACCAAGAATCACCTACCAAAACTGAGTATAATACTTCAGGGGAAAAAATGGTAATTCAATGAAGAAGAGGACTTTCAAGCATTCTTCATGAAAAGACCAGAGCTGAATAGAAAATTTGACTTTCAAACACAAGAATCAAGAGAAGCATGAAAAGGTAAAAAGGAAAGAGAAAAGGGATTTTTTAAAGATAAACTGTTTACATTCCTACATGGAAAGATAATATTTGTAACTCTTGAGATTTTTCTCAGTATTTGGGTAGTTGGAATGATTATATACATATAGACAGAGGGTACAGGGTGAGTTGAATAGGAAGGGATGATATCTAAAAAAATAAAATTAAGGAGTGAGAGAGGAGTGTATTGGGAGGAGAAAGGGAGAAATGGAATGGGGCAAATTATCTCTCATAAAAGGGGCAAGAAAAAGCTTTTTCAATGGAGGGGGAAAAGGGGGAGGTTGGAGGGAAAAAATGAAGTTTAGTCTCATCACATTTGACTTAAGGAGGGAATAACATGCATACTCAATTTGGTATGAAAATCTACCTTACACTACAGGAAAGTAGGGGAGAAGGGGATAAGTGGGGTGTGGGAGAGGATGACAGAAGGCAAATGAGAGGAGGGGGTAATTAGAAGTAAACATTTTTGGGGAGTTAGTCTTTCACAACATGACTTTTATGGAAGTTTTTCACATAACTACATATGTATAACCTGTATTGAATTGCTTACCTTCTCAGTGGGGATGGATGGGGACGGAGGAAGGGAGAGAAGTTGAAACTCAGAGTTTTAAAAATGAATGTTAAAAGTTGTTTTTACATGCAACTGGGAAATAAGAAATACAGGTAATAGGATATAGAAATCTATCTTGCTTTACAAGAAAATAGAGGAGATGAGGATAAGGGAAGGGAGGCATGTGATAGAAGGGAGGACAGATTGGGGGAAGGACTAATCAGAATGCACACTGTCTTAGGGTGGGGGAGGGGAGAAATAGGGAGAAAAATCAAAATCTTGTGGAAACTAAAACAAATTTTTAAAAACTACCTACTTTAAAAAAAAGAAAATAGCTCATGCTTAAATAGCACTTGAAAAGTTTGCAAAGTATTGTCTTCACAACAACCATTTCAGGTAATACCAGTATATTTCTATGGCCTCAATTTACCAGAGCTAGGCAAGCTATATTCCTCCTTCCTGGTTCTATGGTTATCCTGAGGGACTGAGATATATCTTCTCTACTGCTATTGGATTAAACTCCCATTCCACTGTGTTCTCCCCAATGTTAACATCCAGTAATTAGCATTCCAGTTCTATTTAACCAATTAATATTATTTATCCTTTAAGTAAAAAGATATTGACTTAAGAGAACAGAAATACAAACACTCTTACCCAATGTCAAGGGGCATGCTCTCTCCCATAGCATCTTGGTCTCTGGGGATAGTTGGCTCTTACTCAATGCCTTTTTTACATTGCTTTGGTCCCACCAAATTCACATCCAAATCCCACAGCACTGTTACATGAGTCCTCATGTCAGCTATTCTTTGCCAGACTGGGTCCCCATGTCATTCTTTGCTCCTTGGGACATCATTGTTGAGCTAGCTTCAAGACTGGAATGGACTTGACTCCTAGACTCTTAAAACTCAGATCTCAATGTTCTGACCTCTGAAAACTCTTATAAACATAATCAATTGTCTTCCCCTCCCCCCCAAACAAAAGAACAAATGCTGAGGAAAAGAACTGAGACTGTTATTCCCATGGCCACTTGTGACCTTTGAGGTGAGGACCTCGGGTCTCTCCCCTTACAGCATTATATATCTCATCAGACACCATTAGCCAAGAAGAAGTCATCCAAATGGAAGTCACTAACATTTTGCTTGGCTAGCTTCTTGTGAATCACTCTCAGTTCTAGCTATGCAGTCCTCACCAGGTGGTTAACTGGCAGGAATCAGTTACAGAATTTCTACGCAGGCTTTAAAATCTCTCCAAAAGACCTTGAAACATCAAGAGTCTCTAAAAATGAATTCCCCAGCCTCTTCCCCATGGGAAGCAGCATCTGTGCATGCTTATCAGGAGGGGGGCTACTTGTTCAGGCCTGTATTACATAAACTCTCAGAGTTTAAGTAACTCATTCATGACCATATGATGTGGTAGGTATTTGACACAATTTAATGTGTATCTTTTGACAGAAAGTCCCACACACTTTTTATTAGGCCACAAATTCTTCATTTGCAGATGAAGGGAACATTTCCAAAGAGGTTGTGACTTGCCCACAGTCATTCAGCCCTAGGAGTAGAGAAACTAGTTCTCCTGACTCCTTGTTGACTTATCTTTTCACCATACTGATTCCAGAGGAGACACTTTGATTAGAACAATTTAAACACTATGGCATGCTTTCACAAAATGGATGACAGGAGAATAGATAACATTTGTTATCTGCAAGAGCAGCAGCCATACTTGCACTAGCACCAGCACCAGCAACATCAACTCAGCAAAATAAATACTTATAAATAAATATTTATAAATAAATAGCTGCAAAAGCATCGACAATGCTTGCACCACCACAACCAGCAGTTGCTTAGCACCAGCAGCATCACTACAACCAAGACCACTCTACTATCTTTGCCAAGAAAACCTTAAACGGGGTCAGGAAGTCATACATGATTTAAATAACTGAAAAACAAATGTTTTGTTATATTTGCATTTGTTTTATTAAATATTTCTGAATTAACTGATTTTTAATTTGGTTTGCATTTTGCAGTTGAGGAATCTGAGGTCAAGGAACTTGTCCAGGGTCACCAAGTTAGAAAGTGTCCGAGGAGGCTACAAATCTTTCCTGACTCTAAGCCCAGCTTTTGATCCCCTGAGTCACCTAGCTGCTTCTCTTCACTTCTCTAGGCCTCAGTTTCCTAATATGTAAAAGAAGGCAGTTGAATTGGATTGTCTCTAAGGTCCCTTTCAACTACCACCATGCCTGACACATAATAGGTGCTTAATAAATGCTGGTTGTTTGATAAGAAAATGCTAGCTAAATAAAGGATTAGGGGTTTGTTAGTCCCCTTCTAGATTAAAAATCCCATTGCATCCTAGGTCATCTCTAGTCATCCTGACAAATATCAGGCCACTGGACCCAGATGGCTCTGGAGGAGAAAGTGAAGCTGGTGACCTTGTACAGCTCTCCCTCACTCAGATCAAAGTCAACTGCAAGTCATGTTAACATCTCCTTTATTTCATGGTCCTCTTCGAGAACAAACACAAGCTGTGAATAGTCCGAGCTGCCTGAATAGGGACACAGTCAGTTGGGTAACTCAGCTCGTCCTTTCCCTCTCCCTTTCCCTGTCCTCTCCAAAGGAAAGTAAATTTTGATGGCCAAAAACTTGGGGTTTACTGGTTAGATTTCCTTCTCAAAGACCAAGCCTTAAACCCAGTTCATTCTGGAACTCATAGGTTGGACAATAGGTCCCTGCCCAGGCACCACTTAATGACTTTATTTTGGGTTCTCCTGGCTCAGAGTGAATGCCAGTAATAACTATTTCTCTTTTGGCCAGCAACCCTGAGGATCTTTCCCTCCAAGTTTGATTTTTTTTTTAATTAAAGGGGCCATCCCTTGACTCACTTCTTAAAGAGGCCTATTTACTGAATGGGTGTTGCCTCACTCATAGTGAAAACCTGAAATGGCCAGAGTCTCCCATTGCATCCTGGGCCATCTCCAATTGTCTTGATGAATATCGGGTCCCTGGATTCAAATGACTCTGGAGGAGAAGTGAGGCTGGTGACCTTGCACAGCCCTCCCTTACTCAAATCAAAGTCAATTGCAAGTCATGTCATCATTTCTCTGATATTACGGTCCTCTTTCAGAACGAAGGACAAACATATAACAACCACAAGCATGAAGTTGGCAGCCCCTTTCTTCTGAACTGAAGGAGATTTCCCTCCCTGCTCTAAGGTTCCATTGCATTTATTTATTTCACTAATGGCACTCACTATAGTCTGTCTAGTATTACCATTGTTTTCTGAACTTACCTCATCCCTTCTTCTAGACTATGAGTTCCAGTAGTATTTGCCTTTCTGTCTCCCACACATTGCTTTGAACTTGATGGGCACTCAATAAACCTTTACAGACAGGTCTATAACTGCCTTCCACTAAAAGTCTTTTTTTTGGCAAGTCAGTACATTCTTTCCAGGTATTGAGGTCAAGTTAACTAGTCTCTACCTTCTGGATACATTCTTGCACTCAACCATTTTTTAAAGATAAAATTATTTATCCTTTCCCAATTGTTAGTGAACAATCCTATATTTATTGAGTGCATAGTGTTTCAATCTGAATATAGATCACACTTTGTTCCAAATCTGGTGTGTATAAAACCTGAGGGTAATTTATCTTCAGTATTTCTTAATGATTGTGTATTTTTTCTCCATTCAACAATATCTCATTTTAGGGCTGTGGCTTATATTTTAAGATAGTGAATGTTTAGACCATTGGACCAAGGCTAAACACTGTGTTTGGTGCTATGGGGAATTTAAAAAGGTTTAAGATATTGTCCCTCCTTTTAATAAACTTGCAAGCTCACTTTCTCAAAAACAATGAGCTCATGATTCTGAAGTAGAACCCTTTAAATACTCTTGGATGAATGTCATTGTTTCCCATTCAACTGTGATCCCTTTATTTCTTTCTGAATTTTAATTTGGCTTTTCTGTCTTCGATTACGACCAGGACTTGCTTCAGTCTACTACTCCTAGTATAGTATATTGGATAGAGTGAGCATTGGATCCATCAACAGAGGACCTAGATTAAAATTTTGCCTCAACTACTTACTATGTGCATGATTACAAAATTAATGAGCACATATTTTTTCACTCTTGAAAAATGTCAAAAATAGAATTCTTAGTCACAGACTAATTTAGAAAGGTCCTTTTGTAACTTTTACTTTGCTTCATAGAGGAGTCAAACACTCTTACCACCACATCGACGGGATCCCAGAATTCCAGAGCTTCATATGGAATTAAAATCTCTAGATTCTTTCTTTTACTGCAGCTGCTCCTGTGGAAAACAAGAATGAGTCTTTATGTGGCATTTTAAGAATATGATTAATTTTTTTCAACTTCCTTTCCCATGTTGAAAACTAAGAGCTTGTAGAAAGGTAGGGAGATATCCATCTGTTGCCTCCACCTTTTTCCAGCCAGAAGGAAGTAATGTTCCATTTTCTTTAAAGAAGGGAATAATCCCACCTGCTAACAGCAGCTACCATTTAATGGTGAAGTTTAAATCTTGAGGTGAGATATTTCTAAGACTCCTAAATATTTGTCATCAACTTATTTAACAAGAAAACATCTTTTGGCATACTCTTACGAATTATCTCTGCTGGTCAACACATCTCTGCTTTCTATGGTGTTGTCTCCACTGGTCTTGTGGACTTTAAATCAATCAATAAATGTATATTAAGCACCCACTATGTTTATGGATTGATTGAAAGTCCATAATGCATAAATTGGAAAGAAAAGCAATACTCAGCAAAGAACAGTAGAGGGCAGCACAATGACATCATTCTAAGTGTGGGGTTGCCCTGCCATATCTACTTACTGGTAATGTGCCCATGCAGAAGCCTTGGGCACATGGATTCAATGTGTTTGTCCAGGCACACACGTCCCATGGATACATGTGTTCCCCATGTGTATTCCACACAGGCACATTCCCAGATAAATGTGTTCTCTTGTGCATGTGCCTACCCCTACTGAAGCCCTGGTGATTATAGAAGTGTGCTCCCTGCATAAGGGAGAATTTTCTCATTATTTTTTCACTGTTATTTCATTAATTTTGTTTTTAAAGTTAGGCCACTGTGTTCTTTAGTGACTGATAAAACCACATTGATGAGGGCTTATAAGCTGTAGTTTTGACTGTGTGCTGAATGGGTTGTTGTCCTTCATTCTCGAAGAGAACCAAGAGAACATCACTGTTAGAGTCAAATTTCAGTGTGTCCAGCTGTGGCTGATCAGACCAGTGTGAGCTCGGAACGCTCTACCACAGGTCGGGCACAAATAGTTGGTGTGAACATTTGAGGTGAACTCTCTAAATTTGGAAGCTGTTTCAATTCTGCCTTGCTCATGGAGCATACAGCACCTTTTCTCATGTGAGCATGCCATGCTGAGTGGTCCTGTGCCAGTGTCTCCCGTGTCACACAATCAATTCCAAAGTTCTTAAGAGAGACCTTGAGAGTGTCCTTTTATTGCTTTTTCTGACCACTTTGTGAGTGCTGGACCTGTGTGAGTTCTCCATAAAATAGTCCTTTTGGCAAGTGTAGATTCTGCATTCAAACAACATGGCCAGCCCATCAGAGGCATGCTCTCTGAAGCAGAGTTTGAATTCTTGGCAGTTTAGTTTGAGAAAGAACCTCAGTGTCCAGTACCTTACCCTGCTAGGTGATCTTCAGAATTTTCCTAAGACAACTGAAATTTTAAAAAGCAATTCAGTTTCCTAGCGTGGCACTGGTATACAATCCAGGTTACACAGGCAAACAACGACATCAGTACAATGGTTCTGTAGACCTTCCGTTTGGTAGTCAGTCTAATACTTTCCTTCAGTGTCCTGAAAACACTGAGCTAGCTCTGGCAATTCATGCATCAACCTCATTATCAACGTGTATATCTCTGAAAACTACTACAAAGGTAAATGAACTTTTCCATAGCATTCGGAACTTCTCCTTTTGTTGTAACCAATGGTTCCATGTATGGATGGTGTGGTGATGGCTGATGGAGCACTTGTCTCTTTTTGATGTTAATTGCTGGGCCAAAATTAGGACAAACAGCAGAGAATTGATCCATACTTTATTGCATCTCAGCTTCAGAGGCTGCATTGAGTGCACAGTCATCTGCAAACAGAAAATCATGCACCAATACACCCTTCACTTTGGTATTGGCTTGTAGCCTTTTCCAGTTGAAGAATTTGCCATTAGCAGAGTAGCTGACCTTGATGCTGTGTTCATCCTCATTGAAAACATTTGATAACATGGCTGAAAACACCATGCTAAAAAGCATGGGAGCAGCCTTGTTTTACTCTATTGGTGACTAGGAAAGCAAGACCATTTTTGGTATGCACTTGTTCCACCTCTCACCTGTGGCTCCAAGAAGCTGGACCACATCCCAGTAAACTGTTATAACAGAAGTACTGAGTCCTTCAAGCCTATAGCAGCTCTCCTGGCAGCTCATGTAGGAGAGAGATCAAGAAATTCCATAATTGGAGAGTAATTCCTTTGTTTTAAGATTTTGTGCCTTGTAAATATCACCTTTCCTCAATTTACTTACTTTGAACTCTGTCATTTACCGTAGAGTATGAATGAATTTATCAAATCCTCTCCTAAGAAAAGGTACTGATAAAAGGAAGGGAAAATCCACCATGGAGGTTCAGAACAGGAAAAACTAAATCTTTCATAATTTTGCTCAGGATTCCCCTTGGTTATGTATACAGAAAAAAATTATAAAATCTTTTAATTCTTGATATCAAAATATATTTTAATCTAAAGGCTAAAATGTTATATAATTTGATACTTGGTAAAAGTATCAAATTACATAAGAAAACAATATATACAATGACAATACAATTTGCTAAGAAAACCATGTATACAATGACTACAACAATGAAGTTACCAATGATCTCCTAACAAATCTAGTGCAGCGAGGTGACTCAGTGGATAGAGTACAGGGCCTGGAGTCAGAAAGACCTGAATTCAAATCAGATCTCAGAAACTATGTGTTATCCTGGGAAAGTCACTAAAAAAAAAAACCAAACCTCTATTTGCCTCAGTTTCCTCAACTGTGAAGGGCAGATATTTTTTTTTCTTTTTTATTTTATTTTAAATTTTTATTTTATTTATTTATAAATGTTCTACAATCATTTCCTTAAAATTAAGATTTTTATCCCCCCACACTTTCCCCCCACTATCCCCCTCCCTCCCCATGACAGCATACAATTCTGTATAGGTTCAACATATACTTTCCTATTGAGCATAATGATGCTACGTAGTCGCACTGACATAAGTGGAAGAAATCATATAACAAATCAAAACATAATACACTAAAACCCACACACACACAAACATGATCTGCTACATTCTGTGAATGACTTCCATATTTCTTTCTCTGAGTGTGGAAGGCATTTTGCCTTAGAAAATCATCATTGGGATTTTTTTTTTC
>CM053770.1:598229078-598253192 GCA_028658325.1 Potorous gilbertii | reverse complement strand
ATGGGGTAAGGGAAGGGAGGGATGATAGAAGAGAGGGCAGATTGGTGATATAGGTAATTAGAATGTCCAGTGTATCGGGGAGGGGGAGGGGACAAATGGGGAGAAAATTTTGGAACCCAAAATCTTGTGAAAATGAATGAATAAATAAAATTTAAAAAAAAAAAGAAATGATAAGCAGGTGGACTTTAGATAAACCTGGAAAGATTTATGTGAATTGATGCTGAGTGAAGTGAGCAGAACCAGGAGAACATTGTATACAGTAATAGCAACATTGTTCAATGACCAACCTTGATAGACATCGCTCTTCTCAGCAACACAAGGATCTAAGACAGTTCCAAAAAACTCATGATGGAAAATGCTATCCACATCTAGAGAAAGATTCTTTGAAGTCTGAATGCAGATTGAAGCATACTATTCTCTCTTTTTTTCTTGTGGTTTTTCTTTTACAACATAACTAATATGTAAATATGTTTAATATGATTATTCATGCATAGCCTATATCACATTGCTTGCCATCTAGGGAAAGGGGAGGGGACAAAGGGAGGAAGAAAAGAATTTGGAACTCAAAATCTTATATAAGTGAATGTTGAGAACTATCTTACATGCAATTAGAAAAATAAAGATCTTGTAGAATTTCCTGGACCAGACTATCTAACCTTATCTTAAGTCTTACTCATGAGCCCCTTCCTGACTTGTTCCTGAACAATCTTACTCTTTCAACAGTGGGCTTGGCAGCATGTTGAGCTAATGTCTAGATTCCTAAAGTATTCTTAGTTACCATTCATAGAAATGTAATGTCCAAATATTAATCATATGATTAGTTCAGCTTTATATGGAATAGCATAAGCCATGAGGTATCATCCTGCATTACTCAGAGGAAGTCATGGTGATAATTCAGCTGAGTACCATCTGATAAAGGCTGAGAGGGGTGGGGCTTGCTGCTACAAGATTATGCCATTTTGCCAAGTGGCAGGGTCACACTGGAAACAAAAATAACTGAAGTAGAGAATGATTTTGCAAATACAAAGGAAAGGACATTTGATTATACAAGACTATTCTGTACATATTAGAAAGCGGAGGAGACAGAAAAAAAGAAAACAGGAGGGAGTGGAATAATGTGTTCAGAAAAGCAGTAGAGCTTGCAGGGTGGGGAACCTGTTGCCTCAAGGCCACATGTGGCCCTCTAGGTCCTCAAGTGCAGCCCTGTGACTGAATCCAAACTTTTGACAGCTTCCCCACTCCTCGCCTACGGTGACATAATCTGCACATCTGAACTTCACCATATGTAAAAAATGATGAATATTCAAAAACAAAGAAGAAATTAAATTATTTTTTCAAAACTGGAACTGAACAGATTATTTGCTTCTTGAACACTGAATAATAGAAATGAAGGTGGAGTGAATAAATGTAACAGGTAAGGACATCTATAGAAACAGAGTGACAACAGAGAGATCTGTAAGGTATTTGTTTCTAAATGCACACAAGATAGGGATCAAGGTAGAAATCTGGTAGAGGTAATGGTGAAAATATGGGCAGGTGGCCTTATGGACAGAACCTGGCAGCACCCTGACTTTAGGCGAATTGTTTGTTTTGTTTGTTGCATTACAATATGGGAAGGTTCATGAATTGGGGGGAGGGGAGTGGGGAGAAATAGGGAAATAGAGAGGAATGTGTGATCTGCCAGGGTCAAGGGCTAACAATGAGGGGAAGGTGACCGCCATGGGAGGAGGAGAGCAAGGATACAGGAAAGAGATTTTCAGACAAATTTTTGGGGAAAGGTAACCAGGGAAAGATGTAGATCAGCAATGGATTATTTAATCAGGTATAGGGTGGTGTTCTCTCTGATACCTGTAATGATTGGCATTGTTCTGGGAGTGAGGCACAAGGGAAAAGAAAAGGAGAATCCATGAGATAAGTCCTTCATGGCAGTGACAGAAAATGACTAAAAAGGAGAGCCTAAAAATGGATATTTTGTTTTGTTTTTTGACTGTCATCTTAAAATATTTTTTAATATTAATTTTCCTTATTTTGAATTCCAAATTCTCTCCCTCCTTCGAGCCTGTTTCCCATCTATAGAATGGATACTTTGGAAACATTGCATGAGGAATACGGAAGAGAGTCCAAATAATTATAAAGGCCATGAATTAGAGAATGAGAGTCTAGAATAAACAGAAAGGATGGATAATGAAGGCAGTGAGAGAAATCTTTTTTGGAAAGGAGTGCAAAAAATAAATTTAAAAAGTCATGTACAGAACTAGTTGAAGAAGGGGAGAGGAAAGAAATCTACTTGACAGAGAAAAAGGGGAAAGTGAGGAATTCTATAATCAAAAGCAGGAGAAAAATGAACTAATACAATCCTAAAGGGAAACAGATAACAAGAAGAAAGTATCAGAGTGAAGAGAAGAGAATCAGTGGGAACACAGCCACCTTTCAAAAAAGATTAACTGGAGGAACATAAGCCTTGTTTATAGCAGAAGAAGAAAAGAAATCATAACTTGAAAAAAAACCATTATTAGAGAAAGATGGAGGAAAATATAAATCTAACTCCTATTACCTTAAATGTGAATAGATTAAACGATCCAATAAAACAAAAAGGAGTGACAGAGTGGATGTTCAAAAACTGCAATCTATTGCTTACAATAAACACATTTTTCAAAACATATATAAAATGAAAATGAGGAGATGGGAAAAATGTACCATGCATCACATAAATAAACAATGCAATCATGCCATCATGCAAAGCAAAAACAAACATTCAAAATATAAAAAGAGATAAACAAGAAAACTATATTATATTGAAAGAAACCATAGACAGCAAGTTAGTATCAGTAGCAACCAAAAGCATAAAGGAAACATGTTGAGTTTTAAAGAGAGAGAGTAACATAATAGTGGCAGGAGACGTCAATATCCATCTCTCAGTTTCGGATGAATCTGACAGAAAGATAAAAGGGAAAATAGGAAACTGAACAAATTTCTGGAGAAATTGAAAGACTTCTGGCATCTTCTAAATGGGGCAGAAAAAGAATATGCATATTTTTCAGCATCACATGAAACTTTTACAAAAATTGACTTTGTACTAGGGCACAGAGATATTACAAACAAATATAAAACAGTAGAAATAGTTATTCCGACCTTTATAAATCATCACACAATAAAAATAGAAATTGTTCCAAGGATCACAAACACAAGATAGAGACCCAGATACAGACTTAGTCATATCTGATTTCCCAGATACTTGTCTGGTAGAATATAAGCACAGGCATAGATCCTAGGAATACAGAAATAAAAAAAAAACCTTTTAAGTAAGTAACAATGCATTTTACTAATACAATATGTATACATATACACACACATGTATCTAAAAATAGGTATGTATGTGTGTATGTATACATGTACAAGCATATACAAAATGAAGACAACTGATTAGGTGGAAGAGACACTAGCAATTGAAAAACAGAAAAGGCCTTATTTGATTTGGGCCTTGATAGAAACTAATGTGGTGAGAAGAAAGGGAGTCTGTTCCAGATATGGGATAAAGGGTGATGGAATATGGAGTTTTGTGTGAAGAATAATAAGAAAGCCCAATTTGACTGGACTATAGAATATATGAAGTAATGTGTAATTAATTTGGAAAGGTAGGTTAGAATCCGGTGTTAAGTGTCTTCAAATTCTTAAGAGTTTCTATTTAATCTTAGAGGCAATAGGAAGCCAGTAGAACTTATTGATCAAGGGAGTGACATATTACTTGTCCTTTTAGATACAAAAAAGGATGAATCAGAGAGAGGAAATGCTTGAGGTAGGAAGACATATTCGAATATTTTTTCAAAATTAGAACAATTATTACAGTAGTCTAATTAGAGCCCAAACTAGTGTGGTAGCCATGTGAGTTGAGAGCAGGGGAATAATATGAGAGAGGTTGTAGAGCTAGTATCAGTAAACCTTGTCAACTTGATGGGATATGAAGATATATTAGAAATTCAGATACTATTTAAAATGTCAAAGTAAAGCCCATGCCAATCTTTGCCCACTACTTGGCAGTAGTGTGACATAGAACAGCAGTTCTCAAAAGTTTTGGTCATAGGACCCAAAGAGCTTTTGTCTACATGGGTTATAACTTGATATTTATCATATCAGAAATTAAAATGCTTATTTTTATGAAAAAAGTTTTGACTCACAGATCCCCCAAAAGGATCTCAGGAACTCTTGGAAATTCCCAAACTATGCTTTGAAAATAACTGGCATAGTAGATATTGATAATGGGAGTCCAAAATTTTCAGTTCAGATCCTGACTGTGATACTACTTATGTGACCTTGGTACAAGTTTCTGTGTCTAATTTTCTTCATTTGTAAAATAAGGGGATAGAATCCCATGAGATCTCTAAGGTTCTTTCTAGCTTGAATTCTTATGATCTATCATCCATGATATATAGGCTCTGCAATTGAAATGAAACTCACTGAAAACATTTAATATCTTGTTCCCATGAGGCTTTGCTTCTTTACCTAACTTGTTGGAATTTCGTTCTCTCTTCACTAGAAATCAAAGACAAAAGAACCCTTTCAAAGTAATGTTTATTGAACCATGTGTTGATAGAATGATAATATCTAATAACCAGCATCATAGCAACATATACATAGTTATCTTTAAATAAACAAGGAAATGTTAGTATAGACCTTTATTCCAGGAAGATGTCAAACCAAAGCAGTGTTTTAAGCTTTTAAGAACCTTGACTATTAATACATAAAACAGTCCTAAGAATTTTGTTTTCCTGATTCCTGGGAACTTTAAATCTAGGGGGGAAAAATAATAAAAGTTTTTAAAGTTTTCTAAGATAGCTAATTTTAAAATTTGTTTGTTAGTATACATAGTATGTAGAGAAAACTTTGGAGACAACTAGATTAAGCACTTTATCAAGTAATAATGCAAAAAAAATAATTAACAACACATTATACTACCAAAGTAATAATAAACTAGCCAGGTTTTTTTTTTACCTTACCTTACCTTAATTAGTCTTTAATATTTACCATATATTTCTCCTGGATCTTAAATGTCAAATTTTCCATTGAGTTCTAGTCTTTTTGTCAAAAACACTGGAAAGTCTTTCAGTTCATTAAATTTCCTTTTTATTTTCATTCAGGATTTTACTGAGCTTTGCAGGGTAAGTTTTTTTTTTTTGGTTGCAGCCCCAGCTCTTTTGCTTTTCAAAATATAATATGCCAAGATCTATGTTGTTTTAGTGTGGGATCTACTAGGTCTTGTGAAATCTTTAACGTAGCTCCACAATATTTAAATTTTTTCTTGTTGCTTGTAATATTTTCTCATTGATCAGGGAGCTTTGAAACTTAACCATGTTATTCCTGTAAGTTTTCATCCTGGGGTCTCTTTCAGGTAGTGATCAGTGGATTTTTTTCTATTTCTATATTACTGTCTTCTAGAACTTAAGGACAATATTCCTTAATTCTTTCTTGCAATGTTGTATCAAGATTCTTTTTTCTATCATAACTTTCAAGTAGTCCATCAGTTCTTATGTTTTCTTATTCTTATTCTGCTCTCCAGATCATTTGTTTTTCACATTGTCTTTTTTTTATTCTTTTGATTTTGTTTTATTATTTCTTGGCAGTTGCTAATGTCATTCACTTTCCCCTATGTGTTGGTGACTTATTGGTCAGCAGTTGCTGCTGATGAGGAAGGTATACTCCATCTTCCCAAGGATTTCTCCCCTCAATGATGTCCATGGAGTCTGGACTGGAAACAGGTGTGGTGGCTTGGAGATTCTGTTATTTCCAAAGTTCAGGGTATTTATGAATCTGGGTCTTTAACAGGTCAGTGGAAACAGAGGTGTGACCCAGATGCGGAGGCCAGGATATCTCTGTCACGTCATCTCTTGTGCTAGGAAGTCAGCCCAGATTGGTTGAGGTATTTGGCTGTGCCCTTGTGGAGAACTTGTTTATGTTGACCCAAAATTTAGGGGAGTTTTTGATTAAGAATCTAAGGGAAAGCCAAGATGGATGCTGAATAAACTTCATTCGAAGGGATTAAAAACAGTGTTGAATCATTCAGTAGGAAAGGATAATACTCTTAAAAGAAAAACAGCCTTCCAAGTATTCCAGGGGCATCTGCAAAAATGGTTTCACTTTCTGTAAATACTTCAATCCATTTCTTCACTGAACTTAATGCACACTCTTGTCCTGATGCTTTCACATTTCCTTTTATTTTAATAATAATGCCCTTTTCCCTTGGAAGACTGAACATTCTGCTTTTTAACTACTTAGATTGTCGGCACAAGATTAAAAAGAAGAGAAAAATAATAGGACAATATTAAAGCAAACTCTTTTTGATATTGTAGAAGCCTCTGCCAAGTTCCTTCTTAAGAAGAGTTTTAAAGCTTTCAAAAATGCATTGCTTTATTCTGATAACATCCCAGTTGTTGAAAGAACCTTCTGAAAGTCATAGAAAAGGATGTGGTACTAAAACTGAAATTTCATTGAAGATTTCAGGTGCAGAAAACTTCACCTCTATGAAATTTCCAAGATCTTAAGGATTTTGTGTAGACAACCACAGACATTGGATTGGTTCCTTTGCAGCAAACATTCATGAGTTTGACTCCAAGATTGTGTTCCAATTTCAAAGTACTTCAGCAAAAACAACAATAACACTGGTTATGTAAACATATAATACTTTACAGTTTGTAAGATACTTTTAAGATATCTCATTTTATCCTTATAACAACTTTGCCAGGTAGCTGCTATCATCATCCCTATTTTACAGACGAGAAAACTGAGGTAGACAGAGGTTAAGAGACTTATTCAGGGTCACAGATCTGGTAAATATTAGAAGCTAGATTTGAACTCAACTCTTCCTCACTCCAGGGCTAGTTCTTTATCCACCATACCACCAACCTGCCTAACAAACAGGCTAAAATAATAGAACATTTTAATTAAAGTGGTGACACAGATAGTAAGTTTACTGCACAGTTTGTATGCCACTCATCTTGAGGCTTGATTTATGTAGTACAATGAAGGGATTGGCCAGTGTACTTGAAGAATACATAGATTTGCCCTTCCTGGTGGGATATACAGAGCATGAGCAACATTCCTTGCCTGGTTCCAATCCAACAGATAGGTGCTTGGTGAGCCTACTTCTGTCCAAGAGCGACTAAGGAATTAGCATTGTAGGTTGTTAAAGAGTCTTCTGATTGGCCAAGGAGCTCAAAGGACTCAAGAGACACTGAGCTGGGAATGAATTCGCATATAAAGGGTCTACTTGGCTTTTTGTCCCTGGCATAGAGTGAGATAAGAACTTTTGTGAACTCTGAGATGCTCCAACTCTCCCACCAGGTTACCCTGTGGCAGAGAACACATGCCTACCTCTCTTTGGTGTTCTTTTTTTTCTTGATCTTAGGTGAATGGGTATTCTGAGAGGGAAGTGCGCCAGGTGACTTTCAATTTCAGGAGAACCCTAGCTGTCAAAGAGATACCACTCACAACCAGAGAAGGTAGCATTGAGAGCTGACTTTGATGAGGAGGCAGGGAAGTAGCTGATCAACATACTTGATTCAACCTTGCTATGGATTGCTCTGCCAGACGCTAGACTAGTTGAACAAGAGAGCAACTCCTTAAAGAGAAATGAACTCCACATAGGAAGAAAAGGTGCTTAGGATCCAGAGTCACATGATGCCCATTTGTTCCACATGTTACCTACATGTATGCTTCATTTTCTTTGTCTTTCAAACTTTGAGGCCACTCTCCTAAGGAACCTTGTATATGCAAAAGAGAGTGTACTTCCAGTTTGGGTGCCATTTTGTAATTTCTATCCTTGTTACATTTTCTCAGAAAATGTTCTTTGTGTAAAAGCTACTTGACACTAATTAACTGATTGATATTGGGAAGTACATCTATTAGGAATTTGTAAACAACAGTACTAGAAACAGCCACTGTTTAAGAGTTATCAGTAGACTCTCTGGGGTCTGGAGGAGGGAAGCATTTCTTGGAAACTCCTTTCCTAGTTCTTGGTCTAAATAGCCTTTCTGAGTCTGGTGAGTTGTGGGTAGTTAATACATCTTGCCCTCCCATGATCAAAGAGGCATGCATTTCACCTTTGCTTGCTTGTATCCACTGCCCAGGAAAGCCCAGGCCAAGATTCTGGGAGAAGCTCCTTGGGTTGCTGTGAGGGGCAGATAGGTGGTACAGTGGATGGTGCACCAGTGCAGAAGTCAGGAGGACCTGAGTTCAAATCTCACCTCAGACACTTGACACGAGTTGTGTGACCTTGGGCAAGTCACTTAACCCCAGTTACTTCATCTATAGTCATCTCCCGTCGTCCTGATAAATATCTGGTCACTGGATCCAGATGGCTCTGGAGAAGTGAGGTTGGTGACCTGCACAGCTCTCCCTCACTCAAAACAAAGGCAAGTGCAAGTCATGTCAGTATTTCTCTGATGGCATGGTCTTCTGTGGCAACAAAGGACAAACACACAGTTGGGCTACTGTATTTCTTTCCTGCTCTCCTGCATCTAAACAGGGCAGTTGGTTAAGTATGTTCCCCTTTCTCTTCTGTACCACTACTCCCCTTTTTTAGGTTCCTTTTGCACACTATATAACCTAGAGCAGATGTTAACAATTAGAGGCAAAGGAAAGGAAAAAGGGTAGAGATTGGGTAGTTTGGCCTAACAGATGCAGCTGTGATTAATTAATTAATTGATCAAGCCATCCAAAATGTCCAAAATGCTATGCTGAGATCTTTGACTGAAGCAAGTTGTGGTTGCAAGGAAAGAGTGAAAAGCCAAATTAAAATACAAATAAATAAATAAAGGAAACACAAAGTCAGTATGAACTAATGACATTCATCCCAGGGTATGGAAAAGATACTACTTAAGAGCTTGATCCATTATTTTTGAGAAAGCAAAGACAGGGACAATATCTACTTCTTTGAATTCCTCACCGCACCTAGCACAATAAACAAATGAATAAAGTATTTGTTAAGTACTTACTGTATGCAAAGTACTGTGCTAAGTGCTGGGGATTCAAATAGACAAGTCAGATAGTCTCTTCACTCAAGGACCTCTCATTCAGGGGAGAAATGACACTTGGGAGCATTTCAACTGTGAGTCAGTGGAAAAGTCTCATAGGCCTTCCAGTACAGATAGCAATGTCTCTTTAATGTGATTTCCACTGATAAAATCTATATCAGTTTCCGATGGTGAATCATTTGACAGTGCCAGAGACTTTGATGCAAGAAGCTTCTTTTCCCAGTCTAACTATTCTGTAGCATCTGTAGGAGCACTTGTGAGGCTGCATCTCATCAGAGGTTGTTTCCCAGCATGATGGCTGAAGGCACTGGGTTGGAAGCATAGCTATTTCCAAAGCTCTTAGGTTTAGAGTTCTGGGCCATTAAGATCTGAGGGGAAAGGGTGGTTAAGGGTGGCCTGACCTGCCTCAAACATGTGACCTCCAGTCTCTCCCCTCAAGGTTGGCTTGTCTGCCCTGGAGGCATCAGTTGGTGGGGTGTGGGGGTGTGGTGGGGGGCTGACCTCTTCTTCACAGGAATTGCTTTCTCTGATGATGGCTATAAAGACAGGCCCAGAAGCAACAGCAGTGATCTGGATGGTGCTGCCATGCTATGGGCTCCTGTGCTTATCTGCCTGTTGCTGGCAGCTGGTCAGTTGTCACTGGTGGTGATTGATAAGGAAAGTGGGCCCTGATTTCTCCTCACAATGATGGCTGTGCAGGAATGTATGTACAGTATCTTGTACATAGAACCAGACTGATTTAAAGTTACCTAGGCTTTCTCAAACTACAGAGTATCCCAAAAGCCTTAGTACAATCTTAAAACTGAACTAAGAGTTTTGGGACATTTTTATTAGCAACAGTCCTAAATGAAATCTTGTTGAAAGTGGGAATAAAACAGATAACCACTGAAAAATACCAAGAAAAGCAACCTACAGGTTTTAATTCTCTAGGGGAAAGTACAGTCTATATTCAGGCCCAAGATAGTATGTGCTCCATAAAGCTCCACTTAGTTATTCACTAAAAATTGGAAATGGACAGGTGTTTTATCTTTTAAAAATGATTGAGGACAAAAATGATCTCAGAAATTAGAGACCTGTCAACTTCCCATCAATACTTGGGAAGATTGTATTGACCTGAAAACAAATGACTTTGAATGAAGGAAACTTACTTTCAACAGATATTTACTGAGTGCCCATTGGGTTCCAATCACTGTGCTAATTGCTGTGGGGAACAGAAGGACAAATAGTACAGGATCTTATAGTCTAAGTAGAAGGGAGAGGACAAGTACAGGAAATGACAGTAATCGAAGACAGACTACGAATAAGTGCCATTAATGAAATAAAAGTGCAGTAGAATTCCAGGGCAGGAAGGGAAATCTCATCCAGTTCAGGAGGGAGTATGAACAGAGAGCCTGCCTACCTCATGCAAGAAGGCAGGGGCTAACATAACATTGTCTATAAATTCAGTATTTATTGGTATCCTCTCATCAATCATTCAATCATTGAGTGCCTACTATGTGTAAGGTACCATACTAGCTGGAAAGGAGGATCTTAAAAACTCTCCAGTTTGTCTTCCCATATCCTATTTTACAAATGGGAAAACTTAGTCTCAGAGAGGAGAAGTGATTTACCAAAGTCACACAAGAAGTCAGTTGCAGAATTGAAATTACCACATCTTCTTACTCCATCCATTTATCTTTCCCCTGTAGCATGTATGCTGTTGGGGATGACTTTCCTTCTTTTTCTCTTTATATAGCACTGATACCAGAGTACGCTGTCTATGTGTTCCTTTCTAAATTTCCCTTGCCTCTAAAAAATTTTATTAGCAAGTAAGGGAAAGTGGAAACACAAACTCACAGAGAGTTATAGTGTCATTCAATAAGAGAGTCAGGAGTCCTATCTTCAAGTCCTCTGACCAGGTTCCTGTCCTCATGTGAATAGAATTTGATCCCAGCTCCACGTAGAATTGAGATTTTTCCTGAGAAGCATGTGTACTTTTGGAAAAATAATTTAAATTATTAAATAATTAAAGTATAATTGTAAAATGAAGGACACAGAATTATTATAGTACAGAAGAGACTTGGTGTTATTATGAATTCTTTCTAAGGACAATAGCTCAAGCTGCCATTGTAACTAAAAAGTTGAATCAATTGTTGGACTCATCGAGAAAGAAAAGAGACTATTACAGCATTTTTAAAGTTTAATTTTTATTTTCAGTTCCAGATTCTTTCCCCTCTCCTTCTTCCCCCATCCATTGAGAAGGCAAGAAATATGATACCCATTGTACAAATGGAGTCATTCAAAACATATTTCTACATTAGTCATGTACTGGGGGGAAAAACAACCAAGAAAATTAAAGAAAAGAAAAAATTATGTGTCAATCCGCACTCTGAGTTCAGAAGTGGTTCTCTGTCTAGGGGTGGATAGCGTTTCACATCAAGAGTCCTTTGGAGCTATTGTGGATCATTGTATTGATCGGATTTGGTGATGCTTTCAAAGTTTATTATTTTTACAACTTTGCTGTTACTATTTAGATTGTTGTCCTGTTCTGCTCACTTCACTTTGCATCAGTTCCTACAAGTCTTCCCAGGATTTTCTGAAATCATCCCCTTCAAAATTTCTTATAGTACAATAGTATTTCATCACAATCATTCATCTGTTCCCTCCTTGATAGATATCCTCTCAGTTTTCAATTCTTAGCCACCATACATACAAAAAATCTGCTTCTTATAGTACTATTGTGACATATCAACATCAGGAATATACTATGTGCAGTTTGATTCCTAGACCTTAACAAAATTATGTGACGATATAGAAAATTCAGAGATAAATAATTAAAATGATGCCATAAAAAGAGATTAAAATAATGAGCAGTTTCCTTCTGAAAAAGATGGAGACTGAGGATAGTGGATATAATGATTCATTCATTAAATCTCACTACACTAAAGCAAGCAAGAAAGACTTGAGAAAATTGAGTCAGGAAAGAGGAAGTGTTTCTCCAAAGTCTTGAATAGAGGAAATACCAGAGCTGGTATTCTGATTTCAAAAGCAGTGTTATCAGTACATGAACTCCTAGAGGAAAGTTTAGAAGTAAGGAAGTATTACTTCACTCCTTGAGTTGTTGTAACCTTGGGGATGGTGGTGGTGGTGAAATGACAGTTTCCTGGAGATTCTTAATTGCTTCTACACTCTGTCATAGTCAGAGCCCTTCTACTCCTCCCGTTTCTAACCGCTTAGCCAACTCCCTAGGTGTGGTAACTTCCTTTCTACTCTTAAGCCACATTCTGTCCCAAATACACCAACCACCTCTCTTTATCCTGGATGAGGAAGAGTCCTTTCCCTTTCCAAATCCTCAAATATCTTGAAAGCTTAAAAAGAACTTTTACTAAGGAAATAAAGTAAAAATAAAAGTGAAAAAAGGAAAGTCTGATCACTACCTGTGACCGATAAAAAGGGAAAGTTTTACCTAGTAATTGACTTTGATCCTTTGAAGGAGGTGTGATTTTATTCCTTTCTCCTCAAACCTCAAATAACACCCTTCAAACACACATACTTACACATATGTACACACACACAACTGAGCTTAGGCTCTTACTTCATTAAATGATTGAGCCTATCACATATAAATCCCCTCAGCTCCCTTGGCCAGTCTTTAATCTTTTCAGGATCATCATCCATTCTTTCCTAAGCCAAACTCTTTGTTTATGCTTATCTATGTGTCCTTAGTCTCATTCCTTCCTGCCTCTGCCAAAATTCCAGTTATCATGCCTTTTTCCTTATGCGTCTTACACCTTTCCCTCTCTTCAAATCTTTCCCATCTGACTAAAAAAATTCTCAGGTCTCCTCCAACTTTAAAAAGAGAATCTTTTCATTACCTGTTCTACAGCATGTAGTTATGTCCCATTTCCCTCCTCCCCTTCATAGTCAAAATATTTTCAGAAGATTCCTCTACTTGATGTTAGTGTCCACTCTGCACCCCTATCATTCTATTAAAATTATGCTTTCAAAGGTCACCAGTAAACATCCTAACCTTCAAATTCAATGACCTTTTCCGCCTTTGCTTCCTTCTTTGACCTCTGACTAATATGACAATTCTGGGAAATCTTGGAAAGATTCATGGAAAAACTAGCATATGAGTTGAGCTTAATAGGAATAGAGAGATTTTAACTGGGGGAGGAGAAGGGGTGGAGTGGAATGAGAGAGTACTTAAATGTCTTTTAAAATTTCTCATCTCTTCCATCAGCAAGCTCTGGTTACTAGATAAATACCCAAGGAAATTAGAAAACACTGCACCTCACCAACTCTTAATAGATTCTCACGCTACTTTACATAGTTTGACAAGATTACTGACTCTCAGCAATCTAGGCCTTTGACCATCTCAGGAAGGAGATTCCTAAACACTAATAGACAAGAAATTAAGTTTAAGAAATAGCCTGGCATTCAATTGTTTAAAATGCCATTTTTGTCCTTAATGGAAGAAAAATGCCCTGCATAGTCCGAGTCCCCTTTTATAGCAATAATTAAGAAACAAAATTGACAGGGTATGCAACTTTCTTGTTGTATACCTTGGTTAGAGAGTTGCCCATCTCTCTGCCATGAGGAAGAAGGTTTATTTTAATTTATTCTCATGTTCTGACCTTTTTGAAAAACAGGTCAGTTTTTAAACTGTTTTATTTTTTAAAGTGACTCTCCTGAGAGGCAATATAGAATACAGATAACTCTTGTTTTATGTAAATTCACATTACACAAATTTGACTATGTAAAGAAGTCTGAAAGAAATCCAAATAAGCATTCTGAATGAGGATCTGATTGAGCTGCTAGCTGCCAAGATTGTAGAACAAGACAGGGGAATTTTGGAACCCAAGGTCAACTCAAAAGGCTCATAATGAAACGGTTGGTAGAAGCATTTCATCATTTGAATAAATGTTTTTCTTTTATTGAAAAGATGCAACCCAATACCTCAAGGTTTCTAAAAGTTCAAAGGCTAGTTGAGGAAAATGTTATACGAGGGAAAAAGAGAGCCATTGTCCAAACATCTCTTGATAGCTTCAAAAAATTTTTATATAGTCAACCACCAGTGATGAAGTCTAAGTGTGGTGGGTGGCGAAGGGACAAAATACTGCACACCTATGTTAACTTTACTGTACAGTACTGTGCATACTTTATCATCAACTTTACCTTGCATTTCATAAATCTGTTTATCATAGGACAGTATTTATTATGCCTGCATTTTAGTATATTTTATGACTTGTGTTGTAGTACCAATGTGATACCCATAGCAGCCACTATGGAGAAGGTGTATTTGCAGGGTAGATTCCCAAAATATAAACTCTCTTCCTCAAAGGAGAAACCAAAATATTTATTCAGATACCAGAAAGCCAAATCCATCATAGTAACAAAGAAATCTATACATATTATCAATGCAGGGAGCACAGTCATCCCATAAGACTTCCCTCTGTCAGGCCTCCCCACAAACAAGCTCCCTTAGGCAAAATCACTTCCTGTCTTACTCATGCTAGCTGCTCTGCTCTGCTGGCTCTCTCAGCTCCACCTCACTCTCTCTCACCTCTGTCCTTCCAGCTCCAGCCCTCTGGCAAGCTCCTCCCACCATCAGCTCCATGTGATTCAGGTTGTGGGCTGAGCCAAAGCTCAAAGCAGGTCATATACACCCTACAGGCCAGGGAAGATCTTCAAATTTCCTTACCATTACATGTGTAAAGGTAGATTTTGTGTATGCCTTTATAATATAGTCTAACTGAAGTAGGTGGGTAGGGGAAAATTCACATTCCATAAAAGTTTCTTTACACAGAGGTTTGTGGAATGGTACATTTATGTTTTAAAAATTTTTTGTTTATTTGTTTTCAGTTTTCTACAATACTTCCATAAGTCTTAGATTTTCTATCCCCTTCTTCCCCAAGATGGTATGCAATCTTATATGGGTTCTACACATACATTCTTATTAATCACATTTTCACATTAGTCATATTGCATAGAAAAATTATAATGAATGGGAGAAATCATGAGAAAAACCCAAACAAAACAAGACATAACACAAGAGAAAATATTCTGCGATCCAATTCCATCGTTTTTTTCTCTGGATGTGCATGGCATTTAGAGTCTTTTGGGAATGTTTTAGGTCCTTGCATTGCTGTGAAGGGCTAAGTCTACCAGAAACAATCCTCACACACTGGCTGTTACTGTGTACAATGTTCTCCTGGTTCTGCTCCTTTCACTCAGCATCAGTTCATATAAGTCCTTCCAGCACTCTCTGAAGTCTTCCTGTTCATCATTTCTTATAGCTTAATAGTATTCCATTACATTCATATAGGAATGGTACATTTATGTAAAGTGAGAACCTTCTTTAATAAAAAGATAAAGGGACTAGGAGCCAGGATAGCTAGTTTCTAATCCTAGATCTTCTACTAATTACCAGTGACTGTAGGCAAGTCACTTAAACTTTTAGTCATCTACAAATGAGGAGTCTGTAGCCTAGGGAAAGAAGTGCTGGACTTGCAGCTAGGAAGCCCCATGTTCAATTCTTGTTTCAGATACTAAGCCATATATGATCATGGGTCAGTCAGTAGTCAATAGTAAGTACTTTCTAAATGTATGGTATTGTGTTAAGATGTGGGAATACAAATAAGAAAGAAAAACGGTCCTTGACTCAGATAATTTACAATCTAATGAAAGAAGACAGTATACAAAAGGAAACTGAAAAGAGGATTGAACATTTACTAAACTGAGAAGGGACTGGAACCTGTGCTGGTAGAGGGAGTAACCAAATGGATTAAATCATGGATCCTTAAAATATTCACATAGAAAATTTGAAAGCACAAGTATTCATGGTATATTGCTTTTCTCCTGGCATTTCTGAAAGTAAAAAACCCTTAGGGCTGCACAAAATTGGGAGTGTCATCTCAATTTACAAAGAAAATGAGGTATTTTCAATCAATCAATCAGCAAGAATGTCTTGTCTACTATGTACTACATGTCAGGCACTGTGATAAGCCCTGGGGATACAAAGAAAAAGGGAAATAGTCTCTGCTATTAAGGATCCTCTAGGAAAATAGGAATACCAATATAGGCAAATAGAAAATATAAACAAAATTAACACAAGGGAATTTTAAGAGGGGAGTCTCTAGGGTTCAGAAGAGGCTTTTATAGAAGCTAGTATCTGAGCTGAGTCTTTGAAAGAACTGGATTCTATGAGGCAGAGGGAGTGCCTTCTAGGCATGGAGAGAAGTCAGTGCTAAGGCATGGAGATGGGAGATGGAGGGTCATATATGAGGAACAGTAAGAAGGCTAGTTTAGCAGGACCAAAGAGTACATGAAGGGAATAATGTGCAATAAGATTGGAAAAAATAAGGCGGAACCAGATTGTGAAGGACCTTGAGTACCAAAGGAGGAATTTATATTTGATCTTAAAGGTAATAAACTTTTGAAGTTTATTGAGCAAGGGATTAAAATGCTTAAACCTAAAGAAACCCAACTCATTTCTTTTGGAATCATTCTAAAATATGAAAAGATTTTAACAGCATTTTTGCCACAATAGGAATCAATGATGCTATGGCTACTTGTCAGTTCAATAAGCCATCACTAAGTATGAACATGTGTGCAGAATGGTGATAGAGGAGGATATAATATTTAGGAAAGGTAGAACCCCTCCTCTCATGGAGTTTTCATTTTGGCAGGTAACTCTAACATAAAATAATACATAATTATACATGACAATAATGCATTAGAAGAATGAGAAACAAAGGGCTATGTGAGTTATTGGTGCTATTGGGGATGGGATTAGAGGTGGAAGTAAAAGACTCAAACCAAACTTTGCTTTGTGACTTAAAATTTTGTATTCTTATGCCTTATTCATATAATTTCTGGGAAAATGGGATAGTACGAACTGCACATGTCCTGGGAAATGTCCCATATATTTTATGATATGTTCTTATAATAACCAAAGACTGTATGAGAATATTCTTAAAATAACCACAAGATTTGTAAAACTGTCCAATAAGAAAGAGAGAATGCCCATGTTACTCAAGATTGTGTAAGATGATTGATTCCTTATTAGTGTCTATAACAAACATAAGAATGTTAACAGCCAAATGGCATCCTTGTGTCAACTGAGAGACCTTGGACCTGATTTGTTATGCAACTGCTAGCCTTAGTAATACATTGATATGCTTAGAATTCAATTCTTCAGTCTCTGATCAATTTTATTCAAGACAGTTGGCAAGCCAATCAGAAGGCTGAGAGACGGAACTTGGCCCCAAAGGAGCCTCTTAGGAGAGCTCCTTATAGCTCTCCCACTGGAGGACTTCTCAAGAGAGAGCTGCCATAGAGGTCAGACTCCCCCTCAACCTTGATCTCAAATTTTTTCCAATCTATAGTAATCCCCTACATTGTTGAGGAAGAACCTGTATTGTAGGGAAGCACCTGCAGGGAAAGTCTTTAAAGGGAATAAAAACTTAGGTAAACCTCACACTGTTTGGGGACTTCTTCATTAGTGGGAAAGTCCTGTAAGGGAATAATTGAATCTGGCAGTTGCATACTAAAAGTCATGACAGTAACTCCCCTAGAAGATTTCTTATATCTTGGCACCAGGGGAAGCTCCCAGTTCAATTGGGAATGAAAATAAAATAATAAATTAAAAAAATAAAAAATAAAATAATAAATAAATAAATAAAAATAAAAAAATAAGAAAATAAATGAAAATAAAAAAGCACTATTAAATTTTGTGAAATTTGATCTAAAACTCAAGAGATTCAGATAGACACCTCCTTAGAGAAGTTCTTATTGGCCAGGAGTCAGGCCCCTTTAGAAAGGGATGACCAAAAATAGAGCTCTTGGGGCAGCTAGATGGCATGTGAATAGAGCACTCAGGAGGACCTGAGTTCAAATCCAGCCTCAGACACTTGACACTCCTTACTGTGCAACCTTGGGCAAGTTACTTAACCCCAATTGCCTTGCCTTCCCCCCTTCCAAATTGTGTAAAGATTGGTCTAAAATATATGAAAATCCAGGTGGCTCCTGGATCTGGCCCAAAGAAAGGGCTTTCAAAAGCTTTGAGATTGCTTTCAGAAAATTGTGGATAGTGACTTTTTGATTAAAACTTTCATTGGGAGATAAGAAAGAAAAGTTTTCCCAGCAAGTACATTTGTGTGTTTGTCCTATCATATTATCTGTGTTTTGTGTGGATCAAACCAACTTCTTCCTGTGGCTTGATTAGCCCATGGAAAAAGAGTGAAAAAATTTTTTAAAAAGGGGTTTTTTTTTGAGGAACTTTTGAAGTTTTTAGAAAGATAGCTTCTTTATATCTCCATTCCTAACCCTTCAAGTTGGAGAAGTAGATAAGAGACACAGATAAGAAGGAAGGGAATCTTTGTTCTCAGTCTGTAGGAATGTAAGTTAATTAGAAACTAAAATTATTATGAATTTCCAAATTGTGGTTTGAATATTCCTGTAAATGCTGAAATGTAGTGATTTTGTAAAAATTACATGGAAACAATAGTTAGATCACTTATAACTTTTTCCCTGGAAAGTAACTGATTTATTGTTTTTAGTACAAGGAAGAAAAGTGATTTCACAGATTAGAAAAAGAAAACTCAAGCTACTTTGAAAATAGTATTAGTAAGGTTCCAAAGTGAAAGAAGTTTGCAGTTTAAATTTAAATATTATGAACTCTTTTTTAGAAGCTTGTTTAAATCAAAGAACAACTTAAAAATAAGAATGTTTTTTGTTATTGTTATTTTATTCTGTGAAAGATGGAACAGAACTGTTTTGTTATCTATCTAATTGTTTAGATAGACTAATCAAAAGGGGGTTGGAATGGACCACAAATTTGTAAGCTTTTAAGATCCCCAAAGGCAATAGTCTTGCAATTAATTTGTTTTATGTAATAAAAGCATGTGTTAAATTGTAAAGAGAAAAAAAACCTCAGTGGAGTGAAGATGGTCTGGGATATGACTGGAAAATAAAAATTAGACAAAGTAAAAAGGCAGTAAAAGTAATAGAGAAGTGAGGAGTCAAAAGTGTAAAATAAAAGGGCAACTTCAAGAGGGAAGGTAAGGCAAACAGGAAAAGATAATTTGGAGTTAAGAAAAAGGTTGAGGTTAAATTTCATGGAGATATGAAAGATTTGACAAGTACTGAATGTCCTTTTGGTTTTGGATTTTTTCTTTAAAACTTTAATTTATGGAATAAAACAAGCATTTCCATAACAACGTACAATAAAAAAAGATGATTGCATATGAAACTGCAAATCCACCATATACAACTTACTATTCCTTCTAAATATACAACCATTGCCATGTAAATTCCTTTTTTTCCCTTTTTTTCTTCCCTTCCCCTCCTCTCCCCCTCCCGACCCCCAGCCATGGCTACCACTAAATCCAAATTAGGTGTATGTATATATATATAAAATGGTTCTATACATACTTCTATTTATCAGTTCTTTCTTTGGATGCAGATAGCATCTATCTTCCTATGTCCTTTATTTTTAATTTCTGCATTTGTAGTATTCAAAATGACTACTTAGTCCCTCAAAGTCGTTCTTAATACCGTATTATTACTGTATGCAATGCTCTCTTGGTTCTGCCCACTTTGCCCTGTACCATTTCATATTTTCTCATGCCTTTCTAAGATCACTGAGTTCATTATGTCTTCTTCAACTACAAATTAATGAAGTGATGTTGTCTTCTTTTGTCTGGCATAAATAGTTATGCTAAAGGCCTTCGCAAAAATTTTAGTAAGTAACTTTCCTACCTACCACATGCACTCCCCCTCTGAGCTTTCTGGAGCTGCAACTGAAAAACTGAAAAACTCGGGGTAAGGTGAGATGTGCCCTTCATTGGCCTTCTTAAAGTATCTGGGAAGCATCTAAATAAAGTGACATTAGGAAAATAAAAGGAACTGATTTGACTGTTTGGGTGATTCAAAAGAAATAAAGAAAAAGTTATGAGGAGCTGGGAGTCCCACCATGAATTTTTTTGAATATGAACTGACTAGAAGGGGCAGGACCTTGGAAAAATAAGATTTAAATACCATTGGTAATTATAAATTCAGATTTGATTTGGTTAAAACTTCTGAAACTAAATCACAATGTGGTCTTATTTACAATGAGATATGTTTTCCTCTTAGGATAGTTGTAGTAAATCAGGGCTTAATGCAAAAAAACCAAAACAAAATACCAAGGTCAGATCACTGTGTAACATTAAGCCTAATCTATAAAGGAGAATGATGCTAGCACTTCCCTCTTAGGGTTGTTATGAGGATCACATGATTGCAAAGTGCTTTTCACAGTGCCTGGCACAGGGAAAGCACTTAAAAAATGTTAGTAAATGTAAGTACTTCATATTGGAAATGTAAAATGAATGTTTTTCTATGTAAGACAATTCAGTTGAATTGATGTCACTTGCTTGGTAATACATTTGTTTTTATAGTTTAAAAACAATTGTTTCCAAAAAATTTATATTGTGAAATTTTGGATTTCTCTGTATCAAATACTGTCGGAGAAGTAATTTTTCCTTTTAACATGGATGCAGTTAAATTATGAATTGAGCTGTTGAAATAATGTCTGAAAACTGTTAAATATTTAATAGGGTATATTCTGTGCTTAAAGTGGATTACAGTAATAATATCTTACTGTTTGCTTATAGTAAAAGGTGAATTTCATCTAGGATTATTTGGTCATTAAGTATGAGAATTATGAAAACACTTAGGTGCTTTCCATACTGCTCATTCTCCTGCAGAGGGCAGAACGGTTGTAGACAACCTCACTTGCTAACACAACCAGACGACTAGATGAACAGTGTCCCGGAGATGTAGAGGCGCTGAGTTAAGCATCCAAAATTCCCTTTGCAAAGTGGTAAGGCAGCTTTTATTACTGAGTAGCAGTATATATTCACTGCTAATGACCAAACATTAACTTCTCTCTCTTTCTCCCTCTCTCTTTTTCTCTCTCCATCTCTCTCTTTGTCCATCCCTCTATTTTATTATCTATCCCTCCATATATCTATCTATTCATGTATCTATCTATCTACCAACCTGGATATCCATCTATGTCTCCGTCTCATGAATTTAATAATCAGAGCATTGTCTCTGGAGTCATAAGGCCTGGACTGAAATCCCACCTCTGAATCACTTGACCTTTCTGGTTCTCCCTTCATCTGTAGAGTACCAGTGATCCAGAATGCTACTCCCTTCCAGATGGAGAAAATGGCCAACGAGGGGATCTGTTTCGTTTGACTGTGTGGTTTGTTACAAAAAAATGAAAGAAAAGAATATCTACAGATGATTAGAGAACAAATAGATAAAAGCCTGAAGAAGTCCAGAAGGGGACACAGAAAGGCAGGACAGCGTTAGAACTACAATGTTAAATATGAAATGTAAAACAAACCACAAAACAGGTCAAGATTTCATGCCTTTTGAGTTCTTTGTATAATGAAATGTTTGTTCATAGGAGAACTCTAGAGATAGAACAGACCTCAGAGGCTATGTATTCCTACCACCTCCCTTGATTTTCTTTGGAATTTAGCAAACCCTAAAAAAACAACAAGCATTAATTTTCATTCTTTCTTTCTTCATTTGGGAGGAGGGAAGTAAGAGGGATAGGAAGGTTAGGGATAGGCTTCCTTTCATCTCCCCAAAAGGGAAGTTAACAGAAAAAAAGTCCAGAAGGAATCACAGGCCAGCAGGATGGTTTTGAAAGCTACATTTTAAATTTATCATATACTTAAAAAAAACCCCAACAAGCTCTACATAATGGAGATTCACAGTTCCTTATAAAATCCTTTCCCTTCACTTTAGTCAAGAGATGCTCCGGATACTAAAATACTTGCAGTAGAGTCTCACCTTAGAGTATCCTATTGTCATGTACTTTCACAACAATTTGACTAGTCAAGCACACCACAATGTCATTCTACATACTGGCTTTCTCTTCCTGGTAGAGGGTCCAGGGCACAGTGATCCTGAATTCACTGTCCCTATCCCCAGAAGTTGAGTTGTTTGTTGTAAGTTTTTTGGGGGAAGGCACTGTCTTTCCCCTTTTTTAATATCACCAGAGCTTAGCACAGTTCCTGACACACAGTAAATGCTTAATAAATGTTTATTGATTGATGGCACCATTTTTTCACTGATATGTCTCTCTGCATAGCTCTCCTATTCGTAATCAACAGTAAGAGCTACTGTGGAGGTTCTGTTACTAGGACAAAATTATTTGTTTTAAAGTTTAAAAACCATTAACCTGTGTTTACACCTCCTTGGATAATTTACTAAGACATTTTTTCATAGGGCTGAAATTATAGATCTTGTAGAATATTTCTACGGATCGTTGTGTCTGTGATGTCTCTGTAAGTCAAGCTGACCTGTGTCAAATCAGATCAAATCAACATTTATTAAATACCTCTTATGTGTCAGGCACTCTACTAAGTGCTGGGGATACAAAGAAAAACAAAAGATGGTCCCTGCTGTCAGAATCTCATGTTCTTATGGAGGAAACAAATGTGTGGTCAGTTGTGTACAAGCAAGGTATATAGGGTGCCCTGAAAGTCTTAGAGCAGTTTTAAGCTTTGTAATCTGTGATAGCTCAAAACTGCTCTAAGATTTTTAGGACACCTTGTATATCTTCTAAAATACACAAGTTTTAAAAAAATCTTTACCAGCTTAAAATTGCACCAAGACTTGAGATAAGTTGTATACAGGATATATTGCAGATAAGCAACAGATTATGTAGCACTAACATTAAGAGGGATCAAGAAAGGTTTCTTCTAGAAGGTGAGATTTTAGGTGGGGTGGGAAGGAAGTTAGGTCATCCAAGAGGCAGAGATGAAGAGGGAGAACATTTCAGGTTTGGGGGACAGTCAGTAAAAATGAAGAGTCAGGGGGTAAAGGGTCATCTGTGAGGAATAGCAAGGAGGGTGGTGTCACTGAATTGCAGAATATATGGAATAAGGTGTAGCAAGACTGGCTAGATTATGAAAGGTTTTGAATGTCCTACTGGGTTGCCACTGTAGCTTATTGAATGGAATGGAGTGATAGGAGTAGACTTTAGCTTTAGAAAGATCACTGTGGAAGACAGACTGGAGTAGGGAGAGACTGGAGGCAGGGATAATAACCAGCAGGTTACTATAGTAGTCCAGTTATGAAGTGATGAGGCCCCAGATCATGGTGGTGGTGGTGTCAGAGGAGAGAAGAGAGATCATAAATGAGAAATGTTGCTAAGGTAGACCAGTCTTGGCAGCACACTGGAAATGGGAAATGAGAAGGAGGAGGTAAGAATGAAACAAGTCTGAAGGACTGGAAGGACAGTGGTGCCTGTGACAGTTCAAAGGAAAGTCAGGAAGAAGGAAGGAGTTGAGGGGAAAGGTAATGAGTTCGGTTTTGAACATGTGGAGTTTAAGGTGTCTATGGGACATGTAGTATGAGATATCCAAAAGGTGGCTGGTGATGTGAGATTGGAGGTCAGGAGAGAAAGGTCCAGGCTGAATAAGCAGATACACAGCAATGAGAATGGAGGCCATGGGATGAGATAACCAAACCAAATAGTACACAGGGAGAAGAGAAGAGGTCCCAGGACAGAGCCTTGGCAGAGAGGGACATCTATGGTTAGTGGGTATGATCTGGATGAAGAACCAACAAAGGAGACTGAACAAGAACAGTCTGATAAGAAGAGGGAGAGCCAGGAAAGAATAATGTCATGAAAACCTAGAGAAAAGAGAGTATCATGGAGAAGAGGGTGAATGACAGTGTCAAAGGCTAGTTAGAGAAAGGTCAGGAAGGATGAGGATTGAGAAAAGTTCACTAAGGGAGGCAGGCAGAAGGAAAGAAACTTGTATTGAGCTCCTACCATGAGTAGTACCAGGCAGTAGTACCAGGCACTGTGCTAAGTACTTTACAAATATATGTCATTCTGTCTTCACAACAGCCCTGGGAGGTAGGTACTATTAATATCTGCCCTTCAAACTAACAGATAATTACTTTCTAGAGCTGGATAAAATAATATCAAAATTCATTTGGAAAAACAAAAGGTCCAGAATATCAAAGAGCCTAATGAAAAGAAATGCTTGGGAAGGTGGCCTAGCGCTACCAGACCTCAAATTGTACTATAAAG
>CM053770.1:598214480-598228978 GCA_028658325.1 Potorous gilbertii | reverse complement strand
AAATGGAATAGACTTGGCACCCAAAACACAGTAGGCAAGGAATATAGCAACCTCCTGTTTGATAAACCCAAAGACCCCAGCTTCTGGGATAAGAACTCACTGTTTTGCAAACGTTAAAGCATTATGTAAATGCTAACTACTACTAATATTATAATTTTAAAATATAATGTCCTTTCTTTCCTTCAGTGGCTTAAAAAAGTTAGTTTTTCTAATTTATTTTTTTCTCTTACAAGTATTTTTTTCTTTCTGCAAATATCTGTGAGTTCAGTAGCATCCAGAACATTTGCAGGAAAGGGAATACTGAAGGTAACTGAGGGCATTTGGCAACAATTACTAAAATAAATAAGGTCACTTTTTTGTATATAGGAAGATAATGTGTCTCACAAAGGGCTGATGTAAATGTAGCAATTAAACATTTCATTAAACTGGCAACTTTAGTCACTGAATTGAGAGAAAATAGTGATTGCGATTGTGAGTGAATAGTGAATGATGAGAACTACAGTGGTTGATGGGAAATTCAAGGGATCTGCATGTGTTATTTTTTATCAGCTTTGGTTTTTCTTTTGAAGACAATTTTCTCTATTGTGTGTCAAGGTCATCTTGTTGACCTTGCCTTATTCCATGTATATCCACATCAAAGTTGTAAGAATGATGTTCTTTGGTATACAAAGATCTTTCCTATATTTTCCAAAGAACCCACCATATTGCTTTTCAGTCAGTGACTGCTTAAAAAAACAAAATGAAGAAACCGGTGGTCCAGCACTGTCCAGTTAACAAATATAGAAAAGAACATTGGAATTCTTGGCATATTAAATTAAATCACAGGAGCAAAGGACTATAGATTTAGAGCTGAAAGGGACTCAGATGTCATTTGATTCAATCCCTTCCTTTTAAAGAAGAGAAAATTAACATTTAGAGAGGTGAACAGCCTGTCTGGTGAAGTGACTATCCCAGGATCACAAAAGATAAGCAATAGAAACAGAAATTGAACACAGGACCTCTGATTGATGCACCATACTGTCTCTCTGATTAATTTGCTTTATCTCTTAGCCTGTGTTCTTTTTCTGAGTTTGAGTAAGATGAAGTAAGATGTGGCACTTTGAACTTGATTTATTTCTAAGTTCTCTCATAGTCTACAGGACTGCTTAGCAGAAAAAGAAAACAAACAGTAGGCAAAGTAGGACATGTCAATAGTATAGGTCATAGGCAATTTATTAAGGAAGGATCACAACCCATCTACAATCTGAGGCTCAGATTAAATGATACGTGCACGGCCTTTGAATAGTTAAAAGAGGAGATTTGGACCCAGATCTTTCTAATACTGCATACAGCCCTTTCTCCACTAAACCATATCAGTTAAAACCAAGGTCAATATGTCAGGACAGTTTTCCCAGTGTGGAAATTCTTTCCATTGAGATAGACTAAGTAAAGCAACAATTTAGAGAGTTGCCTCAGTGTGGGAAAGAAGGTTCATATGACTTGGGATAATCACAGCATTGGTAAGTATCAGAGGTGAGATTTGAATCTAGGTCTTTCTGACTACAAGTTTCATAGTCTTTTCATTTCATCATGATTGGAGCTTGTTGAACCCAGGATTTCAAGTTCAACATGCTGGAGTCATGATTTAGGATCTATGTATAGTCAGGGATCAAAACCAGATATCTGGTTGGATCAGACAAAATGGTGTATTTGGTGCATCTGAGTTAGCATCCTCCCAATGGCCCATTGACAGAAAACAGCCTACTTTAGTGTGGGAGCTGTCCATGGTCTGAAAAATTGCTCACAGAGGATCCAAGGAATAGGGAAGAGCCCAGTGCAAGAATTTCTTTCGCACAGATTAGTAGCAACATGCTACAACATAAAGAATTCTGGACATTAATTTAGGAGACTTGAGTTCAAATCCTGCCTAAGATTCATGTTAGATTTATAACTTTGTATAAATCACTTCATCTTTTAGAATTTCAGTTTCTTAATTTGCACAGTGAGAATAACAATGCTTGCACTACCTTATGTGCCTCACAAGGTGAGGAAAGCACTTTCTAAGTATTAATTTGCTATATAAATGGGAGATATTTTTATTGATCTGGGAAAAGAACCTAAAGAAATGAATCATAATCAGGATTAAATCTCACGTTGTGCCGCTTAATTTATACTGTATTATCCTTAGAGACAAGTAACTATAGTGACTGGACACTTGTTATTGTCATCATGGTCAATTTTCTCCACTTCCTCCTTGCAGCACCAGGACCAGGAGGTTGGGGTGGGGTTGGTGGGTAAGAAGTCAAAACCATTGGCAGCATCTCATTGGATCCATCTGGACAGTCCTGCCTGCTTCTGTTACGTAAATGATATAAATGATGATATAAATATAACCAGCAGGTGTCACTGTTGAGGGCAGACTTCAAACAGATTTTTTATCAAAGAGTCAAAGAGCAGATGGGATTGGCATCTGGAAAGGGGAAATAATGTAGCTGGGCTGCCGTACACAATTTTCAGGGAAGCAGAGAAATAAGTGGGAGAAGAAATGACCGTTTCTTCACTGAAGGCACTTGACCTCTAGTCCAGCACCTGTTATCCAATGCTTTAACCAAGTCTCCTCTTCCCACCACACTACAAAAACATCCATACACACCTACACAGAGACACACATGCATACACACAGAGACACATATGAGAGAGAGAGAGAAAGAGAGAGGATAGAGGAGAGAGAGAGGGTAGAGGAGAGAGAGCGAAAGAGAGAGAGAGAGAGAGAGAGAGAGGGAGACAGAGAGAGAGCGAGAGGGAGAGAGAGAGAGAGAGAGGGAGACAGAGAGAGAGAGAGAGAGGGAGAGAGAGAGAGAGAGAGAGAGAGAGAGAGAGAGAGAGAGAGAATATGAGAATGAAGGGTCACATGTGGCTAGGGTTAAAAACAACAAAGGGACAGCCTAAATTCCTAGGTTGTGTTTCTCTGAGGTACTAGGTTTTCACTTGCCTATAGATAAAAGCTTTGGGAGTTCTGTCCTGAAGAAGGAGGCACAGGTACCCAGGACTCACAAAATGTTTGTCATATTTCTTTTTACTTCTGCTTTTCTGAAGAGGAACAGTAGCAAAGGAATTGGCAAATCAGTCATGGAACCAAGAAGGTGTGGATTCAAGTCCTGCCTCTGACATATTAATGCTATGTGAACCACAGGAAGTCCACTGACCTTTCCATGATCTTGGCAACTCACTAAGTTGCAGAGATTGCACTGATCAGCATTTGTAGTGGGTAATTCCTCAACTGACAGTCTCTTCACCCATGAAATCACTGGTCCAATCTCAACTCATATCTTCTATTGTTATCATTAAAGAGTTAGGCACAGTCATACCATGGTATGGATAAATGCCTGTGGAAAGCAGCAAGTGTGGGAAGAAGGGGAAATTTTTTTCCCTTAGGAGATGAAATTGCACCAAGTCTGACTGAATAAATAAATTGATCCCAAATGATTAGATTAATGAGATTATCAGTGCCACTTTTAAAAGATCTGGATCTTATTAAGGTAAAGGGAGAGAAACAGCTAGCCACCTGAAAGCCTTAGAGGACTTGATATTAACCCAAAGTGCTCTTGGATGTTGAGTATACTTGACCTTATCATTGAACACTAAGTGGTCAATGGAAGTGTCTACAATGAGGGCCAAGGACAAACTGGATGCAGATTCATTTTATGTAAGGGGAGCTTCTTAAATACATTGTGGATGGATGAAAGATCTAGGGCAAAGAGAAGCTCAGGTACTCCACTGTCACATGGATTCTCTAAGTTTGAGTCCACTTTCTCCTAAACTCTTTACATACTTGTTAGAGAGTGTGTCACATACTTTGAAGGGGGAGGATATTTTGTACTATATTTTCATACTATATCATCTTAGTAAATACTTTTTATAAAAAAAGCTCAAGACAGATAAACCATACACATTTGTTAAGCACTTATTACATAGCAGACACTGTGCTAAGTGTTGAGGATCCAAATAGAAGCTAAAGGAGAGACAGACTCTGACTTTAAGGACTTGCATTTTAATGGAGGAAGGCAACACAAGATGACAAGTGGAAGAGAGGAGGAGACCTGAGAAAGAGCATGGTGTCAAAGTTCAAGAAATTAGAAGCAGATCTTGCACTGGAGGTCACCAGGAGGGACTCATTGGTGGAAGAAGTCAATCATAATTGTGGAGACATATCCCAGGGTGTCAAAAATGAAGCATGATGGCAAAATCTGGAAAATCAGAAGCATAGCTAGAAGAGTTTAATCTTAGCTGGTTGACTAAATGACTAGAATGATTCTCAGCTGATAATTTTGGGGGAAACACAGTGGTGGGAGCTTGAGACAACTCCATCAGAGAATCACTCCAAATTCCTCAGAGGTACCCTAAGACCTGAAGAAGATGGAATTCTTATTCTGGGAGCTGAGATTTGTCTGCGAGGATAGGAGTTAGGTTGAGGATGCTCACAATTTATATAGGTTACATTTGCCTCAGGCTTTTTGAATGGATTTAGATTGAATTGATTAGGCAACATAGAAAAAAAATTAGTCTTCTTGCTTTACTCCATCCTGTAACACTCAATTCAGAAAAAATGAAGCATATATGAGTCACATTTTACAAGAAATCTCACTAATTTATATAATTAATGCCATACCAATTAAATTACCAAAAATTATTTGATTGTTAGAAAAAAATAAAATTAATTTGGAAGAATAAAACCTCAAAAATATCAAAGAAACTAATGAAAAAATGTAAAGGAAGGATGTTTAGTAGGACCAGATCTTAAACTATATTATAAAGCAGTAATTATCAAAATTTTCTAGCACTGACTAAGAAATGGAAAGGTAGATTAATGGAACAGAGTAGATATACAATTTATAGCAACAAAAAGACTATAGTAGCCTTCTGTTTTTTATAAGTGTAAAGACTTAAATTTGAGAGATAAGAATTCATTACTTGGTAAAAATTGCTGGGAAAGCTGGAAAACAGTCTGGCAGAAATTGAGCATAGACCATTATCTTACACCATTTACCAAGATAAGGTCAAAATGGAAACATGGCCTAGATATAAAGAGAGATATTACAAGAAAATTTGAAGAACATGGAACATATTACCTATCAGAATTATGGATAGGTGAACAATTTATGAATACATAAGAGATGGCAGTGTGAAGTGTAAAATAGATAATTTCAATTACATTAAATTAAGTAGTTTTTGTACAAACAAAACATATGTAGCCAAGATCAGGAGGAAAGCAGAAAATTGGTGGAAAATTATAAACAGTTTCTCAAGTAAAGGTCTCATTTCACAAATATATAAAGAACTTTGTCAGATCTATAAGAATATGAATTATTCCCCAGTTGACAAATGGTCAAAAGATGATAACAGGCACTTTTCCAATGAAGAAATCAAAACAATTTATAGTCATATTAAAAACAATGCTCTGAACCATTATTGATTAGAGAAATGCAAATTAAAACAATCTTGGGATATTTTTATACCTATCAAATTGACTAAAATGATTGAAAGGGGAAGCAACAAATGTTGGAAGAGACCTGGAGAAACTGGGACACCAATTTTCTGTTGGTGCAATGATGAACTAATTCAACCATTTTGAAGAGCAAGTTGGAATTATGCCCAATGAATTATTAAACTGCCTATATAATCTTGGACCCAGTGATACCACCACTAGGTCTGTTTCTCAAGATGATTAGGGGAAAAGAAAAAATACTTTATTTTCTAAAATATGTATAATAGCTCTCTTTGGGGTGGCAAGGAACTTGAAATTTCAGGGATGTGTATCAATTGAGGAATGGGCAAACAAGTTACAGTACATGATTGTGATGGAATACTCCTGCGCTATAAGAAATGATGAACTTGATGATCTTAGAAAAGTGTGGCTAGACTTGCATGAAATAAGCAGAAACAAGAGAATACTGCACACAGTAACAGAAATATTGTTTTAAGAACAACTTGGGTTACCAAGTCATTTTGACTATTATAAATATTCAAATTAACTACAAAGAATCAATGAGGGAAGATGGTATCTGCATCCAGGGAAGGAACTGGTAAATAAAAGTATGTAATAAAATGATTTAACATGTATATGTATATACACATATATATTTATCTAATGGTAGCCATCTTTAAGGTGGGGGGAGGGAAGAAAAAAGGGAAAAACAGAAAGTTACATGATAACTTTATTATATATTTAAAAGGAATAGCAAATTGTACATAGTAGATTTGCAGTTTCAGGTGCAATTACCTTTTTTCCCATTCTCCTATTTTATGGAAATGCTTGTTTTATTTAAGTTCAGAATAATAAAAAAAGAAATCTTTCAACCTTCTATAATTTATGTCCCTTAATTTATGAGAATTTACTGAAGTATTAAGCAAGAGATCTCTTGTATAAATGATCCTTTTTATTTTTATGAAATGTTCATAAAATTTTGTATCTTTTGTGTTAATTTCTTTTAATTAATTTCTTTTAATAATTTGGTCATTTTCACAGTCCTAGGAATCTCAAAACTTTAGTGAGACTGTAGTGATAGAATCAGGTTGATGTAGAAACACTGGTCAATGATGCTACTTTTGTTTGGAATTTAATTATTGCAATGAAATTACAATTGTGGAATTGGATGGAGGATTTTTCTGTTGGTTAGATTACATGGAAGATGATCTAGGATTGTATTTCCAATCTAGCTGATAACTGACCTAAATCCTACTGGTAAATAGAAAAATGAAATAATTTTCTATGAAAGTGAATTATTTTCTGTTTTTTGTGAGCCATGAAACAGATATTTTAGAAAAAAATGATCACTGATACTGAAAAAAATTATTTAATTTTTCAATTTTTCAGTAAGATTTAAGGTAGAAATATGGGCAGTGATGATTACATTGCTGTATCCACTCCTGTTTCCTTGTTCCAGTTGTCTATAGGAAATTGAAGCTGAACATCTAGTAGGGAATAGATCTAGCTGTAGTTGAAAAGTCTGTTTCTTTTCCTCTTTCCTAATTTTTGGCTCTTCTCATCCTTTTCAGGGTCCCTAAATATCAGGGCCAAATTTAGCCCCCCCTGAAAAGGTAAGACATCTTCCCTGCACTGTGATCACACTGAACTTTTTTTCCAAGTTCATTTAACCCCAGCTCCTCCCCAGTTTTGGTTTCTGTTGTTGGCACCCCAATGCTGCACCCATTTCACAGTGTATCATTTAGAATGTGAGCTCCTTGAGGTCAGGGACTGAACGTTTTTTTTTCTTTACACATTCAGTGATTATTTCAGTGCCTGGCATGTGGTATTTGCTTAATAAATGCTTATTGGCTGTCTGGACAAAGGATGAGTGTTTAACTAGAATGAGGCTCCACTTTGTGGTGGTTCAATTAAATTCTAAAGCCATGTCTTAAGGATCTGCTGTGGAGACCTTGATCTGAATTCCAGCTGTGCCTCTTATTAGGTATATGATATCAAGCAACTCACTTTTCTGGAACTCAGTTTTTTCATCTGTAAGATGGTGACATTGAACCAGATGTTCTCTAAGGTTCCTTTCAAGGTCTATATCCTATGCAACTAAATGGACCTAGAAGTACATTTGATCTAAGAATACATTTAATTTTTAAAATTTTATTTATTTTTAACATTCATTTCTAAAAATTGAATTCCAAATTCTCTCCTCTCCTCCTCCTTCACCCATTGAGAAAGCAAACAATGTATCAATTATACACAACACATTTAATTAAAAACCATATAAAATAATTCATTTTCCCTGAATACATAAAATATATACAATATTTCATGTATTACCAAAGGTCTCCAATGCTTTTACTAGATCATCTATTGAGGACTCATAGAAAGGAGTTGTCAAGAATTGAATAGGCTAGGGAGTCATGGAGGGTGATATATACATACATACATACACACATATATGTGTGTACACAATTACATATATATACATACATTTATATATGACAAAATGTATATGCATATCTATACATATACAGAAGTGTCTATCTCACAATATGTGTATACATACATATATATATTCCATAGGTATAAAGTGTCCAAGTAATGAATTCAACAATATAGAAAATGTATAGTATACATTTTCCTCCTATAGTATGTATAGAGCCTGTTATCTAAGATGAACCAAAGTAAGTTTTGAAGGCTCATCCTCAGTAGTTTGCCCACTAGGCAATGATTTTTTGGTTATGACATCTTACAGAACCAAGAAAAATATGGCTTTCAGTAATGTTGGATCTCCTTCCAAATTCATTGGGCTAGTAGTGAAATGAGAAGCAAAAAGTTGCTAAGAATCACACAGATTTTCAATCTCTGTAAATATTAGCTGCTTTCAATTTGAGATCTTAAAAAATTATAGATGAATTAACATAAAATTGGAAGAATTAAAATCTATCAGTACTTCTAATTTCAAGAAGAGAGCTAGAAAACAAAATAATGTTGCAATTAAATAGAAGGATGGGTCTTAGATTCTCCTTAGTGAGGAAAACAAAGACATTTGTAGCTTCGCTTTCACTGTACGCCTGAAGACAATCTCATCGTCCTTTACTCATAATAAGCATAGAAAGAAAGACAAAGAAGAAAACTGCATCTTATTGCAACGACTGCTGTAAAAGTAGAAGAAGTCTGTTATGGATTGGATGGAACCCTTTAAACTAAGTCAACTTATATTTTGGTACTCAATGACATTAATGCAAGAAAAGGGACATAGGAGGATGGCAAAAAAAGTGTGCTGAAAAAATATGATCCAGGTATAACAAATATACCTGAGACAGCTAGCTGGTACAGTGGATAGAGTTCTAGGATCAGAATCAGAGAGATTCATCTTACTGAGTTCAAATACAAAATCAGGTACTTGCTGATTGTGACCCTGGGCAAGTCACTTAATGCTGTCTGCCTCAATTTCATTGGTAAAATGAAGTGAAGAAGAAAATGCCAAACCATTCCAGTATTTTTGCCAAAAAACACCCCAAACCCAAATGGGATCATGAAGAGTTGGAGATGACTGAAAATGATTGAACAACAACAAAATGTGCATATAGATTACTTGGAAACTTTCTATTCATATTTTATGAATACTTTTTCTAAGAAAAGACTTATGAGGACTTGTTAATGGTTAGGACCAACTAAAAATACCCCCAAATAAAATGACTTTATCTTAACTGAAAATAATGTATTAGTCAATCAACATTTAGTAAGCACCATCTGTGTACTGAACTCAGTGTTGAGGGTAGAAAATCAAAAATGAAAACTAGAGAGCTCATTTTAGGAGACATTTGTGTAAATAAATATACACAAAATAAAGTATAAAGTGTACCTATCAGGTAGGGAGAATCATCATGAATGGCTTCTTATAGAAATGTTGCTTAAATTGGGACTAGAAAGAAAAAGGTGAGTTGGGAGTACATTCTAAGCATGGGTGACAGCTAGTGAAAGGTAAGGAGAAGGGTAATAAAATATTTAATATGCAAGGCTTGATGAGAAAGTCAATTGATTTGGACTTTAGATTGTCAGAAGAGGCCCAACGTATAATGAGGTTGGAAGATAGGTTGGGACCAGGTTGTGAAGGACTTAACAAGCATAAGGAGAAGCTTATATTTGATCCTAGAGGCAATAGAGAACCATTGGACTCTATTAAATAAACGAATGATGTGATCAGACGTCAATTTAGGAAAACCGCTGTGGTAGCTATTTAGAGGACAGAAGAGAAAGAAAAGAAAGCATTGAAGTAGGGAAGAAAATTGGTTACCTGATGCTTTAGTTCATATAAGAGGTAAAGAGCTGGAATTAGGGTGGTACTCATATGAGTAGCGAAAAGGGGAAAGATGCAAGATACATTGTGGAGGAAGAAATGAACACTATTTGGTATATGATTAGATAACATGGAGCAAGGGAGAAGAGGAACCAAAGATAATGCCCAGGTTGAAAACCTGGGTAACTGGGAGAATGTTGGTATCCTCAACTGAAATAACAACTTTCTGAAAGGCTTTTGGGGAAAGATAATGAATTCTGTGTATGATATCTTGAATTTGAGATGTCTGTGAAGTGTCCAATTTGAAATATCCACCAAGTGATTGGAGATGCCGGCCTGGATCTCAGGAGAGAGGTGAGGACTGGATATGTAGAGATGGGAATCATCTGCATTGATATGATCATTGAATTCATAGGAGAAGTTGAGGTCAGTGAGAGAGTTTATAAAGAGAGGAGAGGATCTGAAACAACCTTTGGAAAATTCAGCAGTGGAGGGCATGATATGAATAATCAACTAAGAAAAAAGACTGAAAAAGTATGGTAGAAGAGGTAGGATGTGAACCACGGGAGAGAAGTATCACAAAAACCCAGGCAGAAGAGACTATCTGGGAGGAGAGGGTAGTTCATAGCATCAAATATGGTTGGTTTAAGAGGATGAAGCTTGAGAGAATATCATTTAATGATCAAGAGATCTGCAGAACTCGGGAGAAAACAATTTCAGTTGAACGACCAGTTTAGAAAGCAAATTGCAAGTGATCAGAAAGAGAAGTGGAAGTAAAGGGTGTAGAGAGCGTTTCCTAGGAGTTTAATTGTGAAAGTAAGATGAGCTATAGGATGATAGCTGGAAGAGATAGTAACATCCAATCAAGATTTTTTTGCGGGGCTGAATGAGACTTGGGCTTGTTTATAAGCAGATTGGCATGGAGAAAAAATTGGAAGATTATTTGTGGGGGAAAACTGCTGAAGAAAACAGTTTATCAAGACATCTATCCTATATCTGTTTCTCTCTACTGACTAAAGTTAAGGATTTTGTCACACTCTTCACCAAATTCTTGTACTTCTAAACACTTCACCCCCATAAAGATATTGCTGGTGCAGACAGAATTTGCTTATACCCAACACAAATACTTCAATACTTGCTTTTGGGTATAGAATGAAACCAACTTTGCCAATTTATTTTTTCCTTTCAGAAAAACCATGAACTATTCTTTTATTTAGACTATACATTTACTTCAACATTTAACAGGGTGAGCATAGTTCCTTCTTTAATGGAACTTGAATTCTAGGAGATGAAAGACAATAGGGGAAAAATCTGTACCCCAAACATCGATTTGGGAACTATTTAAAATGCATCAGACTAAATACAGACTTCAATTCTACATTAATACTTTACTCAGTGAAAGAGAGAGAAGTATTAAAAAGGTTGTTCTTCCCTTCAGAGGGGTGACAGATACCTGCAAATGATTAAAAAATGCAAGAATAGGACAAAATACTTATGGATGATCACAGTACTGGTTCATCTACTCCATAGGATCCAAGGCTAGCAGCAAGCTTGAAATAATGCTGAGTTTTAACTCCAAAATATAGCTTCTATTGCAGGACCTTTGACTAGTTCACAAGACTGTGTTAGGTTGAAGCCTACTGGAGACAGTTAAATGGTTATAGGTGTGGGGAATAAAGGCAAGGGGAACCAGGAGTCCTTTTTCAATGATCCAATGCTTATTGAAAAGTCATACTGTTTTTAAAATAATTTATATTAATATTTTCTCTTTATTATATCCTTATAGTATTCCATGTCTCCTCTCCATCTCCCCCACCCCAAAAAATCATCCCTTATGACAAATATAGTAATAATTTTAGAGACAAGAATTGTTAGCGCAATTGATCAACACATTGTCTGAGTCTGAAAACATGTATAATATGTAACACCTGTAGACCTCACATCTATGAAAGGCTAGGTTGGGAATGTCTTCTCGTATTTCTTCATCTGAGTCCTGCTTCCACTTTATGATTTTGTTGCATTTACGTTTAATTTTTGGTGGATCATTGTTCTTTCCACTTACATTGCTGTAATTACTGGGGCAGCTAGGTGGTGCAGTGGATACAGCACCAGTGCAGGAGTCAGGAGGACCTGAGTTCAAATCTCAACTCAGACACTTGACACTCACTAGCTGTGTGACCTTGGGCGAGTCACTTAACCTTAATTGCTTCATCCTGTGTCATCTCAAGCCAGCCTGATGAATATCTGGTCACTGGATTCAGATAGTTCTGGAGGAGAAGTGAGGCTGGTGACCTGTACAGCCCTCCCTTACTCAAAAACAAAGTAAAGTGCAAGTCATGTCATTATTTCTCTGATCTCTGGTCTTCTTCAGCAACAAAGAATGAACACACACATAAAAGCCATAGTCACTATGCATATTGTTTTCTTGACTCTGTATCATTGCATCAGTTCATATAGATCTCTCCACACTTTTCTGTATTCATCACACACGTCATTTGTTTATGGTACAATATATTCCATTATATTCATGTACCAGAATTTGTTTAACTCACCTGTCTTCCTCCTCAGTTAATGGACATCTACTTTGTTTCCAATCCTTAGGCATCATAATTAGTATTGCTATACTTATTTTGGAGTATATGGAGTATATTTTCTTTTTGATGATGCCTTCCTTGGAATCCAGTAATGGGGTCTCTAAGTCGAAGGATATGAACATTTTAGCCTATGTAAATAATTTCAAATTGCTTTCCAAAATGCCAATACCATTTCACAGCTGCACTAACAATCTATTTGCAGGGTATGAGGTGAAACCTCGGAGGTTATTTTTTTTTATTTGCATGTCTCTTATTATTAGTTATTGGAGTATTTTTATGTGATTGTGAACAATTTTCACTACTGTTTTCACTTTTATTTTTTACTTCTATTATATTCACTTCATTTCTTTAACCATTCATCTATTGGAGGATGATTATTAGTTACATATATACACACATAAATGTATATATGTTAATTGTTTGCACATTTTGAATATCGTTATCAGAGAAATTTGATACAAAGTGTGTTTTTCCTATTGGACAACTTCCTTTCTTATCTTTGACGCATTAATGATTTCTGTGCAGAAACTTTGCATAATCAAAGTAATCTATTTCATCTTTTTCTTTTTTTTATTAAGAATACATCCATAAAAGGACTTATAGGAACTGATTAAAAGCGAAATGAGCAGAACTAGAACACTGTGCACAATGACAGCAATATTGACTATCAAGTATGAATGACTTAGCTCTTCTAAGGAATACAGTGATCCAAGATAATTACAAAAATTTCATGATGGAAAATGCTGTCCAGATCTGTAAGCACAAACCAAGTGAGATTTTATTGTTGTTGTTTTGGAGTTCAGTTTCCTAGGCTGCGGCTAAATTGTGCACCTATGAAGAATTAATCTTCTTTGAACCCTGATAATTCACAGCTGTGCTGAGTCACTTAGGTTTCCTGCCTTCTGACTCTGCACTCATCAGGGACTGGGTCTTTGTTATATATTCTGGGTATTGGCATCTTGCTTCGGGGGCTCACTCATGAGAAAGACCTTTTGATTCCCTGTACAGAACTCTGAGTAGCCATTTGTTAAGAACTGCCTCCCCAGTGCTCAGATGTTGGTATTCTCCCAGTCTGGTGGTAGTGTAGGTGGTTGTATTACTTCTTTCAGAGAGTTGGACACCTATTTGTTGAATGTCTGTACTTTCTCTGCTTGTATTTTTTACACTGACTTCTTTCCACCTATCTGTGATTAAAGTAAGATTGTTGACCCCTTTAAAATTGTCTTTCCTTTAGAAAAACAGATCAAAGAACCTGTGCTAGCAGGTCATCCTGGTGGTTCTAGGGTGCTTGCTAATACAATACCCGGAGAAAGAATTGATGGATTTTGAATATGGATCAAAACACATCATGTGCATTTTATTTTTTTCATGTCTTTTTTCCCCCTTTTTATCTGTGTCTTCTCTCACAACATGACTAATATGGAAATTTGTTTTACATGATTGCACATATTTAGCTTCTACAAACTTGTTTACTTGTTTAGAAAGAGGAGAGGGGAAGAAGGGGGAAAATAAGAAACTCAAAATTTTATATAAGTGAATGATAAAAATTGTCTTTACATATAATTGGAAAAAATACTATTAAAAATGAATATATCTATTAGTGAACTGATCCAAACAAAGACTCAGCAGTACCACTCCTATTCCAAATAGATCAAAGAAAAGGGAAAAGGAACAACTTGTGCAAAAAAAATTTATAGTTTTTTTATGGTGTCAAGGAATTGGAGATTGTTGGGGTTCTGATAGGGAAATATTTGAAGAAATTGTAGGTATATGATTGTGATGGGATATTATTAGGCTAAAAGAAATGATAAGCAAGACGATTTCAGAATAAACCTGGACAGACTAACATGACCTGGTACAAAATGAAGTGAACAAAACCAGAACATTCTATATCACAACAATATTTTATGATCATTAACCGTGAATAACAACTATTCTCAGTAAAACAAACAGGTATATTTTAACTCCCTTTTATTCTCTTTTTTAAAAATAAATTTATTTAACTTTTTACATTCATTTTCACAAGATTTTGGGTTCCAAAATTTTTTCCCATTTGTCCCCTCCCCCCTCCCCAATACACTGGACATTCTAATTAACCCTATCACCAATCTGCCCTCTCTTCTATCATCCCTCCCTTCCCTTA
>CM053770.1:597963554-598213980 GCA_028658325.1 Potorous gilbertii | reverse complement strand
CTCTGACAGCTCCCACTCACCAGCCTCGGCGCCCCTTCTCTGACAGCTCCCACTCACCAGCCTCGGGGCCCCTTCTCTGACAGCTCCCACTCACCAGCCTCGGGGCCCCTTCTCTGACAGCTCCCACTCACCAGCCTCGGGGCCCCTTCTCTGACAGCTCCCACTCACCAGCCTCGGCGCCCCTTCTCTGACAGCTCCCACTCACCAGCCTCGGCGCCCCTTCTCTGACAGCTCCCACTCACCAGCCTCGGCGCCCCTTCTCTGACAGCTCCCACTCACCAGCGCAGGCTGCTGGGTTTCCGCAGCCGGCGGATCCCGCCGCTCTCCGGCTACATCCCTCCTCTCTATCCGGACTCCCCCCTCCCCCCCTCGGCAATCCTCCTCCACCTCCCCCCCTGGGCTCCAGGCTGCTTTTCCTGGCTTCCTTCAAGTCCCAACTACACTGCAGGTCCTGTTACTTCTTGCGCTTGGCCCAACTCCGCTAGGGGGAAGCTCCCGGAGGGCCTTCTCTTCTCTCCCAAGGGCCCGGCACAGCCGAGGCCCTCAGGCACGCTTATGGGCCTCCGACTCGACGTCAGTTATCGTACTTGTAAGGCCCCCCAAGGGATAGAGGCCACGGGCGCTCCTCGCGGCTGTCCCGGGGGACGCCCACAGCCGCCCCGAGGGTCAGCGCCTGGGAAATCCGAGCTCATTCTCCGGTTGTTTTTTTCTCCTTTCTCCTCCCGCGAGGATCGCCGACGGTCCCCGCCGGCCTGGCGGAGAGACGGGAAAGGGGCGGAGATGCGCTCGCCGAGGAGCCTCGCACGAGGGGCCTCGCACGAGGGGCCCAAGGGCCTACCGAGGCTAGCGGAAGCCGGGGCTGCCGCCGCTTCCGGTCCCCTTTCTCCCGCTCTCCTCCAGCGCCGCGAGGGCGGGGCGGCCTCATGGCGAGGGCGGGGCGGCCTCATGGCGAGGGGGAAGAGCTCCCTCCCCGCCCTCTCAGGACTGCCCGCCCGAGATAATCGCCGCCTTCTCCCGGGCGGGTGCCACCCGGAGCCCTCGCTCGGCCCCGCCACTTCAGCCGGGACCGGCGGAGCGGAGCGCGGGTCCGAGGAGCCGGACTCGGCCGAGACGCCGCCGCAGCCATGGGGGCGTGTCCCCGCCGCGCGGCCTGGCTCCGCTCCGTGGGGCTGGCGCTGGCGCTGCTCGGACTGCCGCGGGCCAGCGGTGAGGAGGGGGCGCGGGGGCGGGGGGCGGGGCGGGACTGAGCCGGCTGGGGCCCCCTCCCCGGGGAGATCCGGGAGCCGCGCCGGCGGCCTGCGCTCCGGGCGCCGGAGTCCTCGTCCTTCCTCCGGCCGGCCTCGGGCCGAGCGGGCCGGGGGCAAGGTCACGGCCTTGGGGCGGGGGCTCCCACCTCGGCTCGCGGGGAGCCCACTTGGAGACACGCCCGGCGCCCCGACCGGGTTATCGGTGGATTGATTGGACCCTGGAAGAAGCCGTGGAGTAGCTGAAAGGCTTCACCCCGTGACTAGCGCCACCGATAGAAAGTTATGGCTCTGTGCCAGGCGTGTGCGCCCACGCACGCCCCCACGCCCGGCGCGGGCGCGTCTGGCCGGGGGTCCGCCTTAAGTGCCCGGGAAAGCTCGCGGCCGCTAGCCGCGGGTCGGGCCTGAGCCCTGCTTCCCTGCAGACGCTTGAGCGGACAGTGCGGAGACACGGTTTATCCGAGCCCCGGCGCCCTGCGTGACCGCCCAGGCGCCGTGCGAACCAGCGTGGGATTAGTTTGTCATTTTTGGCCGAGCTCCGGCTTGGGTACGTTGTACCGAGTGCCGGCCGCGGACTCCAGGGGGCTGTGGCCGGGGGCACCGCCCCGGCTTGGCGCGAGTCGTGTCCCGGAGGCGGGCCCCGCGCTCCGCCCTGGTGGGGCGGTGACAACGCCCGCTTTGTCCGGCGGCGACAGCCCGAGTGTTACTGAAATGAGACCAGGAAATAACCGGAGAGGGGGTGAGGGGTTGAAGAAGACCCTCGCAGCGTTCCGTCTCCCCCAAACGTCCAGCCTCGTCCCCGGAATTGGTGCGCCAGGGAATCAGCCTGGAGAGAGGGAGGGCCGGCCTGCTCTGTGCTAGGCTTTGCTCATGCTGCCTCCGGCAGTGACCCTGCTGTTGGGGCGTCCTCATTTCCTAGAACCTGCCCGGGTCCGACAGCCGGCCCGTGTCCCAGGCCAGGTTTGGAAACAGTAGGCTTAGAACGAGCGAGTCTCCTTCTTACTGGAATTGTGTATGGCTTGTAATGTTGAATCCTTTTTTTTAGGTGATTGTGGTGCTCTGCCAACAATTGCTCATGCTCACCCGGAAGAAAACTATGATGCTGACATAACCTTTAGTCACGGAACCACCGTCCATTACAAATGTGACACTGGTTATGTTAAACTCCCCGGAAAAACAGACTCAGTTACTTGCGAGGGTGTGGAATGGTCAGAAATTCCACAATTTTGTAATCGTAAGTTGTTAATTTAGGTTTGTATTTATTTAAGGTAAATAATTTGCTTGTTAAAAACTAAGTACTTAACCAACTGGGTAGAGGCAGGATGGCTTCGTAGGTAGGACACTAAGCTTGAAGTCAGGGTCCAAATTCTGTGCCACATTTTCTTCATCTGTAAAATGAAGGGATTACTCTCAGTGGAAGATCCTTCCAGCTCTAAATCTATAATGCTGTGAGTTTTAACACTTTACACATCCCTAACAGTTTATTCCTTTTTCCTTCTGTCTCCTATGCTTCGTCAGTTATCAATATTTGTCATAGCTTTTCCGTCTATAGGACCAATTTGAAAGCTGTATTGTTTAATTTGGATTTCTTTGATTTGTAGTCAGGTTGAATATTATTTCAGGTTGTTACTGTCAGCAGGCTCTCACTTTTGTAAATTGTCCTTTGACTATACAAATTGAATTGAGTATTGCCCTTTATTATTTGTACTGTTTCCTTATTTTAGATGTTAAGTTGTCATATAATTTTTGATGCAGTATTCCTAATCTTTTGTTTTTGTGCCTTGCGGATAAGTACTTACTTGCAGTAAGCACTTAATATTCCATTGAATTATTGGTTATATTTTGTTTATAATTTTTCATGCAGTTAAGTCAACTTGTTTTGTTCCTGGTGTCGTATTTATTTATAATATTTATAATATTTATATTCCCCCTTCGCAACTGAGAAAGAATGTTCCTCTTTTCATTTTTTTATGAATAAAAGATTTTATTAAAATCATTTATAAGTAAAATGAACATAATATCTTGGTGATACAAGGACATAGATGAAAGCACAAGGGGGGATTTATGTATGACTTAATAGAATAAAAGCTGTTATACACATGTTAATGCACACAGAAATAGAAGAGTGAGCAGTGTTAAGCTATGGTAAATGGTTATATGACTTTAATTTTTCTTGATAATATGGAACTTCATGATTCTTATTGAAGGATTTAAAAGCAGAGTCTGCTTTGGAATTTGCTTTCAAAATAGATCATGGCTTCCTTTATTTGGCACCTCTGATAGGACAAGACAGAAACAGGTATCTGCAAAAATCCAGCTTCTTCCCAAAGGACTAAAGTGCCAAGGGAATGGGGGTAGGTAGAAGTTACAGAACTAAAAACAGAAAGCATGAAGAGAGAGAGAACGTGTGTGTGTGAGTGAGAGAGAGAGAGAAACAAAAAAACACCATGCTAACTCCTTATTTCTTCTTGGCTGTCAGATTTCCTGCTGATCTTCTTTGAGTTGTCATTCTTTTTGGGGGGCTCTGGGTTTGCCTGCATGTGTCTGCCATAGAGGTACTTGTATGTTTCAGAATGGATGTATTCAAAGACATAGGATACTTGGAGTTGGAACTGGTCAGCAGTTGGAGTAACCCAGGGATTATTCTCTACTTTGAAGACCTGCTTCTGACCAGTTAAATCCAAGTTTCCAAGTTCAGGGGGAAGGACAGTCAGGCAGTTCCCCTGGATGTGTAGTTCTTTCAGCTGTGTAAGTTCCCCAGTTTCTTTTGGCAGTGAGATCAGGTCATTATCCGTAAGGCTGAGTGTCTACCACTTTGTGAGCTTCCCAATATCTGGCAGCAGGATTTCAAAATCGTTGTCACTGAGATAAAGTGCATGTAGGGTGGTAAGGTAGAAGTTTCCAGGGAGAGAATTTTCATTCAAGTTGTTACAAGTCAAGTCAAGGACCTCCAGGGTGGGTAAAGAGCCAAATCCTCTGGACAAAGTATTCAGCCTGTTCCTGCTGAGTGTTCAGGGGTTTGAGTTTCTGGAGGCTGCTGATCTGTGTGGGCAGCTCTTCAGTTTGGTTATTGAACACTTCTAGATTCTTCAGTTCTGCCACGTTTGGAGGCACAATTGTTAGTTTGTTGTGACTGAGAACCAGTTGTGTAATGTGGGACAAAGTAAACAGGCCTTGGACATCCAGCATGTTGGAGATGCCACAGTCACACATATCCACCTCCGGATGGTTCTTCTGGCTCTCCTCCACCAGCTTCTTCAAAGACTTGGACATGGTTGTGCACAGTGTGGTTGTGCACAGCTGCAGCATTGGGGGTCCCACATGGTTAAGCTGGGAGCCCACAGGAGTAAACATGCCCTCTCTTTTCATTTTTAATGATCTTTTGCATGTTTACATCTGTGATACAGTTGCAATTTTTTATTGTATGAGTTGAGACTCAAGTTTTGTTTTGGTCATATTACAGTCTGGTTTTCAAAAAAAATATTTGTTAAATAATCCTTGAGCTAGTTTTTATTTTCCACATATTCTATCAAACATAACCTACATTTGAATACGTGTCAGTTCTGTTTCTGTGATCTTTATCCCAGTCCACTGCTCTTTTTTTGTCCCCAAGAATGAAATAATTTTGATAACCAACTCCACTCAATTAAAGATTTTATAGGAAGACATAGACAAGAATTGAACAGAAGAGGGTATATATAGATATGTAACAATATGAAGGGAGTATTCACATTCAGTAAGATGTTTTCCGACTTAGGCCTCAGTTATTTAAAGTCACTTACTAAGCAGCCTCCATGAGCTGTAATATAGCAAAGAACCTAAAAGTGAGCAAACATAAGGCCTCTTAAGAGGTGAAAATAGATGTCTTGAAGTCTCTACAGTAATGGTTCATGTATTTTAGGATTGACCCTTTCCTCATAGGCTATTCTGTTTTATACTATACAAGTTTGTTAGTTACCTAATTTCAAAGCCCATGCTAGTTTAGAAGGATCAAATTACAGAATCAAAAAATCTGAATTAGAAGAGAACTTATAGGCCATATAACCCAAACCATCTTTGAATAAATTTCTTTTACAATGTAATTTGTAAGTAGTAAGTAATCCAGCCTTTGTTTAAAGGCCTGCATTGGGATGGTAGTAGAGTGACTCAGTATATCCTGAGATACCCAATTTCACTTTTGATAGTTCTGATTATTAGGAAGATTTTCCATAAACCTAAATCTGCCTTTATAACTTCTGTCCTGTTCTCCCAAGTTTTATCTTTTGAAACCAAGGAGAGTAAGTCCTTAGACTTAGGCTCTTTATAAAACTTGAAGACAGTGATCATGTTTCTGAGTCTAAATCTTCACATTGTCAAACTAAAAATTCTTGGTTCTTTCCACTTATTCTGATATGGCATAATTTCAATGTCCTTCACAGTCCTGGCCACCTTTCCTCCCTTATGTTTTCTCTTAGTTTTCATTGTGCTTCCTTTTACCTCAAAGTTTACATTCCAAAAATCCTTGCTACAAGGTGGTACCCTGAACTGTACGTATTTATTCAGGTGTGGTCTGGCAATGACTTTCTATCTATGTATATGTGTGTGTACACAATCTCTCTATCTGCCCAAATACTGAGAAAAGATTCAAGAGTTAAAAATATTTTCTTTCCATGTAGTAATGTAAACAGTTCAGCTTTAGAGAGTCTTTTATGATTTTTCTTTCCTGATTACCTTTACATTGATTCTTGGCTTGGGAAGTCAAATTTTTCTATACAGATCTGGTCTTTTCCTCAACATGAATGATTGAAAATCGTCCATATCATTGAATGACCATTTTTTCCCTTGAAGTGTTATACTCAGATTTGCTGGGTTGGCAATGACTTTCTAATGCAGTCCTGGGCTCTATCATACTTATTTGGCTGCCATTATACTGTTGATTTATTGAACTGTCAGTCTGCCAAAACCTCCAATCTTTTTCAAACAAACTTACTCTAGGTTTGCTTTTCTAGTTATGTACTTGAGAAGTATGTTTTTTGAAAGCAAGTATGGGAATTGAAATTTAACAGGGATAAATGTAGTCCTAATAGATTTAGCGCAACAATTTAGTTATCTGAGATCTTTTTGGATCCTGACTTTGTTCACTTTGTTAGCTGTCCCTCCTAAATTTCATGTGATTTGCACCTTTAGTAAGCATTTTGTTGATTAAAACGTTAAGCTTCAGTGATCCCTGGGATGTTTTACTGGCAGCTTCCTTCCAAGTTTACATCCAGTTGCTGATGGCCACTCTTTGGGTCTGGTAGTAAGGCAGTACACAGAATCTATTTCCCATCTCTTCATCTTGTTTTTCACTGCCTTTTAGTGTGGTTATTGTAGTCTTTGTTGAATGTATTTTTTTTTTTAAACCAAGTTAGTGAATGGTTGAGTTCCATGGGTAGCCACATCATTGTTTAGACAACTCTCTCCTTTTTCCACAACTAAATGATTTCTCTGTCTTTAGAATTTCCTCTTGCGCTTCTTATTCTTTCTGAGATAATTTTTTCTATAGAGTTTTTAGGCCATAGAATGCTACGTTTCTTTTCTCTGAAGGAGGAATCTGTTCTCCAAAATCTTGGGTATATGCCAGACTTTCTGGCTTTGCTGGCTTTCTCCATCATGAATTCTAAAGATGAGTAGTTTCACGATGTTCCTCTTTACTTCAATTCTGTCTTGTTAGAATCAGGTATAAAATAACTGTTCCCTTTAGTGGTTTCTGTATTGCTTTTTAAAAAATTAAGTAACTAATTAATTTTTAGTATTCAACATTCACTTCCGTAAGATTGTGAGTTTTAAATATTCTTCCCCTCTCTTTCCTCCTTCCTTCCCAAGAAAGCATATGGTCTAATATAGGATGGCCATATACATTCATGTTAAACCTATTTTTACATTGGATATGTTGTGAAGAAGAATTAGAAGCAATGGGAAGAACCAAAAAAAAGAAGAAACAGGTTCTGCTCACTTCACTCAGTATCAGTTCATATAAATCCTCCTAAGTTTTTCTAAAGTCCATCTGCTCATCATTTCTTATAGCGCAATAGTACTCCATTACATTTATGTTCCACAACTTGTTCAGCCATTTGATGAGCATCCCCTCGATTTCCAGTTCTTGGCTACCACAAACAGAGTTGCTATAAATATTTTTGCAGATGTGGGTCCTTTTCCCATTTTTATGGTCTCTTTGGAATACAGCCCTGGAAGTGGTATTTTGCTGGGTCAAAGGGAATGTACGATTTTATAGCCCTTTGTGCGTATTGTTCCAAATTGATCTCTAGAATAGTGGGATCAGTTCACAACTCCACTAACAATGCATTAGTGTTCGAATCCAACATTTGTCATTTTCCTGTTTTGTCATGTTAGCCAATCTGATAGTTGTGAGGTAGTACCTCAGAGTTGTTTTGATTTGCATTTCTCTAATCAATAGTGATTTAGAGCATTTTTTCATATGACTATAGATACCTTTAATTTCTTCATCTGAAAACTACCTGTTCATATCCTTTGACCATTTGTCAGTTGGGGAATGATCTGTATTCTTAAAAATTTGAGTCAGTTCTCTATATGGTTTAGAAATGAGGCCTTTGTCAGAGATACTGACTGTAAAAGTAGTTTCCCAGTTTTCTGCTTCCCTTCTAATCTTGGTTGCGTTGGCTTTGTGCAAAAACTTTCAATATAATGTAATCGAAGTCATCCATTTTGCATTTCTTAATGTTCTCTATCTCTTGTTTTGTTATAAATTCTTCCCTTCTCCATAAATCTGACTAGTAAACTATTCTTTACTCTCCTAGTTTGCTTGTAGTATCTTGCTCTCTTAATTTGTTTTATATCTAACTTGTGTATCCATTTTGACTTTATCTTGGTATACAATGTAATATTCAGCATATTCTTTTAAGGAGACAAATTTGTAATACAGTTTAGATTTTTACCCAAAATACTTTAAAAAACAATTTTAGGAGGGGTTTTAGAGGGTGAACTTTATCTACTCAGGAGGCTTATTCATATGGAATAGCCCATGTCCTGGAAGTACCAAATAGATGGAAATGATGTTGGTCTATACCTAGTTTCTGCCATGCTGTTTTCTAGTTTTCCTAGCAGTTTTTGTTAAATAGTGAGTTCTTATCCTAGAAGGTGGAATCTTAGGATTTATCAAACAGTAGATTACTATAGTCATTGAGTACTGTGTCTTTGTACCTAATACATTCCACTGATCTACCACTCTCTTTCTTAGCTAGTACCAAGTTGTTTTGATTGCTGCTTTATAATACAATTTAAGATCTGGTATGGCTAAGCCATCTTCACTTGCATTTCTTTTCATTAATTCCCTTGATGTTCTGGACCTTTTGTTCTTCCAGATGAATATTCTTGTTTTTTGTAACTCTATAAAATAATTTTTTGGTAGTTTGATGTGGCACTGAATGAATAAATTAATTTAGGTATAATTTTCATTTTTAACATATTAACTTGGCCCACCCCTGAGCAACTGATACTTTTCCAAGTACTCAGATCTGACTTAATTCGTGTGAAAAGTATTTTGTAATTGTGTTCATATAGTTCCTGGATTTGTTTTGGCAGGTAGACTCCCAAATATTTTATAATGTCTATGGTAACTTGAAATGGAATATTTGTTTCTATCTTTTACTGTTGGGCTTTGTTAGTAATTTGTAGAAATACTAATGATTTATGTGGGTTTATTTAATGTCCTGCAACTATGCTAAATATGTTTTATTATTTCAAGTAGTTTTTTTACTTGATTCTTTAGGATTCTTTAAGTCTATCTAAATATGTTTTATTATTTCAAGTAGTTTTTTTACTTGATTCTTTAGGATTCTTTAAGTCTATCATCCTGTCTGCAAAGAGTGAGAGCTTTGTTTCTTCTTTGCCTATTTTAATTCTTCCAATTTATTTTTCTTCTCTTATTGCTAAAGCTAACATTTCTAGGACAAGTTTGAATAAGAGTGGTGATAATGGACATCTTTGTTTCACCCCCTGTCTCGTTGGAAAGGCTTCTAGCTAATCCCCATTACATAGAATGCTTGCTAATGTTTTTTTCCCTGTATTACTTTTCAAGACTGAAATTGTCACTAAGGCAATTTTGATAAAGGAGAATGGCTTTTAGAGGCAGTAGTAGCAACTGATACTTTGTAAATGTGGTAGGATACGGATTAAAAAGCTGACACAAGACCCCCAAAAAAAGTGAGTCTATGGATTTTTAGCATCAGAACAAAGAATTTCACACGTGTGTAGAGTGGGTCCTTAATCAATCGATATCCCTCTAAGGCTAGTTAACATAATACCCAAAGGGGCTCGTAACATGTTTTAAATGAAACACAAAGATTCGTTTATGCCTTATTACACCTTTACAAAATCTGCAGTGTCACTGATGGTATTGGAAGGACTTATCTTTGGTGTTTTGTAGCAGATTGCCTCACCCAGTGGAATACTCTTTTTCATGTAGGGAATGGAGGGAGATGGAGAAAGCCAAGTCAGAAAATAGATTGAAGTATTACCAGAGCACATAGCAAGGTGTTGAGGTGGATTATATTTCTCAGCCCCACTGTCCATAGCATCTTGTCCACTGGTCCAATAGGAAATAGTGAATCTATCACAGAACCGAGAATCAGTGGAAATGGCTAAAGGAGTATGACCCCTAGCAGCAGAAAAAAGAGCCAACTGTGGATTCAAGGACTTAGCCTGGGCATTGAAGAGAGGTGCACACTAAGAAAACCTATGTGAGCAACCTGCTCAGCAGAGATGCTGCTCTCAAATGTTGCAACCTGAGAACATAGTAAGAAGAAAAGGACCCTGAGGCCCTTCAGTATCAAGGCATTAGTTACTTGGGTCACCTTTCTTTCCTGCAAGTGTACTTCACCACCAGTATACTCTTGGTTTGTCTTCACTCTTAACTGATGTTTTTTGTATCTGGGGGAGAGTATACTCCAAGTTTATGGTGTGTGGGGAGGTAGAGCTATTGTATAACGGCTTTCTTACTATCTTGTGTAAGTAAATGTCTTTTCCTGGGGGTCACTGTATCTATCTATAGGTCGACTAGTTAAAGATAAATACACTGGTTAGAGCTCATGAGCTATAATTTTAGTATTATGAACCCATAAAGTTCCTTTGAACCCTGGTTCATGGTTCATTGGTTTTTCCCCTTGGGGACCCAACCTACAATCTTCAAATGCTGAATTTAGAAGAAAGTGCAATCAGAGAGGACTCCACATGGTTTTATAACACTTAATGATAGTCATCATTATCATTCATGGTGATACCAGACTACCAAAAAAAAAAAAAGATTGAATTTTATTTAGCATATTCTTTTAAGGACAAGGAAATTTGTAATGCAGTTTAGATTTTTACCCAAAATACTTTTTGAAAAATTAAACAATTTTGGTGTTTTAGAGGGTGAACTTCATCTACTCAAGAGGCTTATTCATGTGAAACAGCTCATTTCCTCGAAGTACCAAATAAATGGAAATGATGCTGTATTTTAAATGTGTTTTAGTACATTTTCAGTTAAAGTGTGAATTATTTTCAATTCAGTAAGTATTTCTTGAGCAACTAGTAGTTTAGTTCATGCTTACATTTCTTGGGTATGCCCTTGTAGAGAATGTAGAAGACAAGTCCTCTGCCTCCAGTAGGTTAGTCTTGACCTACCTGGTGCTGGAAGTAATAATTAAAGTGTATTTACAATGCCTTTTGTCATTGAAATTAGTACAAACTAATCAGTCCAGTACCCCCCCCCCAGTTAATCCACTCTGCTCTGATCTTCTGATTTTGATCTCAAGTATCCTGATTACTTGATGAGTAACTAAAAGCTCACTTAGCCCCTTTATAGCTGCCTGACTCCAGATCACTGTTTGACCTCCCATCTAGCCATGCCCAAGGAATCATCTGCTCTGCCCCTACAGAGAGTACTCTAACTTCCTCATGAACCTCCTGAGCCCTGTTTATCTTGTCCTAGGAAAAGTAGTCAAATCAGTGATACCTTCACTACTAGAATGAATGTAACAATAATTTGCCCTTATACAATTAACCCTCGATTCCTGTGATTTCCTTCTGCAGATCAAAACTCCATTCCCCGGTTCCAACTTCCCTTATGTGTATTATTTCCCCCATTAGAAATGAACTTCTTTTATAATTATTTTTTCACTGCCAGCATATGTGCCTTTTGTGTAGTAGATGCTTAATAAGGCCTTTTTTGTTCATTTGATTATCAAGGGATTCCTGGAAGAAATGAATTTTGAATATGGTAAGAGTGATAACATTTAAAAAAAAATACAGAATAACATCTCTCTTTTGCAAGTTCTGTTGAATTAGAAGCTCATTCCTATATAGACATTGTAGAGAATTTTTTGGTATATAGCGTGCCAAGACATAGCATAGGGTTTTTTTTTCTTTTGTAAGCTTTTTGAAGAAAATATTTGATTATCTATTCATTACTGCATTCCTTTATTCCTATGCTTTTTCCCTTTTGTTCTCAGGTAGCTGTGATGCCCCACCTCGGTTCACTACTATGCAACTGAATGCCAAATTCATAAATAAAAATTACTTTCCTATTAACAGCACTGTGAATTTTGTGTGTCGGCCAGGACACACACTTGATAAACTTGGTCAGCTCATTAGTATTTGTCAGGATGATGGAACATGGTCACCTGTCTCAGGGTCTTGTAAAAGTGAGTAATTATATCACATATATTGTATCTTTGTCATTATTATTGGAATTTTCCATTCATTTATGTTGAACCGCTGAAACTATATTCTTTCCTATGGTGCATTTTTATACTTAACTACAGGCTGCCATATACTTTTAAAATATTAATTGTTTCCAGAGAATTTTTGTACCGTTGTGTTTTTCAGCGATAATTTTCATTGGTGCTTTTTGTTTTTAAACCAGTTATTTCAGAATATTTTCCCTCCAGCACTCCCCCACCGCTTAGGAATGTACCTTTGTACCCAGTGATCAGTCTCTATAACAAACAAAACAAAACATTTACTCCAGCATGTTGAACACATCTAACCATTTGCATTATTTTGCACCTTTAGTTTCTCACTTCTTCACCAAAAAAAGGAAATTCATTTCCTTATCTTCTTTGGTGCAAGTTTAATAATTAAAATGACTTAGCAGTTGACTTCATTTTAGTGCTCTTTTTTTAATTTAATTTAATTTAATTTTCCTTTTTAGTTTATGTCATTCCGCATTACTTCATAGAAGTCTTACCATGTATCTCTGGTCATCAGATGTTTCATTTTGTTGTTTTTTTTTCCCAAAATTAAGTTTTTCTAAAGAATTGCAGGCTTAACCATACGGAAGAATACAATTCTAAGGGCTTTGTGTTCAGACAGGTACTTTAATATGCTGTTGATAGAGCTATGAATTGTTGTAACATTCTGAAAAACAATTCAGAATTATGTGAGAAAAGTAATTAAATTCTAAATATTCTTTGAGCCAGAGATCCACACCTAGGCAAAGAATGAAACACCTCAATATTCACATGATGTTTAAATACTTTTGTTCAGCCATTGCTCAATCAGTGGGAATCTATTTTGTTTGTCATTTTTTGCTACCAAAAATTTGCTGCAATAAATATTTTGGAATTGGAACAAAATGAGCTACTTGGTCATCTAGCTCTAGCAGAAATAAGTTCAGTAAGTATGGGCATTGAGGGTACCTCAAGTTGATTCAGCTGAGCAAAGCTTCCATGTCTGAGATGCCCACGGTTATCTATCAGGCAAGAGTAAGAGCTGCTCAAAGTGACTCCTAAGGCAGGGGGCAAGTGACATTAACAGCCTGAACCTTTAGTTACTTGAGTCAATCAGATCTCAAATAAGGCTTCAGTATAAGGTATACTTGCCTACCTGAGTAGGAGATGGGGTTAAGATATTGCTCCTTCCACACACCGTATACCACAATGAACCCAAAATGTATGTGCAACTTGGATATTAAAGATCACACCATAAAAAATTAGAAAACAACTAGGTCAGGTACCTTGTTCAGCAATGATTAGAGGGAAAATTTTTCAACCATACAAGGCAAAAAGAGAGATGATGATGAGAGATACAATCAGTAATTTTAGTTTACATGAAATTGAAAAGATTTTGCATAATCAGTGCAATTAGGAAAAGAAGCGAAGCTTTTGATTGAGAAAAAAATCTTTCTATCATAGTCATGATAAAGTCTGATAACCAAATAAGGAGCTCACACAAATATTAAAGGCTGTTTTCTAATAGATCAGTAGTTAAAGGATAGGAACATAAAGTTCTCAAAAGAAATGCAAGCCATCAACCATTTGAAAGATGGCTCAAAATCACTGATAATAAGGGAAATGCAAATCAAATACTGTAAAAAAATGAAAATAAAAAATCTGAGATTTCACCTCACACTCACTCAACAAATTGGCAAAGGTGACTGAAGGTAGGCATGGTCATTATTGGAGGGGCTGTAACCAGACATTGTTGCTAGATGGCTCAGTAGATAGAACATAGGGCCTGGAGTCAGGAAGACCTGGGTTTAAATCCAGCCTCAGACACTTCCTAGCTGTGTGACTCTGGGTAAGTCACTTAACCCTGTTTGCCTCAGTTGCCACCTCTATAAAATGAGTTAGTATCTTTGTCAAATAAAATTCCAAATGGGATCATGAAGAATCAGATACAACTGAAATGACTGAACAGCACCAAAGGCAACTACCTAAAAGTGGTCAGGGAACTACAGGTCTTATTCAAACATTCATCCAACTCTTTTGTGCTAGCAAAGATGTCTGTTGATTAGGGCATGGATAAACAAAATGTAGTATGTGGATGCAGTGGGATATTGTATCACTAAGAAACAATATGAAGAATTCATAGAACCATGGGAAGATTTGTGTGAATCTACGTAGAGTGAAATAGGTACAGCCAAGAAAAGCAATGTGTAGTATTAGGGCAGTGTAAGGGGGAAAGCTAAAAAATTAGACTGAATGCTGTGTAATTAAAATGACCAAAATTAGTTCCATGTAACAGCTGAGAAAATGTTTACACTTCCTTTTCTTGTAGAGATTGGGAACTGGGAGTGTGAGGCATTTGTACTCAGAAAAAGTTAATGTGTTGGTTGGATCTTTTTTTTCCTCTTTTAAAATTTGTTATAAAGACGTGGTTAAAGGAGAATTGAGGATGGTATAAAAATCAATTAAAAGTTAAAATTTTTATAATAAAATTATATCCCATTAAAAAAGAACACTATATCTTTTGATCTTTGACTCTTGGTCTTACATATTTATGTTTATTCCCCATATGTCTTGACTGCTAGATTTTTATCAGAGATGTTTGATACAGGCTTTTTGTAGTTTAAAATTTTTATTTCTGTCCTAATGTATTGATTTTGTTTGTGCAGATTTTCTTAGTTTTATGTAGGCAATATTGTCTGTATTCTCGCTGTTGACCATTTTGTTGATAAAGAACTCTACCTCCAGCCAAGTCTCTTTCCATACTCCTTTATTTTGTTATACTTTTCATGTTTACTTTGCACATCCATTAATCTTACCTTAGTGTATGGTGTAAGACACTTGTAAAAAATCTGTTTTCTTCCATTCTACTTTTCAGTTTTTCCTGCATTTTCTTGATAAGTTTTTTTCTTTGTAAATTATGAACCTTATCTATGACCTGTAATGAGATCTATAACAGATTAATCAAGAAAATATTCTGGTGAATTTGAGGATTTAGTTTGTATTTGGGCACAGAAAGAACTCATTTTGGTCTTTCAGTCTTTGAGCCATGTCAGAAAGCATCAGGAAGCACATAAGAACTCCTTAAGAGCAGGAGCTGTTGAATTTCTGTCTATATATTCTCAGTATCTAGTACATTCCCTAGCACATAGTAGGCATTTAATAAATGCTTGTTGGTTGTTGTAGTTTGTGTTCTATTCAGAGCACTCACCAAGTGGCATCATTAATATTCTTCTGTTGAGGTGCTTAATTTAGAGGCAGGAAATCTCTGACTCTTTGTAGCTGAGTGAGAGCAGGCAAGTTAACTAGCCTTTTCAGGCCACGGTTTCCTAATCTTTAAAATGGAAATAGTGATACCCATTGTGCCTTCCTCATTGGGTCACTCTGAGGCTTAGATTAGGTGATTTGTAGATGATAGATTGTTAGATAAGATAGCTGTGAAAGACCTAATTTAAGGTTTATCATACCTTTCTTGCTGTGTAGATATCCATATCTACGTTCATGTGGGTGTACCACTTTTAAAACTTTACAATACTATGTAAACATTAACTTTTTTTTTTAACCAGAAAAGTCATGCCCACATCCAGAAGATTTAGAATATGGTCGAATTGATATACCAACTGATACCTTGTTGGGTTCACAGATTGAATATTCTTGTGATGAAGGGTAAGTTGTTTTTCTTACAGAAGTAGAGTGAGTTAACTCATTTAGTTTTGTTATTTTGTTTCACTATTTTTAAGACTTGTAAAACATCCACTATAACAGGCATCCTTATCTGGTTGATTGTATTTCAGTGATGGCTTTATAGTACTGACTGTCATAGTGTGGATTCTTGAAGGCAATGCTTTTGTTAGTACCAGGTTTTGCAGATCCCATTAACCTGGAAAGACATTGTGGTATGGCCCAGTGGTGGCTTGTATCCTCGGTGCTCAAAGGCAAGTCCAGCAAAGTTTGGAAATGGCATTACTTGACTGATTTACGGTGATAAAGCTTTTTGGCCATGATAAGTCTCAAAGGTTTTTTACTAAGATGTAGAAGGATTCATCTCATCCACACGAATGAAATCATAGATCATCGAGGCATTTTAGTATTTGTATTCTCATTTTGTAACACTGATAACATGAATATTTCATTATAGTAGAACAACTCTCCATATTTCTTGCTATCTACAGTCTTTTTATCCCTGTCCCAAGAAAAATGAGAGAGAGGCTATAGGATAGGATATAGATTGTTATACTGGATGAGGGAGTTACTTCATCTGAGAGGTCCAATCTCTATCCTTTTATCCTGTTGACTGTCATAACTAATTATAAACATATTGCAAATATCTAGTTTAATAGTGGTCACTGAAGATTTTGTCAGACAACCAACTGAGCCTGTTGAAGGGACCAGTCATTAGTCTTGTTTAACTTGCACTTCAATGCAGGAAGCATGCCTGAAGGGTGTTTACAAATGAGTTTGCTACTTTTTTTTATTTTTAGAAGATACACTCTTCATATTCCTGAAGGAAGCTGTTAGGGTAAGACCTCAACGGTGCTTACCTGCCTCCTCTCTGTGCTGGAAATACCCATCATGAACCTTGAGTTGGCGTTTTGTCAGTGGCTTACACCCTGAATGGTCATTGTTTGTTTGATTGTTTGATACACCATAGTATTAGAGTGCTGCAAGATGTTGGTGCTATGGTCCTATGAGTACTAAATATTCAAGAACTACTTGTTTTCTCTTCAAAATAATTCCAAGCAAATGTTGGAGAGAATTGAGTATTTGTTGCAAGAATTGATAGTACAATTAATTGTAATTCAGTACATGTTATTCAACAAATATTTATTAATTGTCTACAATGCACATGTTGTATAAGACATTGGAAATACGAAGATGAAATTGGAGTTCTCATGAAACTTTGTTTCTCTACATTAGTAATATGGGGAAATTAATGGGAACGTAGAGATAGATAACCCTGTGAAGGTATTTTCATTAACTATCCTTCCTCTAGATAACTCTTGAGTTAATAGGTATTTTGTACATAGTAGCTACTAAGTAAATATTATACTATAGTTTATACACAGACATATAAAATGTGCTCCCTACCCTACCCTCAAGTAGCTAACGGTCTGTTTGGAGATATAAATTACAGGCATATAAAAAATTCATTATCTAAATAAGATTGAATAAGTACTACAATTTCTAGAGTTTATCCTTAGTTGAGATGGCAAGGAAAGATTTCATAAATGAAATGACTAGCCCTGGAATGATATAGAAAATTAGGTATGCACATGTTGATGAGGAAGGGTATTCAAGTTGGGGTAAACAATATGAATTAAACAAGGCATTTAAAAAATAAGGGGAAATGTGAAGAAAAATTGTCTGGCAATGTCAAATTCATGTTTAGATTTGCTTATTTAAGGATTGGGTATCAGGGCACTATAAGTATCCTTCTTTGATTAAGTTGTAGGAGTTTTAGTTGCCACTTTTATAATGTATTTCTTGAACCTTTATCAAGACTTTGATGTAACCGTAGTTTAGCAAGATGAAAGTAATGTACCAATCTCCTATTGTCCTATAACATTTCCTCTTATCTTCAGCTACACTTTAATAGGTGATACTACTAGAGAGTGTGTTATTTCTGAAAACAAAGTTCAGTGGAGTGGTAATGTTCCACTTTGTAGAGGTAAGTAAATAATGGAATTCTACACTTTGAGAGTTATTTGGATATATATTTGTAAATTGTGTGGTGTTTATCTTTTAATCCGTTATTCAAAATGTAAATTGAAATTCATACTAAAATGTTACTCATCTTCAAATGGTCTTGAACCTAGCATGGTAGTGCAGTAATCTCCAGTTTATAAGCTGGCTATGTTTCAGACATTCATTTGTGAACTATGACAATATCCTAGGTTATTTGTTCATGATGTAACTGACTTATCCTAATAATACCAGCCTGAATTCTTGAGGAGAAGACCAAACCCAAAGCAAAATTTAGCAATTGGCAGCTTTTCCTTTTACATCTTCCTGTCTCCTGGTGCCTGACCCTGTGTGCAGACCCACTTTCCAAAATACTTCCCACTCTGGAATTACGTACTTGCTTTTCCTTGCCTTTTCTGCGATTGGGTATCCTATTCCTTTCATGTTGCCATCTCAGCTAGGAACAGAACAGTCAAGAGTGAAAATGTATTCAACAGGAATGTATGTGTAGATCCTATATATGCCATGTCAGGGAGGGAAGGGGTGGTAGGGAGCAGGTAGGGGGGAAAAAATCTAAGTTTTATTGTAGTGATTGTAGAACACTAAAAATAAAAACAAATTAAAAAAAGAACAGTCAGAACTAATTCACACTGAATGCTTCAGTGCAGTAATGCAAATATTTATTAAGAGCCAGCACTGGGGATATAAAGAGAAAGAATAGTTCTGTCCTAGAGGCATTTGCTTGGGGGCAGCATTTAAGAGGAAGCTAGACTATAACATTAAGTAACCAATAAGATAAGCTGCTGAGTGAGAGGGCACTAGCATACTAGGGGAATCAGGAGAAGTTTTCTGTTGTGCCAGTGGGAGGATTGCCCCTGAGTTTGACCTGGGAGGAAGCCTAAAGATTTTTGTAAGTGAGGAAGGCAGGCATTCCAGGCACAAGGGGTAGCCTGCACAAAGCTGTGAAGGTGAGAAATGGATTAGAAATAAGTCTGAAAATAGACTGGAGCCATATTGTGAAAGGCTTTATTAGAGTGCTGCAAGGTAGTGAGTGGTGCTACGGTACTACGAGTGCTAAATTTTTTTTTAACTCTAAAGCTGAAGAGTTGGTTTTATCTTGATCCTCAAGTTAATGAGGAACTATTGAGGCTTCTGAATATGACCAGACTGTGGTTTAGGTAGATGATTTTGGCAGCTCTGGATGCAAGGTGATCAAGTAGAAGTGTGATGTATAAAAAGTTCGAGAGGTATAATTTCTGGTAATAATATTATCATATTATTGATAAAAGGATGGTCATTGGTCTGTTTCTCAGACCACAGACAAATCATGGACCGGACTTAACACTTAGATGACCTTGGAAGAGTGGGTGTCCCTGAGGATGGAAATCAGTTCTGATTGGTTAATAATTAGGGAATTAATGTAAGTAGAGGTGGATCAATATAGTGAAGGGGTGGGGACATGATTTTGATCCATTTACTTCCAAATCACCCCCAGCCTTGGGCTGTCAAAGAATTTATCCCCAGCCAAACCTGAGTAAAACACAGTGGGCAGGAATCCACCTAGATAAGATGGTCTGGGGGGGTAAAATTTTGGTAGAGATCAGCAATGTCCTTCAAAGACTGGGCTCCAAACAAGGAAGTAGGACAGGGGAAAAGCCTGGACCTTTCCTGTAATTGATTATTAATAATCATTTCTCTCAAAAGGTTATAACAGTAATCCAGGTAAAAGGTGGTAAGTATTTGGATTTCAGTGATGGTTATGTGGGTGGAGAGAGAGGGATGGAAGTAGAATTAAGTAATTTTATTTGAGGGAGAGTGAAGAGTTACAGGATGACAAACTGCAAACTCGAGTGGTTGGAGGGATGTAGTGGTGTGTCCTTAACAGAAATAGGGCAATTTAACCGAGGGGGCAAGATGCTGATTGTTTATTAAACCCTCTGGAGAGATTTGTTTTCTAAAAAGAAGTAGTGTACTAAGTACATTAAATCTCTTAACTGGTGAAATTTCAGGCTTTTTTGGAATAGTGAAATGAAAAAGAACTTTATAAACCTCTTTTTGAATTGGGAAACAAGGATCCTAGGCAGGCCTTGCTCCCTTCAAATTACTCCTGTTTTTAGAGAAGCAAATATTTATTAAATCTCTATGGCATACAAAGTCAGAAGCACTGAAATCAAGACAAAACTGTGCTCTGGGATTTTACAGTGTATGCTTGATAGCGCATGAACCTAGAAAAGTAAATATGTGATCATTTGAGGAAGGAGAGGGCAAACTAACAACTCTGGAATCAGGAAAGGATTCCCAAAGGATATAACACCTGAGCTATATCCTTAAAGGAATCTCAGAGGTGTGTATGTATGAGGGCAATTGGGGAGTGGTGAGCTAAGGAAGGAATTTCATGCACAAAGGGCAGACAGTACAAAAGCACACCGAGGTTGAACAGCAAGTAAAAGGTGATGAGGGTCTAATCTGGATTATTGACCATATGAGTACAGGAGAGGATGGATGTCAGAGAAGTGGCTGTAGAATTGGCAAGACTTGGAAAGTCATTGGATATGATGAGAGGGGTTTGGGAAAAGGATAAGTCAAAGATAAATTTCAGGATTGCTAACCTGGATAACTGGAAGGATGCTGATACCCACCACAATAATAGGGAAGCTTCACAACTCCTTTTCCTCTGCTTCTGGAGCCACGTTCTTCAAAGATTCACTTGCTCTCCTTCACCATCTTCTGATTTCACTAGTTCTGACCATAGCTGTAGGTAAATAAGTGTCCTAATGGCTAACAAGCAGGACTCCAGGCCTTCTCTCCCACCTTCTCTTCTGTTGGCTGGCTCCTTTTCCCAAAGCAAAACTCATCTTTTACCTCCCCAGCACAAAAGCTTCCCTAGGACTCTTAGTGGTCCCGCCTCGGAGCCTGGCACAGGCTATTTCCAGGGCATAAAGAACAAGCGCCACTTTCCTCTTGATACCCTGGGGAAGCTGTGGGTAGGAGCAGCTCTTGGCCTTCCCTGTCCCTCAGCCTACCTCTTCACCTCCTTCATCTTCTTGGCCAGTACAACCTTAGGTGGAGTTCCAGCTAAGTGGCTAAGGTTTTATGTCCCCTTGAAAGTAATATTTTTGGTTCAGAAAATGAATAAGAAAATTCTAACATTTAATTTTTTTCTTTCCTGTAAGTTAATACTTGTGCACCGCCTCCAAATATCCAAGATGGGAAGCACCATAGTGTCAACAAGGATTTCTTTGCCTATGGTGAGACAGTGACATATCACTGTGATTTAAGTCGTCCATTTTCGCTTATTGGAGATGCCACCATTTTTTGTGATAAAGATGGACAGTGGAATAAGTCACCCCCTCAATGTAAAGGTGATGGATTTTTTTAGGATTTTTTCCTTCTTGATCTATAAATAGTAAAAGTCTACTTTGAAAAGAATCGTAATGGGTTTAACAGTGTGTAAGTAAAAGCAATGACCATGTCTCATGCTTCTTTTAAAATATGCCTTACTCTAACTCAGTATGGCAGGTGTAGGGTAAAAATTGATTTTGTTTATGGAAATGTTGTTACGTATTCCTAGGGCTGTAAATGATTTCTGTAATGGGTGCTTTTGGGGGTCTGTAATATGATGGTGTAGATATTCAAGGTATTTGATGAGGATTCAATTCAAGAAAAATATCTGGACCAATATTTTCACAAAAAAATTTACCACTACTTATGAGAATATTATCACTACAAATGGAATGAAAATTTTTCACCTACTGTACCTGCGTTGTAGGTTGTAGGTTTACATTTGTGTCACTTGTATGTCGAGTGAAGTTTGCTGATTCAGCTTTAAAGAAGTTTATTCATCACCCAAAGAACCAGAGCTAGCATTAGGCTACATGTCTCCCCTGTAATGATAAGTCCCTTAGACACTTAGACCAGGCTAACATGTTTATTAAGCTATAGGCATGGTTACGTTTAAAACTATTTTTAAAAAGCTGAAATTAAACAGTAATGTTAAGTTCTAAGTTAATGATATTACATATAAGGAAAGCTTTTAATAGCTAATAACAGTATAAAATTTCTAAGGAAAAAATATCCAGTGTGTCTTTGGAGCCCTTTATTTACTTATTGTTATAAGGCATAGTTTTGATCTGATATTGGTTTTATTTCCAGACAGTTTAAATAGATAACTCTTTATTAACCTTCCTTGAATCTTGACATTGAAATCATACCCCAACTAAGACTTATCTACAATTCTGAATGTTTAGAAAGGCCTAACATCATACAGGTGTAGACATGTTGATATTTTAGTTTCAGGTAGGACTTGACAAAATTCTTTTTTATTTAGAAGCTAGTGCACCCCTCTCCAGCCAAATGCCCTTTTTTCCTTAATGGTATTAACAAGTGTTTTCAAATAGTAAAAACAAAATACTTTAAACTATTTCCCCATCATGGAGTTGTGAACTTTAATTCTGGAGAACAGTTTGGAACTATGCAAAGAGCTATAAAACTGTGCATACCCTTTGATCCAGTAATACCACTGCTTTGTCCCAAAGGGTTCAAAGAGAAAGGAAAAGACATATATGTACAAAAATGTTTATAACAGCTCTTTTTGTGGTGACAAAGAATTGGAAATTGAAAGGATGCCCATCAACTGGGGAAAATGACTAAACAAGGTATGACAAATGATTGTGATAGAATACTATTGTGTTACAAAGAACGATGAACCAGGATGGTTTTAGAAAAACCTTTTGACACATGTATGAACTGACACAAAATGAAGTGAGCAGAACCAGGAGGCCATTGTATGTGGTATAAAATGCTGTCTACCTCCAGAAAGAGAATTTATGAACTCAGTGCAGATAGAAACATAGTTTCTTTCACTTTATTTTTCTTTGGAATGTGATATTCTAGAATAAAAATGTCATTTACTTTAGATTTTAATCATGTTTGTCATTTATTTTAATGTTTTTTATTGTTGTGAATAGTTTCCTATTTGTTTTTTGCTGTCCTTGAGGTATCATTACACACATCAACTACTGATCTATCCCTGCTTCTTCAAAGCAAACTTTTGAAAAACTTTCTACATTCTCTTTTGTAGAAGTCAGATGTAAAACTCCACAAGTTGACAATGCAGTCCAGATATCGGGATTTGGATCCTTTCATACTTATAAAGACACAATTGAATTCGCATGTAAAGATGGTTATATCTTTTATAATAACAGCAGAATTACCTGTGAAGCTGGTAATAATTGGAGCCCTGCAATTCCAGTTTGTTATAAAGGTACAGAAATCACTCCCTTCTTTCACTTTGTTATTTGTAACATGAGTAACAATACCTACAGACTCTAAAGAAGTTATTGTTTGTCACGTGTGCAATTTGCATTCATTTGCTGTGGTGTATATATTTGCCAATATATCCTGATTTAATTGTTAATATTTTTCAAGCCTTACGTCAATTGTTGCTCATTATTTGAGGACCCTTGCTCATTCTCCTAGTTTTAGTGTTCACTTTTACTTCCCCCAGAAAAGACTTTCTATTCTCATTTGTATTTATACATTTTGTGTTAATTTAGTACACGGAAGCAGATGTTTAATATACAGTTCAGACTTAGATCTAGATTTTTCTGGCTTTCATACCAGATCTCTATTAATCCCAATGATTCTTTGCCCCTGTCATGTAAATTTTATTTTCTGTACCCTCCTGGCCTGCTTCCTTATTCTTCTTCACCTCCCTTACTCTATCCACCACTTCAATGTCCCATTCAAAATCTACCCACTCCTTCTACTCTGCTTTTGAAATGCTAGCAGCTCACTAGGGAAAAAACTTGGTTTCATCTTAAACCTTTTCCTTTCCCAATCCTTCTGTCTTCTTTTATTTTACTGAAACCTGGCTCCCTTCTGATGATACAGCTAACTTGTCTACCCTTTCCAGCACTAGTTGTACTTTCACTCTCACCCTCCATCTCACTGGTCATGGTTGGGGGATTTAAGATTCCCCTTGCTCCGTATGGTCTCTTCTATGCTATCCTTTTATTTACAACCCTCACCTTTCCTCCTCTGAAGTTTACTCACTACATATCTGCTACGTAATTAAGATTGATAGCTGTGCTCTACCAACTTCTAGAATATTCTTTTTCTTTACTTGCTGAGTTCTGTGCCTGGCTCACATCTTTCCACTCCTCAGCTACTGCCCTCGTACCAGGGGACTTCAATATAGCTACTGATACTCCCTCAAACACTCTTTATCTCCATTTTCTTCAGCTTACTCTTTTTCCATGACTTGATTCTGTTACCCCACCTCAGCTACACATAGAAACGGTCATACCTTTGATCTTTTTTTTATTTATAAGTGTTTTGTTTTCATGTGCATGAATGCCTTGTCTCATCCCAGTCAGCTATCATTCTACATCTCCCTCTTTTTGTAGCCCCAAACCTTGTTCTTTGTTCACACCATGACCTCCAAGCCCTCCACCTCTCAGTTCTTTGCCAGGACATCACCCATGTGTTGTCTTCCCTTGCCCTCTGTGCCAAAGTTGACCTTTGGATGAACTAATATAATGCTGTAGCATCCTCTTGAGGCCCGCGTCCTGTTTTCTCCTTTCTAGTCTTTCTCTCTCAAGCTTCAGCCTTGGATCACTCCTGCCATCTGTTGTCTTTTGCTCCTACTCATGTGCTCCTGAATGAAGTTGGAGAAAACCACAAAATTATGCTAACTGGGTCCCCTACAAATTTATGTTACATTATCTCAATTGGACCCTCACTACTGCAAGATGTTCTTTTTATACTTCCCTAATTGATTCACCAACCCACTCACCACCGCAGCTTTTTCAGACGTTTTCATCCTTCCTAGAACTTCAGTTACTATTTATCTGACTCCTCAGTCTCCTTTCCTTTATCTTTATTTTTATTTTTTTCTCTGACTTTTTTTTACTTTTCATTTTTAATGCAGTTCATATCATATAAAACAATTCCAACTTTTGGTCAGGTCATACTTCTTTTAAGGCATTTACAATATAGACCACAAATGAATTTTTTTTTTAACATTAACCAACTGAGACACAAATAATAACTATGTATGCTAACTTCACAAGCCCTTGACCTAATTGTCTCCACACTATTACAAAGAATTAAAGAACCCTAACTTATTGTTATTGGTCTAAAGTCCTAGGCCTAATAGCTTAATTTTAGACTTAACCTCAGATATCCCTCTGCCAACAATCTGTAATTTAATAGATCTGGTATTAAGCTTACAAACTTTTTGACTATAGGAAATTGCCACTAAGAGTAGGGACGTTGCAGGGAAACATAGCTCCGCAACTTCATGTCAGTTCCAGGTAGGAGTAGATTGTCAACTTGTATTAAGTCAGGCTTAAAGTCTGCCAGGTGTCAGTGGGGAAACTGAGTCAGAAGAATCCTACCTCAGCCCCAACTGAACAGCCGCTCTCCCACCCTTCCCATGAGATCACCTTTTGCAGTTCATACCAGCGTCTCACAGGCTTACTGGCATCATGGGTTGGAGATTCAGACTGCCTTTCTTGCTTTCCATACCTGGAGTTAGACTCAGAAGAACAGTCAGTTAATAGTCGCATAGCATCTTAAAATAGCAAGTTCCAATAACCAGGTTTCAGAAATGACTAAAATTTCACATTGGCTAAGGAACATCTTTTCAGGCAAGTCTTAAGTGGCTTACATTGCCTTTCTATAGATGTTCTAGTTCCTGATTAAATAACAATCATAAAATCAAATTTACCATTAAAACCTTGACTTTTCCATTAGTGACAAATTTTACCCAAAGTTACCTGCCTCTTGGAAACAGACTAAAATTCTTTTCCCCAAACTAAAGATGTCAGTCAATTGTTTTAATACTAACTGCTTTTACATCACTTTGTAACATGTCCAGTTTTTCTCCCCATCTGTCCCCTCCCCTCACCCCCAATACCTTGCATTCTGATTACCCCTTCCCTAAATGTACCCTCCCTTCTATCACACCCAACCCTTCCCTTATCCCCATCTTCTCTCTTTTCTTGTAGGGCAAGATAAATTTCTATAACACATTACCTGTGTTTCTTATTTCCCAGTTATATGCAATAATTCTCAACATTCCTTTCTAATACTTTGAATTCTAACTTCTTTTCTTCCCTCCCCTGCTACCCATCCCCACTGAGAAGGCAAGGAATTCAATACAGACTAAATATGTGTTGTTTTGCAAAAGACTTCCATAATTATCATGTTGTATAATACTAACTATATTTCCCTCTGTCCTACTGTATCCCACTTATTTTTTTATTCCCTCATTTGACCTTGTCCCTTCCCAAAAGTGTAATGTAAAGGAAAACAATTTTGAAAGAGCTAGGAACTCTAATCAGTGTTACAACCAACTATGATTCCAGATTACCCATTTCCTAACGAGAGGTGATAGAGTCAAATTACACATGAAGACATACTTTTTTTAACATGGTCAGTGAGTGGTTGGCTATTTCACTTTACTGTGCTTGTTACAAGTTGGGGTTTTTCCCTACGTTGGTGGGGTTTAGATGGGAGAGGTGTATTAGTGATTGTGTTGCCAAAAAAAAGAAAGAAAAAAGGGTCTAAGCCATTTTTTTTAAATGCACAGATTGTTGATCAATACTCATCCAATTATTTAAATTCTTTAAAAATATTCCTTAAAGGAATAATTGTATCTATGCAGTCATTAGGTATTCTTTGGGATATTGACTCCTATATATTTTCTGTATTTTGTAATTATTTTAAATGAGGCTTTTTCCTTTTACATTTTCCTTCTGGATCTTGTTATCACTATATAGAAATGCTATTAATTTCTGAGTTTATTTTTAACTCTATACTTTACTGAAGCAATCAGTTGTTAGAGTTAATTTATTGATTCCTAAGTAAATCATGTCATCAGGAAATAGGGATAGTTTAGCAAATTCTTTGCCTTTAGTATCTTTTATTTCCTCATTGCCTTGTTGGTATTTCTGGAACTGTGTCAAATTATGGAGACTTTATTCCTATATTTATTGGGAAAGCTTCTAGCATTTTTTCACTGTGTATAACGTCACAATTGGCTTATAAAATTTCAGTGATAAAACAAAACTTTAACAGCCAATAAAGTTTGAAAGGGAAAACAATTGCAAGAGTTTTTCTTTTAACAGATAAAAGGTAAAACAATACTGATAGGAATCACTTGACTTGTCTCAATATTTGAAAGAATTTGTTTTCTTTTTTGTCTTTTCCAGGGTCTTCACTTCCTCCCAGTAAGGAACCATCAGGACTAGGTTCAGTACCTCTTCATATAATATTAAAAATGCAGACAGGAAAAGTTATTTGTCACAAACCAAAATATTCTGTAATGAAGAGGAAAATGTTAAGGCTAGAATATTCTTTTGGTCTTCACTTCTGTGTAGTGGCCCTTGTTGGTTATTCCTTGGTAAAGTGCTACTTCTAATGCAAAAGTTCTCAAACTTTTTTGTGTTATGGTCACTTGTGTCTTTGTACGCAGTGTCTGGCACATGGATTGGTGTTGACTGTGGTAGGCAAGTGAAGTCTGTGAATCTGTTTTTAGAAAAATGCTTTTAGTTTAAATAAAACATATAAAAGTACAAAGGAAACTAGTTGTTAAAGTACAGTTAACAAAATAGATTTTTTTTAAAAGTTCACATATCCCAGGTTAAAAACCTTTGCTTTAATGAGTGAGGTGCACCATCAGCCTAAACTTTCCTTTGACCTGAATGCAACTGATTTGTTGCCTTCTAGATCTTTAGGTACTCTTAACCTTAAACAATTTTTCCATCATCTAAGCAGCACCTCTAACACTTAATGCATCCTTTACTTAATACGCATGTCACACGCAGATTTCTCTTCATGGTATTTTAGAATGGGCAAGAAGAAATAATATGAAAGTTCACAAAGCTAAGTTACACCATTTTTGACTAATGGTACTCTGGTTTTTCAGGGACTTACTTTTCCTTGTGTCATATACTTTGGCTTCATTCATTCCAGATCTAGGTTAAGGCCCTAATAATTCTTCACAAATAGGTCATTCCCTCATTTTTGTTAGTGAAGGAGAAAGATGTAAGATTTAAATGTGATTCTGGTCTTCCTTCTTGGGGAACAGTAAAATTTGAGTCTTGGTAATGGTACATGGTTGCCTGAGGCACATACTTACTCATTTGTACTTTTATAAGTTGAATTGTATGTAAATGTTTATTCTTGAATTTTCATAGGTAGCTGTTTAGATTGTGATCTCAGTGCATGTGCTCTGACATTTTGTGAGCATTTTTAGAATTGCTCATCTGTAGATAGGGACCTTGTCTGGTTTTAGATGTTAGGCAAACACTCTATTTAAATGAACTGTAATAAACATTTTCATGGATGTGTACTCTGAAATTCCTAAGCTTAATTGTAATTGGGACACATTTTTCCTAAATATGAAAACCAAGCCTAAATCAGATAATACAGGAAATCATAGAAATGGATACTGCAGTAGCATGGCAGTGCCTTAATTTACTTTTCTTCTACTTTAGGCATCATAATTGATTAACATTTACTAAGCACCTACTGTTAGTAATGCACAGAAAAACATAAAACTAAGTTGCTGCTCTCAGTTGTCTGTATCACAGCTTGGAAACTAGTTAAAAGAGTTCGGTGAACTAGGGGCTTTAGGAGTAGTTCTAAAAGCTAGTTATAGATTGATTAACCATTGTTAGTGTTCTAGCTTATATAGTATCGAGAGGAAAAATGCACAGTATTTCATGCTGAATTACTTTAATTTTTTTAGGTGTTGGCATCACCATTCTGATAGTTGTTATTGCAGGTAAGTAACACAAAATCTTAAGAATCTTGTTTGAAAGTGAAGCCTTCATGGTTTAATGCCAAAAAGCAGACTTTGTTATTGCGCAGTTATCTTTTGGTCCTGTAGATTAATGGTCTCCAAGCATTTTTGATTACTCTTATGCATCAGTGAAAATTGATTTGAGTTTGCATTCCCCACTATATGTATGCTTATTTATAAGTTAAATGCACAAATTGCTATATTAATGTGTCTCATACACATTCTAAGACACACAATGTTGCAATTAAGGATGAGATTAGAAATGGAATATTTTAAATATCTTATTTTAAAAGTCATTAATGATGCAAAAAAATCTTTGCTCATTCTAAAGTTAGCATTTTCAGTGAGAACATTGTTATTAATGATTTAAAGGTCTGGCTCTGAGTTCAGTTTAATACGTGATTTTAATGGATTCCATAGCCAAAAAAGATGCTGCCCAAAGGTAAGTTGAGCTTTCAGGTCAGCAGTGATTTATTAAACACTTCCTATGTGCCAAACCCTCTGGCTAAGCTCTTGGAATATAGACACAAGCAAAGAGAAGCATAATCTTGCCCTCCAAGGGGAAGATTGCACAGAAACAGAAGCTGATGAAGGGAGGAGGAGGCATGGTGGAGAAAGAAGGTAGGAGCAGAATGAAGGGGTGACCCTGACAGGCACGGGCACTTGGCTTCAAATGGAGGTTCTTGGGGAAACTGACCAGTTAAAGGCAGGGGTGGCAGTGATCTGCTAGGAGAAGGGTGTGAGGGCTAGAAGACATGCCTATTGGCTAGTTTACTGAGTCATGCTACTTCTCCCGTCTTACCCATCAGTTTATCCAGAGGTTTTTGCTGACATTCAGCTGGTAACTTCACATCTTCCTTGATGTCAATTATTCTTGCAAACTAATTGAAAGGTTTTGCGTTCTGTTCTACTTTTGGAATATTCTTAAGCAAGAGAGAAAATTCTCTTTCCAAGTCATGTCCATAAATGAAAAATTTTTTGTGACACACGTTTTAAGGAAACAGAAGCTTATGTTTATGCTTTTTAAAGATGTAATGACTTAAAATACTGTTAAAAATACTTTGAAGAATTATGATGGCTTCATCCTCTCTGTAGCTTCTATTTAGAAGTTCAGCATACATTAGGGTGAAGTGCATCAGTTAAAAACAAGGGTAATAACTAATATTTCACATCACTTTAATCTGCATTTTTTGATCAGCTCTCCCCTCTTAAGAGATCATTTTTTAGCTTGGGCTCATGAATTTTGTTGCACCAATAGAAGTGTAACCTCTGCCATTGTAGCTTGCCTGTACTCACATTATCTTCAGGCTACAGCAGAAGTTCCCTAATTTATTTGGCCTAACACCCCCTTTAAAAAGAATCAGCTTCCCCCCCTAGAAATACTTTTTTTTAAACCTTTAATAATTTTTTTTTTTAATCTGTGTCACGGAAGGTTACTACTGCCCCTCTGAATCATTCCAGCGCCTCCAGGGTGAGGGAGGGGGCAGTATAGGAAACTGTAACTTACAGTTTCTTCGCCGAATTTTTTTTTTTTAGTTCTTGCCCATTTTGTGAAGATTGGTTGATTAAAGCTGGATAATATAATCCATAAACCCACTTAATTGGGTATTGTCTCAAATATATGCATCACAATAAGTTAATGAACAGATAAAAACACCATACCACAGAGTGGTGGAATTTTCATTCTTCTTGAGGACTCCACGTCATGTTCTTTGATGAAAACTCTGACATACAGATCTACTCAGGATATCAGTGTCAATCCATAAATTTCCTTATTTTTACATAAAAAATAAATTTGAAAAGAAGTTCTAATATCATATTGCCTACACTTCACTTTGGAGCCATCATCCTGCAGTGAAATAAACTAATCTTCTTTGACAGGGAATCACATGCTCCTCCTTTGTCACGGTGATCTTGAAGGGCTCTTTATAGTCATTCAGTCTTTTAAAAAGTAATTTTCCCCCAATGTTGAATTGAGTGCCTTTCCTTTCAATATTCCCTGGTAGTCTGATAAATTCTGCCAGAAATCTGTTCTTACTGATTTTTAGAATGCTTGACAGGCCAAGAATAATTAATACACTGAAACTGGGTGAAGAATGTATTACCTGGTAACCATTATGAATTTGTAGTGTATATGTATATCCTTGTGTTCACAGGGCCCAGGTCTGCCATTAAATGACTTGAGAAGCTTGCTGTTTTTCAACATTTCATGATATTTGAATTTTTTTTTATAGTTATCGTGTCTCTACTCATCATCTTTATCATTTATTGTCTGTGCAGCAAGAATAAAGGGTGAGTCAAAGCAAGTTCAAAGTAGATCTGTTTTTTGGCAGTTCCACCCAGAATTTTTTCTTTTGTATTGACTTGTACCATCAGTATTCTTTCTTTTTTTTCAGTATATCAGTGTTTAATACTAGACAGTAAATTTGCTTTGTATTTAAGAGCTACCTCAAATTTATTTTGTCAGGGAAAGAGCACAGGCAAAATGTTTGGCTTTCAAAGAAAACAAGGGAAGAGAAAACAGTAATCCACTGCATAAGATGATGCCTTCAAACTCAAATGAAAGTGCTGATTTCATAGCTATCTAAAGGTGCTGAAAGCACCCCTCCAAACGTGCACAGCCACAAACGAGACCAGGAGGAGCCAGACCGCCCCCTGCTGGTGCCCAGCTGACATCAAACTTGTCAGAAGTCTTTTTATTGGGAGGAGGGAGTTCATGAAGCCACAGATCTATGTTACATTTTGTTTTCTTTTAATTATATGATGAATTCAACATGTTATTTTCAAAGCTGCTCTTTGTTTTCTGTTGATGCTCCTGTTCTCTTATGGGCATTTTAAAAAACACCTGTGTGAGCCCTTTCTTTTCCCCTCCCATTTTGATAACCTAAATACTCCATGCTGAACTTGAAGACAGATTCACACATTGGCTGTATCTGAGGATGGGTGTCTCATTCTGTGCTGTGACTTCCCACCTCATAACATATATCCCTAGTCCTCTGGAGTCACAGCTGCTCATGTTAGTCTGAGCTCTTAAGGGTCAGGGTTTTGGTGTTGGGTTTTTTTTTTTGTTATTTTGTAAATTGTTGTCAATGTTCTGTTCATTTCATTCTGAAGTCTAAGATACCTTCCTGAATAAAGACCCCTTTGTCTTTTCTTATGTAGCAGTACTGCTCCGTTACATTCATATGTCATAATGTGTTCTAACCTAGTCTCCATCCTGTAGGACTCAGTGTCACTGCAGAAAGAGCTTATTATAGACATTTTTGCGTGCATGAGTCCTTTCCCTCTTTCTTTGATCTCTTTGGACACATAGGCCTAGTATTTACATTTCTAAGTTAAAAGGTCCACACAGTTTAGTGATCTTTTTGAATGTAGTTACAAATGGTTAGATTAATTCACAGTTTGGTAGCTAAGAAATCTAAGGAGTTCCTACAGCAGGTTCACATGGTCTTGCCCATAACAAGTGGTACCATCCAGTGTCATAAATAGTGCCCTTTTTTTCAGATTTTCACGATAATGAACTGTGAATATGCATAAGCAGAAAGAACAGTGTACAATTTGAAGTCTGGGGTGAAATTGAATTGAAAAGAAGTACCCCAATGACAAAAATAGCTCAGTGTTACATTACAACAACCTAGTGCCCATGATTTGTGGTATGCTGTTAAAGGAAAGTATTTATCCCTTTGTCTTCTTTTGTAATTATTGCACAAGAATGAATTAGTAAAGTTGCTTTAGGTTTTCTGACCAAAACAAAAAGCAGTTCTTTGTAACTAGATATTAAAATTTTGGTGAGAATCATGGACTTCTTCAAAGCAAAATGGGCTCAGCCACCAAGAGTAATAATACAATATTAATGATACTGGCCAAATGTTTATGTAGCACTTTGACTTTGCAAGCCACTTGTTTACATGCATTTTATTATCTAAATCTCACAACAACCCTGTGAGGTATAGAGAAATCGGATACGTTTCTTTTGGAAAATTTGACAGTTTCTGTGTTTGCCCCCTATACAGCTTGGGGGAATAATTCATATATAGCCGTAGAAGCAATATGGTAATTACACTGGAGAAATTTATTTTAGAATTGACCTTTAAAAGAACTATCTGCAGATTTTTCAATTATTGTTTTCTTAAATTCTTAATTTTGGAGGATTTGCAACTTAATTAGTCGCACTTAAAAGTGATATGGTTAAACTTAATTGTAGTTGTTGAAAGAGTCAAGATCTACAAGATCTAGCAAATTAATAGCATATATGTAAGTTTTTTACAAATGCAGAATGCTTGAAAAAGCAAATGTGTAATTTACTGAATAAGAAAGTAAGAAGATGTAAATGAAATATATTTATTGCCAGCAGATTTTGAAGATGATTATTAGGGTGAACCAATAGATGTGCTTTAGAATATTTCTGAGGAGTACTGTCTTCTGACTGGTTCTGCCTATAGACATGCATCACCATTTTAGTAACTTTGACATCACCCTTCAAACCTAGTAAGCTCAAATATTATCAGATTTCTGCACTTGTTATTGAGCATAGATAAATTGCTATGTCTACACAAAATGCATCTAAGCATTTTGAATTTTATTGTTCATTTTTACCTTGAGAAGTTAGATTAAGCTTTTTCTTTATTTTCTTTTGTCACTATAGATAAAATCTGCTTTTTCCTCCAGTCTTTTCTACCTCTTGAAAGATTGTTCATTATAGCTAGACAGAAGAACATACGTTTGTCCATTGTGAGTGTTAATGGATAAAGAAATTTTTCTTTTTTTATTTTACATTTCTGTGTTATAAGCTGACTTTTCTTAAATCAAAGCTATGATTTTGTTAGAAAAATGAACCTATTAATAATTTCTTGCTGTAGTTCTTATAATTTTTTACTTTCTGTATTTTAAATTTCATCCTAAGCTTAAACAGTGTTTATAGAAAAGCTCATTTTTACTGTCATAGTGCCAGTAGGACTGTATCGTAGGAGACAAAAATGAATGAAGTTGAGTTGGGAAAGATAATTGAAAAACAGTACAAGTTAATTTGAACTTATTTTCTGCTTGCCTCTGGTTCTTAAATAGGCAAAGCACTATAATGTGTGACATGTTATTAAAGTCTGTTCTGATTTATCCATATAAACATGTAAAAGGAAAGAGTATAAAAGTTATTTGATCGATTTGGTGATGCATCCTTGACTAAAATTCAAGTCTGACTGTTTCCAGAATTTACACTTTGGGAACTTGTGAAATGATGAATTATTTACTCTTACAAGGTATTATTTAAAGAAATGCAGAATATTTTTTTCAAAGTTAATCTGCCCATGGATAATCCTTGTCTACTTGAAGTAGATGAAATAATTTTAGATCATATAACTGTGTGCTATACAACCCTCATGCACAGGTCATCACTAGGGCAGAAGTTTGGAATTTCTCCATTTGGTTAGATGAGCCTATTCACATTAAGAGCACATGTTAATTTGAATTAATATTACATTTCTAATAAAACCAGAGACAAACTTTAACTTTTTAGCATTACTCCATATCTCATAGAACTGATTTTGTTTCTCCTATCATCATTTCTTCCTTTTCTTTGCTATGATAGAGCATTCATATTTTATTCAGTCAGAATTTTCCCTTCCTCTGTTCCGCACATATGTAACCAGTGAAACCCAAGAAGAAACATTTAAATTCTCTTACTCTTCCCAAAGAAGACACCTTAATGAAAGAAAGGTTTACTTAAATCATTAAAAGGTATCTGTAATTCATATTATGTTTATAAGTTATACTCGGCCTGAAAAGTGTTCAGAAATTTTCACTGGGAACTAGCCAAAGCTGTGGCACGTTTGCAGGGGACAGAAAGAAAATCTTGTGCCATGTTTTCTTTCCTAAAGTATTGAATCTTCTGGCATTGAACTTGATTGTAAAACATGCTTTCTGAAAAAGTTTTCTACAGAAGTTTCAAAACACTAGACTGATTGGAGGAAAAGGCCAAAATAAATGAAGTATTCCTCTTATGTGGAGGTTGGTCCCTCAGCTTTCCTATAAGGTACAAATCCAGGAACCGAAAGCATCTTGTGTCATGATCTGCTTCCAGCGGTATTAATCTCTCAATTCATACGTGCCAGACACTGTGCTAGATGCTAGGGAGATGCAGATTAAAAAGAATTTCTGCCCTGAGGAAACTTATATTTACTGTTCATTTGACTCAAAGTTTAGTTATCGTAATTTCTCTGGAAGCCTCCAATTCCAACACAGGTTACCAGAATGGTTGTATTGGAGGGGTGGGGGTTAGGGGAGAGGTCAAGAGCCTCCTTCATCTGAAGGCTTCATTGGAATCAGGAGATGCTAGGGCAGTGTCACAAACGAGGTGCATCAAGAGAACATTTTTAATTTCTATCTTTATGAAATGGATTACATCTCCTGCCTTAGAAGTTCAATATAAATCATTTATTTACAAGGATGAACCTGAGCTTAAAAGAAGTTTACCTCCAACATTTGGTGGGTGCTTCAGTGTTGGTGGTGGTGGTCAGGAATACTGTACTTTCCAAGAAAAAACTTGATAAATGATTGGTTTACATCCAACTTATGAAAGGGAAATTTGTAACATATGCCAGAAAGATTGCCATTAAAATGGTTTGTTTCATAGTAATTATTTAAAACGTTAGGCATTAACTGATTGCAGAATTCACTTATCTCAGAATGTTTTTTCTCCTGTCAGTGCTAAACTGAAATTCCTCTAATTGTTAAAGGATTCATGTCTTCAGAATGCATCTTTTTTACAAGCTGCTGTTGAGTCCAATTTCTGAATTTTATTATTTAATTCAGCTGTCCCTCTGAGTTTTCCTATTACAACTAAATGAAAATTAACTCAGCTTCAGCACATGAATTGGTCACCAACTTTGTGTAAAGTAATATACTACTGCTTAGGGTGAGAAGAGAATTGCTCAGAATTATTTTTGAACAGGTTTGCTTCTTTGGTGGTTGGGGCTGGGAATCTCCAAAAAGAATTAGGAATCATTTAGAAATAGTTTCTTTTCCATATGTACCCATTTAAAAAATACCTTTATAGTTTAACTTATTACTGCTATGTAATCATGTTTGACTGTGTTCTTTTTTGTCTTGTTTTGCCTTATAGGAAAAATCCTGTTAGTGTGGATTACAAAGAGGGCCTGAAACAAGGGAGTCATTCTGAGGAAAGCAAGTGTATGGTTTCAGTAAATTAATTCAAACACCAATCTGGCCTATATTTTAGTTGAAATGTTAAGCACTTTTCTAGTTACTTTCAATGTAGTTCCTTTGCCACTTGAAAATGCAGCTAGGTTGGAATTGTGATATTACTTACACACACCCTTATACCTGTATGATGCTGAAAATGGAAACGAAGATAGTACACGTATTTGCTCTGGTCATCACTACATTTTGTGTGGGGTGTCAGAAGGATGATGGCAAGATACTATTTTAAGAAAAAAAAGCTTTGCACATGCACTTAGAGGAATAAGAAATATGCAATATTTTCACTGGATAGTTTACAAATTAAAGTGACTTTGAAAACAAGGGGACTGGTCCACAATCAAAATGGATAACTAAAGAAAAGTTTTGTAAGGAATGTTTTCGTCAAACAATGGTACTTTATCCTATTTGTAACAATTTCTTTTGGTAACCAGTATACCAATTCAGGACAAAGTTAAGAAGTCAATTTGTGCACATGGCTGTAAAGTTACCATTTATTTTTACCAGTCAATGGGAAATGGATTTAATTTAAACAAAATACAAAAAAAAAACCCCAAAAGTCTTTCTGTGAAAGTAAAGGGACGTTAGTCCCCAATACTTGCGGACTGTATTTTTCAGAGAATTACAGAGCAGGGAAAAAATGTACTAAGGTTTAGCTCTGGCTTAATTCAAATAGGGCAGGTGTTTTTCATATTAAAATAAGCCTAAGAAGCAGCATAGAAGGGAGTACAGCATGACACACATACTTCGCTGGTGATCTCAGGCAGAGCATTGAACTAACCTGGTCTTGCTCTGAGCCAGTGTTGTCACACTTACATAGAAACCAAAAGTTAATATCGATTTTGTATCAGTTTTGTTTTCTTCCTGATTTTAGTCTAGTTCTGGCAACATAAAGGAGGCTTTTTAGGCAGCCCTCAGGCCTGAGTGCAAGACCTCTGCTCTAAGCTGTTTTCTAAAATGCAGTCTTACCAGCACAGTACTGCCGGTATGTATCAGCAAGGGGAAAATTTCCACACCAGGAGTTCGCCACACTTCAGGCTCTTCCTCCCGGCCTCACACAGCCAGTATTTAACATCAGGGAATATGTTCCAACAATGACTTAAGAGCCTTATGATGTACTCTAAATGGCATACCTACATCTGTACTGCCGTCTTGCTCCTCAATGCATTTTTTAAAAAGACACATCTTCCTAAGACTTTACCTGGGCCAAGAGAATGAAAATCAGAATTTGTACATTTTCTAAAGGCATCTAGAGAAGAGAGGCTGAGAACTTGATCCTTTATCACCTGTCTAACTCTTAACTAGAAAGTCCAATATGGAGATAACACACCGTAATCAAGTGTGAGTATTTGGGGATCAGTGCTTGGTCTAGGAAAAAGCAGAGACTCTGTGTTAGTATTTTCCTGTGTGTATGTGTACATACATATATGTGTATAAATGTATGTATATACACACATGCATAGATATATACATTTATTATGTATTTGAAGTACACACTTGAGTCAGAATGTAACTTGCACTTATTTTGCGTGTGTACGTATACGTGCGCACATGTGCACATATGTAGGAATAATCCCATCAGGTTTTGGTCAACCCCTATGCCACAATCACATAGAAAGGATTCCTTTGGGGGGGCGGGTTATTGGGATATGAAAAGTACCTCAAGTCTTTTAGGGACAAATACACCAAGTTCCCACTCTAAAGTCTGCTACTACTTACTCTTTTTTTCTCTCTTTGGATTCCAAGGCTGTAAAAATCACCTCTCAGATTATATAAAATACAAACTTTTACCACTAATTCATTAAGTTTGAGCCCTTACCTTAGGAGGAAGTGGACCAATAAACTAGAGGAAACCTCCTGTTCTATAACATTTTTCTCCTTTGTCTCAGATCCCAAACTTTAAAAAGTTTAGAAAGAGTTGCTGCCTATATAATTTATTAACAGTAACAATACAATCTAGGAATATTTAAGCAATGTCTCATCTGTGAGAAACATCCCAGCCGGAAGCCCCTCTGGTCTGGAGATGATGCAGAGAAGATGCTGAATGAGACTGTCTCACAGCTGTAACAGCTGACTTCTCCAAAATTCTAGAAATGCAGTTGCTTAAACTCTTCCAAATGTGGGTAACAGACTTCTCAGAGTGACATTTCACTGTTCTCCTGAAAAGCTCCATTCGCTGATCATCTCTCCTCAGAACAGAACAGTTGTGGGTCAGTTAAGTCAGTTCCCTCAAAGTGCTGCTCTAGATTCCAAGCCTTTCCCAGGTGCATTCTTTCATGACAGCTGACTGTCCCAAGTCTCTTAAGAGAAGCAGTTCAGCTCTTGGTGTCTCTCAAAGATGATCATTAATTTGTCTGATTCAGGGTTCTTTTGTAAAGACTCAGTAATTATATCCAAAGTCTCTGCAAGAAGGGGCCATGTAAGTTGGAAGTTATATACATAACGTTACAAACACACACATTTTCAAAGGAAGGAGTGGGGACACAGTTGAATATATCTCACCAACCTGAACCAATACACACAGTAGGGAGGAGTTACCCTATGAATTGCAAATTTTCTTGTATTAAAAATATATAAGGAAGTTCTGTTTTGAAGGACAGTAACTGCAGCTAGGCTAAGGAATAGTGCTGTTATGTATCAATAAGCATAAATGACTTGTATGTAAAAGAGTGCTTCAGTATTTCTTGTAATCTTATTTGTGCTATTTATGAAGAATGAGAATTCTGCATTTGTGATATCAGGACCTGATTAAATCAGTCTTTTTCATATTCATATTTTTAAGGAATGCCTTATTAAAGTGAAGGGGAGGTATCTATGACTCTCTTGAAACAGACTTTTCTGCAAAATAATTTCTATGGAAGTTTCTTTAAACCTAATTTTGATGCTTATTTTAAAATACATTCCCTTATTTTCCAAAGGACTCATGATGCAAAAAGCCATCCACATCCAGAGGAAAAACTAGAGTCAGAACACAGAATAAAGCAGACTATCTTCTGTTATATTTTGTTTAGGTTTTTCTCATGGTTTCTCCCATTCATTTTCTTCTATGTAACAAAACTAATATGAAAATGTGTTTAATAAGAATGTATGTGTAGAACCCACATAAGATTGCATGCCATCTTGGGGAGGGAAGAGAAGAAAATTTAAAACTTAATGGAAGTAAATGGTTGAAAGCTGAAAACATTAATTATAAAAAAAAATGAATCCAATCTTAGGAAAAAATATATTCCCTTATGCAGGCACTTATTAAATTCTCTATTTTGTGTGTAACATTTATTCATACCTTTGTTAAGCTTCTTGGATATCTTTAATTTTCAAAATCCTTTTTGAGCTCTTCCATGGCCTGAGCCCACTGAATATTTATTTTGGATGTTTGGGATACAGAGGCCTTGACTTCTATGTCTTTCCCTGATGGTAAGCATTATTCTTCCTCATCAGAAAGGAAAGGAGAAAATATCTGTTCACCAAGAAAGTAACCCTCTATGGTCTTATTTTTTTCCCTTTTCTGGGCATTTTCTCAGCCAGTTAGTTGACTTCTGAGATTCCTCTCCACATCCACCTCCCCTCCAGATCTGCCCAGCTAGTGCTTGGGATCTGAGATTCAAATGCTGCTTCCCAGCCTCAGGGCTTTCAGTGGGGGCAGGGTTGCTATTCAATGAGAGGTTAAGATCAGGTACTGAGGTGGGGGCAGGGTTGTCTCACAGGGCTCAGTTCCCTCAGGGGGTCTATGTGGAGACCTTCAACAATGGATCTATGCTCCTGCCTGCTTTGGGCGCCCCTGTCCGCTGCTTCCCTCGCTGCTGCCTCCCAAGGGGGCTTGAGTTATGGAGACACCCCACTCCCCTCTCAGCCAGTCCAGAAGGCTCTCTCACTGACCTGTAGCGCCTGTGGGTTGAGGGACCTTTGCGGCTGCCGGAGATTCCATTCCTGAAGCCTGCTCGCATCTGCTCCAGGTCCAGTGCACGATGGACCTTTGGTGTCAGTTTTTCAGGCCTCTCTGAAACACAAATCTCCTCCGCTCCGTTGTGTGCGGCTTCCACTGCTCCAGAATTTGTTGGGATTTCTTCTTTACAGGTAATTTACGGGCTGTGGGTTTGGAGCTAGCATATGTGAATCTTTCTACTCCGCCATTTTGGCTCCTCCCCCTTGGATATCTTTAAAACTAACTTAGGATTAAATATAATTTTCTTTGTATATATGTACTTTCAAATAGCTAGGAAAATTGGTTTTATATGAACACTGGTTATTTATCAACAACTCGTGCCTTCTCTGTTAATAATTTATGAGAAAAGGAATAAAATGAATAAAAATATAAAAATAACATGAATAAAAATTACAGATGGTGTCCTTGAAAAGGGGGTGAGATGGTAAACCAGGATGTGTGAATGGTTCTAAAGCTGAACAAAAATAAAATAAAAATATAATTGCACTTTTATCTGAAGAGGTTTTTTTTTTTGTTTTGTTTTTGCTGAATTGCAAGGATCTCCATGCACTTTCTCCAGAATCAGAGCATGTTGGATTGGTGAAGATAAGCCAGGATTAGCCATGACTTCTGTTTCATGAAGAATAAGTGATAAGCAATGCAAAACTCAAATTCCAGCCCATTCAAATACGTCATGAATGAAGGCTGCTCCTGAATTTGATACATACTACTATTCAGAATGCCTAGAGTTTCCTTGTATTCCCTTTAAGATTTTTTTTTTTTAAAAGTCTACTGGCTGATCTCTATATGTGTTCAATGAGGCTTTTTTTTTTTAAAGTCTTCTAGATTTATGTTCTGCAAGCTTTTTAAAACTTGAGAAATTAATAACTGAATATTTATGGTGTCATAGCATTTTACTTTAAAAGAATAATTATTTCTTCCATAAAGTGTTGGTAACCTACCCCTTAATTTGGGGATATTCTAAAATACTTGTCAGTGTCTTTTGCTCTACTTTTTCTGCAAAAGCAGCCACTGACAACTGGTAAATCAAGTTAAAAAGAATTACCAAAATATCTGGAATGAAGACTTCGAGTCAGATTTTCAAGCTAAGGTTGGAGACCCACTTGTCATATTTGGGGATTTTATTTAGGTACAGGTTCATCTACATTAGGAATTCTTAACCTGGGGGAGTCCACAGGATAATTTCAGGAAGGCCCATAAATTTGGATGTGGAAAAAAAAATTACTTCTGTATTTTGATAGGTTTCCTTTGCAATCCATTTCATTTTAATAAATATCTCAGAAAAGTGACTGAATAAATACCTCATCTATAGTGACTAGGTCCCTTTCCACACAGGATTCTGTGAAAATCTTCCTATTTGGGGCCCTCTGGTGGCAAGGCTGCCACAACCCATCTAGACCAGACCAGACTAGACTAGAGTGAGTGACTTTAAAGGGTCAGCTCCCAGACTGCCAGGAAAAGGAAGAAGGGATCTAGAGGGAAATTGACCTTGTATGTCAAATTTAATAGGACAGTTGTCATCCAAGATCTTTGAGCTGCTGTGGCAGTTTCCAGAAGGATCATAAGTTTTATACATGAGAAAACAGGGCCAGAGAAGTTTAAATGACTTACCTAGACACAGTGTCCAAGGCAGAATTTGAATCTAGGTCGTCCCAATTCCAAGTCCAGTGCTCCTATCCAGTGTACACCCCTTAGCTATATACACAAAGTATACAGCAAGGTGAGAACAGTTTATCTTCCCAGTCCTATCCTTTATGCCTTCTTATTCTCAACTCATCGAACTGAGTGAGGAGTTGAAAAATAGACATGACAAGCAATGCAGAAAAAATTTTATTAGTGTAATTAGCCTTATTATAGACTTAATTGTTTTATAGCACCTCATGATTACAAAGAAATCCTGTGGATTCGTGTGTCCAGACAACATTTATCCATTAGGCCATCTCTTACCTCTGAGTTTTAGAAGATTCAGTGCAGTTGCAGTTGGTTAACAAGAACTGTGGTCTTTTATTTTTTTTCTCCCATGATTCAAGAAGCAAATGCTATGACTAACCAACCAGCCTTGTTGCATGGGGTTCCAGGACTGCTGCTTTTCCCCCTACATCATAACCGATTTCAAATGGTGCTAGACAAAAACAGACTCTGAACACCAAGAGAAATCGGTCAGCCTGTGTAAGAGAGAGGTCCAGTAGGGTTTGTGGAATTCAGCTGTTTTATAACAATGACTGTTATCTTTGCATGTACAAATAACCTCAAAATGTCAGGCAAGAAATAGAACAGTTTTTGCCTGGGGGGGGCTATATCTGTGCTTCTCCTTCCAGAAAAACACATAATCACTCAATTGAAGACTAAAATCACGACATTCATTAACCAAGAAGTGTTTATTTTATGAAGTTATGAGGACTCTACCATGGTTGGGCAGGACTGTTAGCATCATGTTCATAAAATACTGCCATATATCCTCACAACAACCCTGCGAGGTAGGTTGGAGGTGGTGAGTGTAACCCCTATTCTGAAGAAGATAGATTCAGAGACTAGGTCAAGCTCACACAGCTGTCATTGGTTGAGATTCCTAATCCAAAGTGTTTTTCAGCTGAGCTATGTATGCCAAACTAGCCCTAGTCCCTTAGGCCATGAACACTGGAGCCAACATCTCGAACGGGATCCTACCCCTCGGTTTTTGTGACAGTCATCCTCCTGCGAAGGGAATGATTTCCCAGTTCAAATGGCAAATCTAAAAAGATGAGCCACCGAAACTTCTTTGTACGTCCTTCCCTTGCCGCAATTCTTACTCCTAAAACACTGATTTCAAATGGTGCTAGATACAGAGATGGAAAAATCTAAGCCACCATGTGAAACCAGCTTCCAGAAGAAGAGGAACGTCCTTGAAGAGGGGGAGTCTCAGCCTCTGTTCTGAGATGGAAACTCTTCTTGCTCTTCCACTGGTGACAAAAGGTGCAATTATTGTCATGACACAGAAGGAGACGGAATCACACAACAGCAACCACAGCAGGACAGAGATCACCCTCTTACTTTCTGAGAGGAGGCAACACAAACTCCTTTCTGGATTAACTTTATACTGTCAGGCCAATGGAGACTAGATTAATCATGTTATTGCAGATATATATAGGAGTCAAAAGTTCTTATTGAAATGTATCATTAGCTGTCATATGACGAGGGTATTTTCTTTACCTACGCCACCATTTTGCCTCCTTTCATAGGAGATTTAGCACCCTTTGTGATTCTTCTCCAGCCTGTGCAGAAACCATTGACAAGTTCAGTGGAGGAGCCCATCTTATGTCTAACATATATGGGGGGATTTTCCTAGTTTGCCTATCAAGAGGCCTCCCAAAGGATTTTTCTAAATCAGATCACGTGCCATGCATTAATTCTCCCCATACTTGCCCTCCCTTACCCTTTCTACCTAGATCAGGGGTTCTTAACCTGTGGTCTGTGACCTTAAAAAAAAAAAAACAACGAAACTCAACTACTTTGATAGCTATTTCAAATAAAATTTGTTTCCTTTTTAATATTATTTTATTAGACATTTAAAAACATGATTCTGAAAAAGGGTCTATAAACTTATCTAACTATGCTTATGACATAAAAAGGATTAAGAACCCTTGACCTAAATGACCTTTAATATTGCTCTCAAATCACCAGGCCAAGAAAACAGACACACAGGCTTATTCAGAGTTACTTTTCCTGACGCCAAATTCAAAGGAAACAGAAGAGGCAAAATATATTCTGTTACTTTGCTAATTCTCATTAGGCTAAGGGCCTAAGGTGCCTTCCTGTCACTGCTGGCAAATAGTGTCTTACACTTTGGAAACAATTTGTTGATTAGAATCTCACCTCTGCAAAAACCTTTTGTTTTGAGAAGGCAGTGTGGCATTGCTTCCATCGAGCCTGGATCTCTCTACTAATCTCCTAATTGGCAGGCAACAACAAAGACCACAAACTCTCCTTGGCGGCATGCAAGATTCAACACGCTCCCTTCAAAGATGGGCATCATGGAGCCTGCACAGCCTGGGCTCTGAGGCACAGCCTGGGCTCTGAGGCGCAGCTCTGCTGTCATTAACCCCCTATCACAAAGCTGTCATCGACTCCAGCCTTCCTGGAGCCACAGACAACCAAGCTGTACTCTCACCACCTTAAACTGAACAAATCATGCCTACAATGGGCAAGGCACTGGGGATTCAAAGGCCAAAACAACAGCCTCCGATCTCAAGTACTTTACATCTTGCTCACATAGCTGGGCTCTTTTCCACCATTGCCTTAGACTATGGCCAAACAAGAGGTGACCTGGACTGGGGGAGCCATTCTAGGGATTAACCAAACCAGTCAACTTGGCAACACACTGGTCAACAAGGTGTTAGGCCTCTCTCAAACCACACTTCTAGGTGGTGTCAACCAAAATGGTAGGAATAGGGAGGAGAGGGGTTTTATCTGTATTGCCTTTAAGGAAAAGTCAAGTCAGGGTTAGGACAAAGAACAGGTTTGGAGATCTTGATCAAACTAAAAGGGTGGACCCCCCCGGCTGTATAATCAATGGGGTCTAGTGTCTTTGCTCATGATCTGACCTTCAAGTTTTTTTGGTGAGCAGGGACCATGCTTTCCACTGTTCTTATGCCTCTTCAGAATGCCAAGCAGAGTGCTAGGCACACAGCAAGTCCTTGATAAATACTTGGTTAAGAAGAAAATGGAGACATTATGGGAAATATGGGGAGGGAGGAAAATGAGGAGAGGAATTCTTCTACATTAATGCAAAACCAAATACACAGTGCAGACACTATCCACTATAGTAAGTTGCAGTGCCTGTACTGTGTCCATCTTCCCTGAGCTGAAATAACTGACTTTGATCTAGTTCACTGTGGAGGCTCTCCCCAAGGCAACAGCCCTTCCATCCTGTTCTTGCCTCTAGTGCTGAGTCACAGCTACTTAACGTGACTGATACAAAAAGCAAAACAAAACACCAAAGTACAGCTTCCCTAGTGCTAGTCCTTCAGGAGGCCAGACAGGAAATGCTGCTTGTCGCCCCTGGCAGAGAGGCTGTGAAGAGGAATGATGAAATGAGGGGCCTCTGGGTCACAAAGGAATCTCATGTGGTGGGGGCATCTCCAAGCCACAGAAATCGTAGGGCCACGTTCTGCTTTCCAGTACACCCTGGCTTTGGGCTCATCGCCAGATCAGAACACATGGCTGCCATTTGCTCCAAGTTCCCCTTCCGAAGAAGAGGCGGACTGGACATTTCATTTGGCATTCACAGCTAATCTGCTAAAGACTCTGACTCAATGACTCAATGGGAAACCAACCACTTTGCACCTGCATATTACTCTAAGAAAGCCTTACTGTAGGAACCACATAGAGAGAAGTCATGCTTGTCTTTTCTAGGAAGCAGTGACTGCCAAGGCCTCCATTGGTGCACAAGAAGCCCTCATGAAATTACTAAGTGAGGATCCCTAAAAATCAGCTTTTGTTGGTTTCCCTAAGGACAGCAAGGAAGAAGGTCTAGGCTTCTGGGACACTAGTTCCTAAGGAGGTTTTTGTTTGGGGGTTTCCCCCCAGAATGAGGGCTAGAGCCCCATGGCAGGGACCTTCATTAATATCAGACTCAAATGTGGGGGATGGAGAAGTAAATTTGGAATTCTTAGTTGTCTTAGTGCCCCATAGTCCGACTATCCTTATAATGATGCCAAGCAGACTCTCCTAGGGGGACGGCTTGGTTCTGGCAGACCAAGCTAAGCGACCCCTTCTTGGGGCGCCATTCCCAGGCACATGTGTGAGCATGTAGGCACACATGAGTTCATTGTGGCAGTTTCTTGTATGCACACACACATATACACACACACTCCCCAAACAGTTTTGTTCTTCCACGTTCAGGTCCAAATTCTCAAACACACAACAAAGAATCACCAAAGCCCTCTTTGGGGTAGGCTATTTCAGTTTGGGGAAGGTAGATTCAAAAGTGAAACTTTGGCTGTGGGTAAACTCTAACTGGCGAGGGGGTAGGGTGATGTCAGGAGAAGCACTGGAGGGAGGAGCCCCTCATCTCAGCTGTCCTCCCCCCTCCATGTGCTTATGGTTGGTCCTCAGTGGCCCCCGCACTGGGTGAGCACCCTTCCCTTCTCTCCACCCTCTTCTCCTGCCCCCATCAGCTGCCCAGAGATGACCAGCAGGCTCTATCTCCAACTGGGCACTCTAAAGCTGGGTACCTGCTCACCAGAAAAATGGGATCGGGGCGGAAGGGAGGGGAAACTGCAGGAAGAAGCCCGTGTCTTTGCCTCCCCTTCACCCTTACGTTCTCGGGAGTCAGCCAGATGTCACTGTCCCCAGCACAGCTTCGGTTTCTTCTGAACATTCTTGAAGGAAAGGGCATTCTGACAGGTCAGGCAGGTGTTCTCCCCACTGTCTCCCTCATACAATCCCCTCCTGCCCACCTTCCTTCTTGTACTGGGAGGTACTGGGCATGTTAACTAACCTCAGGCTGGCAGTTCTGCCCACTGCCTAGGCACACACCTGGCAGACAGCACATGAAGCTGGGCACGCCCAGTGACGCCATTCCACTTTCCTCTTTGAGGGGGAAGAAGGGACGGGGCTGGGCCAGTCATGGGATAGGTTCTGAGCCCAGCACCAACTTTCAAGCACACCCTCTTGCCTGCTTCCCCTAAAGCATGATATGGCTAGTAGCTGGACCCGGGCTGCCCACCAGCCTTACTTTCTTATCGGGACCTGTCTCTGCCAGTCTTATGACCAGGAACAGTGAGTGGGGGAGGGAGGGAGGGGTGGAGGAGGAAGTTTCACAGTCTGGTGCATTCCCATCAAGAGGGGGGAGGGAGAGAAAAGGGGGGGAAGGGGGAAAGTGGAAGAGAAGTGGGGGAGAGAGAGATGAGGGAGAGAAGGGGGAGAGGAAAAGAACGGAAGGAAGGAAAGAGGGGAGACGGGGAGGGAGAGGGATGGGGGAGAGAAAGGAAGGGGAGAAGAGAAAGAGAAGCACACATCAACACTTCCCTTTAATGAACTTTGATGTCTCCCCTTTCATTTCTTTTTCTTTCCCCTCCTGTCAGGAATGACGCTTGCTGTTGGGGGCGGGTGCCCAGGTGCCAAGCCAACTGGGCTCTCGCCCGGCTCTATCCCAGGCCTGGCACTCTCCCTCCGGCCGTTACCCAACATGCACTTCTGTCTCATCGGGGAGACCTCGCCCTCTTGTTTTCAAAGTTTTATAACAGTATTGTTTGTTGTTGAGCAGATTAAATTCTTTAGAGGTGGGGGTTGAGGGCTGGAGAAGAGCAAGAAAGTCTACTGGAGCCAAGAGATTAAATGAGCCCCTTTCTGAACAGAGTTCACCTGTTTTGGAAAGGGACCAATGGCCAGAAACACATGTGTTTCTCTCCCTCTCAGTCTCTCAATCTCTCTCTCCCTCTCTCTGTCCTATACCCTCATTGCCCTCCAGGACACACCTGTCCTGAGGAGCCACTCTTGACTCTGACAAGGACATGCCTGGTTGCATGATCAAGGGCTGGGGCTTTAATGGCCAATGAGCCAGGGTTCAAGATGAAATGAAAGCAACTAAATAGGAGAATAGGAATGGAGAAACTGACCTGTCCCTCCCCATGATCAACCGAGGATCACTGAATCCTGTGAAAATGCCCCACTACTGTTGTGAGGATATGTCTTCATCATGCCCCAAGTATTTGCCACCTTGGTCCTCAACCATCCTGGGGTCCTATGCGCAGTTCCTAGGAGCTCAGTCTGGGCAGACAGTTTGCTTTCGAAATGAGCTCTGGCTTCTATTTGTAAGTGTTTTTAAACATTAAGTGACCCGAGACATTTTCATAAAAATGCACCCTAATGCACATTAATCAGTATAATGTAATATACCGGCTCTATGATGGACACAATATGGGAAATGGATGTAAGAGTAGTTATCCACACACAAACATGAGGGGAAACCTCAATCTGGAAAACCCAGGTTCAGCTCTTGCCTGTGACCCATACTGCTGTGACACTTAGCAGATCACTTAACATTTCAACGAGTTAGTATAGAAGTGAGGAACCTGCAGCGTCAAGGCCGCATGTGGCCCTCTATGTCCTCAAGAGCAGCCCTTTGATAGAATCTAACTGGATTTAAAGTGCTGCACTTGAGGACCTAGAAACTGGATGTTCTCTAGACCAATGCTATCACCTGCCCCCCAATTTTTCTATTCATACACACACACACACGCACATGCACACACGCACACACACATGGCCTGCCCCCATTCATATATTTGTATCACATGTTAGAGGAAGTGTGTGTGTGGTCTATGAATGGAGCAGGAGAAAGATGAAAAGTAAGAAAAGACAGAGTGTGAGAAAAACTTTAGATTTTTGAGCCCAAAGAGTTGGGTTTCAGGTCCAACTCTGCTACCCAGGCAAGCCACCATCTCCCCAAGTTTCAATTTTCTAATTTTTAAAGCATAGTAGAATTGTGAGCTATCCTCATCACTGTCCCCCAAAATGTTCCTGGCTCCTTTCCTACACTTTTCAGTAGACCATAAGGGAAAGACCAAGGACAGAGGGATCTATGCCACTGTCCCACCCCCTGATCCCCAAGTGATGGAATGCAATAGAGAAGCTTTTTAGGTCTTTACAATGCATCTCACATTATACTCAATAGTATATTGTATGTATGTATGTATGTATGTATATATGTATATACATATATGTACACACACACACACACACACACACTCCAGGTGAGGCCCCACCTTAAACCACTAATACTCATCACGACTAACCAAGCCATTTCAGCAGGAGAGATGGCCATTTCCTTGTAGATCTCTACCTTATTAGCAGGTAGGGCCACAAGACAGGTGGGTTACACAAATGATTCCACCTCTGTCCCTTCCCTCTCCAACCTCCAAAAATTCTCTCTGGATAATGGTGCCAGGCTCACACCTTCCACGGTGCTAGGCCACAGAGCTCTCTCCTACATATCTTTCTACACAGAATCCCTGGCTGTGTGGGGCAGGTGGGCAGTACCCAGGCCTGTGGCTACAGGTCCCACCCGGCCTGAGGCTCCTCCCTGGGAGGGATTGGTGGGAACATGCCCTCTTGGGTCTTTTTCTTTCTTTCTTTTTTTTTACCCTCATAAATAAAGTTATTTCTGGGGCAAGTTCCAGGAACCCACACAGTCAGGTTAGGGGGTGGGTTGCCAGGACAAAGCTATTTACTCTAGTACAACACAATTCAAGCTTCTTGGCACATCAGCTACAGCACAGAGTAAAGAGAGGCCCAGAAGCTGAAAGGGGGTGAGTGCCAGAGTACCCCACTTCTACAGCTATCAGAAAGTATGGCAGTTATATAACTACTCCAGGGCCAAAAAAAGGCTCTTGAAAGGTCACTTATACCCAACAATCCACTTCCACAAATCCTTATTCTGGAGTCACCTCTGATAAATCCATCCTTTCTCCCAGAAAACCCCAGCCACTGTCTGCCAGTCTGGGTTTTCCTGATCTGATCTGGAGGTTCTGCCGGACGTCTAAATAAAATTCACCACACTGCAACCTTCTGCCTATCTACCTCCATGAGCTGCTTAACCATCCCTTGTGGAGCATCCCCCTTAGAGACAGGAGGGCTGCTGCTTACCAGATAAATACAGCATTCCAAAAGACTCACAGAGAGGTCACCAAAAGGTCCAAGCCCCATTCTCCCCTTTAACCCGTCCCCCCAGGCTCACAGAGCCACTGAACATCACCCACCAGTGGACTCTCCCCTGTGAAAGAGATTTGCTTTAGCTCAGAGTCTTATAGCACATTTGAAAACAAAACCTCACCAAGAAACTCAAACAACAAGAAACAGAAACAACCCTTTCGACTGGGTCATCCCAAAGACACAGCAAAGCAATGCTCCTTCCACTCCACAGGAGTTTTTTCTTTCATTCCATCCTCATGAATGTCCCACTGGCTCAGAGTTCTATCACCCAAAGCCATAATGGTCAAGGAAGGCAAGTTGACAAGAAGGAGCGCTTTATAAACATACATAAATATACACACATACACTCACTCTCACTCTCTCTCTCTCTCTTTCCTCCCCATCCCCACCAAGCCCAGGCCCCCAAAGCAGGGATTCTGTCACTCAAAATCCATCTTTAAATGAGTCCCAAACCAGAACTGTTAAATAATAATTCCTCCTGCTTCAGGGATCTATGATTTAATTGGCGTGGTTGCTCCCTCCAAGGAAGCAGATGGCAACCTCTCTACACCTTAGCAGACATTGTCTATTTGCTTCTGTAGCCAAAAGAATTCATCACCTAGTGACCAGCCTTCTGGTTGATGAGCCTCTCAGCACTTATCCAAGCTGATCCTTGGAAGACAGCCATACAGGCCTTCATGGGGCCCAATTAAATATAACGTTTTGAGCCTTGGATGGATGTCTGAACTCAATGGTGTAATTGCCTCACCAGGGCAGACTGATGACCTCTCCATGCCTCTATATCCTTGTCATTCTCTTTCTGTCTTTCCAAATCAGTCAAGAAAGACCCAGCCAATGAACTAGAGACAACCTTTAGATAATATTCAATGAAGCTGCGTGATTACTTCCCCCAACCATGCATGCCATCTTTCTCATATCCACATCATCCCACAAATCTCCCTCACCTGCTACTTTCCCAAAGAAGACCTTGACTATCACTTGAGCAAGAAGAAAACCCATTGCTCATGAGCTCCCTTTCCCCCAATTCTACATGTCAAAATCTGGTCCATGCTCTCTTTCTGGCTTACTTGTGCTGTTTCTTGAACTTGGTGCTTTCTTGTCTTCCATCTCTGTACTTCTGCATAGTCTCTGATGAAGTTGCCCCCCTCTCCCTCTATGTGTACCCTTGATCCCATCCCCTCCTGCCTTTTTTGTAGCTTGCCTCCTCAATTACCCTTAACCTCTCTTTAATCTGTGATATGTTTCTCTCTACTGGCTCCCTTCCTGTTGCCTACAAACTTGCCAATGGCTACCTCATTGGTAAGAAATTGCTGCTTGACCCTTCCATCTCCTCAAGCCATTATTCTATGTCTCTTCTCCCTTTTGTGGTTGAACTCCTAGAAAAAGCCATCTACACTTGCCACCCTTACCTCTCCTCCCACTTACTTCTCAACCCCCTGCACTCTGACCTCAATACTCAATGGAACTTGCTCTCTCCAAGTTTACCAATGCTCTCTTAACTGCTAAATCTAGTGACCTGTTATCTAGTTCTCATCTTGATTGAACTCTCTGAAGCTTGTTGACACTGCTGACGGCTCCCTCTTCTTGGAAGCCATCTCTCCATGGGTTTTGATGATAATGTTCTCTCCTTACTCTCCTATCTGTCTAACCACTCCTGCTAATACGTTTTTCTCCACCAACTTTGCCTGGTATATCTTGAGGCTCTGTGGAAGACCCTCTTCTTTTCTCTCTTTACATACTATCTTGGTGAGTTTATCAGTGCCTATGGATTCAGATATCATCCCTCTACAGAAGCCTCTCAGATTTATATATTCAGCCCTAACCTCTCTTCTGAGCCCCAAGCCTGTTTTACTAACTGTTTGTTGGACACCTCCAGGTGGGTGTCTCAAAGGCAACTCAAACACAACATACCCTGAACAAAACTCGTAATCTTTCCCTTAAACTGCCTATTTCTTCACAGCTTTGGAGTTATCTTTGACTTCTCCTCTTCCTTCACTCCCTATACTAAATTGGTTGCAAAGTCTGTTGATTCTACCTCTTCTTCATCTCTTGCATCTGTTTCTTCCTTTCCACTGATTAGATTACCACCCTAGTTCAGCCAGTCACCATTAGACTATTGCAACAGTCTCCTAATGGCACTTGCAGTTTCCAGTCTCTCCCCTCTCCAATCCATTCTCCATATAATTGCCAAAATAAATTCTCCAAACCCTAATTCTGATTATGTGACTCCCTTGCCCCCAGTGTCAAGACTCCCCATATTATTCCTAGGATGAAATACCCTGAGTCTTACAGCACATTTGAAAACAAAACCTCACCAAGAAACTTATGCTTGGCATTTAAAGTCCTATATAATAGGGCTCCCATCTACCTCTTCAGGATGAGTGTACTTTAGTCTCCTTCACACCCTCTTGGCTCCCACCAAACTGACCTAGCTACCACTCCCTGAAGTTGGCCCCTCCATCTCCCATCTCCATGCCTTTGCGACTTTCCCCTTTCCCCCCACCTGTTAGAACCTCTAGCTCCCTTTGAAGTTCAGATCTTTCTGGATCTCTTTAACTGTCTATGCTCTCTTCTCCATTCACCCCAAATGATCATCATGTATATATTCTGTCTGTACATGCTGTATCCTGCCCTCACCCCCGCAGGAAGTTCTGCTTCTTGAGGATGGGGACTATTTTTTAATTTTTCCTTTGAATTCTCCAGCACCAATCAATGTACTTGCACAGTGCTTGTTGGTTTGGATCAGAATTCTTCCACAGGGGTAGCTTACCTTCAGATAGACATCAATAGAGTCAGCAGACTGCCCACTGGTTCTCTCATTCTCCACATGAGGGACTCACTTTCCCGACAACATGCTTTATGACACTTCTCTTGCACAACTCACGTCTGGTGATGCACTGCAGCCAACTCAAGGCGCCCTCCATCACTTCTCCACTGCCCTTGGCATGACCCACAGCTTTCATTCTACAGAGACTTGGGTGTTCCATGACTCATGGCCACATGGCATCCTTGGAAAATTGTTGTTAGGGAGAGGCCTTTGTTTCAGACCCATCAAGCCTATTCAAACGCTTGAATCCAAAACATTTGTTTGAGACCCACCCGGCCTATAAATCCATTCAAACACATAAATGACAGTATACATTGTCTTAAAGAGTAACACACAAAAAAAGCAAATGTCCTCCCCCATCATTATGGAAACACTATTGACCTGAACGGAGCATATTTAAATTCATGCTAGTTATAGTAGTGAAAGTGGTCAAGAGGCCACATCAATCATTTGCAAACCTGAGAATGGGACTTAATTGTTGGAGGCTAAGGGTTGTCTATGTCAGGGTTTACGGTAAAGCAAATATGAGTGATGAGATCAAATCCTGTCTCAGATACTTACTGGCTGTGAGGTACTGAGCAAGTGACAACCTCTCTGGGTCTCAGTATCATCATCTATAAAATATAAGGATTGAAGTCAAAGACCCCCAACATCCTTTCCAAGATCTGTATCTATGATTCTATTAGCCTATTTCCTAAAAAGTTCAGAAAAGTAAAATCTACCAGAGACCTGAAGACTTTGGAGATAGTACCTCCTCCACGGCATGTGAGTACACTATCCCTTTTTCAGGGAAAATAAAAGTACAAGAAAATATCCCCTTCAGTATCGTACTGCTTGCCTTCTCAATATTTGGGGGACAGTGAGAATTTGGAACTCAAAATTTTAAAAAATTAATGTAAGAAAATTAAACTAAAAGGTAATTTATAAAAAGAAAATCAATCTCTCCTTCAGGTGCATAGTTTAATTTAATAAAATGAAGCACTCTCAAAAATATAATTGTGATATAGAAGGTGGTGCATTCACACACAGCCCCCCCCCCCCCCACAATCCTCTTGCCACACATGAGTGTTTCCACTTCCTAGGACACATTAGCCAGATCCTCAGGCTAAGCTTTACCAGCTAACTCCAATAACCCACAACTTCGAAGTATGTTACAAAAGATTATCAGCATCACTTACCTTACTTAAGGGAGAAGATGCATATCTCAAAGGACCCCACCATGATGTTATAAATAGGCATTTAATAAATAAACACCCAATTGAACTGAATCCTTTTCTAATGGGAGCGACTTGGGCTAACTCCATGTCTTCAGGAGTTTCAGGAGTGAGCATCATCTCTCAGTGGTGAGATTCTACCATGAGAGGAAACCCTGCCAATCCCCCCAGTATTAAATGTGCAAAGCTAAATGCATCTTAACTTTACTTCATGCCAACTGTGCAACTTAGTTGAGTAGGCAAAAGGCAAAACCACTAGAGAGAAATAATATTGCAACCTGGCTCCCCCAGCCAAGAAATAAGACTCCAGTTCAAACCTGCCCAGATGGTCAGAGCAGCACAGAATGTCTGAGCTGGAAGGGGCTAATTCAGACAGCTTTTAGTCTAATCCCTCTGCAAAGGAGAAAACCAAAGCCTGGGTCAGGGGGTTGGGGTGGGGAAGAGGGTAGAGAGGGACTTGTCCAAGGTCTTGAAGCTAGTTTGTATATATATATATATATAACCGTTCTCCTGATGCCTGCTCAATACAGTATGGATCCTCCCACTTACCCTGTGCTTAGAAGAGAAACTCACAGGTTGTCATTACCTGGTCAATGTCTCCCAATACAATCTGACAGGTGGTTTCCGGAGAAATTTACTTCAGGAATTCAGAAGATCAGTGATTTCATAAGTTTATTCCAACCCAATAAGCATTTCTTCAGTGGCTACTATATGCAAAGAACTGTGCTGGTCCTGGAGATCAGAAGAGAGAATGAAAAAGAATGACCTGTCTCACCTTGCCCTCCCCCTCTCTCTAACACACACATCATTAGCATCATCCATCATCATTTTATATATAGATAGACACACACACACACAGATGCGTATATATTGAAAGTTTTCAAAGGACTTGTATAGCATGTATATGTGTATATACAAACACACATATATTATCTCAGGTTTTCAAAGTATTTTACGTTACCACATAAATGTATGTCTCACATGCCTATAATCTCATACATATACACCTATAAACATGTCTATATTAGATAGTCTATATTAGCTATTATTATTACAGAAACAGGAATTATTGTCATTAGAGCAGAGCTTTAATGGTGGCAGCTGGAGACAGGACTGTTAAAACAGGACATTCACTCTTCAGAGAAGCTCTTGCAGGCCCCCGGTCCTCAGGGTATCCTGCCCATGCAGCCGCTGAGGCAGTGCAGCCGTGACAGATGGACACCACCAGGGGGCCACACTATCCTTCCAAGATACCATCTGGGAAAAGCCAATCAATGCTCCTTTCCATATTTTCCCCCAAGAATGGTTTAAAACCCAAACAGTCAAGTGGCCATAGTGGCTGCTGGTCTGTTTGTTCTTCCCCCACAGATGGGCAATGAGGCTGGACTGAAGAAGGAAGCAGCCTGAGAACAGTACACGGACTCAATAGAAGATTGTGATTTTTGCAAAGAGGCAAATCTTCTCTGGGAACAATCACAAATGCCTTCTCTGACCTCTCTGCCAGCATCCACAGGAACCTCCATCCAACAACCCAATCTTCCCAGGAAACTGGTATATGCTGGTCACCTCCCTTTCCCTAAACTCAGCGCCCAGTAGGGTGTGATGGGAAGTGGCATGCAACCTCCTAATTTAATTATTTAATTAAAGCATTTTCCAGTTTTAAGAGTCTGTGATTCTGCAATTTTAAAAAGATCTGAGTTCTAATCCTACCTTAAACAGTAGCTGCATGACTCCGGGCAAGTCTTTTTACAGCCTCAGTTTCCTTATCTGCAAAATATGGATAAATGCTAGCCCCTACCCCATGGGGGTTTTGTGAGGCTGTGTTAAGTGCTTTATAAACCTTAAAATACTATACAAATGCTAATTATTTATATCATTATTTTTTTTGAGCATCTAAATGTTGTGAGTTATATGTGAGAAGCATCAAGTAAGGTCTTTATCATGAGCAGCTTATGAAACATGAGACTTCTAATACATGAAACAATGTGAGGGACCATAAAGGAAAGGAGACACAGTGGAGAAAGAGCTGGCCTTGAAGCCAGAAAGGCTTGGGTTCCAGTACTGCCTTCTCCACATGGGGGACGTGATCCTGGGCAAAGGACTTCCTTTCTTAGGGTTCTAGGTCAGTGAATTCAAATTCTGCAGCAGAAACAGAGGCCACTAAATCTCTCACAAGGACTCCTGCAGGCCACATACTGACTTAGTTTTAAAATGTAATATTATTCATGTTTTATTATATGTTTTATTTATTTTACTAAATATTCCCCATTTGTAGTCCCCAAGCTGGAGAGTGTTGTGTTGGAACAAAGAAGGAGGATTTTCTCTACCTGAAAGTTCCCTGTACCAATGAAATCCTTCTCTGTTCTATGATGTTCAGCTGCTGAACTGTGTGAATGTGGAGGCTGCTCAGGGCTACTGGGGAGCAAGTGGCCAGCTGGATTTGAATACCAGCCCCTAGCACTTACTCCTTAATAACCACTCCCAGTTCCATTCCACTGACTGTCTTTGGGCCTCAGTTTCCTCATCTGTAAAATGGAGGGGAAGCAGATTAGTTGGTCTCTAAGGTCCCTTATCTATCTATACCCTAAGGTCCTATCACCCCAGCTGTACTTGTAATCAATAATCTGCCCCCCAGTTCCAGGGACTTTGCCAACCCCATTCTGGACCCTTTCCTCACCACATCCTGAAAGCCTCCCTCAAGGATGCTTCCCTGAACCATCTCTACCACAAGGCAGAACTCTCCTTACCCTAGCCCAGACAGCTGGAGGGTTTTTATTCGAGGGTTCCCCAGGGTCCTTCAGGCTGGTGGCCCCTAATCCCTCCTCATCTGGGAGTCCTCCCTTTCAGTCAGCCTAAATTTCACGTACTACAATCCAGGTCTGTTTCCTCTTGTTCTGTATTTCAGACAAGTCATGACTCTCTCCATAAAAAGTTCCTATGGCTGTCCTACCCCTCAACGGCCCCTGTGACCCTTTCCCAATCACACAATCAACCTCTGACATCAGCTGTCCTGGCCTGCACGGGCAGCCATTTTGTCAGAGATGGGGATCCCAGGAATGAAACAATTCAAGGTTTAATTCAAGTTCAACCTGACCCTGGAGGAAACAAATCCCAAGCTAGCAGCCCACACCCCAAACCACCCACACACAACATGGCCCATTCTCAATCACCAGTGACACTGTCCTTGACCCCCCTCCCCACAAAACGTCACCGTAGTGGACACAGTCCTCCTCATGCAACAGCCCCCACCTGCTCAAGCGAGAATCCCTTGGCACCTGTGTCCTCTCTTCTCAGGATAATCAATTCATAGCCATCTGGGTCAGCCAGAGCTGAACTGGGAGTCCATGGCCTGTGGGTGCATTCTTCACCAATGACTTGGCAGAGGCAGAACCCAAAGGTTTCTCTGCCCCAACAAGTGCAAAGTTCTTACTGGCCATGCTGACACGAAGGGGAGGAGGAATGGGGGGGAGGTGTTGGGGGTGGATTAAAAATCCAACAGAGGCAGTCCAGGCTGTCCTTGACTCACTGCATGACCTTGAGTGAGTCATTTCACTTCTGTAGGCCTGACGTTCCTATCTGGGACATGAAAAGAATCAGCCCCTCCCCCTTTTCTGTCATAAATACTAAGTCCCCTGAGTGTAGTGTGGTTTGGAGACACATGATATCGGACCCCAGTTTCCTTGTGTGAGGATGAGGGGGTTGGACCCTTTCCATCTTAAATCTTATAACCCTATGATTTTGGGACTAGATGGGTCCATTCTGCTTTGAGAATTTTGGTACCGAGCCAAGGGTCAGGGCATCACCATGGCAGCCCACCCTGGTTGGCCCATGTCAACAAGTCTCTGTCTCAGCGAACACCTGGGCTCCTCTCTTACTCTGGGGGTTCTCAGACAGATTACGTGCTTCTTCCTGCTACTCTGTCCTTGGGGACCTGATTCACAGCCCAGTGTCCTTCAGGTGACAGCTCCCTTCCCTCTGGGCAATGTCTCAGCTCTTAGAAGCTGGAAAGTTTTCCCCAGATTGTAATCTGGCCTGAGAGTTCCTTTGCTTCAGCCCATGCCAGGTCTACATGTCCTTCTTTTGAGATTTTCTTGGCCTCTGTTCCTCTGTCTTTCCTCTCCAAACCTTGAAATCCCCACCTCCATTTCAGAGTTTCATGCCTCATTTATGGATCCAATATCCACACATCCTTATTGCTTCAGAAAGACAAACTGTCTCTCCCTCCCTTCTTGTTCCCTCTCTTTCTATCCTCTTCTCTGTCTCCATCTCCCTCTCTTCTAATTTCTCTTTTTTCTTCTCTTTTCTCCCCCAAATGTCTTCCTCTCTCTCCCCTACTCCGCAATGGTGGTCTCACTCACCCCATACCCTCTCTCTTGTACTGTGCTGAGACAGTGAAAGACAGCCAGGTACCCCAGATTCACTCACTCTATCTCCAAACTAGACGTTTCTTTGGGTCCCCTGTACATCTCCATCAGCCCTGCACAGGACTAGAACTAGAGAGACTGCATCATTTCTCAGGACTCTACTAACCCCCTCATGCATGACCCTTTGAGGAGGAAACCAAACCAGGCCTAAACCCCATTTGCTACAGACTCCTGAAGCCCAAGAAAAGAATAATAAGATTAAGGACCCTGTGGTCACCTGGATGCAAATGGCAAGAGGTGGCCTCTGCCTCTCTAGGAGACACAGCAGGGGAGAGAAGGCAGTCAACACCCATCACAGAGAGCGTACCCTGTAAGTGCTGCTGAATTGATCTTGCCATGGTGACTTCTATCCCGGCCAGAGCCAAGATCCCTACTGAACATTTCACAAATACCATTTAGCCTGTGGTAGCCCAGAACCACGACTAACTTTCAAGATGGGGCTGACCAATCAAGTCCTCATTATGCACAGACAATGAGGCCCATTCCTCCTCCCTTCCTCCCAACTAACTGGCATCTTGTGGATGCCAGACCCCAGAGGAAGGCTTCCAGGCATTCGGGGTGTAAAGGGCGATAAGGACGTGCCAGATTTTTCTGGGGTCATCCCTAGTTAATGCTGACCCTTCCTTTACCAATGTGCTCTAAGAAGAATGCAATGTAAAAAAGCCCCACACTTTAGGATCCCATAACAAAGGTGGGGAAGGGGAAGTCATCATCTGGAGGTGGGGGGAGATAAAGATGGAGTGGAGTGATGGGCGCATGATTAAGAGAAGTAGGGTGATATCAGAAACTTCAACAGAGACAATGTTACCCTCTGCCCACATTCCAACTCTGCCAAGGGATGCCCTGGACACAGGAACAGTCAACTGCCCACTGGGCTAACCCAGACATTCCCAAAGGCTCCATTTCCCACTGGGAGCTTCAGACACATCTAGTTACAGCCCCACCCCCGGCTCCCTGGTTCCTACCTAGCCCAGGGCAGGGCCCAATGGAGACTCTTCAGGGGCTTGGTCTGCTTCCATGTTTGCATATTCCTGACTACAACTTAACTATTCACAGAGAGGATTTCATTCCAGAAAGCCCCAACCACCTAGATCTAGATGAAACTCCTACCTGCCAAGTTCTTTGTCTATTTGTGTGTTGGGTGAGGGGGAGGGAGGAAGAATAAGAAGAGTGAATATAAAAAGCAGGGTACCTGAAACTTATTCCTAATCCTCCTAGGAGGATCTCAAAGCCCCACACAGAATTCAGAACCCACAAAGACAAAAGTCTCAGACAGGTTATGTCGGAGAGGGAAGCATTCTGAGCCAGAGACAAGGCTGGGCCAGAGCAGCCTGACAGAAGCTGGGGAGTGCTTGGGTGGGGGGAGCCATCAGATTCAGGGCTCAGGCCTCTTACGGTATCTTCTCACATTATCCAAATACAAGGCAGGATTCTTTTCCTGACGCAGAAGAATTTGGTGTGGCTAATTAGAACATTTCCTATTGGCCAAGCACATTGCAGTGATTTATGAGCTGGTCAGAGACTTCCTGATGATGTGGCCAGTGCTCCAAAGGGCTGCCGTCGCCACTGTCACATAACATGACCAACTCCCCAGTGCCGCCAATCATCATTATTTTGATGATCGCCGCTGTTATTGTTGCTGTATTCCTTCTGTGTCAACTGCTTGGAAATGTTTTGTAATCGGCCTGCTGGACAGGGTTCAAATTTTTTTTTTTTAGAGAGAGGGCAATCAGGGTCTTGAGAGTCAGGGTGACTCAGTCAGTAACCTAGCAATTTAGAGATGGAAGCCCAGGGTCTGATCACCCATTTCCACAGTTTAACCTACAGACCACAGCCCCCAACTAGGCTGTAGACTGGAACAAAGGTCATTCATTTTTAAGACAGAAAACCAGCAAAAAAGCATCAAAGAAGGATGCTTCATGCTTCTGGCACCGTTTCCCTGAAAGCCCATCTTCCCAAGTGGGTTCTAAAGGCCACAGAGCTAGGAAAAACTAGCCTAAAGTCCTAAACTTTGGGGAAAGGGGATGGGGTGGGGCAAAGTTTCCATTCAGTTACTCAGGAGAATTCAAAGTCCTGCAGTTACCTTCCTCCTCCCTCCTCCAACCACCCTCTTCCCATTATAGTTCTAGCTACAAACCGACACACCCAGCAACGAAAGCCTAGATCTCCCCACCCTGCATATTCTAGGCAAGATGGTAAAAGACTACAGCAGGTCTTTCTCCTCCTGCCAAACCCCCTCAGTCTGTTCCCCTACTCACCTTGCCAGCCCTCCTGATCCCATTTCCACAAAAGTATGGGGAAACAAAGCAGGGCAATGATTATCAGTGTTGGAAGACATGAGGCCAGCTAGTCCAACCCCGTCATTTCACAGAAGCATAACTGAACAGGTTCTTTCTCAAAATCTGACACATCAGGGGTGGGATTTGAACCCAAGTTATCTGTCACCAGCCCATTTTTTTATTTCACCTTTGAAATTTTTAAAATTACTATCTTTTACTTTTCTATCATCTTCATTTCTCAGTGTCAGCGGTTATTATTTCTATTGCACCATACTGTCCTCCTCTTTTTGGAACATCCTTCACTGAATTCCACTTGGGATACCCCACCAAATGAGCTAACAGGTCAACAAGATCTGGTAGGGTGGCTTCACTCATTTGGAAGGAATGTGAAGGGTGAAGGCCCATGTAGTCTAAGCAGGGCTAATTTTCTAATAAGTAGCCCAATGACCCACTGGTCAGCTCACATCATATTAAAATGGTTTTCTCTGCCACAGACATACAAGCCCCAGGGCCAAGCAGGTCAGCCTGAGGATAAGGCTGGGGCCAGTTGGGCAGGTGAGCAATAAAGGGGGAGCAACAGAAGACAGCAGACTGCCCATCCCATCCAAACTCAGCACAGGACATGCTTGTCCAAGAGTCCAGCTTCCTTCTGTGGGCAGCTCTCTGGTCTCTGTTCTGGAACAGCTAATTTCAGAAACTCAAAAATGAGTAGAGAGAGAGTGGGGATAGTGTTTAACAGGGCTTTTATCATCTCCAACTCAGATGCTTCTCTGCTCATATCCCTTGGTGCTTTTCCTAAGAGGGGTAGGCATAGATGAAAAATAGAAGGGAGAAGAAGAAGGAAAGTTAGGGGACCCAGTGGGTCAAAATATGAGGAGGCCGGTCAGAAGACTTGCTGGGCAAACAGGAAATGCAGAACCTGGAAGCTGAGATCCCTCATTAAGTACAGTTGGGTCTTTGTTCCCATCATGGGCACTTAAGCTGTCTTCTGACCCCTAGCACTTTCCACAATGTACTGGACCCCCAAGATCAGAGCCTCAGAGAGATGTTACCTAACTGACTTTGTAGGTGAACACTGATCACAGACAGTCAAAGTCACGAGGTGCCTGTGGGGTATTTTCTCTCCTGTTTGAGCCAAAAGAGACTAATTCATTTTCTCCCAAAGGGAACCATGGATTCCTTCACTACATCAGCATCTGCTGTAAGGGAGGTTATGTGAAAGAAAACATGAGGTCTCTTCGTCACATAATTCAACCAAGATAAAGGCTGCAATTCCCTCTTAGGTATCAGTTCCCCGATAATATCACCCATGAGGATCCAGCCGGTCTCCCCTTTGGATGGAGGGAGGGACAGCCACATTAGATGAGAGCAACATCAGTCCACACATGAAAAAGGTTCCCAGCAAGACTATAGCATGGTATTAGAACTTGGCAAGAAGCCAAATTCAAGACCAATCAGCCTAGATTAACAAGCAGCTCCAGGTCTGAGGATAGTAAGGACCAACAGGACCTTCAAGGCCATGAAGACGACACTGCCCTGGCCCCTCTCCATCAAGCTCTTCTCTAGAGCAAGAAGTGAGGTGCAGCGAATAGGGCAAACACCCTGGAGTAAGGAGGATCTGAGTTCAAATCCAGCCTCAGACACTTGAAATTTGCTAGCTGTGTGACCCTGGGCACTTCACCCCAATTGCCTTGCCTTTCTCTCTCATTGCCTTGCCTTTCTCTCTCCTCCCCTCCCCCTGCCAAAAAGCAAGAAAAATGACAAGCTTCTGAAAGCTGAAGGAATGGACTGGGGATTGGAGATCAAGACCTCTCCTGCATATTTAACCCTTCAACAGCACAACAGCAAATCTAATCCACACGAGCACTGGAAAGGATGAAATGAGTAATGAAAGTGTATTTCTGAAGGCCTGAAAGAAGTTGGCAAACACACGGACCACAGACAAGCCAAAACCACAGGAGGCCTGCAGGATATCTCTTCTAATGAAATCAAATGAGATAACATGTGTAAAATGCATTGTAAACATCAAAGCACTATACAAATGATAGTTGTTATTGTGGTTGTTGCTGTTAGAGCCAAAAGAGACCAACCCAGTCCCTCCTGGGCCATGACGGTTTCACTTACCGTGGAGGCTCTCCACCAACGCTCGTGTGAATTAGGATTCATCGTGTAGGTGGGGAGGTTCTTAAAGGTCCTCCAAGATGAACAAGGCCTGAATCCCTGCAAGGAAGGAAGGGGAGAGAAGTGAGCTCAGGCTTGTGTAGCTGAGCCCTGGACCAACTGACTGCTCACAAGCCAACTGAGGACTAGTCACTATGGGTATAGTGATGAAATTGGAAACAATTCTCACAGCCTTAGCTGCTCTGGGTCTGGCTCCTGTTCGCCATCTGAAGCATAGTCCAAATCTGAGGAGGCCCATTTCTTTCTCCTGATAAGAACTGGTCTGTTGGCCTGCAGAGCTTTCTGAAATGCAAGATGCTCACATCATACTAAACAGACCTGAGTCAGGAGTAAAAGCACCCCTGGTGAAAACTTTTGTAAAGATGGAAAACAAGTTCAGAGAGCATATCCAGGTCTGCTAAAGGTGTCCCAATCCAACAAGTCAAAGGGTTTCTCTGATTGCTCCTGTTATGTTTTTTAAAAAACATTTGGAGGGTTAGTATACGTAGCATGGAGGCTTGCTTTGAAGGATGGTGAAGAAATAGGAGAGGATCTAGGGACCCTCTTTACCTAGAATAGTGCCTTGCATATAGCTTGATGAACTGAACTGCATTACCCTATCTTCTGAGAATGAATGTCATCTTGGTCAGATTTCACAGTTCATGCCCAGCCTGCACACTTCCTCCTCTCCAAATCTAGACAGAACTTGGAATGAACTTTCAAGATGCTCCACTGGGCATAGAGGTGAGAAACTTTATTCTAACTTTCATTTTCAGGGCATGGCAAAAAGTGTGTGTAGAAGAGGGATAGAGAAAGAAAGGGATATCAAGCTAAATATAACCTGATCTGCCTGTCTTCCTCAGTCCCCCCCAAACAGAAGAGACCTGCTCACACCACAAACAGACTACCCTCACCTGATGACTCCAGGGAAACAAAATGGAGGGGATCGTGTAATGGTTTGGCCAAGACTCAGGGGCAGTGAGCAGCCCATCCTCGTACGTACCCCCTGGGATGATGGGGTTGATGGATAAAAGGAACCAGAAATAAACTTATGTCTAGCATGGCCAGCTCTAAAAAGATCTAGAATCCCATGGCTCCAGAACTTACCACAGCACCTGGAACAGAATAGAAGCTTAACAAATAAATACTTATTGACAATATGCAGAAAAAACTGCATTGAGGTCCCTTTACACCACGAGAGTAGTGAAGGAATCAGTGAGTGGAAACTTGCTCCAAGAAGGAAAATGGAAGCCCAAGACCGACTTTCCAGTAAACTGACCATCAGCTCAGTCATAGTCTGCTCTCCAACAGAAGCCAGTGGCTGAAGCTCTGACGGACTCAGAGGCTACGTCTCAGTGCCTCAATGAAACACAGACAGACGTAGGGACACTAACGTGCCTCCACCCTGACGCTGACCAAAGGTGACACGGACAACTCCCAGAAAGGCCCACTGCCCAAGATGGATGTCTGCAACATGCCCTCCTGCTCAAGGACTGACCAACAGGGCTACAGGAAAATCCTCAGAGGATTTCTGGCCCAAGAAACATGCCTGACATTTGGGGAGAGAAGATCTGGAGGAAAAAAAATACTGCTTGGCAGGTTTCACTTCTAAACCCCAAGGTCGGGCATTTTCTCCTCTGAGGTACACACTGGGCTATTGTGTGGTCTGATCCTGAGACTCTGGTCCCAGTCCCTTCTTCAATCTGACCCCAGACAAGCCAATTTTCATGTCGATGGAGCATCAGACATGAGGCTGAAAGCTCCCTCTCAGGGCTCACAACATAATGAGTCATCTTCCAAGGGGGAAAAAAACAAAACCCAGCATCCATCACTAGGGTGCCTCTCCTTTCCCACAATTATCAACAGCTGTTTGTCAATCTCTGCTCCTGAAGCCTCAGAAATTAAAGGGAGGGAACCTGGATTCCCTCCATCCACAGGGCTGACTGTGTCCAGGAACCAGACAGTCATTATTGACACTCTGGGAGGGGAGATTTTAGAGGGAAAACTAATATGGCTCTCAATGGGACTTCCACAGAACTAATTCTCCTTAATTCTCTATGCCCTATCTTTGAGAATCCCCACTTGCTCCCTTGTACCCTAATGCTGCTTCAAGCACCTGATGTAGAAACCCAAGTATGCATGAAATACAGTGTCTTAGTGAGCCTTCCTCACAGCAAACCTGTGAGGTAAGTAGCACCAATAGGCTTACACCCACTTTATAGGTGAGGAAACTAAGGCAGTTAGTATTGAAGACTGGCCTAAACACTGGTTTTCTGACTGTATGTAATGCTCTTCCCACTGTACCTGGTGATAAACACAGACAGCACAGACTTGAAGCGTGTGCCTGCAGCTTCAAGAGGGTTCAAGGCAAGAGAGTTCCCTCAGAGTTGTTTTTCCCATCTGCAGGACTGAGTAACATGCACAAGCTTTCATCTCCTCTGTTTCTACCAAGTATGCTTGCAAAACACCATTTCTTGGCCCCCAAAGGTCTTACTAGATGTAATCAGGCAATGTGAAAGTGAGAGGCAATATAGCCTAGTATAGAGCAGTTGTCAAGAGACATGGGCCCAAATCCTGTTTCAAACCCTTACTAGCTGGCTCAACTATGGACAAGTCACCTAAGATCTCTGAGTCTCCACTTTCTCATCTATAAATCAGTGTCATGGGAGTGTCAAGTGGATCAAGGGAGACAACATACACAAAGTACTTTGTAAATCTTGAAACTATAATGCCAACAATTATTGATAGAACTATTTTCTTCCACTAAATTTTCTATAGGGGCACCTAGGTGGTGCAGTGGATAGAGCACTGGCCCTGGAGTCAGGAGGACCTGAGTTTAAATCCGGCCTCAGACACTAGCTAAGTGACCCTGAGCAAGTCATTTAACCCTGATGGCTCCTTTCCCATTTTTTCTCTATCATAATTTTTTAACATCTGAGAAGGTGAGCCCAAAACAAGTGTTAAATTGACCTCTACAGCCCAGAGTCCTATACCCCGAGGACTATGCTGTCAGGTACATTTAGGGGTAACTAGAAAAAACAAGGCTGGAAACTGAACTGAAACCAGAGAAACTAGAATGCCTTAGACTTGATTTTGCAAGTACTGAGGAATCACGGGCAACTAAGTAGTGCATTGGATAGAGCACCAGTGCAGGAGTCAAGAGGACCTGAGTTCTAATCTCACCTCAGACCCTTGACACGCACTAGCTGTGTGACCTTGAGCAAGTCACTTAACCCCAATTGTCTCATCTTGGGTCATCTCCATGAGGATCTGGTCACTGGATTCAGATGGCTCTGGAGGAGAAGTGAGGCTGGTGACCTGCATTGCCCTCCCTCACTCAAAACAAAGTCAAGTGCAAGTCATGTCATCATTTCTCTCATGGCATGGTCTTATTTGGCAATTAAGGATGAACACACACACTGAGGAATCATGACAAAATGTCTGAGTAGGACAGAGTCATAACTTCTGCCTTTTAAATTACCTAACTGCTTCTGTACTCACTAGCTACATGACCTGGCACACTGCTCTCTGGGTCTCACCTTCTCCATCTGTAAACTGAAGGAGGCTGGATTAGATGGCCTTTGAATGTCTCTTTCAATGCTAAATTTATGATCTTATAAAACAAGATGGCGATAGAAAAAGCACAAGATATTACAAAAGGAGACTATTACAAAAGGAAGGGCTTGGCATTCATTGTATATAGAAGTGAAGAAGCTTGAGGAGGGATGACAAGATTCCAAGCCTAGGCAACCAGAAGGCCAATGGTGCCATTAGTGGGAATAAGGAAGTCTGATGTAAGGGTAAGGGAGGGGAGAGAAAACCAGCTGGATTTCAGCTATGTCGTATCTGCGGTAGCAGTGGGACACCCAAGTGCAGAGGTCCCTAGCTAGCTATTTTTTTTTTAACAAGAACTTTGATTATATTGGTATTAAGGAATGTCTTTTGAGGAAACTTCCTCTACAAATACAGGGCAGCCCCTTCTCTGCCATTTAAAGTCTTAGTAAGTTACTTAAGGGACTGATTTTTCCAGGGTCACACAGTCCAGCCTGCATCTTCATGACTCTTTATCCATTACATCATGCTATCTCTGACAGGTATTTACCAAAAGATAACTGGAATTTGAAAGAAAATCCATAACATATTGGGGCTGGAGATAAAGATTTGAGAGTTATCTTCATGGAAGTGCTGTGGTGCATCTAAGGGAGACAGATGGTCTGAAGGGGAAAGTGTCAGGATAGAAAAGAAGACAATTAAAGCAAGAACCTTAGGAAATAATGCCGAGATTAAAGAGAGCTGGGAGAAGGAAGTGAAGCCACTGCAGGAGGCAGAGTAGTCGGCATCAAAGAGGTAGGAGGAGAACCAGGAGACAACAGTGCCACAAAAGGAGGAGAGGATTTTAGGAGGGAGGGGCTGGCAAAGAATCAAATTACATGGAAAGCTTAAGTAGGATAAAGGTTGAAAAAGGCCACTGGATTTGGTCAGTCATAGTGACCTTTCAGAGAGCATTTTAAGTAGAGAGGTGGGGCTCCAGTTTAGATTGCAAAGGATTAAGGTGTGAGTGGGTGGTGAAGTGGACCAGCTAGTGCAGATAGATCTTTCTAAAAACTTGGCACCAAAAGAAAGGAAAGAGATAGGCCAATGGCAAAAAATAGGGTCAAAAGGAAGTTTTTTTGTTTTCGTTTTTAAGGCAGAGGAGACAAGAAAGGAAGAATGGATGGAGGGAGATCCTGGAAGAGGTGGACGGGAAACTCATGAAACAGAAGAAAGAAGACAGAATTCAGAGCCGAAAGACCTGAGTTCAAGTCCTGCTATGTGACCTTGGTAAGTCAATTCATCTTTTTTGGACCCTCATTTCCTCATCTGCATGACAGTGACAATATCCTGCCCCTGTTGACCTCTGAAGGCAGGATCAAATGAAACCATATGGGTCAAGTGCTTTTTGATCTCAAGACACAATACCCATGTCATCAGGAATTCAGGAGGAAAGGAGGGCCAGTTCTTCCTCTGAGCCATGAAGGAAAAGGCCCCCAACCCGTCCTCTCCAGTCTCATCTCCCCTTCCTGCTGCTCCTGTTTCTGTGTCCCGGCCAAGGAACAATGCCTTGCATTTGAGGTTTGTGATGGGCTTTACAAATAAAGAGCATTTCACTGGATTCTTGCAATCATGCTGGGAGGCACACGCTACTGTTCTTCCTATTTTACAGATGAGGAAACTGAGGCACGGAGCTGTTCAGTGACTTGCTCAGGGTTCACCTAGCTAGTAGTGTCTGAGGCAGGATTTGAAGAGTTCAGAGGTCTACCTACCCACTGTACCATCCAGCTGACAAATACCATAATTTCCTACCACTTACCTCCAGAAGTGATCCTCCCCTCCCATGGTACTTTGCACACTTTTTCTAAGTTGTAGAATTATCCATGTACATGTTTTATATTACAGACAAGGTGGCCAGTAGAAAGATACAAGAAGAGCTCGTTTTGAGTCTTGCCTGACACATGCTAGCAATGATCCTATATAAGTCACTGAACTTCTTGGGGCTCCAGGCAGCTCTCAAAGTGTCAGAATAGGCAATGATGTGCATTCATGGGTAAAAGGAGGGTCCCCATTGGGCAGTCCCTACACCAGTGAAATCAGAGGTTCCCCTTCCATCCTTTTTCCTCCCTACATCATTTACCAATTAAGACTGTAAACTTCTTGAGGCAGCATGTTCCATCCTCCCTCAGGGCTTTGCACATGGCAGGCTGTTTTATAAATGTCGGTTTAATGGGTGAATAAAACAGGAGAGGGCACATGCAGACTTGGGACTTTAAGCACTGATGCTCTCCCTGGACGAAGAGCCTCAAGGGAAACTGAACCACCCTTGATCATCACCCTTATTTTAAAATTACCAAGAAGATGTCCTTTTGCGTGGGTGATTACTCCCTCCTCTGACACAGGTATGGACCTTTAGGAGAGGGTCTCCTAAGTTCTTGCCGCCAACCATCACCTGATGAACACTCTTCTGGTGACAAGCATCTCCGTATTAAGATGGGCTGGTCTAGGCAGACACACAATCCATGGACGGACTCTTGCCCACAGGCTCTGGCCTGGAGGACCCAGGATCTCCCCTCCACTCGTGAGGAATCTTGGGAGAAGGAGCAGAGGTGGGGGAAGGGATCATTGGGCGGCCACAATACCAAAAGAGACCACCTGGGGGCCAGTCTCAACGCTGTGAACCAAGGTGCAGGGGGAAAGATAGCCCCCTAGAGGCTCTTTGGGGAGAAAGGATGGTAAATTTCAGGGATGCTGGAAGGATGTGCACACATGGAAAAAAAGAAGAGCAAACAATGAGTGGGGGGATTCCCTGAGAAGAATCAACCCATCAGTACTTGCATTACAGGGTCCTTTATTCTATCTTCCTTCTCTGCACTCCCAAATGGCTCTCCCAATTTTCCATTATAGGCTGGCATATGTGGGGTGTAGTAAAGATACAGAGACAAGAACCAAGGGATGTGCAGAATTATAGCTATGGCGTAGGAGTCTACACGGGGCAGCAAAGAGAGAGAGCTCTGTTTGGAGTCAGAGGATGCGAGGAAAATCCCTACTTCTGGTATTTACTACTACCTACGCAACTACAGAGGAGACTTAGCCCCCTGGGCCTCGACTTCATCACTGCTAAACGAGGGGTCACCTTTCAAGTCCCTCAGCTGTAGATCTAAGAAATCACTATTCCTGACAAACAAGAGACATCATGGAAACCAGCAAGCACTCGTTCACATGCCATCAATGCTGGTGACAGGAGAACAGGCTGCTGGGAACACTGGCCCACAGGACCAAGCCTTCTCATGTTATGTACTATGTCACTCACTCCAAAGGTCTTCACAAACCCACCCCAAAGTGCTCCAGGACTTTCTCTGATGAGGGGATTATCAGATAGTCAGTGCCTCCAAATACGTTCTGACTTGGGAGGGCCCTACCCCACACAGCCAGCAGTCCTGGGCAGGGTCCCGGGACCAACAACAATAAACATGTTTCTCCAAGTCTTTTGGGCAAGGGTGGTGGGCACAACAAAATGTTCCCGGCTCTGTCCCTGAGAACCTCCTATCACTGCCGCAATCTCCACTACGTCCTCTGCTGTTGCTTCTGCAGCTATCCAGGTTCTCTACCTCCTCCCCCGCCCCCCACCGGCCCCCGCCCATTCTGCGCATTTGGCTCCGCAGGACCAGAGAAGCCCACTCCATCAAGGCAAGGACCAAAGGAAACCCCCAAAGAGGAGAAACGGTCAAGAATTCCGATTCAAGACCTCTGTGGACCCAGTAACAAACAACAAGAAAGGACAAGAGAAAGGAAGAAGACCAAGCAACTCTGTGCCATCCCACCCAACCCAGAACCTTTTAAAAAATCTTACTTTTTTAGTCATCATACCTTGTCCTTTGGAAAGATTCCCCCAAGTTAGCTGAGTTACAGAAAGAAGCTGAAAGGCCCCAGTCTGTCTCCAAGGCAGATGTTTCCAGGAAACCATGGGTGACAAAGACCGAAGACAGTGACAGAACAGAGTCTGTCCTCACATCCAGCCAGTGTTGTGACTGCGCAAACCTTCCGGGGCTGGTTAACAACCATTAATTTCTACCCCAGGCAGGACCTTTCTTCTGTGTCTTCTGGACCCCGAGGGCGTGAGGGCAACAGGGCATGCCAGAGGACAAGAGAAGGCATATAACAGTTACGTAAGACATAGGATGGCAGGAGCCCTCGGTCAAAAACCTGGGGTGCAGTGCGGTGCTGGGCTGCATGGAAAGTTAGATGGCCAGGGCAAGGACTGAGTCTGCAGGGTACACTGGTGAGGGAGGAGCGCTGATCTCGAGGGGCCTATTCCTTACCGGAGCATCCATTTTAAATGAAGATCCTTATAAACGTTTTCAGGTCTTCCCCCACCCAACCAACTCCTGTTTCCCCCAAAAGCCAACAGCTGCTGCCCTAGTTTCTCTCTCCCAAACCTCTTCCCTTTAGATGGGAAGATACAGGTCAGAAAGCTCTTCTTCCATCAACTCATATAGAAAGCCCACTCAAGTAGGCAAGTGCATAGGCTAACATCCTGGGGTCATTCCACTCATATCCTTCCTCTTCCTACCCACCCACCTACCCAGCCAAGGTCTGATCTAAGGAAGACAATTCTTCTCAGTCCAGAGTCTGGCCCACCGCTGGCCCCTGTGGACTTAGGGCTATCTCTGGACGTCAATGCAAATCTCTGGTCCCCAGAGAGCAGTCTGGAGGCAGCAGGAAGCCCTGGGAGTCAGCAGCCGCAGCCCTACCTTGCCCACGCATTTCCAGGGGAGATGGGAATTATTTTGCTGCAACACCAAGGTGCGGCCAATGACAGCTGGAAACTCCCTTTTGAAATCAAATAGCCCAGGCAGGTTTTCTTCTGAGGCTGTCAACTCCTCTGCCTAAAATCAACTCTTCTCCCCTCTCCAAAAAGAAATTTTTTTTTAAAAAGTTTGTACAGCTACAAGCTCATCTTACACGTATGGAGCAAATGTCAGGCTTCAGGACAAAAGCACCCCCAGGCACTGTTGCACAAACACACACACCTCTGAAGAGCTTTCAGAGATCAAAACTGCTCAGTGCCCCCCCCTTCCATGTTCCAACCATCATCATCACCCTACCCCCCTATTTCTCTCCAGTGAAATGGAAATTCAGATTTGATACCCAGTCCTCGACCAATCCAAAAGAGCTTTTCACCTGCCATCACCCTTCTCACCAATGGGAGGAAGTGTCTGGAGCCTGAGCCCTCCCCTGGCCAATGAAGGGCCAGCCCTGCCACTTAGTTAATGATGCAGCAGTACAGGGAAGGCCATCACATGGGAACTGGAGAGATGCCAACATGGAGACACAGAGAATGCAAGGTAAACAACTTTGCAACGCCAGAAGGATGACATTTAATCTCTAAATGCTGGCTTCCCCTTCTCGGCTCATCCTTAACCCTCTCAGCCAGGCTCAGCAGGTTCGGGGAGCCTCGATCCCCTGCCCCCTTCAAGGTACCCATGACTGCGTCACCACTCACCACTTTGTTCCCCCAACTACGCAGTGACAAACCTTCCACAGCCTCAGCCCCCACCCCAGTACCCAGGTCCCACCCCACTTACTAACTCCTCCTAAACCTTAACAATCCCCACTATGGCCGAACAGAGAGAGAGAGAGAGAGAGAGAGACAGAGACAGAGACAGAGAGAGAGAGAGAGAGATAGAGAGATAGACAGAGACAGAAACACAGAGAGACAGAGACAGAGAGAGAGCTCCTAAGTAACTTGTCCCTTCGTCTTTTCTTTCCCTGACCGCCCCCCCCCCCCCTCCGCCCTCAACATTTCTACATCACAACTCTGCTGACTGACAGACAGACAGACACCAAAACAGCTTGGGTCATCTGTCCATCCTGAAGAAAGGGACCACCTTCCGGGCTAAATGTGTGAATGGAGGTAGGAGCCCAGGGGGTGGGTCTGTTCCCTTCCTCATGACCCATGTCAGTTTGGACTAACAGTAAGGAGAATGAAAATTAAAGTGGAAAAATTCCCTCCAGGAAAGGGAAACAGGCAAAAGCAAGAGAAAAGGGTCTAGGAGAGAAAGCGCCTCCCTCTACAGAAGAATCGCCCCCGATCCCAGAATATACGTACGTGGGGGAAGAAGGGGTACACACCACCAAGTCTGGGAGCCCGTCACAACTGCCTGTCGCCTCCTGCGCAGTCCCGGCTCTCTATCCAACCTGCCGTATGGTGTCGCAGGACAGAACGTTCCAGAATTTTGTCCCTGGTGAAGCCTGCCACCATCGCCCCGCAACCTCTGCCACCCCACCCCCCCCAGGCTCCTTTCCCACAGAGCCACCTAAGCCACCTTGCATGTCATCTTCTCTGCCTGAGCTCCCATGGGCTGCGATGTCCCCAATACATCTCTGAAAGCTTCGCAACTGGGTTGGCAGAACCTAGTACCCAATGTTGATATTACTTTTCTCTCTCTCTCTCTGCTGCAGCAGGGCTGTTGCTAACAGACCTATCGACGGAGCTCGCTTGCTCTCTCTCTCTCTCTCTCTCTCTCTCTCTCTCTCTCTCTCTCTCCCCCTCTCCCTCTCTCTCAGCTGTGTGACGCAGATCTAAATTCTCCAGTCTGCTCCCTGTGTTGCAATAGCAGAATTGCAGCTTTCCCCTGGAGAGCCAGGGGGGGCAGTGCCAAGGCTGGTCAAACAAGACCAAAAAAAAAAAAGTTGGGCCTACACCTTGCCTCCTTGGCCACACTTTTTGTGTGGCCCATCACCACCCTACCACCTTGGATGCTGTGGGGCTTTCTGCTGGTCTCAGAAGACTCACCTCTTCCCCTGAGGCCCCTCTGCAGAGCCTTGCTTTAATAGTCCCTAGAGCTCACCCAAATGTCATATCAACTCATCTTTTGGAGTCCCCTAAAACACAAATAGTCACCACCCTATGACCACCATTATATTAACTATTTCTGCTACAGAGGGGTCAAGGGCAATGTCTGGGGCTGGCTTTTCCCTAAAACCAGGTTCCCCTCCACCTCATTCTGGATTTCTCCGGGTTATTAGGCCCGGAATAGTGAGAAGTGAGAACCCCATCTGATGTCTGATGTCTGGGATTACCTCCTCATACCCTCCCCCCACCATGGGGGCTTCTGCCAGGGATCCGGGGAGCCAGGCTGAACTGTAGCCTGAGGAATTCAAAATGAAACAAACTTACCCCTCTGTCCTTCCAGGATCAGGTGCCAAGTTCCAGAGGTGTGGACTCCAACCATAGCTGGGAGGACTTTAGGGGCCTCCATCCCCCAGGGAATTCAACTGCTGAGTCATATGTTCCTGAGAAAAGTTCTTCTGAAGGCCTGAGGGGCAGCAAAGCATCAGAACAAGCAGGTTCAAGTTAGAATTAGGCTTCTGTTAGGTTCTCCTCTCTAGGAGCAGCAGCTAGAAAAGGAGAAGAAACCAACTGCCCCTCTTCCCATCCCAGTACTTCCCTCGGACATTTTCCCCACCCCACCCCCAATACAAAAAGAGCATCACATCGATTAATCAAGTACATTAACCCCTGCCTGTCTGAATATGCCCCAAATCCAGTCCTGGATAATGCCTCAATCTTACAATAGTTTCTAGCCTTCTGGCCCCCCTCTAGGTATACAAAAATAACCCTTTCTAGGCAGACAACTCAACAGTTTGATATTTTCCTGCCCTGAAGGTCAAAGTGCTAACCCTGAAGTCATGAGAATCTCCCGTGGACCAATAAGCTGGCCACAGTAATTGTGGACAAGCACAGCTGGACCTCTGCTTCACTCACTATTGCAAACTGGCTTCAGAGATACTGTGTGAAATTAGGAAAAGTGTTTGGAGTAGGGGATGGAGGGGGCACCAGGGAGTAGTTCTGTTCCTAGGGGAGAGTTTCACTCTACTGTAGCTATTTGAGAGCCAAAGAAATAGAAAGACCAGCTGTTGCCCCCAAGGCACCCTATGCCCAATTCCAGTCAGAACCTTCTCCTGGCAACTACTTTGGCCTAAGAGATCACCCTTTGGGGGGAGGGGGAGAGGGTTGAAGAGCACGGGAATCTCACTCTAGCAGGAACAAGGACCACATGGAAATTAATCTTGGCCCTACAGGGCTCCAGGAGAAGCCCAAGTACTCTGTGCCAGGTCCTCAGTGGGGGGGGAATGCTCCAAATTAGCACCTTCTGGGCTCCAGGGTAGAGGTGGCCAATGAAGGAGTCACCTACTGGTTTGACTACCAAAGTGAGTAAGGCTGTGATGGAAGCAAAATAGGTCCCCCCAAGTGGTCGCCTGCCCATTTAAACCCCATATGCTTCTGCTTCCTCCTCCATGGAAGAAAAACATGCCTGAGTTCACATCAGGACATTCCTGATTTATCCAAGAGCCTAGGATCAAATAAACAAAAGACTTTCAGCTCTGCCAGGGAGTCTCCTGTTTTAGGAGGGAAAACTAAAGGTTGGATAGGGAAGGTCCAGGGGGCACTGGAGGGAGAAAGGGTCAACTATCACACTACAGCCATCCTCTACTCCCAACCTCAGGGAGGTGGTGGCCTTATTGTTGTAGGGATGGGTATGTCATAGGTGGGAGGAAGTAACAGGGAAAGACCAAGAAAGAGAAAAGGCAAATATCTCACAAGAGACAGGGATGGAGTAGGGCAGGGTACAGCAGAGGGAATTATAGACACAGGGCAGAAAGAGATCTCAAGATGTCAGGAGCAAGCATGAACGTTTACATATTAGCAAAAAGAAAAATTACTTGAGATGTTGACTCAGGTCCCCAGACTGCGCCAAATGAGCTGTAATTTGTAAGGTGTTATAATGATAGTAGGAAGGATTTTGGTTTGGGGCTTATTTTTTTTTATCTAAATATGCACAGTGAGAGTCGGAGTGGCTAGCAGGCTAACAGCAGCACCAGCCTCTGCCAGCTAGAATGCCTTGTATTTTAAGCTGGACAAGGGGCCTTGGAGATACATCATTTTACAGTTGATGAAACTGAGACTCAGGGATTGTTACCATAAGCAAGTCCCATACCTTCTCAGCACCCCCAGGCTATTCTCTAAGGCTCTTCAGCCTTGAAGAAGCTGCTGTTCTGCTCAGAACTGTTCTCCTTCTGCCTTTCTATCCCTAGGGACTATGCTCAATAAATACTAGTTCCTTGTGTGAGGGAAGGAATTTCCACACTGGAAGTTACTTATATCAAGGAAATCACAGGTTCCAACCAAAAATAGATACAAACACATACAGTGCTTTTCCCATGCCCCTTCTGCTGCTTTTGGCAATTTTTGGCAAGATAAAAATGCTCACGTCATGGGCCACTTCCCAAATTTGGATTTCTCTTCCATTAATCTCACTTTTTTGCTAGGAACTGACATGGGTTGGGGGGTAGGGGGAACGACGAATGGGATGACCAGGAAACAGAAATGAGTTTAGTTCCAAAAACACGGGAGGATGTTTACTTAGCAAGCACATTCAAGCCCACAAGGAAGCAGTTTTACAGGGTGCTGTGTACACTGTTTGATTTCAGGGGGGTAGCGATAACCACAGTGTGAAGGGGAAGGAACTTGGCTCCTTCTAGTCGTCCTAGGAGGGCTGGTAAGACCCGGGTCAGGCTAACTTGAAAAGGCTGGGCTTGAGCTCAAGTTGATGAGGTCACTGGCTCCTCTCAGTTTCTCTGCGTCGAGAGGCCCGGGGAACTAAACAAACTTTTCAGACATTGCAAGCACTCAATGGCCTCTGACTGATCTGGGTCAAAACTTGGAAGAGCCAAAGACAAGGAATATTTTTGCTGAACTTTTATCCACCCCCTATCTGGGTTTGGATTGCAGGCTGCATGGAATTTTAACTTGGTAGCCATCAAGTCTGGAAGGCAAAGTTATGATAACTCCAATGTTTTCTCGCTTAAGAATCTATAAATGATGGGTGAGGCTGTTTTCCCAAAGCTAATGCAGTGGTGGACAATATGGACAAAATGCTAAGTAATAGTGGCTGGCAAGCCAGTGTGGTTGAAGCAGTAGAGAGTCCTGAATGGCGAGGCAGCGGGCTCTAGAGGAGTAGGCTTTAAACTGTGCCATCACAGAGCTCTCTGGGAGTCCGGACAAGTCTATGGACACCTGCTCAGGGTGATATTTTTAGGTAACTGAAGAAAATGCTCAATTTCAGTTAGATGTTAATGCAAGTAAAAATGTCAATTTTTCCTGTCCAGAGTCAAGGATCTTGCCTGAAAGCACAGGCCAGGTTAAGAATTGCTGCTCTCAACCTGTGGGAAGGAGGGAGGCCATGAGCATTCAGTGAACTCATCTGATGAATAGCCTTGGATTACAAGCTCATGGATTTAGAGACTGAAGGGACCTCAGTGATCATCAGATGTAGAAACTGAGGCTCAGAGAGGGTAAAAATGTCTTGCATAGAGTCAAACAATTAGTTAGGCATATGAAAGGGTTCAAATGTAGGGCTTCCTGCCTCTAGGGCCAGTACTCCATCTGCTAAAACACTGTATCACATTACCTCAATCACCGATCATTCCTCAACACCTTGGACATGAGACCAAATGAGGTAACCTATATGAAATACTTTGCAACCTTAAACCACTATAAAAACTATAAACCACTACATAAAGGACTGTATATATTTAGTATGGCAGCCAGATGGCTCAGTGGATAAGACTGCCAGGCCTGAGTTCAAATGCAGCCTCTGACACTAACTAGCTACGTGACCCTGGGCAAGTCACTTCACCCTGTTTGCCTCAGTTTCCTCATTTGTAAAATGAGCTGGAGAAGCAAACCAGTCCAGTATCTTTGCCAAGAAAACCCCATGGACAGTATCGGTGTGCAACAGTCTGTGGGGTCATGAAGAAGACAAGTTAGACATGACTAGATAACAACTATTATTTATTACTACTATTACTGTCACCTAATACAATCCTAGTATTTGTGGAAGATATGTGGGGTATCCCCATGGCCTTGGCTATCCTAAAAGAAACTTCTATTCCAGTTGGAAAGACAAGAGAAGAGACTAACTTTGATACTTTGATAGATCTATGATTTAATTCATGTGGATGTTCCATCATAAGCCCACTAAAATACAGGCATTCTCCCAATTTACAAACAAGTAGTCAAAAAGTTCTTTACTGAGCCAGTCATTTGGAATTTAGGCCATATTTTTCTCAAAGAAACAATGTTACAAATGAAGGCTAGGTCCCTGGCTAGTTCCCAAAAGCACATTTAACCTGTAGCTTGGCTGAAGCAAAGGTACATGTTAACTGATAAAACAGTAGAAAAAAAGTCCATTGAAAAGTTTGTGATTAAGCAAAGAAGAAAAAAAATCAAGCCACTAAAATATTATCTTATCAAATAGGTTAGAAGACAATGTCATTTCCCAGTGGATTAGCAAAAGATAAGAGAAAAAAGTTTCAAAATAATTACAAACCTAATGGTTACATGAAAAATTGCTTCAAATAATAAGAGAAATGCAAATTAAAACAGCTCTCAAGTTTTCACCTCACATAGAAAAATGGGCAAAGCTGACAAAAGATGGAAACAGTCAATGTTGTAGGATTATGGGAAGCTAGTTTTGCTTAACTGAAAAATTGTGGAGCTCTAGGTTGGTCCAATTATTCTGGAATATAATTTGGAAATATGCTGGAAAAATACTCTCTGACCCAGTGCTCCCACAGTCTGACATACAACCCAAGGAGGTCAAAGCAAGTTCTCATACATGTCCAAGTATTAATTGTTGACCTGACAGCAAAAAACCAAAAACGCAGAACTAGGAATAAAGTGAGTGCCCATTAATTTGAGAATGGCTAAACAAATTGTGGTATATGAAAGGAATGATATTATTGCCATAAAGGAAATGATGAATATAAGAAATTCAAAAGAAAAATGAATAAGGCTGATGTTACTAATATGGGTTGAGGTACACAGAACCAGGGAACAATATAAATAAATGATGGCTATAATAACATAAACAAGAGGTTCCAATACAACAAAGCCAAACACTGTGTAATTATACAACTTAATCATGGTCCTAGAAAGACATGAGTGAGGGTGGGGCAGGGGGAAGCTACTGGCATGGAATACTGCATACATTGTCAGACAGGCTGCTGTCTTAGTTTGGCTCAACTTCTTTGTCCCATGGGAAAAGTCACTGGGGAGATGACCACATTTAGAAATTATACAACAAAAAGAGCCAGCACTTATATCGTGCAGAGTATTTTGTATATTCTGTCTCAATATTTTTTAAGAGAATGATCAACACACATTAGACCGAATCTTTTTTTATGTAGATTCTGAAGATTCGTGAGCACTTTCAAGGTTGTTGAGAGGTTTTTGTTATGCTGAATTTCACTTCAAAATATAACCCTTTTCTTCTCCTAGATATAGGCATAGGCGAAAATGACAGAAAAAGGGGATGGTCAATGTTGTGGAGGAGTTGTGGAAGAAAAAGACACACTACTGCATTGTTGGTGGAGCTGTAATTGCTATCACCATGCTGCAAGACAATCTGGAATTATGCTAATAAAGTAACTAAAATGTCCTCCAAACCCTCTCTGACCCAGAGTTCCGATTGCCAACCATATACTTCAAGGATGCCAATAACAAAAAACAAAAATGAAAAAAAAAAAGACTCCACATGCACCAAAATATTTATAGCAGTACTTTTTGTGGTAGCAAAAAACTAGAAACAAAGCAGATGCCCATTGATTGTGGAATGACTAAACAAACTGTGGTATATTGAATATAATGGAATATTACTGTGCTGTAGGAAACAACAGAGAAGGATGGAAAGACTTAAACGAACTGATGTAAAATAAAATAAGCAGAGCCAGGTAAATGATAGAAAAAGTGATTAAAAATAATGTAAACTAAAAGAATGACAACAAAATCAAAAGTGAGTATTGAAAAGAAATCATCAAGTCCAAACGTGACCCCAAAGAAGAGACAGAAGATGACGACATCTGCCCTTCCCACCCTGTCTTGCTCTTCCCACCCTGTCCTGCTCCTTCAGTGATGGGAATCCCTGGGTATGGGACATTGTATTTCAAGTCAGATTTTTTTTTTTTGTCATATCAACTGGTCAGCTTGGCTTTCTTTGCTTTCTTTCTCTCTCCCTTTTTTATTCTTTGATTATAATGCATGGCCCTCTGGGAGCAGAGGGCTATAAGGAGCAATGCAGATGATACAAAAGAAAGTCAATTTTAAAGGGGGTGAGGGCAGTAATTGGGTCACCTACCCTGGTTGTGCTACACCAACAGTCTCAGTATCGGAATTCGCAGAGCCTGACTTAAGATAGTCACTATGTCTTCAGGAAGACTTCCCTCTCACTGTCCAGAGTACCACCATCCTCTACATCACCCTCAGCTCCTCACTCTCACTCACCCAGAATATCCAATCTGTCACCAGATCTTGCTGTTTGAACTTCACAACATCTGCCCATTTATCTTGTCCTCTCCACCAAATAACCACAATGCTTATGCAGAGCCTCATTATTTCTTACCTAGTTCCCAATGATGATTTTCCTAAAATTCAGGTTTGACCATGTCACCCCTCTATAAACTCCAGTGGCTCCCTATTACATTCAGAACCAAATAGAAAATCCTCCTCTATTTGGTATTCATAGTTCTTCTTATATAACCTGGGACCTGCCTATCTGTCCAGTCTTCTTACATTTAGTCGCCACCCTTTCCCTCTGCTGTGAGTTGCACTGGTCTATACACTCGTCCTTGAACATGATGCCATCTTCAGCTCAGGAACTTCATACTGGCTCTTCCCCATGTCTCAGCCCTTCTACCTCCTAGCTTTTCCTGGCTTCCTTGAAGCCTTAGTCTAGAACCCTCTTTCCACAGGAGGCTTGCCCCTTAGAAATAACCTTCAATCTACGCTATTGTATCTATCTTATTTACATTTAAATATTTACCTATTTTCTTCCCCAAGAAAAATGAGAGCTCCATGAGGACAGGTACTGTTTTTGTCTTTCTCCTGAGGTTAGCACAATGCCTGGTGAACACTTAATTAATGCCTGTTGACTGACTAGGGAGCTTTCACTGGGCCTAAGTGTTCTTGAGATCCTCTGATATGTGTCCTTAAGAGGTCAAAGGATTTATAATAGGGCATTTGCCAGAGACTCTGATGAGAAGAGAAAAAATTTTCTGTGGTCAAAAACTGATAGAGAAGGGAGAGGTAAGGAGTCAAAGGTTGCCCAAGGGAGTACTAATTGATCTGTGAGTGATGAAAAACAAAGGAGACAGACAATAAATCAACTGCCTACTATGTGCCAGGCACTGTGCTAAGAAGTGGGTATGCAAAGAAAGGCAGAAGGCAGTCCCTATTCTTGAAGCACACTGTAATGGGGGAGAGGACATCCAAATAATGACATACAAATAATACAATACATGTTTAATTTCCTTAACGAAGAACGCAGAAGGGCCAGCTGGGCCTCGGTCAGGTAGGTCTTGAGGCTCCCTAGAAGTTGATATGATAAGTCTGAGAAAACCTGGCTGTTGTCTGGGGGAGCTGGGGGCACAAGACTGGGGTAAGGAGAGGAGGGAAAGCCAAAAACAACTTGTCATTTGTAAGTGTGGGACGTTCAGCGTGGGGTCTGAAACAAAAGGAATACCTGTAATGAACAGGATGGCAAGAACACAATAAAGTGCTTGAAGTGCAAGGTGGGTTGGAAAGTATAAGGGACTTCCTGGAGAAGTCATGATTTGAACTGAGCCTCAGAGAACGGAATGGGGCATGGCCAAGCACGAGGAGTGGCAGAGGAAAATGGCATTCCAGGTTGGGCAGAACATGAGCCAAGGGGCTTAGAGGTAAGAGTGAGCAAGGTGTATGGAGCAGACAGTTTATATTGGGGGAGAGTGGTAATTCATTTGGGGGAGGTAAAGTGAGATCAGAACAATGGAGGATTCCTGCTCACTCTACTGGATACTAGGGAATGAATGTAGTCCTTGCCCTCCACAGAATGGTCCATCACCTAATATGCTAGAGGCCACCTTCATGCATCTTATCTACTGGTCATCCCCTCTCTACTTCTATGTAGCCAGACCCCTCTTGTTTCCAATTATACATTTCTCTGATGACAACCTTTATGCCTCTTCATGTTCATAATTCTTTAGTTGGAACTAGCTGTAGTCTACTGAATTCCACCATCCATCACTTCTCCTTTGCCCTTTGGGGAGATCCTCAACTTCAGCCTTCTGAAAACAGTAATATTCTATGATTTGAGGCTATACAAGACCCTAATCATATTCGTGGTTTTAAAAAGGATGAGGTTTCAGAGAAACCTTGGCAAGACTGGTATGAACTGATGCAGAGTGAAGTGACCAGAACCAAGAAAAATGACAAAAATAACAATATTGTAAAGCTAAACAACTTTGAAAGACTTAAGAACTCTCTGATCAATGCAATAATCAATCTTGCTTCTGAGGATGCATATTTTTTTTAACATGGCCAATGTAGGTATTTATTTTGTTTGACTATGCATATCTGCTACAAGGGTTTTTTTTTCTTTTTTTAAGTGGAGGGTGGCAGAATAGATGCTTTTTAATTGAAAATAAATATACAAAAATGGGCCTCTGTTTCAGGGAGAAGCTTGAGGTCATTAAAAGAACTATACAATTTCCAAATGGCAATTCTGCCTACTGTCCTGTTCAATTCAGCCCAGCTCACTATCTATCTGTAGTATCTAACATATATATCCTGGTAGAATAGCTCTATGAGTTACACATTTGATTATACATCTGGATGAGTGATTCTCAAACTTTTGGATCTCAGGACCCCTTCATGCTCTTAAAAATTACTGAGTTTTTGTTTATATGATTTATGTTTACTGATATTTACGATATTCAAAATTTAATTATCTTATTATAAAAATAGTTTTGAACTCATGAGCCCCTGAAAGGGTCTCAAGGATCCCCAGAATCCACAGACTACACTTTGAGAACTGATGGTTGGGAGAGTTGATCCTGTGTATCATTTGGGAGGTTCCACCATTTTCTTAGGTTTAATACAACCAAGACCATCTGGTAGACCTCATCATCTATAGGGAATCTCTCTTCATTTTGAAATCTTTGCTAAAGAACTTGAATGACAGTGGTGAACACTCTGGGGAATATATATCTCGATGTTTCATGCCTGATTAATATTAAAATCAAAGGACTGAACAAAATCATCTTTGTTGTTCTGTCTCCTGAAGAGTCTGGTATAATTCTGCAAATGTACTTTCTGGAAGATATACTTTTAGATGGCATTTTGCTGTAGTTAATCAAAAGTTCTTTTTAATTGTCATTAAACAATAAGCACGGAGGGATCTTGTGTTCTTTCATTTTAATTCCTTATACCTTTCAATCAACTGTATGATTGCAAAAATGTGGTCTACTAGAGAATATTGTTTGCAAAAGCCTGCCTATTTCCTTTTAATACCTTTGACTAGGACATACTTAATATGTGTAGATGTTTTCATTAAAAATTGTGTTCATGGGAAAATAGGTATAGAGATTGGTCATCACTGATACCTTCTTGGTTTCCTTGGGCTTTGTTTGTTTTTTGTTTTGTATAATAATGAGCTCTTCTACACCTTCAGAACCACTCAGGTACAAAACCTCAATGTCATCCTCAACTTTTTACTTCCACTTCTACACATCCACTCTGTTGTCAAGTCACCTTGTTTTGACCTACACGAAATCCTCACATAGGTCTCTTCTATCCCCTCATCCAGATGAGGATGCAAACCCTCATCATCTCATGATGAGGTCCATTGCAATTGCCTTCTGGTTGGTTTCTCTGACTCAAATCTCTCCCAGCTGAAAACCATCTTTCTCTTAGTCAAATCAACAAACATTTACTAAGCATTTAATATGTTCCAGGCACTGTGCTACATCCTGGAGATACAAAGAAAGGTAAAAATAGACCCTGCCCTCTTGGAAGCTCACAGTATAATAAGGAAGAAAACATGCAAAAAGCTATGTAAAACATTACCTATACAGGATTACTTGGAAGGTATTCTCAGGGACCAGGCACTAGCTTCAAAAAGCAAAGGTATGACTCAATAAACACCAGCAGCTTTCTATTATCTCTAGGAGCAGCTTTAACCTCCTTACAATGTGAGTCCTCCCTACCCTTCTAACCTCTTTACTCCTTTCTCCCCTTCCCATACTCAATGATCTAGTGATACTGGCCTCATTCTTTGCCCATGCTAAGTCATCTCTCAGTCCCATACCTTTCACTGACTGTTCCCCATGCCTGGGGATGCTCTATCTCCTCACTTCCCTTTTCTGGCTCCCTACAAGACTCAGCTCAAATTCCACCTTCTACAAGAGTCTTCTCCCCTTCCTCCACCCCCACATGCTAGTGCCCTTCCTTTGAAATTACCTCCCACTTAATGTCTTCATATCCAGTACATATACTTAGAGCATGTTATCTCCCCCATTGGAGTAGGAGGTTCTTGAGGGCAGGGGCCATGTTTCTAACCTTCTTTGTCTGTCCAATCCTTAGCACATGGTAAGTGCTTAAGAAATGCCTTCTAATTTGACTCCCCAAACAGCATGCTGTCCCTGTCTTATGCTGATGGCCCACAGAACGAGGAGCACTCAGGAGGGAAGTGTTCCAGACGACAGCAACCTTATTACTGACAACAGTAACAATCACAGCTAACATGTATACAAAGTGCTTTACGTAAGTCATCTCATTGGTCCCTCCCAGTACCCAGTCAGGCAGGTGCTGCTGTTACCTCCATTTTACAGATGAGGAAAGTGCCATGGAGCGAGGGGTAGCCCTTGGTATCTTCTTGGTTTCCTTGGGCTTTGTTTTTTGTAATAATGAGCTCTCCTACACCTTTGGAATCACTCCGGTTCAAAGCCTCAATACCATCCTCAACGCTTCACTTCCATATATCGAACTGATTGGCTCTGGTCATTCTGACTCTTAAGTCCAGTGTTCCCATTCTCTATGCCACCTAGCTGCTCTAAAAGAAATACTTATAATAATTAGCTAAAATAAGACTGAGGTCAGGAAGGAGACTTGATCCTTGAAGATCTAGGCCTGAGATGTACATCATGTCTGTTTTCTGGGAAGATCCAACTCAGGGACATGTAGGTGTTACATTTTCTCATCATCAAAAGACCAAGACAGAGGGACCTCAGGAACCTAACCACATGTGTCTTAGCTAAAGAGGATCACAAGGAGAACACACGGTCCCAGGACAGGCAGCAGCCCTAGGAGCCAAGCAGAAAATGGAGGAATGAGGGAAAATGACCCGATGGTGACAAAGAGCCTGGACAGCTGAGGCAACAAACAACACAAAGCCAATAGATTGGAGAGCCCAGAACACACATACACATGCACACTTATGCCTCTTAACTGAGAGGTTTGGGAGGTGAGACTGTCATACCCAAGGAGGACAAACACTGGCCTTCTCAGCTTGGAAAGGGAAGGTGACACCATTTCAGGGCAAAACACAAGGAACTCAGGCACACATGGGACATCAGGAGATGTAAAGTGGGATGGATCCTGGACATAGAGCTACTAGCAAAGAGCCAAGAAGAAAAAGTTGAGGAAAGTGTAGTGACTTCACAGTAAGTTAATTTAAAAAATGATACATAAAACAGAAGATGATGGTAAACATCTCAGGACAGCACAAACCAGACAGAACAGTGCATGTGGTGAGAGTCATTTATTTTTTAAAGTCATTGACTCAGAATGTCAGAGAGAGAATGGCCTTCTAAGGGAACTCACCCCCACAATCAGTGCCTTTCTCTCATTTTCAATCTCTCTTTATCTGCTGGCTCCTTCCCAGATGTCTATGAATTTGCCCAGGCCTCCCTACTATCCTGAGAAAACCTTCACTTGACTCAACCATCCCTCAAGCTATTGTGCCATAATTCTTTTTTCTTTCATAGCCAAACTACCAGGAAAAATCATCTAGATCCCTGCTCTTCACTAACACTCTCTAGAAAGAAAAAAAGAAAAAAAATGAAAGAAAAAGAAAAATAAACTGAAAGGAGGAAAATAACCTTCTCCCCTTCAGGCACTCTATAGTCCAGCCAAACTGAACTCACTCCTTGCTGTCACTTACAAAAGGACATTCTGTCTCCAGTCTCTGAGTCTCTGCACAGGCTGTTCTCCCTATGCCTAGAATACATTCTCTCTTTACCTCTGACCTCTTAGATCCCTAGGGTTTTCAACGCTCAGATCAACTACTAGCTCCTCCATGGGGCCTTTCTCAATGTCTTCAGCCTCTACTGCCTTCCCTTGATAAACTATCTTGCATTTTACTTCGCAGAGTCTGTGTCATGAGAGATAGTCTGGTATAATGGATAGAGAAGTGGCCTTCTAATCAAGAAGTCCTGGGTTCAAGTTCTGTTTCTACCCTATATTGGCTGTGTGATTCCCACAAATTACTTAGCCTCCCAGTGCCTTAGGCCTATGGTATCAAATACCTGGCTCCAGAGTACAGCCTGAACAAGATTAAAATGGAAATTGGAAATACTCAGTAAACAAAAAAAAAAAACCTAAATCCATAAAGCATAGATGATATTTTAAATAAATCAAGAGGAGGCCAGCAAGGATCCTTATGTACTGATTAGTGACCTCCCTGTCTGACACCACTGCCTTAAGCATCTCTCGAAGGCCTTCCACTGCAGAGAATGGGCTGATCTGGACTGTTAGAAGATTTCCCCACAACAATGCACTCACAGGTCTTTTTCAAAAACAGCAACAACACATTTCATCTACTTTGATGTGTACACGCTGTCCCTTGAAAAGATGGATAAGCTCCTTGAGAACAGGATTGTTCTGTTTTTGTCTCCATGACTTCGGAACTTAGGGCATAACATGTTTAACAAATGATTACTGATAGACTGGCTTTCCACCCCACTACTCAAATGAAAGAGTTCTCTGCAGGGTCACCAATGATCACCTGCTAAACCCAATGACCTTTTCTCGGTTCTCATTTCTTGACTTTTTTGCCATTTCTGTCACTGCTAACCACCTTCTCTTCCTTCTCTTTCTTCTATCTCCAACACTGTTCTCTCCTGCTTCTCCTCCTACCTAGAGGACCCATCCTTCTCAGTTACTTTTCCTACATCATCTCCCATCCACTAAACATGGCCTATGCCTTCTCTTCTCTCTTGGAAATCTTAAAAACTCCTGTGGATTCAAACACTATCCTTTCACAGATGACTTTCCAACCTATATATCCAGACCTGTCATGTCTCCTGAGCTCTTGCTATCTCCCCTAGATATCCCAACAGATGAAATAATTGAAACTTGCCAACCAGTCTACCCTAGGGGAACTTTTGTTCATGAAAGAGGAAGAGGACAGGTCATCTTAATGAGGTGTCCTACTAGGGGGAAGAAGGCATTGGATTCAGAGTCACAAAAGCGTGTACTTATCATGGCTTAATCTGAAACTCAATATGTCCAAAACAGAAGTCATTCTCTCTTACCCTAAATCTACTCATTCTCCAAATATACCTCTATTTATGTTGAAGACTCCATTATCCTTCCATTCATCCAGGTTCACAACCTTGGAAACATTCTTAACTGACCTTCCTCCCCAAGTATCTTATCAGCTGTCTTATCTTATTAATCTTACTTCCCCAATACTTCTTGCATCATTCTCTTTTCTCTATCTACAAAGTCACTACCATAGTCACTCTGTCTAGACTATTACAGTAGCTACCAGAGAGCTCAGTGGTAGACTTTCATCTTTCCCAGAGCTGTCAAATTATTCCCCTAAGGCCTGAGTATGACCACTTCCCTGCTCAAAAGTCTTACTTGTTCCTTATCACTTTAAGGATAAAATACAAACTTGTCAGTCTGGCATTTAAAGCCTTCCACAATCTGTCTGCAATATCCTTTTTTTTTTTTGGTTTTATATCACATTATTCTATTTTCCTACATTCCATGTTCCAACCAAAGTAGCCTGTCCTAGCTGTTCCCCCAACTCAACATATCATGTGCCCCCTTCATACCTTTGCATGGGTGGAATGTACTTCCCCCTCATCTTCTTCACAGAACCCTTAGCTCTCTTTAAGACTCAATAAGAATGGGTACCATCTTCCAGCCTTTCCTGATCTCTCCAGTTGCTAGTGCCTCCCTCCACAAATTATTATATAATTATTTATATATTATTTTATGTATCTGTGTAAATGTTTTATTTTCCCATTTTCTGCATCCTTGAGGGCTGAGATACTGCTTTCTCTTTGTGTATTCTCATCCCCACTTGCTTTCACAGTGTTCTGTATTTAATAACAGTGAACGTTTATATAGTGCTTACTATGCGCCAGACATTGTGTTAAATGCTTTACAGTTATTATCTCATTTGATCAGCAGAAATATAATAAATGTCTGTTGAAGTGAATTATATCATCTGTAGCTGAAGAGTTGATATAGTTGGACTTCAAAATCAAGGTACAGAGTTAAGTGACACACCCAGGGTCTCATAACTAGCAAATATCTGAGGTGGATTCAGACTCAGCTCTTTCTGACTACATGACCTCTCAGGCAACTTGATGCTCTAAATCTATAATCCTATTATCCCGTGATATCAAACTCAAATAGAAAAGGATCCCTGTAAGGCACATACCAATTTAGAAAACCACAGTTAAACATTAAGTTATATATCTTTAAATTTATTTTGTGAAACATTTCCCAATTACAATTTATTCTGGTGCAGACTAGGGTTATAAGCTTTGAGTCTGACATTTCTCATCTAGTCTACTACCTTCTTTTCTGGATTAGAAAACTGAAGGCCAGAGACAGTAAAATGTCAAGGACATTAATAAGTTGGTGAATATCCTGAGGAGGACAACCAGGAAGGCAAAGGCCCTTGAAACGATGCCCCATGAAGACCAGCTGAAGGAATTGAGGATGTTAAGCCTGCAGAAGGGAAGGCCTAGTGGAGAAACGTGGTCATGTGCAGAAGGCTTGGCCTTGAAGGGCAGAACTAGAGAAGGAAGAGAAGGTAGAGACTGAAGACTTGCTACAAAGACAACAATGCTTCCTGACCATCACAGCTCTCTGAAGGTGGCAGTTCCTTGGAAACTTCAAGGAAGGACTGGTTGGCCACTCAGTGTGGCTGCTGTAAAGGGGATTCTTGGTCAGAGCCAGATTAGAGTAGATGGCCTTTGATGTCACTTTACATGCCGAGAATCTATGATTCTCTAGTGTCCAAAGTCACGCAGTGAACTTTAAGCAAGGACGAGCACAGGCTTTGGAGTCTTTAAATCCAATGCTTTCCCCATCTCATAGCGCATCTCACTGGGATGACCTATCCTCTCTCTCTCCCTCTTCATGAAGTTTCCCCAGGGTAGTCTGGCTGGCAGTCTCTAAGTTACTCCATCTGCTGCCTCAGGCTAATGAGGGAAGAGAGGGAAGGAAGGAAGGAAGGATCTTTGGTATCAGAATTCAAGGCTTCAAAGTGCCCTGCCCCAACTGGATCCCATCTCCTCACTGGGAAAGCATCAGAGGCCAAAATATCCCTCTCTTCTGTGGCTGTGGATTGCTAAATGTGTGCTCCCACCCCAGATGGCTTACTGCTCAGCCTCAAACAAAACCCTGGCTGGCGCTAGCTCCAGCACCTGCTGCCCTGCTGATGGGCCAGAGCTAGATGAACAAGCTACTTTCCAGAGCTGCCTGGCCTAGGGGCTCTAGTGCTACAAGAGGCAGCAGAAGGACTGAGTCTTCTTGGAAGCATGGAGTAATTCAACGTGGTTCTTGGCCTGGTGCTCTCTAAACCCTGGCCTCATCAACAGCAACCAAAATCATTTTCAGAGGGATGGGAGCATGGCTGTGCTGTGTGAGCTGGATCTCTAAGGAAGGGCTGCTCCCACCCCAGGCACAGACACCCACTACCTACAGCCACACACAAGAAGGGACGTCAGTCAGGTGTGGCAGTGATATCTTAGATAAAGAGGCCCACGGGTAATTTAAGTATATATAACGGTTGATTGCGGCTCTACTCTGTAATTTCCTAAGGGTTCCTCCTTGTGCCCACTCCTCTTTCTTTCTTCAAAGAAAAAGGTCCCTCACACCATTTCCAGAGCCCAAGCATGGGTGATGTTTCTCTCAGAGCTTATAAGGGGCAGCTAGGTGTTGCAGTGGCCAGGCCTGGAGTCAGAGAGACCAGAGTTCAAATCCAGCCTCGGACATACATTATCCATGTGACCCTGGGCAAGTCACGTAACCTATTTGCCTCAATTTCATCATTTGTAAAGTGGGGTTGTTGTGAAGATCAGATGAGATAACAATTGTACAGAGCTTAGCACAATGCCTGGCTATATAAGGAAATGTTATATAAATACTATTTTATTATTGGTATCGGGGTAGATGTACCAGGTAATCATGTGCTTTACAAACGGGACTTCTTAAGTTCAGTACGTGTTTATTCAGAGCCTACTTTAATGCATCAGGCTCTGTTGTAGGCACTGGAACAAACTATGTGGCATTTGCTTAGACAAGTCAAAGGCCTAAACCTCAGGAATTAACACATCAAGACGGGTCGGAACCGCTTGTTTTTTTCCTTTCATTGAATCCCCAGAGCTTAGCATAGTGCCCAGCACACAGTAGGCACTTAAAAAAAATATTTACTGATTGACTAACGTTCCTTAATGGATTATCTCATGTACTTTTTTTCAAATCCACAATGTCTCCTCCTCAGAAGTGTGCAATCACAGCCTGAGCAAAGGCACAGATAGGAAAAAAGGAAAGAAGCACAAAGCAGTGCCTCTCCTGGCCATGTCTCCTCACTGACCTTCCTGCCCCGAGTTTCTCCATTCTCAGGATGTCCTTCAGAATACTGCCTGCCTGATTTTCCTAATGCATGCACAGGTTTGATCAAAGGCTACCCAATGGTAGACCAGCTCTGGCAAGTTGAAAAAGCTGCCAATATAACCCAAACAGTAACAGATTCTGTTGTTCCACGATCCTCAGCCTGGGATAATAGAGACAGACTTTTCACCAGACAATCAACATTTATGAAGCACCTACTATGTGCCTGCCAGACCCTGTGCTGAGTGCTGGGAATACAAAAAGAGGCAAAAGATGGTCCCTGCCCTCAAGTTGCTTAAAATCTAATGGTGGAGACAACAAACAAAAGTATACAAAGCAAGTGACATACAGGATAAACAGGAAACGATTAAGATATGGAAGGCAAGAGAATAAAGAGGGGCTGGGGGAGGTCCTGTAGACGGCGGAGGGGTGGATTTTAATGGAGACTCAAGGGAAGCCAATAGGCCAAGATGAGGATGGAGGCATGGGGGACAGCCAGAGAAGGTGGCCAGAGCCAAGAGATGGGGCTTCTTGTTTATGGAGCAGCCAGGTTGCTGCTGTTCACTCATTTCAGTCATGTCCAACTCTGACCCCATTTGGAGTTTTCTTGGCAAAAATACCAGAGTGGTTTGCCATTCTCCAGCTCATTTTACAGATGAGGAAATCAAGGCAGGGTGAAGTGACTTGCCAAAGGTTGCACAGCTAGCAAGTGTCTGAGGCCAGATATGAACTCAGGAAGATGAGTCTTCTTGACTCCAGACTCAGTTCTCTTCACTGAGCCACCTAGCTGCCCACTTCTCAGGGAATAAGGTGTAAAAAGACTGGAAAGGTAGGAAGAGGTTAGGTTGCAAAAATTATCACAAAGCTGACCTTTCAGTTATGAATTTTTTGGCCACTGTGACTCACAAAAACATGTTACACATCCCATGATTAACATCTCTCCATGTTTCAATATGACTTCTTTTTAAAACTAGGCATGTGATTTCATCAGAAAAAGGAGCTGTGATGGAGGAACTCTCTTGTATCTTCTCTGCCATCTACCATCCTAGAGAATTGCCTGTCATGCTGAGAAATTTCCCTGGGTCACTGAGACAGTATGTGACAAAGGGAGGCCTGGAACCTGGTCCTTGAGGGCCAGCTATCTTCCTCCTACACCATGCTGCTGCTGAATAAAATGAAATAATAATATATCATATTACATATATATATATAATCTATGTAATAATAAAATAAGATAAAATTTAAAACCTCCTAGTTTGGCCTTCCCTTCAAAGCCCTCTAAACCCTGGCTCCAACTTTACTTTTTAGTCTTATTTAACATCCTCCTCCTTCCTATAGTCTGTGGTCCAGTCAGAGGGCCCCTTTGCTGTAGCTCTTCTCATCCAGTCTTCTCTCATTTTTACTGTTTGTGTGAGCTTAGGTAACTAGTTAACCTCTTTGGGCTTCAGTTTCCTCATCTGTAAATATGAGGGATTCAGGATGGATAGCCCCTGTAGTCTCTCTTGCAGCTCAAAAGTTATGACCCCATGTTCCTACTCTCCCTCTTGCCTCTCCAATCCCCACCTGACCCCTCAAAGTTACATAGAATGGTTAGCCTTGCCCTACAGCAGGGAATGATGACCTTCAGAGGATCATTTTCCATGCAGTTTCATCATTCCATAAAAACCCACTCTCTAGGAGAGAGGTAGGCCCAGGCCTCTTGACCTGAACATTGACTTTATGAGTTTTGCTCTGAAAATCATTCTGGTCAAAGTTTTCTCCAAATACCATGCAAATCAGATGTATGCTAAGAGTTCACATCTACCAGTCTTCTATCAAAAACCAGACAGATATTGGAACTGGTCTCTTCAAAATAGTAGGCCTGTCCAATTGATGGAGATGGTCACTGTTGCTTCCTGTCCTTATCCTGAAGCACCTTCCCTGCTCCCCAAAACCTAAAGCTTTACCCCATAAGGTGATGAACTTGGGCACAGAGGGGATTGAGATGGGGAGGATAGAGGGATGGAAAGAAGAGAAGTAAGAGAGCCATGAGGCAGCCAGCTCCCAAATACTTTCCCAGTCCCCAAATCTGACAGCTCGCTCTCCTGAAGTCCAAGACACCCAGATCGACTGTCTCCCAGAGCGTCAGTGCTAAGAATAGAGAGTGTGGGGGAGCACGGGCAGGCTGAGGTGCACACTGACAGCACAGTTGGAGGTAGTCCGGGCCGCGGTGCTTCCTGGGAGGCTGAGAGCCCAGAAATAGCCTCATGCCACACGGTGCTTCCCGTCCCTGTGAGTCACCAGAATGCCGGAAGAGCAGGATAAGGGGTGCAAGAGGCAGTGGGGGCAGCAGAACAGCCCTCCCTCTGGACCTGCCTCTCCCACCTGTATTCTTACCACTACAGCATGTATTCTTTCCCCATCCTTCCCCCTCCCAGCCCTACTCCTCACACCTAGTGACCCCAGCCTGATAGCCTGACACAGTTCACCAGATTGGGAATCCTACAAAATTTGAAAATGAGAAGCAACCTTGAAGATCATCTAATTGAATCTCCCCAAACAGCTAGCCTACCACCATGCAGTCTACTTAATCTCTACCTGGAGACTTGCAATAGAATATAAATATAGCAGAGAGCACCCCATATAGGTCTGGTGAATGACATGGCACAAGAGATAGCTGCTGGCGAACACTGGAAGGATGCTGCACCTCCAGTCAGGAGGATGGAGGCAACATCAGCCTGGGAAGCAACTTGAAGGCAAGGGGGACCTTTTGCCTCTTTTTGCTTAGCACAGTTTCTGGCACATAGGAGGCACTTAAAACTGTTTACTGGATTGAACAGAAAAGCCATGGCTGTAGAGGTTCAGGTCTGGCAGGTCCTACAAAGCTGAACAAGCTTGGAACAGGGGGTCTGGCAAGGTCCATGTTCTCTCAACTCCATATCCAGCTTTCTATCCACTGGGCCTCCTGGCTATCTCTAAGCATGAAAAGCATCACTGAGGTGAGGGCATGCCTCAAAGGTGGGCCAGTCTCGGAGGGAGAGTGAGAGGTAACAGCAGGATAGGCCAAGAGCTGCCCTGGTATCCGGAACCATTACAAGCCCCAACGGAAGGACTTATAGATGCTGGCTAGCTCCTCTATGAAAGATTTATGGAGAGCCAAAAAGAATGCTGACACAGGATGAGACAGCATGTGGGCTTTGGGATAGACACAGATGGAAAGGATATCCACAAATACAATGTAGACATATATTCCAGCTCACCATAGGCTTTACTCCCCTGGAGGAAGAAGGGGTTCAGGTCTCTACATCTGCTCCCAGCAAACACAGTAAGCATTTACTAAATGTTGAATTGCTCAGCTGAAGAGGATAGAGCTGACTTTATCTATCCTTAGAAGGTAGAATGCAGATAAGGGGTGGAGGCTTCAGAGAGAGATTTCAGCTTAATATTGAGAAAAAAACTCCTAAAATTTAAGGCACTAAGTCAACTTAATAACACAAACATTTATTAAGCTCCCATCATGTACAAACTACTATGCCAACTCATTAATTAAGCTCCTACAATATACAAACCACAACTGGAGATACAAAGACAAAAACAAAACCATCTCTGACTTCAAGAAACTGATCCTATCAGAGCATACAACATGTATATAGCTACACAAGTAGAGTAGCAGTAATATCACTAACACTAACTTAGCACTTTAGCCTGCAAATGCTTTGTAATTTTATTATGGTCTTGGTCTTCACATCAACCCTCTAAGGTATGAGACAGAGATGAGGAAGGAATGCTTCACAAAGAAACAAAGGTGGAGAGGAAATGGATGCTGGTTTCAGAGAACAGCTAACAGACTGGTCTGGCAAAATGAGGAGAGTAGGAAAGGGAAATAATATGAAACAAGGCCAGACCCAAATTGTGCAGGGCCTTGAATGCCGGGCTGAGGAATTTGTATTTTATCTGATGTGCAATTACGTCACCCAAGGTATCTGAGGAAAGAAATAACAGTCAGACATAGATCTTAGGAAAATGATAGTGACAAATGTGTGGAAGATGGATTAAAGAGGGAAGCCTCTAGAACAGAAATGTCCAAATGTAGAGCCCACCAGCTGCATCTCAAGTGGGCCTGAACCAAATTAGAATCCAATTGGGAAATATTTAACAAGATAAATAAAAATATGACAAAACAGATAATATTAGACTTGATAACTTAGTCAAGACGGCCCACAGGGATTCTTATGTATGATTCAGGGGCCTCTGAATTTGATAATACTGCTCTAGAAATGGGGAGACCAATCAGCTCTTACTACCAAAAGTCCAACAAGAGGGGATGAGGGTCTAATGGTATCTATGTGGATGGAAGGAAGGTGATGAGAGAGTGTGGTAGCAGAATGGACAAGATGTGGCAAGTGACTGCACATTACAGGCGTGGTGATGGGAGGATTCAAGGACATCCAAAGTTACGAACCTGGGTTACTGGGAAGACAGCAGAAACAGGGCACCTGGAGAGAAGGAGAAAATCTAAAGACAGTATGTAAAAAAGAAAATTTAAAGGCACAAAATATAAAGTGAGACAGCACTACACTTGAAGTTTGAAACCTGAGTTGAGTTCTTGACTTAGACACTTCCTAGCTGTGTGATGATGGCCAGTTCACATAGCAGCTCAGCACTTTCATTTCCTCGTCATTCAGAGGAGGATAACAGCATTTGCTCCCTATCTCAAAAGACTTGTGTTTTTTTTTTTAGGAGATACTTTGTCCCTCAAAGCATTATATGAACAGAATGTTGCTGCTATTGGAGCTGTAAGGAGTAAAGAAAACACCATTTTGGACACTGAGTTAGTTTTAAGGGATGAGCAGGCCGACAAGAAGTCTAAAAAGGCAAGTGACAATTTAAAACAGAAATCCAAGAGAGAAATGAGATACATAGATTTGGGAATCATCTCTGTAGTGATGATAATTGAACCCATGGGAAATAATGAAGTCAGCAAGAGGCCCAGAACAGAGCCTTGGGGGTACACTCAGCATCAGGAAGCTGGACAGGCAGAATGACTCAGCACAGCAGACTGAGAAGACGTGGTCAGACAGGTAGGAGAAGAACCAGGGACAGAGTCATGTCCAGAAAGCTAAGGAATCAAGGAAGAGAAAGTGGTCCATAGTGTTTAACGCTGCAGGGACATGGGATGGGGGAGAAGGAAGAGATCAAAAGTGTTAAGACATCTCCGGCAGCCTTGGAGAGGAGCTTCAATAGGATGGAGGAGAGGTGAGCAGTCAGATTCCAGGAGTAAAGCAGAAACTGAGAGCAATTCTTCCTGAGAATAAAGGGGAAAGATACACAACAAGGGCTTAGGAGGAGGCAGGTTAAAGTTATGGTGGTTCTTCTTATTTGTTTTTCTCAGTCCTTAACCTCCTTGACTTCTCTGGGCTTTTTAATAATGTGAACGCCAGGCTGAGTGACGGTGGGATTCAATCAGCAAGCATTTATTAAACACCTGTAAAGTACCAAGCATTATGCTAGTCACAGGTGAGTATTGCTACAAAACTGCAGGAGGTATACACACAAAATATAAGGTGATGGGGAGAGCACTAAATAATGAGGAGAATTAGGAAAAAACCTCTTAAGCAAATGGCTCTTGAGTTGAGCCTTAAAGAGAATTAGGAATGAGAAAGCATTTCAGTTATGGATTGTTGCTTATAGGGAAGGAGCAAATGAGCTTGGTTTGACTGGAGCCTGCTGTAATGGCTCTCTAGCCACACAACTACCATCTTGGTTTGGGCCCGCCCCTCTTACATTCACGATTACGACAGCCTCCCAGTTTGTCTCCTTAACTCAACTCTCTCCCAACCCATCTTCTAGATGACTGCCAAAGTGATTGTCCTAAATGAGAGGAGTACCCTCCCTCTCCTCTACTCTAGGCCTGCCCATGACACTCCCTACTCAAGAAATCCCAGTGGCTTCTTGTGGCCTCTAGTATAAGATATAAACTCCAATGTTCAGCTTTTAAAGTCCTTTGCTAGCTGGGCCCAATAGATCTTTCCATTTTCATGATACATTATTCCTTTTCCCATAGTCTGCAGTTCAGCCAAGCCGGCCTTACTGCTCCTCACGCATGGAACTTCATGGCTGGCATTCACATCTTTGTGCCAGCCACACCCCTGCGGAGATGTACTTCCCTCCTCAAAGAATCTCTTGTTCCATTTAAGATTCGGCCCAAGCACCATATTCTCCACGGAGTCCTTTCTAATTCCCCTCCCTACCTACTGACCTGGTATTTACTTTATCTTTATTCTGTATATCCTTACATGTGTACATATAGCCTTCCCTACTGAAAAGGAAGATCCATTTTAAAATTTTTTCCAGAGCTTCTAACAGTGCCTCACACATCACACATGTAATAAATGCTTGGTTGATTCACTGCAATATAGGATTGGAGTCAGACTGTGAAAGACTTAAAGGCCAAACAAAAGAGGTTTTATTTTTTTCCAGAAGTGATAGAGATCCCATGAAGAAACTTCTTGAGTGGGGCTATGACATGGTCATTAATGTGCTTCAGGTCCACAGTCTGGCAGCAATGTGGAGGGCATACAGAGGGGAGGGAGATGGCACACTGGCAGACCAACAGAGTGCAAGGATCCAGGAGAGAGGTGAGGAAGTCTAAACTAGGAGGGATGGCCATGGAAGGGGAGAGACCGAAGAGATGTTGGGGTGGGGCAGAACAAGACTTGGTAACTGATTGGATAGGAGGGAAATAGTGAGTTTACCACTTTCTGAAGTCTTCAAGTGAAGGTTGAATGATAACCCATCAGAAGCATTATAGAAGAGATCAGATGATCTCTAAGGTCCCTTCCAACTCAGAGACATTGTGATCTATCCCCACATTGTCACTGACTAATATTACTTTAGGTAAGTCACTTCTGACATCAAGACCTCAGTTGTCTCATCTGTAAAACAAGATACCTTTTCCCCTTGCACCTTCCTTCCAGAGAGCAAAGACAGAAAAAAGGGTATCTTCCTCTCTCCTACTCTAGACCACATTTATGGTTCCCTTTGGGGCAAGAAGCACACTAGTTATATTTGTTCACCCATGGTTTTCTCAACACAGGTCAGGGACCAGACCCCTGGGATTGGACATTCCCAGTCTAAGAGATGGCAGCAATAACCAGGTATCATTGGAGAGCATCAACAATTCTTTAAGAAAGCCCACATGGCCTGAGAGGGGAGTATATTTGTTCATTCAAAACAGGATTCACTAAATACCCAATGTGTGCCAAGTCGAGTGCTAGGCACTGGGGCTTCAAGTTTTTAAAAAGAAACCAGGCAAAGAGTTCATGGACAATGCTACTAAATCCCAATTTCCTGTATGGAGAGGGGTGAGGGTGGAAATCTTATTTTTTAGGCTGTATGATTTCAGAACCTAGTCTTCTAGTAGAAAAGGAAGGTTTCTTGAGGGGGGCCAGGTCACCTCAAGAATAACCCCGAGTTAAGAAGAGAACTCCGGAGTTCTGAGAGGCCTGATGGAGAAGCAGCAGCAAAAGACCTAAAGTCACAACATGGGGAATGTGGGAAAATCTGTGCTTTGCTGCCCCCATTACCAAGAGCTATGAAGACAGTGCAGGCCCAAAGGAAAAGCCCTGGCTACCTAGAAGCCCCCAAACCTATCTGCTTTCTGACAAGGAGTCCAAACCATCCGAGAGCAATATGAGTCTCAGAAGAACCGCCTACGACACCGTGGGAGAGCGACATTTCATTGGCATGGCAGGGTGCGTCCTGTTGACAAATCCAAGTTCAGTTTTTCCCAATTCCGTATCTGCTTATGGTCTCTTATGATCCTCTGTGACCTGTATTTTTCGATCAGTTAAAATAAAACCAGTCTTCTACACAAAAATAACCTAACACAAGACAACACAACACATATAACCATAGCTGATGACTTCTCAGGTCCCTTCCAGTTCTAAAAAAAATTTTACAATTATCATTTATTATGGTTTCTAATAACAGAGGACTCACTACCTAGTAAGGCATTCCCTTCCCTTTAGGTTAGTATTATGAATAAAATAGTATTATGAGAATGTTCTTCTTGAAATATGTTATCTTGTAACTTCTATCCTCTGGAGCTACAGAGTAAGTATAACTGTCTTTCACATGGTAACTCATCAAGCATTTGAAGATAGATACACTGAGTAAGTCACTTAATTGTTTGCCTCAATTTCCTCATCTGTAAAATGAACTGAAGAAGAAAATGGCAAACCAGTCCAGTATTTTTACCAAGAAAATCCCCAATGGGGTCACGAAGAGTCAAACACAACTGAAAATGAATAATTTTTAAAAATCATGACTCCTTGCCTTTTTCCCCCAAGCCCTCTCATATTCAAGTTTAACATCCCCAGTTCCTGTGATTCTTCTTCACATAAGAAGTTTCTAGACCTTTTACTGGAATGGCCACCCTCTTGTGGACACCTGAGCTAATCAATACCTTTTTTAGAATGTAACACCCAGAACAGAACACAGTATTCCAAAAGCATGCTGACCAATGCAGAGTACAATGGTACTATTATCTCCCTTGAATCCTAGTGTCTTTACCTCCTTAGGTTCACTCTCCATGAAGTCCCACTTTCCCTTTCCTCCCCAGTGTCGTCACACATGGAGTCAGCTGTCCCAGAGGGTCCCTTCCTTAACTTCCTGTGGCCTCTCCTTCAGGCTCCTTAGTCCTGAAAGGAAATCCTTTCGGTTGTTTGGATGGGGAAACTGTGGCCCTGCAAGTGGAAAGCACTGGCTTTAATTCATGGCAGAACCTAAACTGAAACCTGAATCCTGTGGTCTCAGATAAACCATCCCAAAGATCTGATTTTTCCCAGTGAGTGCTGACAGTGAGCTGGGCCTCTGCCAATATTGATCTCTCCTTATGACACTGATTATCCATTGCATGCAGCTGGGAACTTGATCATATATTGCCTTGCATTGTTCTTAAATAGTTTGCATGTTAGGAGACTTATCTTTCCAAATGGTCTGAAAGTTCTCTGAGGATAAGGACCTTCTTTCATCCTATTCCAATATTCTCCCTCGTACCTGGAATTTCTTCACTAAATGCCCAGAATCATACAATACTGAAGCTAGACAGAGACCTGAGAGATCATCTAGTTACAACTAACTTTACAGATCTAGAAACTGAGGCCAAGGGAAGTGAGTTGGCTGAGGTTACAGAGCTAATAACTGTCAGAGCCAAGACTAGGGTCTAAATATCCTGACTCCCCAATCCAGTATATTTTCCATTATGGGAAGGGGCTCCTTATCACCTGTTACAATGCCAATAGTCCACTCATAATCCAAGTACACATCAAGTTTGTCTTTTTCACCGGGTTCCAGGTAAATCTGTGAATGGAAAGTACTGACTTCTCTCCAGTAAGATATCCCTGACACCACCATGGACACACATAATTTTCCTTAACCCTACATTTGCAAATCATGCTACTACTGAGGCCTGTAGCAATCAATAAATCAATAAAGATGTATTAAGCATCTGCTATGTGCAAGGCACTGTACACAGTGAGTGCTTAATAAATATGCCTAACAATGACCGGAGATGCAGCGAAGTGGTGCAGTAGATGGAGTGTCCGGCCTAAGTCAGGAAGACCTGAGTTGTGTGATCCTAGTTGTGTGATCCTGAGCAAGTCATTAACCCATTTGCCTCCATTTCTTCAGATGTAAAATGAACTGGAGAAGGAAATGGCAAACCACTCCAGTCTCTCTGCCAAGAAAATCCCAAATCGGGTCAAGAAGGGTTGGACATGATTGAAATAACTCAACAATAAACAATAGCTCCCCCACATTATCTAAAGCATAACCCTCCACAAGCACCCCTGGATGCTCACCTGACCCTGTTCCTAGTCAAGAGCTAAGGCAGAAAATAGAGTTCAAGATCCTTATACTACAAACACATACACCCCGCATAGTTGTCAAAGGTTCTTGACTGTCCATTAGACATCAGGATCTGAGCTTAAAAAAATCCCATGAGATAGGATTCTTATGCACACTCACAGCAAGCCCGAGAGAGAGAAAGTCATCTCCCAAACTTTCATGACTGCAGACTGCTCTACAACTCTTTTGGCTACTCCAAATGAAAGAGAAACGCCCAAATGTAGCTTGTTGCCTAACTCTCTGGAGTTTTTATACATGGATTCAGTCCATCCAGTGCTCCTGGGAGCACTGAGAAACAGGAAATTGCAACTGTGCCTGGGAAGGATGGGTCATCATTTGGCGTCCCGGACCAAAGTCCTCAGAGGTCTGTTCCAGAAGCTGGTTCCAACATGGCTCGTCAACAAAGCCTCATTGAGAAGTTCTTCCCCAGGGCCAGCACTGGGCCTGACCCATAGAAGGCGCTCTAGAAAGGCTTGCCCATGACCCTGAGGAGGACAAAGCCATAGGAGAAAGGCCAAGGCCAAGGCCAAGGACAGGGAAGAAAAGAGGGAGATTGTCCCCAACCTGAGAGGATCTGAGGAGGATCCCAGAATTCTGGACAGAAAAGGGAATAGAGAGATGGACTAATCCAAGCATTCTGACTTACTGATGAGGAGACCAAGACCCAGAAAGTTTAAATGGCCTGCTTAAATTCATACAAGTAATATGTATCAGAGGTGGAATTCAAACTCGGGTATTCTGAACTAGACACTGAACACTGTGGTGGGCTCTGGAGGAGAAAAGATATTTTAGAAATTGTCCTTCTGATCAAGGAGCTGACCATGTAGGAGAGAAGCTACTAGGTGCAGGGCACCAAACACACACAAGTGAATGAAATGCCATGGAGAGAACTGCAGAGCAGTCTTCTGACACGTACAAGATAGAACAGGACACCTACTTTCTGGGGCTTAGACTTTTTGTTGGGTTTTTCCTGTCATGAAATACCCAAATGAGGGAGATGGATGACTTCTGGCTTCCCAGTTATAAACCAAAGATATCGGTGAATTCACTTGATTAAAAAATTAATAAATAAGCTCATGCAAGCATTTTCTGTAGGGGCAAAGAGGCTTTTCTTCCCCCTTAAGACAGGTTTGTTGTTGTTCGTATCTGACTCTTTGTGATCCCATAGACCATACTGTCTGTGGGGTTTTTTTGGTAGAGATACTGGAGTGATTTACCATTTTCTTCTCCAGCTCATTTTACAGATGAGGAAACTGAGGAAAATAGGGTGAAGTGACTTGTCCTAGGTACTGCTACTAAGTGCCTGAGGCCAGATTTTAACGCAGGAAGATGAGTCATTCTGACTCCACTGCACATGGTTTGCCATCTCCTTGTCTAGTGGATTAAGGCAAACAGCAGTTATGTGACTTACCCAGGGTCACAAAGATTTGAATCACTGAGACACCTTTAAAGAAATATAAGAACTAAATAAATGAATACAGTAGCTCACATTTCTATAGTGTTTTTAAGTCTCCAAAACACTTTTCTCACAAAAACCTAGTGAGTAAGGGGGCACTGATATTACTGCCCTCAGCTTCACAGAATAGGAAACTGAGGTTCTCCAGGACCCTACAGCTAGCAAGCACCAGAGCCAAGATTTAAACTCAATTCCTCTGACTCTAAATCCTGCACAGAAATCCCTTCTGCTGATTCATAGCTGGGACTGGAGCTTGGCCAGCTGGCTCCTAGGATGGAACCATTTCCCTGGAGACTGGTAGGTGCCTTCTACAGCGCCTGCTTAGCAGAAGGGCTCCTGGCACAGTGATGTCAGGGTCCTGTCGTCCCCCAAGTGGCCTCGGCTGATGAGGGATTCTAAAGGGGGTTGAGGAGGGGGAGAAGGGAAAGAGGGCCCCAGCTGCTTGGTGCTCCCTCCTCACAGAAGGCTAGAATCACCTCTCATGGAAGGCAAGCTGCTAACCGAACTTCCGTTTCAGATTGGCATACCAGCCTCCCATCCCTTACCCCATTCTGCCCCAGCAGGCTGTGCCGATTTCTCCCTCTATGCTCTTACAAAATCATTCTCTGCCACCATCCAACCATCCCTCCCTCCTTGCCAACCTGCCAAAAGAGGATGCCCTTACCCTCTCGTCTGGCACACTATCTCGCCTCCCCTTCAAAACTCTATCTCCAAAAGCCTGTCCCTAATTAACCCTTTCCAGCTCTGAATGCTCTGCTTTACTAAGCACATAAGGACACATGCACTCCATACTAAATATATACGTGTGTATATGTCTCTGTGTGTGTATATGTGTGTATTTTCACACTTCCTCACTACAAACACATTCATGTCTCTTTCTCATGGTTTACCCTTTCTCCTCAATAGTCAGTCAGTATGATGTGCCTGGCACTGTGCAAAGTACTGGGAATTCAAAATGAAGCAAAAGACAAGAGGCTCCCTGAGGTAGGGAGTGTCCTTTCCTAATTCTGAATCTACCCATAGTGATAACTACTGTATACAATGGATGCTTAATAAATGCCACCTAACAAGGCCACCCCCCCCCACTCTGTCCCATAGATGAAAGCCCCTTCAAGATTCAGGGCACAGAACATCAGTGCCCACCTGGAGGCTGGACCTGAGGTTCCTAAAATTACACATTTAGAGCTGAAAGGAACCTTTAGAAGACTGAGTCCATGAAGAAACTGAGGTCCAGAGAAGTTAAGTCACTTTCCCGGGGTCACTTAGGACAACTAAATGACATATTGAACAGAGTCAGAAAGAGCTACATTCAAATGCTGTTAGAGACTCTGATAAGCTATGTGACCCTGGGCAAGTCATTTCACTTACTTTAGTCTGTTTTCTCATTTGTAAAACAAGTATAATAATAGCACTTATTTCACAGGGTTGTTACATAATCAAATGAGTTGACTTATGTAAAGCACTTTGCAAACCTTGAAGTGCTATATAAATGCTAACTATAACTACAGCTGATATTAATCATGATTAACATATTATATGTAATGTATGCTGTTTTGTATGCTAATACATGCAATTGTATATAACATATGATATAATGTTATAATCAGTGGTTACATTATCATTATTAAAATGATCATCATAATTATCAATTATGGTTAATTATAAAATATATTTATACTATAATATGCAATTATACATCACCATCATAATTCTTTATTGCCCAGGATTTCGTAGTTAATAAATGTCTCAAACAGGATCTGAACCTAGATCCTCCTGATGTCAAATGTCAAATGCTATGAGGTCCAACACCAGTGGCCAGCCCTGGCTTGAACGCACTCTCACTGACCTCAATTCATGTTGTCCTGGGGACTGGGCTGGGGTGAGATGCCAAGACCAGAAGGATTGTGGAGAGGTGGCTCTTCCCTCGCCTTGGCTACCTACCCGTGCAGTGGGGAAGGCACTGCTTAGGCCATAGCTAAAATGGCCACCGGTAGCTGGTGGCATGTGTCAGCCTGGGCACACATGTCAGTATGGGGGTGGCATCAGCATCCACTCCTCTTCTGCCTCATACTTCCCTCCCCCAGCCTTGAGCCCCTGCACTCTTGCCTTGGGAACGCACTTGTCCTTGGGGAGGAGAACAAATAAAAGCACATGGCCTATTTCCAGCAGCTTTTACTGTTTCTCACTTTAAAAAGGGGGTGGGGGGGCAGGGTGGGAGGCGGGTAAAGAAAGAAAACCGGGATGGAAAGAAAATAAGTGCATGGACTCTGTGATTCGCAGCCCAGGGCTGTGGTTACCTGGCAACCCAGGAAGGTGTGTCAGAGTGAGTAGGACGCAGAGACAAGTAGCAGTTGGGGCTGGACCAGGGGAAGGTCAAAACATGTGGTGCTGAAGGAAAGGTGGGGGAGGGGGTGAAGGCAGCTAGGATGCTGCTGATCCCCAAGCTCCTGGCTCCTAGATCTGTGACCTGCCAAGGCCATCCCAACTGTCTCCCCACCTCTGATCTCCCCACTCTGCCCTCTGCTGAGAGCCATGGCCATATTTTCTCCCCAAATGACCCACTGTCCCTTCACTGTCCAGATCAAAAAACATTCATGGTTCTCATTGTCTAAAGGATAAATGAATGAAATTAATGACTGAAAGGCATTTATTAATCAACCACCATGTAATAAGTGCCAGGTACTACTGCAGGTGCCGAGGATACAACGGTAAGAATGGAAGAGCCTGACTTCCAGCAGTTCAGGTTCTGATGGAGGGAGATAGCACCGAAAGGGAAATAGTGCCTGAGAGGGGAGATTTTGTCTGGAATGAGGGTAAAGTCAGAGGTCAGTCAATTGTTATACCCTTTCCAGAAGCAACAGTAACATTGATCTAATTACTGTTCCCAGAACCAGAGGTGAGGATGGCGGTTGGGAAAGGGGGATTCCAGGCTGCAGCAAGGCCCAAGGCAAAATGCCAAGGGAGGCTCCAGCTTCCTGGGGGATGGACAGGTGGGGTGTGAAGCATGGCCTGATACTGGCCAAACTGGGTTAGGTGAGGCTGCCCTCACTCACCAACCATGGCAGCTCAGCTCCAGGGCACAGCTCCCAAACTGAGTAGATGGGGTGAGGGGACTTGGTCTTTGAAGGTCAGGGTCACAGTCATTTTGAGACCCTCTCCATTCTGGCCCTGACATTTCCAGCCCAAACGCTGCCTCTGATATAGTCCTAGTCTCCTCACCATAATTTACATAGCCACACACACTCCTGTCTCTAACTCTCAGCAACCCCCTCTGACAAGTCTCCTTTTCACAATGACCCCCCCCCCACCCTAATCCCAAGATAATGCTCATTCGTTCATCATTTAATAACATTATAATACAGGACCATGTGGCACTTAGGGCTGGAGAGGGGCCCTGGCTCAACCTCCTTATTTTATTAGTCCTACCATTTTACAGAAAAGGAAACTAAGGTAAACAGAAGTTAAATGATTTAGCCAAAGCCACAGAGACAGTAAAATAACAGAGCTAGAATTTGAATCCAGGTCTTCTGATTCCTAAACAGTGCTCTTTCTAGGACACCATGCTACCTCTGTATTGAGCACCTCTTATACACAAGACACAAACATAAATAAGACATAGTCCCTGACCTCAAGGAGCTTCTAGTTCAGCAAGGGAAATCAGAATCCAAGTTGATAAGCATTTATTAAGCACCTACAGCATGCAGAACACTGTGCTAGGTGCTATACAGGAGGAAATACGAAGATGGAATTCCTGTTCTCATGGAGCTCCCAATCCATTACGCTAGATGAAGCAGTGGATAGAACACTAGACCTAGAGTCAGGAAGACCTGAGTTCTAATCTGACCCCTGATACTAGCCATGTGATCCTGGGTAAATCACTTAGCTGCTGTTTGCCTCAGTTTCCTCTTCTGTAAAGTGTAAAAGTAATGGCATTTACCTCCCAAGGATGTAAAGAGGATTAAATGAGTTAAGATTTGCCCAGTGTTTTGAGAGTGAGGCATGTCCCCAAATGGCAAAGGCACAAGGTGGAATGACACGTAGGTACAAACTTTAAAAGCACTATGGGGAGGGAGAGCAGTAGGTTCAGAGGATATGACCCATCCCAATGAAAGCCTACTCTGGGTTCTTACCAAGGGTCATTTTGTTCATCCTCACCTCCCACAGAGAACAGTCAGTCTCACGGGGAGAAAGGAAATTGATGTTTTTGGAAATCTGGGGCTGCGTGAAGATGACAATGGAAGGTTCATTCCTCCTTTCTACTTAAAAACGAGCTCTTGGGATAGGGACCCAAGTAAAATGTCACCCAAAGTAGCTCTCCCATATTTTAGGCAGGTGAGAGCAGAAGGGGACATAGAACAACACTCCTGGGCCAGCAAAGTCAGAGGGAAGCTTGGACACCTGAAATCCCTAAAGAATTCCAGGACCCTTCCAAAGTCAAGAGCTTGGCCCTTATGCCATCTGTCCCCTAGGCCTAGAACACTGCCTTTCCTCACCTTTGCCTCTCAGAATCCCTAACTTCATTGGCTCAAGGGCAACCTCATGCCCAAGGTCTTCTCTGATCCTCCCCACACTCCAGTTAGGAACACTGCCCTCCCCACGTCCCTCCCAAGGACCATTATCTTTATTTTAAAGAAGAATACACTGACATCTGACCAAAGTCACAAAGGGAATGAAGGTCAGAGGTGAGATTCAAACCCAGGTCTCTTCTGGCTACAAACAACTAAGTGCTCCCTTCCCTATGCTATGCTACCCAGGAGATATCTGCTAAGCTGAAGAGGACAGGAAAGAGATGCGCATGGCTTGAGGCGTCATCTGAGTACCGTGGATGCCTATGTTGGACAATCAGTTCCTGGAAAATTGAGAACGAGCTGTCCTAGGACTGCCTGGGTTTTAAGCACCATTCTCTCCCTGCAACTGCGGGGAGGGTCAGTGCAGAGGACTTGTGGGCGGCTGCCACTCCTGCTTCCACCACCATCTCTTCTCCTCAGCAATCTCCCACTCGAATGCTAAGAGAACAAAAACCTGGAACAGCAACAGCCCTGACATTTGGGCATATTTCCTCTCTTTCCCTTTCTCTCTTCTCTTTCTCTCACACTGTGGTAGATGGATGGATGGATACACAGACAAGTGGATAGATAGATGACACATGCATACGTACATGAACAGATACATATATACATGCATAAATACATGGACAAATGGCTAGATACATGCACATGCATATACCTAGACAGACTGATGGATATATGCATGGACAGCCAGATACATACATACATGCACATGTACATGGAGAGCTGGAGAGATACATGAACATACATACATATATACACACACATGGATGGATAGATGGATACATACATGCATGGACAGATACATGCATACATACATGGGCAGGTGGCTAGATACATGGACATATATACACATATACATAGAGTGATATTTACACACATAGATGGATTATATTATATATTACATATATAATATATATATATACACACATGGACAGGTAGATACATGGCTATATACACACACAATGAATGGATGGACAGATACCTGAATAGACAGAGATACGCATACACAATACATACACAGATGAACAGGTGCATAGTTATATAGAGACATATGTAGATACCCATATACATACACAGATAAAAACTCAGATAAATGACAGAGGATGAATAAACAGATGATAGATTTATAGATTTCTTCAAAGTAGAATGGCAGTGCCTAGGAAGCACTGGGAAAAGAGTATTTTTTGGCTAACTACATGCCAGTGTTGCCGAGCTGCTGTTTATCTCCAGGAAAGGGCCAAGCACAATCCCAGGCGGAATGTAAATGAAGGATCCATGTAGACGGAACACGAACTCTGCGCAAGGGGAGCCAATCAAATCAAAGCACACCCCAACCCCTGCAGGAGTCTGGGCAGACAGCTCCAGAATGAGCATTAATCAGCAGGATGGACGTGAGCTGTGGCCTGCCAAAGGGCAGGCACAATGGCACTGCCCCAGCAAATGGAACAAGGAGGGCCAATCTACCTTTCCTCCTCTGCTCAGCCCTGTTGGGAGGTGGAACCAGGGCCCCCTCACAATTCAAACTGCTGCTTCCTAAACTCCCCTTAGCAAAAGTCACATGGGAGTCAGGCACTCCTGGCACAGAACGGACACTTGATAAACGTTCACTGACTGAGTGGCACAGAGGTGGAGGCTAGTGCTAAAGGGAGCGAGGGGGAGGTTTCTGGATGGCCTCACTGCCTCCAGTCTCTCTCCTCTCCTTTCCACCCTCCACAAAGGTGCCCAAACAACTTCCCTCAAGCCCAGGTCTGGCCACACCACTACCCTTTGAGAAGTGTCACCGACTCCCTACGACCTCTATGGTGAAAGACAAACTTCTTTTGCGCTTTTTGTTCAGTCGTTTCTCAATTGTGTCCGACTCTTTGTGTCCATTTGGGAGTCATCTGCCATTTCCTTCTCCAGATTATTTTACAGAGGAGGAAACTGAGGCAAACAGGGTGAAGTGACTCACACAGGGTCCCATATCTACTAAATGCTTGAGGCCACATTCCAGGCCAGGCACTCACTGCCTCTTTTGTATTTCACATGCCTTCAAGTGCACTATTTTCCAGCCTGCTGACTGTCTCCCATGTACAAAACTTGTGTGCTGTCCCTCTCCGCCTCCGCCTCCGCCTCTGAGAAGCCCTAAATCCCTTCCAGATTCAGAGCAGGCACCAACACTTACATAGGGCACGGTGACCGGGCACCGCGCTGAGCACTTCACTGTCATTACAATTACAATTCTGTATCACATCACAGTATCTCATCTGATGTTTAGGCAGCACTCGGGTGACTTGTCCAGGGTCACAAGCCGTGACCTCAGATCTTCTGGAGGCTCCAAGTTTAGGCCTCAATCCACTGTACCATCTAGTTGCCTCATCCAGATAGATTCATCCATACATATACATGGAGATGATAGAAAAATATGTATACATACATATAGTTATGCACACACACACACATATATATATATATGGCAAACAGATTTATGGCATCTATATGGCAAACAGGTATGGATGTATGGCATATATTACTCAAGTATACATATGCACACACAGACACACAGAATAAGTACAAATATATAAGTACATATATACATAAGTATATAAATACAATAATAAGTACAAAATAAATACCACGTAGTTTAGATTGCTCTCTGACCCTTCCCCTCTCTGCTTCTCCTCCTAGCTGTCTGACCATAGCTTTCCTGGTTCATCATCACGGGCCCTCCCCCTCCTCAACCATAGGTGCTCCCCAAAGCTCTGTCCTCTGCCCTCTTTTTTCCTTCCCTCTCATTCAGGGACCCTAATCAGTCCCCACAGGTCTAATTATCATCTCTCAGAAGGAGACTTCCAGATATGTATGTAGCCCTAGCCGCTTTTCTGAGCTTCAAACGCTTATTGGACATTTCAAATCGGATGCACCACATGTATCTCAAATTTAACACATCCAAAACTCAACTTACCATCTTTCCCCACAAACCCACCCCTTGGGCAAGTTTCCTCATTCCTGTCAAGGACACCACACTCTTCCAATCTTCAAGGTTCACAACTTCAAACTCTCTGAGAATCACCATCAAACCCAATGGTCTCATTTTACATATAAAGACACTGAAGCCGATAAGAAAAAGACTTCTCAAGGTGGTACAGCTAATACACATGGCAGAGCCTTCCTAAAGACATCTGGAGAAAATCCATATTCACTGGGGTTAGGTTCCTAGTTAACAACACGAATTCAGATATTTAAAGCTTTAAAGAAAATGAGCTTAGAAAAATACAAAGAAAATGAACATTTTGTTCAGTCTCACTGCTAAGTACAGTCCAACAGCCAACGCCAATAGGATGTGGTAATTTCGTTATCTCTGTTCTTGGGATCTAAATGGCATAATTGCATTTATAATCTCTATCCTGCCACACTTCAGAAACTAGAAAGCAGCTGACTCTTTCTTTACTAAACAAGCCTTTTTGCCATAGAGAGTAAAGGGCTTATGTCCCAAATATCATTTGTATGTTGCAAGTTTTCTACCTCTCTATCCTTGGGAGGACTTTCCCATTTGAGAATTGCTTACTGGAGGACGAACCAGGGCAAGTGTCTGAAAGCTAAAGGAGACAGCCAAGGTGGGAAATAACACAAGACTGGGTCTTGCACAAGGTGAGAAGAGGACTCAGAAGCCAGTAAGTTGGGTTGGTCCAGGCTTAATAATCAGATACTGCAAGTGAGTCAGACTGGGAGGCTTGTAGTCTACCCTACAAGCTACTTTCACTCTTCCTGCCAGGGTTGAAACTAATGCCTGGGTGTGGATGTGCAGGTTCACCCAGGGGAATGACTGGCAGTTGACTGGGGCTGCAGGCAAGCTCTGGTCCTGGCTGTGACAGGAGGAGGGCAGCTGAGATTACACGGAGGCTCTTACGCTATGTGTGACTTTCCGAATGAGATAATTCTGTTTACACAGATGGATTCATTTAAATATTTACCATACCTTGGAGAAAGCTCTGGAACTCTTGCTACTTTGGTTGCAAACCAGGAACAGCTTGGAACCCAGGTCCCTAAGCCACAAACACTGGAAATCGCTATAATAGTTTTTTTATGCAAATAGAACCGTGGAATCTTCAGAGCTGGAGGAGATCTCAGAGATAAGAGAAACTGTGAACGGAAACCCTAAAAATACAGAGGTTTTACTGTACAATCAACTCTCAATGATCAATACCATTCAGAAGCAACAATGGCAGCACCAAGTGTGTACACCTGTTGCTGGGAGCTACAAATTTTATAAAACTGTATCAACTCCATTCTGACAGAGCTTTAAGGTTTGCAAAGCACCTACCTCAAAACAACTCTTGCAAAAAAGAGGATTGTGAACACTAAGTATTCCAATTTTACAAACAAAAACACTGAGAGGAACTAGTCTGTGGTCAGACATTATAAATGCCTGAGGCAGGATCTGAACCCTCAGGTCACACACCTTTTCCACTGAACTACAGCCTGGTCCCTAACTTCCTGAAGGTCACAGTAACAGGTGGATGAGACACAAACACAACTAATGACCACACGGTTGTTGTTCAGTCATTTTCCAGTCATGTCTGACTCTGTGACTCCCTCTGGGGGTTTTCTTGGCAGAGATACTGGAGTGCTCATTTTCCAGGTAAGGAAACTGCGGCAAACAGAGTGAAGTGACCTGTTTCAAGGTCACACAGCCAGAAAGAGTCTGAGGCTGGATTCGAACTCAGGAAGATGAGTCTGCCTGATTCTAAGTCTGGCACTCTACCCATTGCTTCACTGACATTAATAAATGTTGTACCCAAAGTCTTAGTGCAGTACACTGTGAGGACATTGTGCAAGATACATACGCTAGAGAAATATAAAATGGAGTGTGCTATGTGAGATTCTGATATAGCAGAAAGAGCCCTGGGTCAGGAACCACAGAACCTGGGTTCAAATACTTACTGCCTTAACATGTCCTTGGGCAAGTCACTGAACTTCCCTCTCCTCATCTATAAATGAGAAAATTGGACTAGAAATAGCCTCTGGGGCCCCTCCAGCCCCCAATCAATGATCTCACATGTCATCTGAGGAAGAAGGAGGAGAATGAGAACAAGAAACTCTTTCTTGTAAGTCAACCACAGTCTAACAGGAAGAACACAGGCCATGAGTGAGCCCACAGAAGCCCCATGGTGAGACCTCTTACCCTGGCTTCGTCACTTACCATTGTCTGGTCTTGGACTAGTCCTTTCCAACTTCAGAACTTCAATGCCCCAATGAAACAGGCATGACAAGACTCCCACGACCTGCCTCCCTGGGGTGGAGAGAAGGAAGCCCTCTAGAGGACCGGGGAAGGACAAAGCAGTGGGATCCCTCAGAGTGTGTCATGGCATGGTCCAGAAAAAGGCCTCCTCTGCCAAAAGTAAGCATGGCCTATGCTCTGTGCTATTCTGAAGTGTAGTCTCGTGGGTTTTTTAGTTTGTTTGTTTCTTCCCCCAAGCATCAAGATGGCACAGCAGAGACAATACTGGGTCTGAAGCCAGGAAAAACCGAAGTCAAATCTGGGCTTCTGACTTTTACTAGCTAGGTATTCCTGGGCAAGTCACTTAAGCCCCATTTTCATGGGCTTTCTCATCTGTAAAATAGAGATTAATGATAGCACCTACCTTCCAGAGTTGTTGTGAGGATCAAGTGAGATAATCATTGTAAAGCTCTCAGCACAGTGTGGCACGTAGTAGGTGTTACAATGTTAGCAGCAGCCACCACTACTACTAATACTACGGCTGCTGCTGCTATGATGACGATGCCGACTACTACTACTATTTAGCAAATCCTGCCTCAAATACTTACTACTCTGGGCAAGTAACTTCACTGCTCTCAGTGTCAGTTTCCTCCTCATTGTAAAAGCACCCAATCTCAAGGCAACGAAATAATAGCTGTAAAACAGTACAGCGCCTGGCACGCAGTAGGTGTCTAGTGAATTGTTCCTTCCTTCCTATCATTTTAGAGGGTAAGGTCTGTATTTAGAGGTAGCCTACAGTAAAATTAATATGGTATAAGAATATTTTTTGCAGTACACTTACTTCCCTAATTATGTTTGGGTTCAGCTCATAAATCTTTAGTTTAGACTCCTCTTAAATATCTATGTGCACCCTGTGGACCTGCACCAACTGGGCCTAGAAGAAAAGGCAGCAGGCAAGATGATGCTGGATGGTGAGGAGAAGCCCAATCCAGGACCAGGAGGCAGTGTTACAGCAGGATGAATCAGATATTGGAACTGGAGGACCCTGGGTTGAAATGTCACTGCAGCTACAATTGGACAGGCCATGTTACCTCTCTGGGGTTCAGTCTCCTTATCTACAAAATTAGTTGGAGTAGGAAATGGCAAACCACTCCAGTATATATGCCAAGAAAACCCCAAAACGGAGTCACCAAGAGTTGAATATTACTGAGACGACTGAATGATGATAACAAAATTGCCTCTAGAAGACCTTTCTAAATCTCCCAAGACACTAGCCTCCCCAAACTCCCCTGTAGGTATATTGTTCCTACATGTATACACTTATTTATAGATACATCGCCCAGTCCAACTAGACTGTGAACTCCCAAAGAGCAGGGACTTTGTATCCTCCTCAGTGCTTAGCACAGTGCCTGACACACAGTAGGCAATTAATAAATGTTTGCTGACTGAATAAAATGCAAATTTCTCAGCTTATCATTTAAAGCCCTTTACAATCTGATCTTACCTACCAGTTCAGACTTATAAACAACATCCCTTTATTTGCTTTTCATTTCAGTCACACAAGCTTCTTTCATGTCCCACCCCTATGCCTTTGCACAGGCTGTGCCCTATGCCAAGAACACACTCCCTCTACACATCTGCCTCTTAGAAATTTAAAATTTCCATCAAGGTTCATCTCAGGAGCCAAGTCACGTGGGAAATCTTTCGTGATTCACCTTAGGTCTTAGTGCTCTCTCCCTCCTCAAATCATCTTTATCTGCTCCAGTGTTTGCATGTTGTACCACTCCTTGAAGGGAGAGTTGTTTTTCTTTACTTTTTTTTTTTGAATGCTTCATTCCCCATCATCTAGCACAATGACTTGCACATAGCAGGTACTTAAGTAGCTGCTTGCCGAATTGAATCTTACAAATTAGCAATCCTCTCATGTCTAGGAAAATTTCAAGTCCCTTCCCTGTGAGACATTGAATTTCTTCTGTCTGGCCTGGCCCAAAAGTTAACTCACCAGCAAGAAGAGAGTAGTGGATGGGGGGGGGGGAGGGAGGAAAGTTCCTGTGCACAAGGAGCTGGTGAGTTCTCTGGGGAATAGTAACATGTTCCCCTGGATCCTGGATTCAGTTCATTTCCATAAACACGGGCTAGGCACCTAACTGCACAATGCACTAAGATAGAGTGGTTGGGGATTCACAAAGACTCCCTTCAAGGAGTTTACCATCTAAGAGTGGAAGAAACAATTTCAAGAGAAAAATCAGATTAGTACCAAAAAGAATGCCAAACAAAGTACTGAAAGAAATCTGAGAGAGAAAACATTTCTACCGCCTAGGGGGTAGGACATAAAAGAAGACTCCAGGAAGGAGGTGGCAGCTGCATGAGGTCAAAAGAGAGGGAGACAGGAAAAGGAAAGGGTATCCATTGGAAGCATGAGAAAGGAGGAGAACAAGGGATGAAGAGTAGTGCGGTTTGACTGCAGTCCTGAATACAAGAGTTAGTAAGAAATAAAGATTCATGAAAATGTTTTTGAACCTGTCACAGGTAGTCTGTACACCCCTGAGAGTCATCTTCTAGGTCCCAATCCATCACCTCAGACAGCAGGTCTAGCTCCTTCAGGGAGATGGTCTGATCTTTCTGGTATGCCTTGGGTCCTTCTGTACCTCACATCTCCACCCCAATTCACAGATTTGGCCAAGGACCTGAGAAACATGCTGCCACTCTTTCTCTGGCAAGTCTTCAGGCAATCAGGAGTGGTAGTGGATGGAATTAAAGGCATGAAGACGTGCATTTGAACCCTACTTTGTAAACTTACAACTCTGGGAAAGTCACTAAACCTCTCATCCTCAGTTGACTCACAGGTAAAATGACAGAGTTGAACTCAGCTGCCTTACTTCTTAAGGTTATTTCCAATTCTCCCTGAATACATCTCCTTCATCAGTAGTTGTTCACACATCGTCTGGGCCCTTAGAATGGGAGCTCCCTGAGGCCAGGGACCATGTTTTTGCCTTTCTTTGCATCCCAAGTACTTACTAACATACTTGGCACATAATTATAATTCTATTAAGTAATTAATAAATGCAAGTTGATGGCTAAAATGGGAATGTTCTGCATGACTGTATAATCTATATCAAATTGCTTGCCTTCTCAAGTAGAGGGAGGGGAGGGAGGGAGGGAGAGAATTTGGAACTCAAATTTTAAAAAAAACTAATGTTAAATTTTTTTGTTTACAAAAATATAAAATTAAATAAAAATTAAATATTTTTTAAAATGCATGTTGATTCACCAACTGGACTCTAAGATTCCTTCCAACTCTAAACATATGACCCCATCTCTACTAATCAGTCCCACTTTTTGCTCTCTTCCATTCATTTCCACCATCCTAAAACTCTCAGGTATTAAATAAGGGAATCACACATATGGTGTCGTGTCCTCTGATCCCAACACAGATTTGGAAAAACACATAAAAAATGTGTAGGTCAATTTTAAGACAAAGAAGTGATGCATTCCAGACACCTCCTGATAGGGATATATTTTGGAAGAGAGGGGCCTCATCCAAGTGGGAGAAGCCTTCGATCTGCCAAACCTTGGGGCTGAAAGGTTTCTGGTGACTGGGATAGTAAAAAGGTCCTGAGCCACCACATACTTGCCCAGGCAGAGGAGGCGCTGACCAAGGCTCTGACTATAAAACTCATCCACTGGGGGCTGGGTTTGGCTTGCTGAGGCTGGTCCCCCACTGGCGACATATTTGCTAAATTTAGGGCTGCTCCCAGCCACCCAAACAGTTGAGCTTTTCGTGTCCATTTCAAGTTCACCTGAGGACAGGCCTTTGGGCAGAGTGGTTCTCCACAAGAACCAGGACAACCCCATGTGACCTTCCCCCTCTCCCACCAAGGCCAAGGACCAAAGGCAAGAAGGGGTGGGGGTGGGGGGAAGACCAAGGAGAATGGCAGCCAAGATGAAGATCAGCCAAGGTTGGATGCCTTATGGCCCCTGGGAATGGCTGATGAGCCCCATCACAGCATGGGGCACTGAGAGGTCAAGGCGGTAGGGGATGAGGGAAGCAAGGAGACTTTCCCCATCCTGTGCTTTAAAATGACAAGGCATCAGAGGTCTAGACTCACCTTGCTGCCCTCTGTTCCTCTCCCCCTGGCCCACCCTAATCAGACAGATATGAGGCTGGAGCCCCACTGGAGGTGATAAAAGAGAGAAGCAAGGTTCCTCCTGAAATGCCTTGGTTCAGTCTGTTTGTAAAAATCCACCATGAGAAACCAAAGGAAAATAGAAAAGAGAAAAGTGGATAGTGAGAAATGGAATGCCTTTGAGAACTCTGTGGGGACAGCAAATTGCAATAATCTGTAAACCCATGGAATTACATAATTCTAGATATAGACAAGCATCCCTATGCCTTATCACAGCATGATAGTGACCCCAGTTTCTTGATGATGGACTCTATACTAGGAATTGTTTTATTCCTTTTTTTTTCCTTAATGAAGCAATCAGGGTTAAGTGACTTGCTAAGGTCACACAGCTAGAAAGAATCTGAGTCCATATTTGAACTCAGGTCCTCCTGACTCCAGGGCCAGCGCTCTATCCACTGCACCACAGAGCTGCTCATATACTGGAGATTCTTAACCTTTTTGTGTGTCACAGACTGCCTATGAACCTATAGACAACAGACCAAGCTTTATGGACCCCTTTTCTGAATAATGTTTTTAGATGCATAAAACACATAGAATTACAAAAAAATTCAATTATATTAAAATGCAATCATAAAATTTTTTTTAAAACACAAGTCCATGAACACCAAGTTATAAATCTCTGAGCCAGGGGGTCCTATGAGCTGGGAAGGCTGAGAATACCGACTATACAGCTGTCAGCAGATGACCAATCAAGCAAGGCTTGGAGAAGGTCCTCATCAACAATGTTGGCTATTGGCTAGTGAAATTTTTGACTCAGTAACTTGTGAAAGTGTTCACTGATGCACAGAGGGACTATAGTCTACAACTGCAGAAAATATAAGAATGAGCACACATCACTTTTATTTTCCAGGACCTCTGCAGCAGCCAGATATCTGGGCAGTTTCCTGATTGACTAGGGGAGCAGAGAGGACATGGATTTTCTAATCCGTCTCATGCCCAGGTAACCAGAAGTTGACTGTGCAGTGAGCTCTGAGGACCAGCCCACAAGGGAAGGCAGAATCTGTATTCAGGCATCCTGGGGGTACTGGACTAGGACTGCAGGCAGCACAGGCCCTAGGGAAAATAGGATTTATTTAGAAAGGTCACAGTCCCCACCACTACTCATGCTTTCTTTCCCTCTGAGGTTCCCTCCAATTCACCCTGTGTATGATATCTTGCTTGTATCTGGCTGTTTAAGTGTTGTCTCTTTCATCAGACTGTAAGTTTCTTGCAGGCAGGGACAGTATTTCTGCCTTTCTTTGTATCCACCACACTTACATCACTAAATAAATGCTTGCTGCCTTGACTAGTTGACTTAAATAAGGCTTGAAACCCATCCAGCTGGTCAGTGGAAATATAAATATTTTGTTAGCATGCTGATTCTTTTCTACCCTCTCTGTAACTTGTGAATTTGCCTCCTCGATGTAAATTGTTTGGTAAAAGCACGGTGACTAGAGTTAGAAGCATCTAGAAAGGCAACAATGGCTGATGGTTTCAGGACTTGGAACTATCCAAAGCCAGCTTTAATCTAGGGCATCTGACTGGTGAGATAGGCAGGGCAGCAGCCCAGCTGGGAGGGTTCTGCCATGGCTGAGCCTCAGCAGGCCCACTTAGTGAGATAGCCTGAATGGCCAGTGCCTTCTCTCTACTGATCATCTCCTGTTTATTCTGTATGGATCTTGTCTGGACATAGTTGTCTGTATGTTGCCTTTCTCATTAGTCTGTAGGCTCCTCAGCAGGATCTTTTGCCTTCTGTGGTATGATGCTTAGCATGCATACAGTAGGTGGCTGATAAATGCTTTTCGATTAAATGACTGATTGATGGAAACTGGGCCATAGTTATTCCGTTCGGCCTAAAAGAGGCAGTGTCATATAGGAGCACTAGACTAAGGAGTCGGAAGAGTTGGATTCTAGTTCAGGCACTGACATTAAATTGCTACGTGACTCTGGACAAATCTGAAGGACAAAGGTTTAAGCACTTTCAGCAAAATGAGGTAGCAGACGCAAGCCGTGAGCTACAGAAATTATCTTGCTCTACAGGAAAATAGAAGGGGGGTGGTGATAAAAGGGAGGGCAGAGGGGGGTTAGGGGGAAGAGGTAATTGGAATATCTTAAGGTGGGGGAGGGGAGAGATGGGGAGAAAATTTGGAACTCAAAATCTTGTGGAAGTGTTGAAAACTAAAAAATGAATTAATTAACAAAAAGAGAAAAGATGAGGTAGGCTATATGATGGCAGGGGTCCTTGTTCATGTATGGGTGGGACCACATGACCTTTGAATTATGAGACCCTGTGATTCCTAAAACGGTCAATTTATGCTTCCACCCTGACAAGTGTATTGAGGGAGGAAGCCCCCTACCCTCACCTCTCCTTCTCTTTGTCTAAAAGTATCTTCCCCTCTGCTTATCAGAATCTGAGGTCACGGGGCTAGTGTCAGGAAACTATTTGGTAAATCTTATCCCACCTTTACTAGGAAGGCTTCTCTGATCATTCGGCTCCCCTTTCTGACCTCCCGACACTTCTGGGTTTGAAATTGCTTATTTTTGCTACTTAACATTATACAGGATATGATATACAGCTTACGAGGAAGACAGGTGCAACAGACAGCACCAGGGTCTGGAGTCAGGAAGATCTGAGTTCAAATCCAACCTCAGGCACATCCCTTCCCCTCTCTCTGCCTCAGTTTCCTCAAGTGAAAAATGGGGATAGGGATAGGAATGACAACTAGCCACCAGGGTTGTTGTGGGGATCAAATCATCACGATTATAAAGCACTGAGCACAGCGTCTCACATGCAGTAGGTGCGACGTATCTTATTGTCACCATGGTTATTATGACAACAGGCTTAAATAAATCTTGCCTCCACCATAGGACAACTACACGACTACGAACTAGTCCCTTAGTTCTCAACCTGCAAATTCCCCAACCTGCAAAGTGGAACAGTACCACATGTGGGGTTCTCACCCCACAGGGCTGCTGTTAGGAAATCACCGATGAAGCACCTACCTTGTGCCAATCCTGGCATTGATCCCAGGAGGTACAAAGAGAAAAAAGGAAAATATCCCTTGTTCTCACTGAGCTGATATTCAAGGAGGGGAGAAAACACACATATGTGTTCGAATGAAATGAAACGAAACACACAGTATCTGGCACACACAGTAGATGCTGAATTAATGCTTGGTGATGGAATGATATGGAAATATAAGGTCTTTTGTCTATTATTATTATTAAAAACATTGGCTGAAACAGTGAACATTGATGATGTAGGAGATTACTGTCTCTGCCCTCTGGGCTGCAAACCCCTCCAGGGCAGAGAGAGACCAGGGTGTCCCAAAGCGATCACAGCTTCAAACTACCCAAAGACTTTTGGGACATGCTGTACTTCTCTCTCCTCTCTGTAGTGCTCAGTACAGGACAGGATGCAACCACAACAGGGCCTGATGAACAGCGGCTGCTGAATGTTGGCATAAAATAAAAGACCTCTACTTTCAAACACACTCACCCCCAGCTTTTCTCTTCCCCATCATGAGCTGTAATTCTTGCTTCTATCTATTCCTAGTGTCCAGTACATGATAAATGCTTAATAAATGCTTTATCTATCAATCTAACAGAGGCTGATGGATCAGCTGAAGGAAAATTTCCAAACTGAGCTTTATGATGCAATTCAGGCCAAAGTGGCTCAGAGTTCAGCTTTTAGCTTGGTGGAGTGGAAAGAGTCTGGGGAGGGGCCTGGGTTTGAATCCAGCTGTCTCCTACTACCTGTGTGACCTTTAGTAATACAAACTCAACGAACTTCGGTTTCTTTTCCTGTAAAATACAGGCTGCCGACTGGGTGACCTCAAACGTCCCTTCCAATCCTCTACGTCCACATGTCCAGGCTCTGGGCACTCAAAATGGCCACTCCCACTGCTGGGAATGAACTTCCTCCTCATGTTAGCCTCTCAGAAATGATTTCTCCCTTTGAAGCTCAGCTTGCTGGCTACCTCCTAGAGGAAACCTTCCCTGACCCCTCCATAGGGTGGCAGCAGAAATCATAACTACCATTACATAGTGCTTAGAAGTTTGTAAATAAAATCTCATTTTATCCTCATGATAACTCTGGGAAGTAGAAACTACTATCCCCATTTTACAGAGAGGTGGACTGGGGCTGAGAGGAGATAAATGGCTTGCCAAAAGTTGCACAGCTAATAAGTGTCTGAGGCAGAATTCAGACTCAGGACTTCCTGAATCTATTACATCCTCCCCTAGTTGCTCTCCAGCATCTCAAATTAGCTTGAACTCAGAAGACATGCTCCCTCAAACTGTGTGACCCTGGGTTAGCCACTGAGTTTTGGTTTGCTCTTTGGCAACATGGTTATAATAAGAGCAGTAGGACCCACCTGACAGAGCTGCTGCAAAGGTAATGTAAAATAAGGCATGTCAAGTTTTCTGTAAAACTGAAAGGACTGCACATCAGTTATTAACACTGTTCTGGTCCCCAGTGGAATATAAGCACCTTGAGGGCAGGAATGGTTTTATTTTTGTCCTACTATTAGCTATGGAGATGTGCTCTTATAGAGCTGCCCCCACCTCTCAACCCCTGCAGGATGCCAAAGCCCATGAGTGTCCTGCTTCCCTTGCTACCCCAGACTCCAGCTTTGGTAAACTCCACTGGGTGAAGCTCACCCAGTGACGGAACCTGAGACCTTCCTAAACCAAAAGCAGTAGAGCAAGCTCCAGATGAGACCCAAGGCCACAATGCCACCCACGTGGAAGCCCAGGAGAGGCTGGACACATAAAGGCTATAAGCCTCTTACAGATTAAAGTTCCTAATTTAAACCTCTATTTGAGGGAAGACAAGTGGGTCAGGGCTCCGTGGGGCCACTCTGTCTGTTCAACAGGCTGAGAGATAACTGGATCCAAGAAATTCTTGTCCTTTTTGTTTTGCTGAAGAGGAGGGAGAGAGATGGACAGTGCCAGGGTGGGGGGAGGAGATGGGCAGCGCCAGGAGGAGGGAGAGACAGGCAGTGCCAGAAAAGGAGAGAGGTGGGCAGTGCCAAGAGGAGGAAAGGTGGGCACTGACAGGAGCAGGGAGAGGTGGACTATGCCAGGAGACAAAAAGAGTAAAAGGGAAAGGGTTCCTGATCCACCTAGAATTACTGAGTAGGTCATCGGGACAGCTGAAACCCATCAAGAAATTTCAAATTTCAATGTAATTTCAACCTCCTTTTTGAAAAAACTGAAGACCTGAGGAAACAGCTGAAAGCACAGAGCCAAACTGAAGACTGCGTGTGCAGAAGGTGAGGAGGAGAGAAAGGAGGGACACTAGAGTGACCCACGGACAAGGAAAGTCTCAAAAGACACGAAGAAAGAGGGGTGAGGAGAGGAAGCAGAGGCCTGGGAGAGGGAAGACAAGAAGAGCATAGTGAAAGCATGCACACCCTCCCTCTCACCTCTCTCCTCCTCTCTCTCTTCTCCCTCTCTCTCTCCTCTCCCTCTCTCTCCTCTCCCTTCCTCTCTCCTTCTCCTCTCCCCCTCTCTCTCCTCTCCCTCCCTCTCTTCTACCTCTCTCTCTCCCTCCCTCTTTCTCCCTCCCTCCTTCTCCTTTCCCTTCCTCTCTCTTTCTCCTCTCCCTCTCTCTCTCCTCTCCCTCCCTCTCTTCTACCTCTCTCTCCCTCCCTCTCTCTTTTTTCTCTCCCTCCCTTCTAATTTTCTCTTCTCTCACCCTCTCCTTCACAAGCTCAGGCTTTTTTTGGCATAGCTCCCCAGTTCCTCTGCAGCAGGAAGCACAGGGCAGGGGGAGAAAGGAGTCCGTAGCTCTTGTCTGTAATCCAACAGCGATGGCCCGCCTTTGGCTTTCCTTTAACAACAACAACAACAAGAAAACTGAGCACATCTGTCTCAGTGGAGATGATCTTACCCAGACAGGAGGGAGGAGCTCATGCTTCGAGAGGCGAGAAAGTCCAATTAGGGGTCAGCTGGCCTGGGGGAGGATTAGTGGTTCCTCTTTGGAAGGGCATTCATTTTGTTTTGCTCATTTCTTTTTTTCCCTAACCTTGCACCTCTATATGCAAAGCAGAAGCAAAAAAAAAAAGGACTGTACACGCAGTTGAGAATCAGGCCCACATGCAGGCTGTTCCACCTTCCAGGGTGCAACAAACTCAAGATGGCATTTTCCAAACTGTCCTGCTTGACTATGCTCCCCACTGCCCTCCTTCTGTTCTCTTCTGGCCATTCAGAAATCTCTCAGTCAGCCTCTTGTCTTACTTTTCTTTTTTTCTTACTTTGCTAATCCTATCACTGTGCCCTTCAATTCTCCCCGCAAAATTTGAAATAAAAAACTCCCCTTTGTATCAGATATGCAAATGTAAAGCTCAATAACTATAAAGCAAATTTGTAAAGTAAATTCTACATTGGCCCTGTCCGGAAAAAAAAAATAGCATGTCTCCTCCTTTACCTTCATTACCTGGCTGAGAAAAGATGGTGAGTATATTTCATCATCAGTCTTCTGGTACCCTTGTTGGCACAATTCATAAGGCTTTCCGAAACAGTTTTTCTTTACAAAACTGTTGTTACTGCATAAACTGTTCTCTAGGTACTGCTCATTTCACTCTGTATCAGTTCATACAAGTCTTCCCAGGTTTTCCGAAATCATTTCTAATAGCATAATAAAACCCCTATATTCATATACCATAATTTGTTCAGCCATTCACCATTTGATGGGCCCCCTCTTACCAGTTCTTTGCCAACACAGAGAGAGAGTCCTTGTAAATATTTTTGTATATATTGGTCCTTTTTCCCTCTCCTTGATCCCTCTGGAGTATAAACCTAGAAGGGGTATTGCTAAGTTAAAACATGGTGTGTAGTTTGTTCATTCAAGGGGTGTAATTTCAAACTGCTCCCCAGAATGGCTAGACCAATTCATAGCTCTACTAAGATGGCATTAAGTCCTTTGGGTCTTTAAGCTTTCTGGGGTACATGATCTCACTTAGAGTACCAATGATGCTCTATGCTGAGGAAAGGCCCACATCCTGGCACTGAATCTCATCTCTATGGATACAGAATACTAGAGTGATTGAATGTTGAAGCTAGACAGGACCTTAGCATTCCTCTGGTCCAACCAGCTCATTTTACTGAGGAACAATGAAATTCTAGAGAGATGAAATCACTTACTTTAGCCACAAGGCTAATTAGTGACAAGAACATGGGCTAGAAATCAGGCCTTTTGATTCTTAATCCCAGGCTCTCTCCAGTAGATTATTATGTATCCCCGTGAAAAACCTAAAATATCATTTCAAAAGGAAAGGCATACTTCTCCAATAGATAAGTAGTCAAAGGGTATGAACAAACAGCTCTTAAAAGAATTGCAAAGTATTCACAACCACATAAAAGAATGTTCTGTATCACTACTTCAAATCAAAACAACCCTGAGGTTTCACCTCACAATACGCAAACTGATATAAGATGACAAAAAAATGGTCATCGTCATTGCTGGAGGGGTTATGGAATGGCAGGCATTAGCACATCGTAGTGTAGTTGTGGAATGGTAGGGTAGTTTTGAAAAGAAATTTAGAATTATGCAAAGTGACTGTCCATATGCTTTGAATTAAATGGGTTGTACTTTGGCCTTGTACCCCAAGGAAGTCTCAGGACAAAGACTGTAAATTCATACACCAAGATATTTATAGCAGCAAAGAACTAGAAACAAGGTAGAAACAAGTCCATCAACTGGGAAATGGGTAAATAAATTGTGGTACATGAATATACTGGAATATAACTGTGCTGTAAGAAATGATGTGTGATAAATACAAAGCAACATGGAAAGTTCTGTATGAACTGATGCTGAGCCAAGAAAACAATATGTACAGTAACTACAATAATGTAAATGGAAAGAAGAGCCACACCTCCCAAAATAAGAAATGAATATAACAAAATTATAAAGATCAACCAAGACTCAACTGAAGAGATATAAGAGGACACCCCTCCCTGCAACCCACTCTTTGTGGAGGTCTAAGGGAGCTTCTCAAGTGTCACACATCACACATATTTTTGGACTTTTTTCAGTCTATTCATCATTAATGCCGATTTCCCCCCTCTTCAAAAAATACTATTAGTTAAATGAAATAGTTGTCCTAGAGGGGGAGGAGGTATACTTGGGATAACCATATATATAAGAAATAGAATGTATCAATAAAAACTTTTTTTAAGTAAAGGCAGATAACCTTTTTGTAGAAAAAAATTATATTGATATCTTTTGTTTTTTAGATCATCATCAAATCCTTTTATATATTCCTTCCATAAACCAAACACTCCTTTGTAACCAAACACTCCATTTCCTCCTTAGCAGGAAAAATCAAGCAAAAACAATTGACAGCAATTTTTCTGACGATATATACAACATTCAGTGCCTGTAGTCCACCACTTCTATACTGGGAAAGGAAGTGTATTTCATCATTTTCCTTCTGGTATCAAAACTTTGTGACTGCATTTAAGACAAATGGCATTTTTATTCATTACAATAAGTAAATGGTTTCTCTCCTCCCAAATTCTGGACTTTTTATTTTACTGATATAGGCAACTCCCACTATGAAAATTTCCTCCACTAATACAAATTAGCACCTCCTTTGCAACTCAGAATCTGAGAGAATTCCTTGGGGACGCTAAGAGCTTCCGTGACTTGTCCATGATCTTATAGCTACTATCTCTCAGAGGAAAGACTGGCCCTTAATGCCAGCCATTTACCTCAAAAAAATGAATTAAGAATCCTGAGAATCAGTAGGAGAGCTGGGTTGAAATCTTTCCTCTGACACACACTGACTGTAACTGGGAGCAGATCACAAATTCTCAGACAACTCAACAGGACTATACATTGCAGAATACTTCTGATCTGCTTTAGTAAAGGGCTCCCTCATTGAGAACTCCCTACATTGGTGGAATCACAGACTCAGAACAAAAAAAAATTTTTTTTTAAAGTACAATTCAGGTCTTCCAATTTTGAACAAATAATCTGCTGTCTCCCTTTGCTAACAATGCTAATGTGTGTTCATCCTTCAATGGTGAAGAAGACCATGCCATCAGAGAAATGATGACATGACTTGCACTTGACTTTGTTTTGAGTGAGGGAGGACTGTCCAGGTCACCAGCCTCACTTCTCCTCCAGAGCCATCTGAATCCAGTGACCAGATATTCCTCAGGATGACTGGAGATGACCCAGGATGAGGTAACTGGGGTTAAGTGACTTGCCTAAGGTCACACAGCTGAGTGTCAAATGTCTGAGGTGAGATCTGAACTCAGGTCCTCCTGACTCCTGCACTGATGCTCTATCCACTGCACCACTTAGCTGCCCCTATAACAATGCTAAAGAATACTTGCACAGAAGGCAGATGGTCGTTACCTGGAACTTCCAGTGTCCATTATACTGTACTTCAGGAGTCCTCCCACAGATTCCCCCAAAATTAAGAGTGTACTATTCCATTCCTTCCATCCCTAAACGAATGCTGACTACTCCCCACTGCCCAAATCTTAGCATCGCTCTCTAACCACACGAACCCTACATCTATCATGATAAGACAGCTAGAAGGAGCAGTGAACAAAGCCCTGGGCCTGGCCTGGAAGGCCTGAGTTCCAATCTCACTTGCTCCGTGACCCAGGGCAAGTCACTTAAACTCTGCCTGCCTCAGTTTCCTCTTCTGTAAAATGGGGATAATACTACCAGCTATCTTCCAGGGTTGTTGTCATAAGGACAAAAGCTGGCATCTTACAACGTATTACAAGGCATAGGATGAGTTTGTATTTGTAAAATACTTTGCAAACTTTAGAGAGCTGCATAAATGCTAGCTATTATTATCGCTATCACGACCAAGCTACTCAAGGAAGAGAAGTTCAACATTCAGGGACAAAGACTAAAGTTGGGTTTGTTTTTTTAATTCTGACAGCAACCGTCTGAGTCTCCATCCGTCCCAAGCCTGTGTCCTGCGTCGGTCCTCAATAACTTTAACTGACATTTACACAGCGCTCGACAACTTGTGAATGTGCTTCACATGTGTTACCGAAGGAAGGTACTAGAATGCCTATTATCCCCATTCTGCAGATGGAAAAATGATGATAAGAGGGGACTGACATGTGCAGGGCCATACAACTAGCAAGTAACAAAAGGGGTCCATTATGCCTATTCTCCTGAGCATGGCAAGTTCTCTCCTCCTCTGCACAGCTTCTGAAATCTCACCTCCTCCTCTCCCTTCTGGAAATCTTTCCTGATAAGAAGTCATAGATTCCTCTAGCTCTACCCTGACCTAATGCAGTATTCTCATATGCACACAACCTACTGTGCCTTCCCCCAAAGCCCTCCCACATGGCACTGCAGTGCCAAGGTGAGCATGGGTTCTCAAAGATGGTGTCAGATGAATGCAAGCAGTAGCCTGCCCTACCAGCCGAGGAAGGCTCAGCATAGCAAACCTGCCACTGGACTGTCATGTGAGGACTGGTAAGGACTGACAGGCTCATCATCATGTTGACCACCCAGGAAAGAATCTGGGGGGATCCAAAGCAACTCACAATGACTAAGAGGGAATATGATCTATAATGATGGCAGCAATATTCACATTGGAGAAATCTGAGATCCCTGAAACACTCAGGTATCTGAGGTTCCTTCCAACTCTAAACTGATGAGTCTATGTTCTATAAAACAATAAATGAATGTGGGCCTGGACGGTGACTTGGTTTTTCTGTCAAGTCCGTATGGAAATTGTGTTGTAGAAGGGTGTGCAGAAGGTGGCTGAAGTGTTTTCCAATTATTTTCTTTTAATCTTTTCTTCGCGCAATGAATTTCTAACCACCTGCTAAGGGAAGCCAACATCTGATTTCTCCAAACATGCTAAAACATACAGCCTTCATGTTTCTAAGAGTTTCCAGACTGTTTATGGACCACTATCAATGTCTATTGTCCTCCAAATCCAGGTCACTCATAGGGGACCCCAGCGTCCAAGTCCTCTCAAGCACAGATAGATGAGTGTCTCTCTTTGCACACAGTGCGCACTCATTAAACACTTGCTGATTAATCAGCTACCAGGTTAGGCAAAAAAGGCTTCTGTGTTTCCTGTGGTTGGCAGGAGTGCCTCCTTGTTCAACAACGCCACGTTGACACAAGACTGAGAGGCAAGCAGATGTTTGCTTTATTCCTTAACACAGACGAGCTCCTCTCCCACCCTGCCTCACTAACTTGACAGACTCCAAAAACTGGACATCACCACAGGAGAAAAAAAACAACTCCAAGCACATGTCAGCCTGAGGATGTACTATTGAGAGCTTCAAATAGGAAGAAGACAAGATTTTCCTCAGTACATGGAGCTCTAATTAAAGAAATGCTGGAAGATTTTTAAAACGTCAGTATCACTGCCATGCCTAAGAAGATCATCCCTCAATCAGTCAATCAGTCAAAGACCAGTGAGCATTTATTAAGTGTTGGAGACACAAAGACAAAAGGGAAACAGCCCCAGCCTGCCCTCAAGGAGCTTGGCTATTAAGGATAAGTGAAAATACTATTGTAATGAGTGGAACAGAATCTGCCTCAGAAGGGACCTCAGGGGTCACCCAGTTCGATGCCCTCTCCAACACCTCTGACTGGTCACTCAGCCCTGTGCCTGAATCCTTTCAGGGAAGAAGCACTCACTACCTCCCAAGGCACTACCTTCTTTCTCAATGGATAAGCTATAACTGCTATCTGGTTCAAACTCCCAGGCAGCTCAGGAATGGCATCCACAACATCCTTAACATCTCTACTTGAATACTTCTCCAGTGACAGAATTCACTACCTCACAAGCAGACAGCTCCATATTGAACAATTATGGTGACTAAAACTTACTTTTCCTTATAGTGGGGAAAAGTCAGCCCTGCAACCTTTGCTTTCAGAACCTAGGTATATGTGTATGTGTACTATGTTTTTATATGTATGTATGTATGTATACCTATACTGAGGGACAGTTAGATGATTCAGTGGATAGAGTGCTGGTCCTGAAGTCATGAAGAAAGGAGTTCAAACCTGGCTGTGTGACCTCTGTAGAAGCAAATGGCAAACTACTTCAGGAGATTTGCCAAGAAAATTCCATGGACAGTATTGGTGTGCCAACATCCACAGAGTCACAAAGAGCCAGAGATGAACAAACCACAACAGTGTGTAGGTGTTATATACATACATATAAACACATACACACATGTTTGTGTATGTATTCCCCTCAAATTCTGGACTTTTCTTATGCCATATATAGAGTGTATATGTATGTGTGTAAATATACATACATATACACATATATATGTATATGTGTATGTGTTCTCCAGTTCTGAACTATTGATGGTCCATATGTACAAGCATGCTTGCATAGATAAATATGTACACATTTGTATTGTGTATTGCATATATGTGTGTATGTGCATATACAAACAGATATCATATATACATATGTCTATATTCCCATCAAATTTGGGACCTCTGGTAGTCCATATATATATATGTGTGTGTGTGTATAAATATATGCATACCTATACCTACACTAGTCATAAATACTAACACATACATGCATACATATATACATAAACACACACGCACAGACCTGGAAGGAGACTTGGCAGTCATCTTCTCCAAATCATGCTCACTTCATAGATAGTGAAACTGAGTGACCGGCCCAAAGTTCCCCAAGCAATACAAGACAGAGCTAGACTAAGCCCAAGTTGTCTGAGCCCAGATCTCATGCCCTTTCCACCACTGTGCTATTACCACCTCCCTTGCTGGTACTAATCCTATCCAGGGCTAAGCAAGGGGCTAAGCCTGATCCCTGATCGAAACAAAACCCTCCTCATATTCTAAGTTTTCTGTACTTCTCCTCTAAGTCTTCTTATCCACCACCCCTGTTCTCTCTACTGAACATCACAAAAACCATCCCCCTCCAGAATTCCATCGTAACCCACTTCGAGTCCATCAGATAACAGAGTACAATTAAGAGCATACAAAGAATGCCACTGCTTTCTCTGATGCCGAAGAAGTCTTCCACTCCATGACCAGAATCATACTCTGGCAGCAACTGGGCAGATTTACCATCCCTCCCATCCTTGGGGTCCTAGCATGGGGCTATCAGAATACAGAGGTCCCAAACTCCAACCTGATATTCCTCATCAACGAAGCCACAAGTATATATTAGACCTGATGAATTTCAATGAACAATATGAGTCCTGGAGAAAGGATTACAAAACACAATCTGCTTCTACTCAATAGAGAGATATGAAGTATGTATGTGAATCATGGTAACCAACAGTCTTGTCTGGTGCATTAAAGTAAGTGTGACCCTTTTTGCTTAAATGTTAAAGACAGGTTTAGTGAGAGTTGGGGTGGTGTTGGGGAGTGAAGTATAAAGAATTATGGAGCTGGAAAGGGACCTCCAATTCATTTTACAGATGGAGAAACTGAGGCCTACAAAGGTTAAGTGGACTTGCATGGTTTATAACTGACAGGATCTGGACCTTTCAATCTTTATTCCTTTGAAGTGAGCCTCCTGAGACAAGGGTGAGAACCAGATAACAGTAGCAAAACCCCACAAGAAAAGATGAGTCATGGCCTTTCAGAGGGGGATGGGGTCTTAGAGACCATCTATTTCCACTCCATCATACAGAGGAGAGCACTGAGGACCAGACCAGGCCAGAGACTTGACCAACCTCACATAAGGAATTAGGGGCCTGTGTTCATCACTTATGGCAGGTCAAGAAAGCAGGTAACACAATCTCCTCCCCTTGAAGAACCTATATATAACCTACAGTTAGAGAGGGACAAGACCAATACACAAGAAACAAACGGAAAATAAAAAACCACAACGAATAAGTAAATGGAGGGCTCCAGCATTCACGGGAATTCAGGCAAAGGAAAAATCCATAAAATAGGAGTGTCTTATCAATTTAGCACAATTCAGTCTATTCTGTACAATACACTCATCGATGGAGCACAAATGGAAGTTCACATTTATTTAGGCTTTAAGGCAAGTAAGAGGTGACATGCATTTATTAAGCACCTACTGTATGCCAGACACTGAACTGAGCCCTGGGGATAAGAAGGGTCAAGGTACTGAAGGAAGTTCCCAGGTAAGCAGGCAAAGTCTGCAGCATAGAAGTGGAGTTAGGAATGAAAGATGGCTGATGAGGATGCCCCCATCCCCAAGTGGAGACCCCTCCCCCCAGAGGAATTCACTAATGGGATACAAAGTTTTCCTCACAGGAAAGGACTAAGTAATGCAACAGTTGTATCCCTACTTCACAAAAGAGGAAAGTGAGGCTCAGAAAGGCTGCCTTGCTTCTTGATTTGCTAGTAAGTGCCAGAGACATGCCTTGGACACAGATTTTGTTTTAAACTAACAGACCTGTGCTCTTCTCATTACATCATGCCACCAAGACATCTAGGAAGTGGCAAAGGAATATAATTATAGACATCTAGGAAACTTCCATTTCAACCAATGATGACTGCCAAAGGTCTTGAGGCTATGATCCAGGAATTTCAAAATGCCAATGCGAGAAGAAACAAAACCAGCTCTGGACCACTGGGAAGTCCTGTTGGCGCTGAGCCTATAGATTCAGGCCTGACCCCAGTCTGTATCCAGAAAGCCTCCACTTGCTGCTAAGTTTTCATTGTCACCGAGTTCTGCTCTTTATCCAGCAATGCTCACAGGTAGGGATGAAATGACCAACGAAGATACTGCATGAGGAACTAGGGGCTGGGTTCTTAGACTGCGCTAGTCCCTTAGTGCTAGCCAAGGAAGAAGATTCCCCAACTTGAGGCAGTTACATCAGGGTCAGAGAGGGAGAAGCCCTCCTTAAGAACAATAATAGTGCCTTAAGGTTTACACAGTACATTACCTAGAGGATCTCACTGAACATTTAGGATTTCCCCAGATATCTATGGCTCGAGTCTTGCAACAACCCAAGGAGACAGGGCCACAGGTATGATGTGATGCCCATTTGGAGGCTAGGGAAACAAAGGTTAAGAAACTCAGCTGTGGTTATAGGATTATAGATTTATAGCTGGAAGGGACCGCCCTCAAAGGTCATCTATGTCCTTTCTTCATTTTACAGGTGAAGACACTGAGGCCTAGAGAGTTATCTTGGCGGTAAATAGCAGTGGCTAGATGCTCCAACTTCAACTCTTGGGCCTCCCCCTCTCTCCTGTACTATTCCCACAGAGATGTCGACTGACTGAAAAGTAGGATTTGGGGCCAGGGTTGCCCTGCTCCAAATAAGACAATATAGCCACTCTTTCATCCGGCTTCCTGAAGAAGGCCTATATTTCCCCCACAGGAAGGCAAGCCAACAGGATGCAGTGCCAGTCTGGTTTTAAACACTATACTGAACCGAACTCTATAAAATGGGAGTAGTAACACCCCCTCCTGCTTTTAAAGAATCCTCTGGTTTTTTCAAAATGCCTTCCAAATTTTCTCATTGCTACAATGTTGTAATGTGGGCAGATATGATTCACCCCAGTTTACACATGAGGAAACTAAGGCCTGGGGTGGGAGGGAGCGATGTCTGAAGAGACTAGCCCAAGCCCAAGGTCAAACAGTGACTTCTGATGAAGGCAGAATTAAAACCAGTTTTCCAGGCTGCACCACATGGCACCCACCACACAACTCATGCTGGGCATCTTGGGCAGCTCCACTAGGCTCCTTTACAGGCACTGAAGGACACACTGAGATGGCAAGTACACAAACATCAAGGCAGACTGTAAAGGCCTGGAATGCGGGTCAAGCAGCTCTGAGGGAGTGGTCACTGCCTCACCCGGCTCTCCTGGAAGCAGACCCGGAAAGGACTTGGATTAAGAAGAGGACAGTCAGCTCACTTCTGTAGGGCTACAGATGTCAGTCAATATTAATATTAAAAGCCTACTGTGTGCCAGGTGCTGTGCTAAGTGCTGGGGATACAAGAAAGAGCTAAAGACAGTGCCTCCCTGCAAGGAGCTTACAACCTAGTGATTTTCTTACACACTGAAGTAGAGGGAAACAATTTGGCACATTAATGTAACTGACAGGCATCCAAGAAGAGGGTTCAAATCCTGCTGTATGTGTGACCCTGGGAACATCACTCCCCAAGCCTCAGTTCATTCATCTGTAAAATGAATGGGTTGGATTAGATGATGCCCAAGTTCCCTTACAACCTTGGAGTTATGATCAAAGTTTCTTAAGACCACAAAATCTCAAGAGATGGAAGAGTTCCCAACCGGCTGTCTCAGCCCCAAGACCCTCACTCCAGGCATGAGAATTCCTTTCCAGTGGTGACTGAGGACATTCTTCCTCATGCTGATGCAGAATCTGCCTTTCTGCTACCCTGGGACAAATCAGAGCATCTTAATCCCCTTCTCACAGGACGGTTCTTAACACACTGGAAGACCACTGCAGTGCCCTTACCTTCCTCAGGCCGCATACCCTTAGGGCCATCAACTCATCCATTACCTTGTGGGATTGTTGCCAGTACTCTCATCATTCTGGATTAGCTCTCAGTGGATAGAGCACTGGGCCTGGAGTAAGGAATATATGAGTTCAAATCCACCCTCAAACACTTCCTAGCTGTAAGACCTTAGTCAATTCACTTATTAACCTCTGCTTGCCTCAAGTTTTCCAATCTGTAAAATGGCAAAAAATAATAACGGTAACAGTAGTACCTCTCTCCCAGGGTTGTTGTGAGGACCAAAGGAGAAAACAATTGTAAAGTGATTAGCACAGCGCCCAGCACATGGCAAGCACCATAGAAATGTTAGTTATTCTTACTGATTACTGGAGTCTAGAAGACCCAAGTCTTCTGACCTCAAACATGTACAAGCTGGATGACCTGGTCAAGGCCCTTCTCTGCCTGCCTCTTCTTCTCTATCTGTGAACAGGGATAATAACACTACCTACCTACAAGGATTATTGCGAGGCTTGAATGAGACAATGTTTGTGGAGTGCTTAGCACATGTCCTGGAATAATCAACATTTATTCTCTTCTTACTTTCTTACGTCCTCCCTAAAATGTTGGTGCCCAGAACTCAACATGGGATTTTAGATGTGGTCCAACAAGGGTGGAGCCCAGCAGAGCTACCGTCTATTTTATTTAGGAAATGAGAAGAAAGAAGAAGAAGGAGAAGAAGGAAATGAAGAAGCATGTGTACAGAGCTTTAAGGTTTGCAAAGGCATTTACACGCTGTCTCCTCTGATCCTCTGCACTACATAGGTCACTATTAATGAAGCCTGTAATCGTGTCAGATTTGGGAAGGAGGAGGAGGAGGCAAAATATCCTACTGTTACTCACATTAAACTCGTAATCCACACACAGAACACATACACACAAAAAAACTCTTTCAAATAAACCATTCCATAGCCTCCTCTCTATCCTATCCTTGCTCAGATGCCATTTTTTTAAACCCAGGAATCTTGCTATTTATCCCTACTGAGATTACCTTAGAAAATTCTGCCCATCATTCTGGCCTTATATTAAGATCTCTGTGAATCCGGATGCCATTATCCGTGTGGCAGCTCTCTGTTCCAGCTTCATGTCATCCACAAATTTGACAAAGCATGACATCTCTGCCTTCATTCAAACCATTGAGAAAAAATGTTCAACAGAAAAGGGCAAAGGACAGTTCTCTGGGCACTGCAACAGAGACCTCCCTCCAGGTTGACACCGATTCATTATTGGCCCGTATCTGGGTCTGGTCATTCAACCAGTTCCAGACCTACTAAAGAATGAGACAGCATGTTAGAGTAGAAAGAAGGCCTAAAGGTTTCTGAGCCATAGCCTCTTCCACCATAAAAATGGCAGGATTGAACTAGATGGGTCTGAGGTCCTCACCAGCTCTAACTCTGTTATTACCTACCACAGTATTTCCAGCTCTGCAAATAAAAAAACCCTTTATTATAATATGTAAAAATATGTTACAGAACTCCCCAAATGATAGCAATGAGGGAGCATATGTAAAGTGCTTGGTAAACCTTGAAGAGCATGGTATCAAATGGCATAATTCTAAAGCACTTATTAGGACAGTCTGACACAGTGCCATGTAAATGTTGCTGTTTATTAGTTATCATCATCATGATGCACTTAGAATAACGCCTGGTTCACAATAAGCACTAGAGAAATGCTGGCTATAGTCACGGTCATTATTATATTGTCATCACTATTATATTAGTATATACTTAGCTATACAAATAATTATATACTTACCTACCCATGATCAGTAGTAGTGTTATAGTCATTGTACTATTAGTAACTACTGACTGACAAAACAGGGCATTAGGACAAGACCTGCGACTTCATTACTACAGGGAACTTCAGGGTTAGGAAAGTCCTTCTATCAATGCAAGGTAGCAAGAGAGCTGCTGAAAGCACTTACTATTTAACTGTGTGACACAATCAGTCTGCCTGGCTTGTAGGCCACCTCTACATCCATGATATGTGACACAAAGCTACTCTGACTTCAATAAAACTATTAAATGAAATTTGTGACTAGAAGGTGTCAACCCCTATGGCTCTACTCACCATCCCTTTAACCTTCCAAACCAAAAAACTTCCCTGTCCAACACTCCCCAATATGTGTTGCCCCATTAGAACTGAAACACCTTGAAGACACAATGCTTTTTGACTGTTTTTACATTTCCAGCACTGAGCACAGTGCTTGGCACCTAGTCATGCTTAATAAATGATTTTTCATTTATTCATCCATTCCTCTAGAGCATCCAGATACACTAAAAAAATCAAAATACATATATGTGTGAGACGTTATTTATGCAGTCTGCGGAAAGCATGCTTGCTTATTTATTCTACTGAGTCATGCTGCCTATTTTGCTAAAGCTAAATAAAGATCAAAATGACAATGCTTGGTACGCATATGGATTCTCTGGCTCCTTGTAATAAACTCCTTGGCCCCAGGTTGGAAAACAGTGATCTAGTCCGAATCTCTCCATCTTGAGCACAAAACTATTACCAGACTGTCTGTCATATGCCTTACTGAAATCAGGAATTCTGTCTCTACAGCTTTTCTCCAACACTCCCTACCCCACAAATGTCAGTTCATTAACTTGACCAGAAAAGGACCTAGACCAAGGGATGCTTTGATATCCTGGGAGAGAGAAGGAGCAAGTAAACGAAACCACTGAAATGCACAGCCCCTGGAAGGGGAGGAGGAGGAATATGAAGGTGGGAATGACCAAGTTTTCAAGGCTGGTAAGGAGACCAAGAGACAGGGTGGGTAAATGCCAGCAAACTTCAGCCTCACAACAGAAAAATAGTTTCTTGGTCTTTCCTGGACACCGACAGCCCCTAGCACATAGACAGAGATTACAAGTGCCCCATCTCTGAACATGCCTCCAGAGAACCAAGATGGTATCATACAGCTTTGATACTTCCCCATCCTTACTTTCCTTGCCTGTAAAATTAGGGCCCTGGATCTCAATTTATGATTTGAAACTCAGTTCCTGAACCTTCTCTCTCTGCTTTTCCTGGGTCTGAAAGCACAGAATGCAGCAGACAGAACTTGGAGACTGGTTTCTTGGGTCTCCTCTGACTGGGGCTTCCTCCCTACCTTACCTTCTCTCTCCAGCTTCCTCCCCCAGTGTTCTAATTCCTCACTGGGCAGTGATCTTGGTAAGCCCCGCCCCCCGTCCTCCTTTCTCATTACTCTGGCCATGAATGTGGTCTTGATGTCTTAGGTGCCCAAATCATGCTTTCTTTTTTCCCCCCTGTACTCCAATTCTGAAACACTGCAAACTGGGGAGTTCTTGCTCTATTTTTTGTGACCTGTTCAGCAGTCTGGTTAAACCTATAAACCCTTTCTCAGAATGATACATTTAAATGAATAAGACAACATACATGAGATTCCAAAAGAAAATAATTGTATTGCAATAGTTATCAAAATATTTTAGAAAAACAAGTTCATGGATGCTAGTTTAAGAATCTCTGATCTAATAGTCTCTCATTTTATCTTCTATCCCCACTGATAGGACCTTATACACTACCCCACTCTAGTAGGTGACTAGATTTGATCAACCAAGCAAGCATTTATTAATTGCTTACTATGTGTGCTAGATGATGGAGATAGAAACCATGGCTTCAAGGAGTTTCTATTCTAATGAGGAAGATGCTGTATTCAAACTTAGATGCAAGATTATGTGCAAATCACCAACCAGGTAACCTCAGAGAGGTGGGGAACCTGTGGCCAGCCTCAAGGCCACATGTGTCCTCAAGACTGCGGGTTCCCTACCCCTGTACCAGAAGCTAGGGGACCAGGAAAGCCTTGATGAAGAAGAGGGTCCTGAGCTGAGTTCTGAAGGAAATCAGGGAGGGATGCCAGGATATGGAGGCACATTGTGGGAGAGTGTTTTTGCTGAGGTCTCAGCTCCTGAAAAAGAAGCTTGTTTAGGTGATGGAGTCGGTGAGGGCAGAGAATGGAGAGAATCAGGGAAAGGTGCTGGCATGGAGCAACAAGGGTTCATCAGACTAGCCAAGGAAACAGTATCTCTCTAAATGGTCCATTTCAGTCTCATTTTCTAACCTGCTCCCTTGTTCCTAATACCAACCACTTTCCTGACCTCCCCCCTCGCCCCAACAATGTAAGTGTGTGCACACGCAGTAAAAATAACCTTTAGTAACCCTCTGCTCCCCTCACAACCTCCCAGAACTCAAGCCATGTGGTTTCCCCTCCAGCCACTTAAATGTCTCATTTCCTATCTCAGCCCTGGGCGGAACTGATCCTTAGGCCCGTGGTGGCGGTGGGTGGCTGCTGCTGTAAGCTTCTTCCAAGTCTTTTATGAGCACAGCAGGGTGAGAACCATCTTAGGAAGTCAGTCTGGGGTAAAGGGATATCCATAAAGTCAGTTGGTCAATAAGCATTTATTCGGTGCCTACTGCATGCATCGTGATAAGTGCTGGGGATACAGAGAAAGACAGAAACAGGGTCCCTGCCTTCCAGGAATTCACAGTCTTATCTGGTCAGGGAGACAACCTGCAAATAACTATGTATAATAAACAGGATATATAGGAGAGAATCAACAGAGGGAAGGCACTGCTAAGGGGAAGTGGGAAAGGCTTCTTGTAGGAGGAGGGATTTTAGATACTGGTAACCAAGAGGTAGAGCAACATATCTGGAGTCTAGATCTGAGCTCATATCAAGCATCCCACACTTACCAGCTGTGTGACCCTGGGCAAGTCACTATTTAACCTCTGTTTGTTTTAAGTTTCCCCATATGTAAAATGGGCATAATAACAGCACCTAGATTATTATGAGGACAAAACAGGATAATATTCTAAATCACTCAAAACCTTAAAGTGATGTGTATGTATGTGCATATACATACACGCACATATATACACACATACATACATGTGATTGTATGTATACACATACACTTCTATACACACACACACACACACACACGCCAGTTTAACATAAAATGTTCAAGCTAAAATCCTACCTTCTTCAAGACTTTCCCACAGTGCCTATGAGTGCACAGGAGAGTTATGAAAGCAGAGACTTAGGGGAGGGGCCTGAGAGGTCATCTGTGCTAACTCTCCCATTTTATTCATGAGGAAACAGAGAAGAGAAGGGATTTACCCATGGTCACACAGTTGGCTGGCAACAGAATGAGGACTCGAACTCATAGTCCTCCGATGCCAAATCCAGCCCTCTTTCCACAATACCAGGGCCTCTCAAAATATTACAAATAATAAGACAAAGCACAAAATCAACAACCATCACTGGAATTTATATAGTGGGTCAATAAGCATTTATTATGCACCTACTGTGTGCCAGGCACTGTGCTAAAGGCTGTATATGTGAGTATATATATATATTTATACCTATAAAAGTATATGCAAAGAAATGCAAAAGATAATCTCTGCCCTCAGGAGCTTACAACCTAAAGAACTTAAAAGTCTACAAAGCCCTTCACAGATACTAGCTCACAGAAGCCTCACAACCCCACAGTGAGGTGGGTACTGCAGGCATTAGCATCGCTATCCCTGATACCCAAGGACAAATAGCTAAAAGCATCTATTCTTCCTGAATGGGTTAAGTCCAGCAATTTGCCCACTGTCTCCCTAACTACATGCCATTCCAGTACCTACGTCACTAGCAAAGCAACTCCCAAATCCCATTCAGTGGCACTGAGGGGGACCAGGTCCCCAACCCCAGCTGGGATCTGCATCCCCCACTCCAGGACACTTGGCTAGCTAGAATTCTGAAGAGGCCAGTGGTGCTGGGAGCAGGAGATGGGGGAAGGGCATCCGGACACATGGCAGGCCCTGCAGCCCCGGGAGAGACAGGAAGGTTGGACCATCCAAGACAGGGAGATAGGGAAAGCACATGTCTCCAGAACCACACACTATCAATTGTGAGAGAGAAAGAAGACAGAGCGAATGCAAGCTTTTTTCCCCCTCTTCCCCCTCATCTTGGCTTCCAAGCCCTTGGTAAAAGAAGAGACTGGACTGAACCAATCTCTGCTTCTGAAAAGGGGAGCCTGGGGGACAGAGGCAGAACAGCCATGGAGGAGCTGGTCCTTGAGGAGGGGAAAGAAGACGATGCAGATCCCCAATGTTCTGTCCCTCCTATACTATGCATCTGACTCCCCAGTCCACTTTCCCAACGGCCAAGCTATGACAGCTGGGGAAAGAAGAGGTTTGCCCCCTCCTCCAAACACCCACTTCTTTCCCTGTGGCTGAGAATGAGTCATTCACTCTGTTCTCTTCAAAAAGAGAGACCTGTTTGTATGTAACACAGTGCGAGTGATTAAGCCCTGCCTGCGTCACCAACTGCCTGCTGAACATCTCCAACTGGGTGTACCAGTGGCATCTCAGATTCAACATGTCCAAAATGAAACTCCTCTTCCTTCCTCGACATTCCCCACCCCAGCTTTCCCTGCTTCTGCTAAAGATGCCATGGTCTGTCTAGTAAGCAGGCTGGTCCTTCAGAGTCCTCCTCGACTCTGCCTCCTCCCTCCTTTAGCCCCACATGCAATCAGCTGCAGGTCTGGCCAGTAATACCTCTACCCCATGTCTCTCATCTGTTCCTTTCTCTCCCCTAACATGGCTACCACCCTATTCATTCAGGTCCTCATCTCCATCCTCCACAAAACCTACAAATGACAGGACACATCAAATTGTGGCAATCTTTTGCCCAAGAACCTTACATGGCTCCCTACTGCATCTAATATAAAATAAAAAACATTTGTCATTTAAAGCCCTTCACAATACAGCTCTAGACTAACCTTCTGATGTTATAAAACATTTCTCCCCTTCACACATTCTATGTGCAGCTGGAGGGCATAGCAGAGCTCTTGGCCCACAGTCAGGAAGACCCAAGTTCAAATTCAGCCTCACACACTTAAAAATTGTGTGACCTGGGGCAAATCATTTAATCTCACCTGTAAAATGCAGATAATAACAGCACCTGCTTCTCAAGGCTGTTGTGAGGATCAAATGAGATAATACATATAAAGCCCTCAGCACACTGCCTGGCACATAGCAGGTACTATGTAAGTGCTTATTCCCTCCCTCTAAGTTCTAGCCAAACTAGCCTACCGGTTGTTCCTGGAACTCCACCTTCTACTGCTAAGCTTTTGTACAGCCTGGTTCCCCTTGCCTAGAATGTTCCCCTTTACTTTTTGAATTCCCTGGCTTCCTTCAAGGTTCAGCTTGCAGACCACCTTCTCTGTAAGCCCTTCCTCGCTCCCTTAGTCATCAGAGAGCTCTTCTTCAAATTATCACATATATACTTATCTGTTTACACATTCCGGTCCCCAGTAAGAATATGAATTGCTTAAAGTCAGAAATTATCACTACTTTGTCTCTGGATTGCTGGGAATAGTGGCATGCATATAATGAGCATTTAGAAAATGTGTCTCAAATAGTAGGGTACAGAAATACTTTTCACTCAACAGGAAAGGGGAGAAGGGGAAATCAGAAAGGGGAGATTAAGGGAGGGATCAGTTCTAAACAAAAACAAACTCTAACTAAGGATGTATAAAAACTAAGAAAGTACTCTAAGGATGTCCAAAAATATTTATAGCAGCTCTTTGTGAGTTGGCAAAGAATGGGAATGTGAGGGGGTGCCCACCACAATTAGGGAATGGCTGAGCAAGATATGAGTATATATACATCTGTATGCATGCGCGTGCACGCGCGCCTCTCTTTTAGCACCTAGCCAATGCAGACATTTGTTTTGTTTGAATATACATGTTTGTGATGGGGGTTTTGTTTCTCTTTTGTTAATTGGGGAGGGAGTCAGATTTTTGCTGATTGAAAAAAATTTAATTAAAAAAAGGAATTACTTGTTGGATTGGATATAAAATGAATGGGATTAGATCATCTCTAAAGGTCCATCCCAGAATTCAAGCTATGAGGAAATTTAGCCTCAGAGAAGGTAAGTGATTTGCCAAAGGTCACCCAGCCGGGGTGTGGCTAAATCACAGACCACCACCCCTAACTCAGATCTCCCACTCCCAAGTCTAAGAAATAGGCTTTTACTCCATCACAATGGGCCTAATAGCAAAAATCCCAAGTAGAGAACATCTGAGGTGGAAGGGAACCAAGAGACTCCAACCCTGTTCAGGGTCTAATATGTAGTCCATCACTGTCAATGACTCAGTGTGATACATACAATCTAACAGAGACTGTACACAGTCCAGCAGAGTGTGCTAAGGTAAAGACACAAATATTTATATATGTGCATCTCTTAGTCACAACCTTGGATCACACAGCTACCATCACAAGAAGTGTTCAGTGTAAGGAGGGAGAGAGGAAGAGGGGAAAAGGAAGGGGAAAGGAAAAATAGGGAAAGGGAGATAATGAGGGAAAGAATAGGAGAAGGTGAAAGAGGAACAGTGATGGAGAGAAGGAAAGTGAGAATGATGATGGGGGAAGGAGGAGGGGGAAATAAAAGGGAAAGGGAGATAAGGAAGAGGAAGAGGGGGAGGAAGCATTAACCAGGAAGAGGTGAGGCACAAAGTATACACCTGACCCTGAACTTCACAACTGAGTGAAAGGCAGGTATAGCAATTAAGAAAATTGACTCACAAATCGACGTGAAACCTGGGACAAGTCGGTCAATTCTTACACAAGGATTAGAGCAGCACCAGGGCCACATCTTTGGCACTCTGCTCTTCTATCCTCTCTATCCCTTCAAGAGTCTGTCTATTATCACATCCAGAAACTGGATCCATATTCCTATGGATAATTCTAATTTGGATATATTGCCATCACCCCAAATTCAACACATTTAAAATCAAGCTCATCATCTCTTCCCAATCCCAAAAGAAGCTCTGTCATCTGATTTCCTTATTATTGTCAGTGATAGTGCCTCATCATACCAAAGAGCTACATTCGGGATCGTATATAACGCTTTTCCCTCCCTTATGTTCCAGATCCAATCATTGCCAAGTCTCTCCATTCTTTCTTCCAGATGTCTTTCTGATTCACTCCTTTCTCTCTAATCAGACCCTCACAGTATTTCACCTGAAATACTACAACAGCCTCTTAGTTGGTCTTCTGGCTTCTAGCTTTCTCCCTCAATTAAAAAAAATTCATGTATCTAAACTGCTTCTCCCAGAGAGTATCTATAGATGATAAAGGTCCCATCATAAATAAATTAGAGAGGCAAAGAAGATATTTCCTTTTAGATCTATGAATCAAGGACAAATTTATTAACAGGAAGGATCACAGAAAATAATATAGGTAGTTTTAATTACATGAAAATCAAAAGTTTTTGCACAAGCAACAGCAGTGCATCTAAATTAGAAGAGAAACAGTTCAACTGAGGGAGGGGGGGACTTTGCAGCAAGTTTCTTGGATAAAAGTCTCATTTCCAAGATAAATAAGAGATTAATTCAAATTTATAAGAATAAGAACTGTTCCCCCAAATGATAATTGGTGAAGGGATATTAAAAAGCAGTTTTGAAGCTACCAACACCCATATGAAAATATGTGCCAAATCACTAATAATTCAAGAAATGCTAACAAACTGGAGGTCCTACCTCACACCTAACAGAATGACAAAGATGGCAAAAAAGAAAAAAGGGAGTTGTTGAAGGAGCTATGGGAAAGGGGATGCATTAATGCGTTATTAGTGGAATTGGTTCTTCAAAGCAATTTGGAAATGAACTATGACCCTCCCCTAAAATCAATGGATTGTACATACTCTGATGCATTAATACTTCTGCTAAGCTTCTGCCCCCAAAAGATCAAAGAATTATCATTATTAATTATTTTGGGAAAGGATCCACATGTATAAAAATATTCATAACAGCCCTTTTCACAATAACAAGAATGGAAACTAAGTGGGGGGTTGTCCACAGACTGGGGAATGGTTGAGCAAATTATGGTATCTGAATGTAGTGAAATTCTGTGGTGCCATATGAAATGATGGAAGGGATAGTTTCAGAGAAACCTGGAAAGATTTGTATGTACTGATGCAGAGTGAAGTGAGCAGAATCAGGAGAACAGTTTATACGATAACAATGATGTTATAAAGAAAAACAACTTTCAGAGACTTAAGAGATGCAACCAATGAAGTAATCAACCACAATTCCACAAGACTAATGATGTAGCGTTCTACTTACCCCCAGACAGGATGGGAGAGACTCCAAAAACATAATGAGACATTTTTGGACATGGTCAATGTAGGAATTTGTTTTGGTTGATTATTTCATATTTGTTACAATTTTTGTATTTGTTTTCAGTTGGGCAAGGTGGGAGGGAGAGAAAATATATACCTGTTAATGAAAAGAGTTTAAAAAAGGAAGATTATTGTATAAATATCATTATTGCCATTTACATATGAGGAAACAGGTCTAGACAGGATATGACTTGTCCAATGCCATCCATATAGTAAACCCCAGGATGAAGACTCAGATCCAGCTCTATTGACTCTCAGACCAAATCTATTATCCACCAAGATCCCTTCTTAATCAACTCTGCACATTAATTCCTGGTGATCAATTTATTACAATCATCAAAAACCTTATTAATTCAATTCAACATTCTAACAATTTTAAAATGCCTACTATGAGAGAGGAACTTTGTTAGGAAACGACTATACTAAGACAAAACAAAAATCTCTACCTTTAAGGAATTTACACTCTATAGGGGAAATAAGACATCACCCACAGAGTAGTAAATAAAAAATATTTACAAATTTCAATCTTTGTATCACTCCCATTACAGACTACAGATCTCAGAGCTGAAAAAGATGTTAAAAGTCATCTACCTGAATGAATAAAATAGCAGCTTCTTCATGCAACTGTCCTATTCCAGATCTTACAAAGTTTCTCTGCTTCATCGAGTCCTCTGCCTAGATTTCAAGGAAGGCAGCCCACTTCCAGCCCCACCTTAAGGTCTTTCCAATCTTATCTACCATTCATCCTCAAAATACCCTCAGCTCCAGTCAGGTGGGTGGTCTTTCACTGTCCTTCACATGCGCCAGACTCATTTCAGCCTCCATGACTTCGTTCATGCAGCTTCCCCATTCTGGAATTTTCCCAACTTCCCACCATCTATCTATTCCAAATCCTACTCAGTCTTCAATGTCCAAAGGTGTTTGGGGGGAAGGGAGGATGCCATAGCTCTGTATAGGAAGTTCTAAGACAGGAAAATCTCCCAGCTGGAAAAGGGAAAGAGAACCTCAAAGCTGGGGGTTAGGGGGCAGGAAAGCCAGAGAAAGGAGAAAAGGGGCTGGGGCGCTCAATCCCTGGAGGCATTTCCCTTCAGTTAGGCTTCACAAGATAAAATGAGTTAAGAGGGTGGAGAGAGGAGGGAAGAGGAGGAAGGTCTTCCATCCTCTGATGGATAAGCACGATTTTCATCACTGCTTTGGTTGCCTGGTAACCAGGGACAGCCCAGTGGAGAGTACAGTACAAGAACATCATGTTTTCTTTCGCTATCTTATCTACCTCCTCACACCCCCTCTCTGCCCATCCTCTCCTGCCTAGGACAGCTCTACTAATTGCCCTTTTCCTCCACTCTCAGGGGGTCACCTTCCTATCTGAACCCTGCACTCCCCTGTCTCAGGGTGCTGGAGCTGGGGGACAGTGTAGCAAGCTCTTAGCTTAGCAAGGTCTCCCTCCTGCAGGGTCAGAGGGGGCACTGGGGTGGCCCCTACTCCCACCCACTCTTCTCGGCTCCATGCCCTAGTGAAGTCACCCCACACCCTCCTGAATCTGCATCCGGCCAGGATCGTTCACACTCCCAGGGAGCGGGCGGCATGCTGCCTCCCCAGGCCCCACAGCTCTGGCCTCCCCCGCAGATACCCTTTCTACATGTCCCAAGAGCAGACACGCTGTACTTGCCGTGTGAGGTTATATAAGCCTTATATAACATGGTGGCACCAATCACCACATGGTTACGCAGGAACCAGAGACAAGCCAGGATCTGGCCCCCGCCTGACCCAAGGGCAGATGGAAGTCAAAGCCACAGCAGAGAACAGGGACCCCTCCCAACCTGGGGTCACATGGAGAGAAACTTGCCTGGCTGGGTCTTGGGGTCCTCGGGCGGAGAACGGGCAGGGGGAGGTGGGGTCTCCCGTTCGGTCGGTGTCTTCTGGCCTCATGGGTGCGGGCCCCGGTGCCCCTCGAGGGGCCCGGGGGAGGGGTGAAACAGCCGAGCAGGACGAGCCCGCACCCCACCCCGGCACGCACAGACGGTTCAGGAGCAAGTGCTGCAGACCCTGCATCGGCCGCCGTCCCCGCGGTCGTCTGCCAAGCGGCTAGAAAAAACAAGTAGGGGTAAAAAGAAACAAAAGCCCTCCCCTTTCAAGACCCCGGGAACGCCGCCGGGGAGCACGGGGCTCCCCAACTCCCCCCGCCCCGTGACCACCTCCTGCAGAACTTGGCTGAACTTCAGGCGAGCTCCCCGCGAACACCCCCGAGACCCCCGGCTCGCCGCAGTGACCACGCCCCCTGCTGTGCAGCGGGGGGCGGGGGACCGGCCCCCTCCTCCCCTGCTTCCCCGCCCCCTCCCGCCGCACCTGCCCAGGGTGGGGCCCGGGGCCACGCCCTGCCGCAGATGTAGCCCCCCGCACGTGCGGCCGCACCGGGCTCCCGCATTTAGCGGCCCCGGCTGAGGCGGGGGAGACGCGGCCTGGGCCGGGGCGTCCGAGCGCGCTCCCCCTCGACCACCTGTCCGTGTCTCCCGCGCCGCAGCCCCCTCCCCACCTCCAACCCTGGGCTCTCCCCGGGGTCCTCCCTAGGCCTTCCGCCGTCGGGGCCGGCCCGCCGCAAAGGGGGCACCACGCCCACTGCAGGGGGTCCCGCGCGGGGGATGCTCAGCTCCCGGCCAGGGGGCTGTCTGCGCCTGCACCTGCCCCGAGATCCCTCGCGCGTGCCCACTGCCCGCGGCGCGGGGGGCGGGGGCGCCCCGGGGGTCTGCTCCAGCGGCGCGGAGGGGGGCACGGGGCCGGGGGAGGGGCGCAGCGGGGGCACTGACCCCAGGGCAGCGGACCCCCGGCTGCAGGCCCCCAGCGTCTGTGCGCGCTCCCGGGCCGGCCCGGGCCGACTCTTACCTTGCTCCGGGGTCCGGCGGCCGGAGCGGGGCGGTGCATGGGGGGGGCCCCGGGAGCCCCCCAGGAAGGCTGGAGCCGGGGCCGCCGGGGCCGCCGCGGCGGCAGCCGAGCCAGCGTGTGAGCTCAGCCCCGAGGCCGGGCGCTTCCCACGCTGCGCTCGCGGGGCCCCGCCACCTAGCGGCCGCGTGTGGGCGGTGCAGCCCGGCTGGGCCGGCTCGGGCAGAGCAGTCGGGGAGCGTTCATGTGCCCGGGAGCCCGGCGCGGTGCCAGTCTTGGGGGGGGCGCGGAGAGGCACGGGGCAGCCCACGTGCAAACCGCCGCGCACCAGCGAGCGACAGGCCGGGTGAAGGGTAAATGATTACCGGGCAAGGCCCTGGAACTCGGGGTGACCCTGGCCGAGCCCCCGAACGCCCTGCGCCTGTGCCCTGCGCTGTGAAATGGAAGCGATGAGGGCTGGGGGCGTGAAGGGATGCGAAAAGTGAGGAGCACGTGTCGGAATTCTTTATTGTTATTTTATTTGTTATTCTGAACTTAAAAATAACGCTAGCTGTTCTAGGACCAAGTGAGAGAAAAACGAGAGGACTGCGCCTGAAACCGCAGGTGTGTTATGTAGGTGTGTGTGCCGTTCCTGTTCAGTATACAGCCAAGTTCACGAGGAACCTTTTCCCCTCCCTTCCCCCTTCCCAGGTACAATAAACGGCGAGCCTGCCACGGCTTCTTCTTCTTGTCCGATGAACTGCTGGTTGGTTCTGCTGTCGATTCTACTTCTGCCACCATTGGCTTTACCCCGGCGCTCTCTGCCACATTCTCCCTTTTAGGTCCTCTGTTTCCTTGTACAATCACCTTCCTGACCATAGATGTGGATTTGGTAGGACCCTTGGACACAGTTCATTCAGTAAGCAGTTATCGAAGGCCTACTGTGTGCTACTGTTACAGATTACGAGGATACAAGAACAAAATGAAATTATCCTTTTCCTCAAGGAGTTTACATTCTATTGGGGGTGGGAAGATACCTTGTATACAATAAATAAAGAAGCAGGCAGAATTTGACCTCTAGTCCCTGGACTCCAAATTAAGCTCCAGTTTTCTTACAAATGAGGAAGGAAAGCCTAGGGGCTCTTCCTGAGGTCGTTGGATGGTCAGCTGAGCCTACGCTGAAGAGGCAATTTGGTGAAATGGAAAGATCCAGAGTCCAGAGGACACATTCCTATCAGACAAGTCCCAGCCTCTCTGGGTTTTTGTCCACACCCCAGCGCTGCCTAAACATGGAAGAGCAGGAGTCATTAAACCCATTCCCCTTCACCTCCTCAGGACTTCCCTTAATTATTTTTTTCAAGAATCAGATCTGTTTCACTTGTATAGGGAACTGCCAATGAGGAAACTTCCCCCTTAATTCAGTGAAGCAGAGATGATTCTGGAGACAAGACCTGGATTCAAATCCCACCACAGGACAAATTACTTACATGACCTTGGGTAAGTTATTTAACTCCTTGAGTTTCTTCATCTGCACAATCAAGTGGCTGAACTAGATATCCTCTGAGGTCCTCCCCCAGCTCTAAAACTACGTCCTTAAATTCCTTAATCTATATCTGCTCTTCTAGTGTTTTCTGGAAGCTCTGAGAAATTAGAATTCCCCCCCAGGCTTAATATGTCAGAGATGGGGTTGAATGCTGAGGAAGAGACTACTCTTGGAGGTCTGGCTGGAGGGATGGATGGAGAGAGGGGATTGATGCATCTGTCACTCTGGAGGGGTGGACTTGGAGTGATGATGGGAGGGGAATTGCAGGGAGCAAGGGTCAAGTGTAAGAGAGGTGAGATAAGGGATGAAAATCGCTTTGGAAACCTTAAAATGCTGTTTATGTCTATTTTCATCCCTGCCACCATTTAAAGCTCCATCGACTGTCAGCTTGAGCAGCCAGGGCCTCTATTGTCTGAAACACCTTCTCCCCTGCTCTGAACCTCCAGCTTTGCTTAGTGTATCCCGAACAGCCCTGTTCCTGTATTCCTGTGATCTGGGGGATCCTCGTGATAATATCTGGAACATTCTTACAGTACCATGTAATGTTAGCTATTATTATGTGGGTGAACTCCTACAGACTCTACCACTCATAGGACACATCAGAAACTGCCTAGTAATCTCGTCAATCTACAAGCATTTATTAAATGTTTACTATCTACCTTAGGGGCCACAGTGGAGGGCCTGGAGGCAGGAAGGCTCATCTTCCTGAGTTCAAATCCAGCCTCAGACACTTCCTACTTGTGCTACCCTGGGTAAGTCATTTAACTCTGTGTGCCTCAGTTTCCTCCTGTCAAATGAAACACTCTAACATCTGTGCCAAGAAAACCCCAAATGGGATAATAGAGAGTCAGACATAACTGAAAAGCAACTGAACCCATACATCAGAGAACCAATCCCTGAATGGAAGATAACTGACTATTCCTATCATTCCCAGAGAATTATTTAGAACCCAAAGAGGTCTTAAAGATCATCTAGACAAACCTACTCATTTTTTTTAACAGGTGCAGGAACCAAAGTCCAGAGGGTTTCAGGGTTTACCCAAGGTTGCCCAGGCAGTTGTTGGCAAAGTCAGGCTTCAAACCCAAGTGATCTGACTTCGGATCCATGGCTCTTCTGAGGCACAAATGGCAGTAAACAAGTAAGTCAGGCGGGCGATGGGGAGGGACACTGCTGAATGATTTTTCTATAATCAGCTATTAAAGACTTGTCCTACTAATTACTCTATTAATTAGATATTTTCTCATGCTTCCACATGTTATCAGCCTGCCAAGGCAGAGAAAACCCAACCCCTGGGATAGAAGATAAGAAAGATCAGAGAGACAAAGGTAGCAAATTCTAATAACAATATGTATGTATGTTTGTGTGTGTGTCTATGTGTATGTGCGTGAGGGGGTATGTGTTAAAAGCTCAGTGCTCAGTGCCCTGGGCAACTCTGTCTTCAAAAAAACAGAAGGCATTTAGCAGTCGTCCAAGGTCGGGGAGAGGTATGTGTAAGGGAATTCTAGATGACTTTTGTGTATGCAGAAGAGGAGAAATTAGAATCTATTTAGGGGCTTATCCTGTTAATCAATCTAGGATCATTTTTCAAATGCCTCCTTTATGCCAGGCACTGTACTAAGCCCTGGGAATACAAAAAGAAGCATGAAACAGTCCCTGGCCTCAGGAAGCTTACAATCTAACAGGGAGACAGCTAGCAAACAAACAGATACAAACTATATAAAAAGAAAATCATTAGCAGAGAGGAGGCAGTAGAATGAAGAGGGGCTGGAGAAGGTTTCTTGGAGATGATGGAATTTTGATAAGAATTTGAAGGGAGCCACGGAAGCGACTAGGCACAGCTGAGGAGATGGAGTGGTCCAGGCATGGGGGCAGCTAAAGAAAATTCTCTGAGCAAGAGATGGAGTACCTTGTTTGTGGAATGACTGGGAGGCCAGTGTAACTGATGGGGAGTAAAGCATAAGACCAAAAAGGTGGGAGGGGAGGAAAGGGGGCTAGGGCATGTAGGAAGGGCTTTGAATGTTAAATAAGATTTTTGCATTTGCTCCCAGAGGTGATAGGGAGTCACTGGAGTTTATTGCATAGGAGAGCAACATGGTTGGACCACCTTTTGGTGAAAGCCTTGGACTTTGCTTTCCACCTTGAGCAACCACCTGATGTTTCCTGAGTTGCCAATGGAGGATTACTGTTGTTGGGTCATTTTTCAGTGACACCATTTTGGATATTCTTGGCAAAATGGCTTGCCATTTCCTTCTCCATCACATTTTGCAGATGAGGAAACTAAGGCAAACAGGGTTCAGTGACTTGCCTAGGGTCACATAGCTAGTGAGTCTCTGAGGCTGAATTTGAACTCAAGTCTTCCTGAATCCAGAAGTCCTGCCCTCTATCCACTGTGCCACCATCTACTGGCCACTGTGAGAGGAGTCCAAGGTGTTTATTCCAGTGCTGCCAAAATGTGTTCAGCATTATAACTGTTCACATTTCTTTCTGCTTCCAGTCAATCAGTAAACAGGTATAAAGCTCCTACTATGTGCCGAGCACTGAACTAAATGCTTTCTAAGTCCCTTTCTCACAACAACCCAATGAATTCAGTAAGGCCCACATCATTATTCCCATTTTACATAGGAGGAAACTGAGACTCTGGAAGATTAAGTGACTTACCTTAGGCCAGATCTGTGGCTGACTCTTGAGTCTAGTGTGATCTTTATGACATCATGCTGTCCCTCCAGGTGTCCTCCCTCCAAGAAAAGCAGTGAAAAGAGAAGAAAGCCCATAACCTAGGTCCCTGAGGCTGACATCAAACAGCAATCAAGATGGCCCCCTTCTTCTCAGTAGGAAGGCACTCGCAGTGAGATCTACCGGATGTGAACCATCTTTTTTTTCTTTTTCCACATGCCTTACCATTATTAAGCTACTGTTGGGCTTCACTTCCAGGGCAATATCTCCCCAGAGGCACTTGATTTTGTGAAGGTGGGGGAAGGGGAGAAAAAAATGTAATCCTATCAGTCAGTAAACATTTATTAAGTGACTTCTGTGTGCCAGGGACTGCTAAGTGCTGGAGATACAAAAAAAAAAAAAAAATTCAAAAGACAGTCCCTGCCCTCAAATAGCTTCTAATCTAATGCAGATTGTAATAGAATAGAAGGGTAAAGGTACTAAAGGTATTAAAACAGGATTGAAAATAGACCCTTGAACAAAGTTATCAAGAATAGTAATAGCTAGCATTTCTACAGTACTTTAAGGTTTACAAGACACTTTACAAATATTACCTCCTTTCATCGTCACAACAACTCTGTAAGGAAGTTCCTGTTATTATCTCAGTTTTACAATTGAGAAGGCAGACAAAGGCTGACTTCCCTAGGGAAGTACATTTATATTGGGGTACATTGACATTGTACCAACACTCTGCCAGGCACTGTGCTAAGTACTAAGTACTTTACAAATATGAATTCATCCTCATAACAAGCCAGGTAAGTGCTGTTACTATCCCCATTTTACAGTTGAGGAAATTGAGGCAAATAGGATAAATGATTTCCCTTATATTTTACAGGAAAAAAATGAGACCATGAGCCCCCTCTTCTCCCCTCTTCCTCATCCCCTGTGCGTTGGGCACCTCTCCCACTCTCTCCTCCTTCACCTGTTTCCCGTGATGTAGTGGCCGTACTCCGTACCAAGGCTGAACCCTCTACTTGTTCCAAAAGTCCCATTCCATCATTTCCTCCAACAGGTTGCCCCCTCTGTCATCCCCGACTCTTTCACTTCTTTTCAATCTCTCCTTCTCTACTGGTTCATTCTCTGCCACCTACAAACATACACACACGTTCTCTCCTCCTCTGACAAAACCTTCCTTGACACTTCCATCCCCACTAACTATCCTCATGTATCTCTTGGTCCCTTTGTAACTTAACTCCTCCAAAAGCCACATACAATAGAAGCCTCTATCACCCTCTTCTTAACCCTTTACAATCTGGCTTTCAATCTTATCATCCCACAGAAATGGAACTTCCATGAAGTTAGTAACTCTCCAAAGTTACTGATGGTTTCTTAGCTGCCACATCTAATGGCCTTTTTACAGTTCTCATTCTCCCTGACCTCTCTGTAGCCTTTGGCACTCCCCTCCTTGCTATGTTTTTTTCTCTATAGGTTTTTAGGGCACCACTCTCTCCTGGTTCTCCTTGAACATAACTCCTTTGCTTTTCTCCTTCTCTGTCTCCTTGGCTGCCTCCTCCTGCAGATCACACCTGCTAATATAGGCATTCCCCAAAGTTCTGTCCTGGGCCCTCTTCTCTAGTCCATCTATATTTCTTCACTTGGTGATAACATTTGCTGCCATGGATCTAATTACTACCTCTGTGTTGATAATTCTCATATCTACATCTCCTGCCCCTAAACTCTCTGCCGATTTCTAATCTTGCATCTCCAACTGCCTTTTAGACACCTTAAGCTGGATATCCAGTAGACATCTTAAACTAATATGTACAAAACAGAATTCTTCATCTTTCCCTTTAAAACCTCCTCCCTTCCCACCTTCCCTTTTACTGTAGAAGGTAACACCATCCTCCCAGTCCTTAGGCTCACAGCCTAGGACTTGTCCTGGATTTCTCACCACTCCCCCCCCATACCCAAGCTGTTGCCAAGGCCTTTGCAAATCTTTGCAAGATTTCTTGATTACAGCCCCTTTTCTCCTCCAACACCCCCTAGTGTAGGCCTTCATCACCCCATGTTGTCATTATTACAAGAGCCTGCTGGTGAGTTTGCCTGCCTCAGATCTCTTCCCAATCTAATCCATCCTCCATAGCTATTAAAGTGATTTTTCTGAAGTGCAAAACAATGCCCCCCTCTCTTTCATCTCCTCTCTCCCTCCCTCTCTTCTCTTCTCCCCGTTTCTCTCTACACACACACACACACACACACACACACACACACACACATTCACACACACACACTCACATTCACACACATTCACACACACACTCACACACACTCATACACACACACTCACACACACTCACACTCATACACACACTCAATAAACTCCAATGACTCCCTGTTACTTCAGAATCAAATACAAAATGCTGTGTTTGACATTCAAAGCTCTTCAGGATGCAGCCCCATCTCACCTTCAGGTTCTTCTTATACCTTACTCCCTACCATTTACTCTTTCATCAGTGACATTGTACTTCTTTTTCACCTCCCAGCATTTTCTCTGGCTGTTCCTCATGCCTGAAATGCTCTCCCTCCTGGCCTCCCTAACTTCCTTTAAGTCCCAACTGAAATCCTATCTTTTACTGAGAACCTTCCTCAACCCTTCTTAATTCTAGTGTCCTCTCTCTGTTAATTATTTCCTGTCTATCCTGTATATAGCTTATTTTGTCTATATTTTGGGGGCATGCTGTCTTTCTCATTAGGTTATCAACTCTCAGAGGGTGGACATCTTTTTTTCTCCCCAGTGTTTAGCACAGTGAGGGGCATATAGAAGGTGCTTAATAAATGTTCATTCTTTGATTGGCATGGAGAACTTCCAATGAGGAAAGTCTCTCTACCATGGCAGAATAGAAACTGTTCTGTAACCTACAATATTAGAGAACTATCTGATGGCACAAAAAGAGTAAGCACGCTACTCAGGATCCTACAGGTATTATAGGTTAGAGGCAGCATTGAACTTGGGTCTTCTTGACTCTTAGGCCAACTCTCCCCTATCCCCAAGGTATGTGTGTGTGTGTGTGTGTGTGTATACACACATACATGTATATACATGTGTGTAGGAATACATATGCATGTACATATACATATGTACATAAACATTCGTGTATGTCCAGAAGTCCTGATGGAGGCAGGGCTCATATGGCTTCTTATATCTAGGCTCGCTTAAGCCAAGCTTCACTCTGCTCCAACTCTCCACTCATTTACTTGTCAATCTACTTGCCTCTCCCCAAAGGCCCTCCCCAAATCCACTACTATCCAGTTCTAAAGCCACAATCAAATCAATCCTGCCATTGCTACTAGGAAGGGTGTGTATCAGCTCTACTTCCCATCCTGGTAACTTCTCAAGCCAGAAACCCCACATCCCTGGCCACTACTACTTTATACGTATCATTTCCCCCCATTCCAATGGCAACTCCTTATGTTGTATCCTCAACCTTTAGCAAAATGCTTAGCACATAATAGTTGTGTCTTACTCTTCATGACCCCGTAGACCATGTTGTCCATATGGTCTTTTCTTGGAGTTTTTCTTAGCAGATACTGGAATGTTTTGCCATTTCTTTGCTAGCTCATTTTACAGATGAGGAAACTGAAGCAAACAAGGATAAGTGACTTGCCCAGGGTCACACAGTCAGTGTCTGAGTCTGGATTTGAATTCGGATCTTGCTGACTCCAGGTCCAGTGATATATCCATTAAGCCACTTAACTGTCCTACTTAATAACTACTATTTCATGAATAGTATGAGATAATATGTGTGAAGCATTTTGCAAACCTTAAAGCACCAGTAAATGCTAGTTTTTCTTTTCATGAGTTCATGCTTATGCAGATACATATGCAAACATTTATATGTATATGTATGACCACTAAATGGAGCTGTGATCTTTGGTGTGGTATACATCAGAGCTCCTCTGTGCTTTCTTTGTGGCAGCCAGGTAGCACAGTGGATAGAGCACTGAGGCTGAAGTCAAGAAGACCTGAGTTTAAATCCAGGCTCAGAAACATACTAGTTATGTGACCTTGGGCAACTCACTCTACTGCTATCTGCCTTGGTTTCCTCAACTGCAAAATAAGGATAACCTGCCTCACGGGGTTGGTGTTAGGATCAAATGATATATTTGTAAAGTGCTTAGCACAGTGCCTGGCATATAGTAGGTGCTTAATAAATGCTTGTTTCCTTCCTTTGCATCCATCCAATTCTTATTCATGTTTTCCTCAAATCTGCCCTTTAGGATGCACCCAACATAGACAGGGCAGCTGGATGGTACAATGGATAGAGCACTGGGCTTGGAATCAGGAACATTCATCTGGCTGAATTCAAATCTGGCCTCAGTCACTTACTAGCTGTGTGACCCTGGGCAAATCACTTATCCCTGTTTGCCTCAGTTTCCTCCTCTGTAAAATGAACTGGAGAAGGAAATAGCAAACCCACTCCAGTTCTCTGCCAAGAAACTCCCAAAATGGAATTGCAGAGAGATCCTATTCTGGCTCTTTTAATATCCCAGAAGACTCTCTGCAGTACTCAGGCTGTCTACCTGTTGCCTCTCATTCTCCATCCATGACCAGTCCACTTCCTTTCTGGGCCCTCTGTGTCCCCCAGATGCCATTCTTGCTTCCCTGCGCACTTAAGTCGTCACTGATAACACACATCAGCTTGCTGATGCCCACTGTCTGTCTTTTTGGTGCCCTCTGAGCTACTTACAATTTCAGTTCCTCTGAGATCAGACATTCCATGATTCATAACACCCCCCACACACGTACACACAATCTGACCCATGCGTAGGTGTTAACGATTAATCATCACTGGCTGATTATCCTGATTGCTTCATTTGTTAGCCCGCTGCGGCTGTCATATTTTCAGTAACTACATTTTGTTTGTCCTCATTCTGGTACAACCTTCATCTGGAATATCAGACAGATTTTTTGGAACACATGAGCTATCCATATGTGGAGGACTTTCTTTCACATCATTATTTTCTGGTGTGCTAAGAGGGCTAACCTATCCAGCTTGTAGCACTGTGCTTTGCATATAGCAGATAATCGATAAATCATACGTGAAGGAGTGAGCTCTTCACTCTGATTTATATATTCTCAGACCAAGGGTTTAGATTACAGCAGAAGGGTCAGATAAGAGGATGAATTTACTGACAGACAGTAGGGTTGAAGGGAATTGGAGACCTGTCAATCCAAAGAGACCTCTTAAGACCTTATCCTCCTTGATCTCTTGTATGAGATATTTCATATCATTAGACTTGAAGTCAGGGTTTGGATCCCACTTACCCAACTATGTGACCCTGGACACGTCACTTAACTTCAATTTTCTCTTCTATGAAATGAGGGTAACAGTAGCACCCAACTCGCAGAGTTATTGTTAAGGGTCAAATGAGATAATATATACAAAGCACGGTGAAAATCTTTAAGCAGTAGCACAGAGGATAGAGTGCCAAGCCTGGAGTCAGAAAGATCTGAGTCCAAATATGACCTCAGACACTTTTTAACTGTGTGACCCTAAGCATGTCACTTAACCATATTTGTCTCAGTTTCCTCATCTCTCAAATAAACTGGAGAAGAAAACAGCAAATCACTCCATTATCTTTGCCAAGAAAACCCTAAATGGTGTCACAGAGTCCGTTATGACTGAACAACAACAAATCTTTTATGGGCTGCTAGGTAGCGCACTGAGCTTGAAATCTGAAAGACTCATCTTCTTGAGTTCAAATCCAGCCTCAGATACTTACTAGCAGTGTGACCCTGGGCAAGTCACTTAACCTTGTTTGCCTCAGTTTCCTCATCTGTAAAATGAGCTGGAGAAGAAAATGGCCAACAGGTCCAGTATCTTTGCCAAGAAAATTCCAAATAGCATCACTGAGATTGGGCATAACTGAAATGATTGAACAATGACAAATATTAGCTATTATTACTGTGGTGAATCACCTTCCTCTTCTAGGAGGCTTCTGAGATCTTGCACTGTTGTGATTTTTGTGCAGTTGATACTTCTATCCTTCTCCATATGACTTCAGCTATTATGGCTTTTCTGCAGATGACCTCTGTCCTGGAAAGTTCTTCCAAGGTCCACCTCCATCTGCACCTGGATGGCCCACTAGCACCTCACACTCAATATGGAGAATGGATTTCTTTTCTAAGACAATGTCTATAATTTATTATCTTCTCCCTCAAGACAAAAATGATTCCTCCAGACTTAGTGGCAAACCTAGGCACAGAATCTGAAGGTCATCGCTGATTTTTGCTCTCCACTCCCATATGCAGTTGACAGTGATATCAGTAGTGTCTATGTGAAGACTTTAAGGTTTGCACAGTGTTTCACACAGACTTGGTCTTCACAACAACTCTGTAAGGTCAGGTGAGGAAACTGAGACTGAGAAAGGTTAAGTGAAGTAACTGAGGTACAATTTGGATTCAGGTCTTCCGGATTTCAAGTCCAATACTCTACCCACCCTGCTTAGCTGGCCCCTAAATGTCACTGTAGAATCCTACCTGGTTTGGAGGCAAGTAGTCAAAGTCAGTCAAACGGCATTTATTAAGTGCCTACTGTGTGATAAGAACTGGAACCCAGGGGATGAGGGCAGGGCTCTGGCTTTTGGAAAAGGAGCGTTGAATTGGGATGGAAGCAAGTAGGAACCAAAGGCCAGATTTCTTCAGAGCCCTAAAATCCAAGTGGTGAGAAAGAAGCAAGGGCAACAGCGGCTAGGTGGTGCTGCGGATTCAATACCAAACCTGGAATCAGGAAAATCCAAGTTCGGATGTGACCTCTGACACCTGCTAGCTGTGTAATCCCAGACAAGTCACTTGACCTCTGTTTGCCTTAGTTTCCTCATCTGTAAAATAAGGATAATGATAGCACCCACCTCCCAGGGTTGTTGTGAGAATCAATTCCGATAATATTTGTCTCCGACCTGGTAGTGTCTGGTACATAATAGGCACCACAAAAATACTAGCTTTTATTAAGAGCAAGGATTCATGCTAAAAAAGTGTTGGGGTACTGACTGTTCATCTGACTCAACTTGTCCCCCCAAATCCTAGGCTTCTGATTGTGATGGTGCCGCCAGATTGGCACAGTCTTGGCATGAGTCTCACATATCCTTTCTTGACTCAGCCACACCAGGAAAGCAGTGGGCTCAGACCACCATCTCCTGTCTATTCTCAGTGTTTCTAGGATCTATCCCCTTCATATCATTTCCACTGCTATCCCCCTGTCCTCTGCTCATTTCTCACCTGGACTCCTAACTGAGCTCCCTGCCTCCAATCTCTTCTTTGTCCGATATCCTCCAATGTCTTTTCCTCACTGAATGACTTAATGACTAAACTGCACTTTCAGATGGAGAACTTTGATCTATTCACTCCTTAGTTGAAAAATCTTGAATGATTCCTATTGCTTACTGGAAAAAAAAAAAGTAACTTCTAATTACATCATTCAAGGTTCTCCACTCTGATTCCAGTCTATCTTTCTAGCTTGATCTCCTGCTTCTCTCCAACATACACTCTGCATGCCAGCTAAACTTGTCTTTATCGTCCTTTACTCGGGCTGTTTTTTCTTCCTTGGATGCCCTCACCCCATCTCCTCCTGTCAAAATCCTGTGTATTTAAGGCCTAACTCAAATGCTACCTCCTCCATGAAGTCTTCCCTAGCTGCCCCTACATCTGGCTCTGAACCAGGAGTAAACTTTCTCTCTCTCTGACATTTCTAACACTTTTTATACCCAGAAATGACATCCTGCTTTGTATTGTAGTTATTGTTGTGCATATCTGTTTTTTCTGGCTAGATTGTATATTCCCTTGATTCATCTTTGGTGGGTAGTACCCCTCCCACCCACCCCCACCCGCACTTCCAGGCTTGCACAATAGGACCTTGGAAGGAGATATTTCGTAATACCATCACAAGAGCCCTGGGTTTGAATCCTGGCTCTGTTCCTCACCACCTAGATAACCTTGGGCGAGTAACTCCATGTCTCTGGGCTTGGTTTTCTTTGCCTGCTAAATGAGGGGATTGGCCAAAATCCTCCCCAAAAGGTTCTTTCCAGCTTGAACATTTAATGATACCAGGAGGGCTTGGTTATAAATGAGCCAAAAACTAGGCTCTTACCCGGAATGTCCTAGAGGCAAAACCACAAAGGTAATTCAATACCTCTCCTCCCCACCTTCCCATGTTCCCCCATCCCTAGCCCTACAAAGAATGTCCAGAGCTGGGTGGGGCCACAAGTGTTTGCTAAAAGGGAAGTGGGACAAGTTGGGAGAGATTGAGGATCCCGGAGCATTGATGGCATTGAAGGATTTCTCCTAGCTAACCTCTAAGATCTTTTCCAACTGTAAATCTAAGAAGTCCTCCACTGTTCCCTTGTTCCCTTACCCTGGCTTTATGGAAAGCTTTGGACAGGGCCCAGCCGCATGAGCTCTCAAAGACCAGTAGGTGGGGCAATTGCCGCATTGCTGTTTGACTAGCTCCTACAGGGTGGGACTTACCTAGGGGTATCAGAAACAGGGACCCAACTTCCCAGCTGTCATAGAGAGCAGTTCCACTGCCCCCCTCCCCTACTCTGGCCCTCCAAGTATTCAGCCTTCAAAAGACACAGATTTCCCCCTCCCCCTAATCCTACATCTGGGTGGGATTTTGACAGGTTCCTAGTACTCCAGGCATGTAGAGTCATGCTTTAGTTGTTTCTTAACTATTTCAGTCCTGTCCAACTCTCCTCAATCCCATTTGGAGTTTTCTTGGCAAAGATACAGGAATGGTTTGCTATTTCCTTCTCCAGTTCATTTTACAGATGAGGAAACTGAGGCAAACAGGGTTAAGTGACTTGCCCAGGGTCACACAGCTAATAAGTAAGTGTCTGAGACCAGATTTGAACTCAGGTCTTCCTGGCCCCAGGGCTTCTGCTCTATCCATTCTGCCACCTAACTGTCCCCAGGGTTTTGCCAGCAGCAATCAATCACTCAACAAGCATTTATTAATCACCTACTATGTGCATGGCACTGTACTGGGTGCTGGAGATACAAAGACAAAAATCAGACTATCGATCCTAAGGGAACTTACAGTCTACTAATAATAATACCCATATTCTCCCTCCCCCATATTTTTAGGGAAGTTAACCCAGAGTCTGCTCCACAACAACCCAGCCTCACTCCTCCCCAACCTTCGCAGACCCAGCTAGTTACAAAAACTCATCCTCCCTTTCCTGCCCCAACACACGGACAAACAGGACACCTGTCTTTGGAGTTTTCCAGTCTCAATTCCCTTTCCTCCTCTACAGCCTCATGGAACATGGGGTCTAAATATGAGGACAGGAAAAACCCAAGGATAAAAAGATAAGGCGGGGCGAGGCCTAGGAAGTTGTTGGAGGGGGAAGGCCTGGTCCAGGCCAGATAAGGATGCTGGATCAGACCTTCTTTTGGCCCTGAGTGGCCTCTGTCCCCTTTTACACGCCCTGCAAGTTTCCTGGAGTTACTGAGCTGTGCAGACGTGACTGGCATTATGCCCTCTTGGCTTCCTAAGGCCAGAGAGAGCTAAGGAAAATCTGGTGGTGGGAAGCGGCTGTGTGGGATTTCATTTACACTTGATCTTCCAAAGGAGTGAGAAAGAGAATGTCTTAGCAGGTGGCAGGGTATCTAGAGAATGAGCCCCCCAAAATATCTCCATGACTTTTAGTCCCTGTGGATCCCCAAAGGAAAGCAGAGCCAGGAATGGTGATAATACCTCACATTTCTTGAGTGCCTTTGGTTTACAAAAGCATGTTCTCTACCACCACCCTGAGGTAAATAGCAGTTATTTTAATAATATTCCCATTTTACAGATGGTAGGAAAGCGACAAGACCTTGCTTATTATCTGCCCCACCCCCCACCTTTGTATTTTGATTTAGATACCAAAAGGTTTCCCTATCTAGGAAGCTATACAGAAACTAGACCCAGAACTCACAGAAATCATAGAACTCCGTAACGGGCTAGGCCACACCCCTCCAAAATCCCATTTGTATTGGTCGTCATTGGTATTATTCTGTCAAGACAAACAGCTTCTAGCTTTAACATTAGGTCCTTCCATTTTTCCTTTGGAAGGACACCTTGAATATAACGCCTGTGCTCTCTTACTTTCGTACCCAAGATTTTTCAAGACCTAGTAGGAAAAACCCCTCCCTCCAGGCATTATACCCACTGTCCTAAAGACTTGGCCCTCCTAAGACACCCCTCAGAGTTAGATAGGATTTTTGTATTCAATGTTGACAAACGGAGAGAGCAGACTCATTGGCCCTTGGGTAACTTGAGCTAGTGTACTGTAGAAGCAACCCTCCCCAAACGGGCCCCCATTTCCAGTGACCAGTAGGCAAGGCCATTATCTCAGGTATGATTTTTGGTCCTCTTCTCCCAATAGAAAATGACCTCCTTGAAGGCAGGGGCTCTATCTTTTGCCTTCCTTTTATTCCCAAGTGCTTTAGTTCCTTGAATCAAGTAAATAAGTGCTTAATAAATGCTTACTGAATACAGTCTGGACTGGATTGATAGAAACATAACTGTTTTACTATCACTTTAATTACAGTATTTACAAACATTTGTTTCCAAAGTGGGAAAAAACCCCCAAACTACAACCCTCTTCCAAGCCTCTGGAAAGTGATTCTTCCCTCCCCAAAGCTGTTCTATCCTTTTTTTCCCACGAGGTAAGCGAAGAGTGCTGGATGTGAAAGAGACAAGTCGGGGAGTGAGGCTCATAAAGAGATGGTACCAGTATAAACTACTAAGAGCTAGAGATAAAGACCTTGCCTGGGATGGAGGGGCTAGGTGTTAGAGGTCAGATGTCAAGGCTGAGACAGCCAGAAACAATGTCATCTTGCCTTCCCAAGGCTCCCTTTTGGGCACTTTCTTAGGGAAGCCGGAGGCAAAAGGAGCTGACAAAAGGTCCTACCCCTCGACCCTGATTGCTGTGCCTGTTTGTGGTCTCTACTCCCCCCTCAAGTTTCCCTAGAGGTGGCGAAGATTGAATACAATTTGCTATCACTGATATGTCCTCACATACCAATATATATATATTTACAAATGCATAAGCACAGACAAAAAAAATTTTTTAAGAATCTTGGTAGTTCTAATCTCCATCTCACAGAGAGTTGCCCATGAGCCTATCTACATACAAGAGAAATGGCTGGGCTGTATTGGGCTTAAGAGAGAAGGCAGGGACAGCCAATTCTGTTTTGTAGGACAGAGGGAAATATTTGGGGAAAAACAAGCTATTTAGTCTTGATATATAGGCAGGAAGGACAAAAAGTGGTTAATGTGGCTTCCTCACAAGAAAGGAAGAAAATGGAAGAAAAGCCCTGAATAACAGGCATTCTACACAGAAGCATTGGCAGCCCTAACTTTTCCTCTCTTCCTGGGAATGGGCAGGAGAACGGTGAAGGCCAAGGCGGGAGGTAGAGGTAGGGAGAGAGACCAATGTGGCAGAGATACTAACTCTCTGGTCTAGCAAGGAGAGAGACTCATCTGGAGCTTGGCTCATGCCCTGAGAGCCCAGGCCCTATTTATAGAGTCCTATATATGGGCTCTGGAGCCTCAGCTCTTTCTTGTCACACCCGGCCCCAAACAGACCAAGGTCAGAGTCGGGGTCCCCAGCAGGCACTCTGTACAGAGTAGTAAAGAGGTGCCATTGACCTGGGTTTCTGGTAGTAAGAGAGATTCCTCCCCCTCAGCTCAACTTAAAGACACAAAAAAGGTATGTGTAGTGTGAGAGAGGGAGAATGCTAGAGGGTGAGAACAATTTGGGAAGTGGGGTGCTCCATGGACTTCAGGGAGGTAAGAGTGAGAAGGAGCCTTATGCTCTCTGGTGGGGCAAGTCTTTCCCCTGACCCCACCAGCTCCAAGCCCTTCTCAGTCCCATCACAGTTCGGTATCAGCCACCACATGCTGTCTTGATGAGTGGCCATTGCTGGATGTGGCCTGACTGGTCCCATTCTCTTGGGCACCTCGGTTCTGATTGGCCTTTTCCTGTGAATCAGGACTGGCTCCAGGGCCTGCACCACAGCCCTGGCCTCCACCATTCTCCGTGTAATAGGGGTCTTCTCCCTAGATAGTATATAAATAAAGGGATCAATTGGTATGGGTCCCAAAGAGACAGGGGTACAAGAAGGGGGCGGGGAGAAGGAGAGAGGTGACATCTGTATTTGAAGACTCTTCTTCCTGAAGAACAAGTCACGGTTCCAGCTCCTGGGGACAGAGGAGAGAGGCACCAAACCATGTCACTGTTATGTCAAGTGGCTGGCCTGCTAGGGAGACTTGGATGGTCCCCCTGGCCAGAGCACATTCCCAGGGAAGGCTAGGCACATCAGGATGCCAGGCCAGTGAATACAGTTTTCCAAGAGATTAGCCCACAACTTCCCCTTCTCTCCTAGCCCCAACCTCTTTCTGACCACAGAAGTTCAGATAGACTGATGATTGCTATATCCACCACCCACCTATGGGGCAAAGGAAGGATCTTGGTGCTATCTCCCAGCATATAACAGCTTCCTAGTCTCCCCCACCACCACATTCCCTCCAGCTTCCAACTCTGTAGTATTCCCCACAAGTAGTAATGAATGCATGACCTTGGCATTCCTTTCTAATACAGAGGTTCTCCCTCACAAGCTGGACTCCAGTGGGCAAAGGATCCTCTTTCTCCCATAACTCACCACCTGCTGTTGGTAGTAAAGCTGGATATATAGATATATATGGAAGAGGGGAGTCAGGGAAGGCTTATTATTTCTGGTGGGGAAGGGGATGCTGCTTTTCTCATACCTCTCCTGCTTTCCCCACTGGAGGTCTGTTTCCCTCTCCCTTACAATGAGAGGATTAGACTATTTGAACTTCAAAAGTCTCTTCCAACTCTGACATGATAGCTATGATATTGTGATCATGCTATAACTGCCTCTTATTCTTCTCTTAATGGACCCTAGTGTCCCCACCAGCTCCCAGAACTGACCAGCCTCTCTCCAGCAGGGCTCCAGCTCCGACGGTTCATGAGGAAGTAGCCAGCTGTGCCCAGAGCTGCCAACAGAAGACCTGAGGTGACCAAGGCAATCAGTGTTTTTCTGGAGTAACTTTGGTGACTCCGGATATCCTGCTGTTGGAAGTCCTGGATCCCTAACTAGGAGCAACACGGACATAGACAAAGGCCTGTCACTCATAGGAAGCCAGCAATTGGAAGGGAGGTTAGGATAAGGCTAAGGCCTGGAGAAGAAACCAAGTGTTTGGGAGCCAGATCAAGGTTGTGAACCACGGGTGGTTACATACATATGGGGAGGCTGACCCCAGGGTTGTGTGTGGTAGAGTAAATAGAAGGATTTCCTACATGTCATGACATTCACCCAAAAAGTAAGTTGAAATGCAGGCCCTCTGGGTATATGTTTTTATGTAAGTGTGGGTGAGTGTATGAAAGTGTGTGTGAAAGAATGAGGGTGTGAGTGTGAGTGCATGTTTATGTATGTGAGTATGTGTGTGTCTGTGAAAGAATGAGGGTGAGTGTGAAAGAGTACATGTACATATATGTGAGTATATGAGTGTATGAGTATGAGTGAGTGAATGTGTGTGCATGTGTGTATATGAGTGTGTGTGTGAGTGAATGGGTGTGTGTGAGTGTGTGTGTGTGTATGGGAGTGTATGTGAATGTGAGTGTGTGTGTGTGTGTGTGTGTGTGCGTGTGTGCGAGCTCACTTAAGAATAAAAAGTGCAAATCCAGGGGTAAAGAAGGATATGTGCCAGGGACAAACGGATAAAAGCATTAAGAACATGAGTGCTCTGCTCCCACTTATTACATTGGGAAGATCTGGACTCCAGTGACCTAGTTCAAATTCCACCTTTCTCTTGTATTAGCTGTGTGACTTTGGGCAAGTGATTAAAAGTCTTTCTGGCCTCAGTTTCCTCCCCTACAAAATGTGGGTAACTTTGCACGGAAGGGCAGTGTGGTCTGTGGATAGGAACTTGGTCTCAAAATCAAAAGACCTTGTCTGAGTACCCCTGGACACATCGCGTGGCCCTCTGCAGTGCCAGACCCCTCTGACATTACCTTAGATTTACATGGTATAGGTCTTGAGTCTACATGGCTGCTAGCACATTGTCTCTCATACTTGAATGTGAGCCCTTTAAGGGAAGGGGCTGCATTTTTGTCTTCCTTGTGTCCTCAACCCCCAGGCACAGTGCTTGGCACACAGGAATCATTTCCACATGCCTGCTGACTGGCTGACTGACCTATCTACATTGGTAGATTAAGTTTCCTCCATAGGAGTTCTTTACCCCACACCAGAAAAGAGTGCTGTATACATCTTCTAACCCAGCATATGGAAAAGAACAGTGGATTGAGACTATTATCTTGCCCCTAGATCTAAAGCCAGGAGAGATGGCAGAGACTGTGTTCCTCATTTTGTAAATGAGGAAACTGAGGTTTGGTAAAGTTAAGTGACATGCTTTTTAGTTACCCCACATGGTAAGCATCAGAGGAAAGATTTGTTTTTAAAGATGTTTAAAATTTATTTTCAGTTCCAAATTCTCTCCCTCCCTTTACCCCCATTCAGATGGCAGGAGGTAAGAGCCGAATCTTGCTTTTGTGACTCAGTAGCTAGGGCTTACTAGGCTCACTGCCTCACACGACCTCCAGAGCTAGGCTAACGCAGCTTTAACAACTTACAAATATGGGCCATTTTTGTGGTAGTTCTTCAGTTATTCCAGTCCTGTCTGATTCTTGGTGACTCCATTTGGCATTTTCTTGGCAGAGATACTGGAGTGGTTTGCCATGTCCTTCTCCAGCTCATTTTACAGATGAGGAAACTGAGGCAAACAGGATGAAGTGATTTGCTCAGGGTCACACAGCCAGTAAGTGTCTGAGGCCAGATTTGAACTCAGGAAGGTGAGTCTTCTTGACTCTCCAGTCCAATACTCTATCCACTGTGCTGCCACTTATGGATCCTAAGCTAATTCACTTCTCTGGAACTCATTTTACTCCCCTGTTAAATGAGAGAGGCTTGGCCTACATGAGCTCTGAGATCCCTTTTGGTTCTCTCATCCCTATCACCTCCACCCTCTACTTACTGCACCAAAGAAGCCAATGAAAATGGCTATCAAGTCCTTGATAAGCACATAAAAATGTAAGTTATTTTTTTTTAGACTTGTTTATTTCTTCTTCCCTTCTCTCCTATTCCTGCTCTCTCTGGCATTCTCCTGAGTGCCTTAGGTCTGGCCCTCTGGGCTTTTTCTTCCAGATGACCCCACAGATCCACCTCTCAGGGGAGCCTCTAATTCATTTCTTAGCATGGTGGCTGTGGGGTCTGACCCAGATGCAGAGGAGCACTGGGACCTTTGATGAAAATAATTTGAGAAGAGAAGGGCAACTAGGGTTTCCCTGACTGGGGGAAAGGCAGGGGAGAGTGGGGAGAAGGGGCTGGGGAAGCCATTTGCTTCTACCAACAATAGCCCAGGACTCAAAGATCACCTCAAAGGCCTTACCTTTTCCAAGTTAGACTTGTGCTTATTCATGACTTCGAGCATGTGAGAAATGTCTGGAATTAGGAACAGAAGTTAGCACATTTGGGAAACTGGCCTGGCTTACCCTGTTCCACACTGCCCTGGCCCTCCCGTTCCATTTCAGGAGAGTTTGATGTCCCAATCTCTCTGGTGTTACAGGAGTAAGACCAAGAAAGCCCTTCACATAAGCAACAGAAAGTTGTATGGTCCAATGCCCACCCCCAGTCTCCATGGCCAGCCCTCATCTCCCACACTTCCCAGCTGTGTGAGCCTCAAACAGACCCATCACTCACCACTTTTTGAATCCAGAACCAAGAATAGACAACTTGGATTTATTTCAGATTGAGCTAAGATTAAGGTGCAGTCCTGGGTCCCAGCCTGTGACTCAGCCACCTTAGGCTCACAAACCACGTTGGTTAGGTTGTCTCCCTGGGTCTTTTTAAAATCCTCCTAGACAGCAAGACATCATGAGGACGATAAATAACTAAAAGAACAGCTGACATACCTCCCTCTTCTGGGTGGCGAGTATATGTGCAAGAGTGTGTGTGTATTTATGGGGGCAGAAGGTAACATATTTTCAGACAAGGTCAAAAAGTGACTATAAAAACAATGCACCTATAAAATATCTTTGATGTCCTGGCAAAGCAGAAGAAAAACAGTTTAGATGATGTGTGTAGCCTCCTTCAGTGCATGAAACAGCATCCCACATAAGCTGTACCCCTGTTCTCAGGCACCCACTTCACTTAAAGCCACAATATTATCCTCTCTACAAAGGGAAGTCTCTGTACCAAGCTTCCAGATTGTGAAAAGGCTCTGACTCACAGAGGAGAAAATGCGTCCAGTGACTTTGTGTTCTGGGGTGAGGTGTTGGGTTACCAGACACCAGAATCTTGCCCACCAGAAGGTCAGCAAGAGTGGCAATGGACAATAATGAAACTGGGTCCTCAGGAGATCGCTTACGTGCACAGGTGAGGGACCTTAATGCTGTTGTAATGTCTTGGCATTCTTAATACACCGTCACTTTCCTCTAGCACCTTAATTCTGTAAAACACTTTCCAAAAGAAGTAATTTATTGTGGTGTTATGGTAATTGCAAGGTTGGGGACAAAGGATATAGGATATATTCCAGGGGGAAGAAAGAGGACTCAACTATCCATCCCTATTTTTGAGAGGCTGATGTATACCAAGACACTGTACTTGGTGCTGGGGAAACAAAGGCAGAAGTTGTGACAGTTCCTTCCCTCAAGGAGATTATAATCTACTGAGAGAAAATGACTACAGATAGAATCAGAGATGCAGAGCAAGAAGGAATCATAGATCTAGAAGGAATCTCAACGATCAAATCCTATTTTACAGAAAAGGAAACTGAGGTGCAGAAAGTTAAGTGACATACCCAAGATCACACAAGTAACAAGCATCAGATAGAGGATTTGAAGCTATTTTTTCTTGACTCCAAGTCCAAAGCCCCATCAGCTGAGACATACTGACTCTTGCGTTGCTCTTTCTTTCCATAAGGTTCTTCTCCAATATTACTGAGGAAATGGGTCTGGGTGAAGAATTGGCCATCAATCGTCAAGAACCACCATTTGAGGAAGCACTCCTCCAGGCCAGCTCTGCTCAGCTCATGAACCCTTCCCACTGTTTTTCCACTTTGTCCCTGTAGGTCAGTGGCTTCCCCCAAAACTTCCATTGTGAAGTGCTCATATGTGTGATTTTTCTCCATTGGAATATAAGCTCCTATCTTTGCATCCATCCATCCATCCACCCATCCATCCATCCATCCATCTCTGTGTATGTATATATACACACATACACACACACATATATAAATATTCCTAGTACTTAGCAGTGTCATAGTAAGTGCTTAATAAATGCTCTATCCATCCATTCATATATGCATGTATCCATCCACTTATATATATATATGTGTGTGTGTATCTAACCATTCAACCATTTCCAACCACATATCTATTTATGTATCTATCCATCCATGCACATATGTATGTATCCATCAATTTATGTCCATCCTTGTATCTATCTTTCTATGTGTCTATCCATCCATGTATGTATCCATCTATTCATCTACCTATTTATCAGTCTATCCATTCATTTATCTGTCCATCCATCCACATATCTATTTATCTATCCATCCATGTGTGTAAGTATCATCCCTCCATTTGTCTATCCATCCACATATCTATCTTTCTATCTACCCACCCTAAATACATAATGTAATCACAAGACAGAGTTGCTTTGGTGGTGCAGACAGCCACATCCCCTTTCCGTGCACCTCTTGGAGTTGATTTAAGCTAATCCTGTGTCTAGAATGAGCTCCTTGCCTCCCTGACACAGGAAAGGAACCGAAACCGGGGCTCTCTCCTCTGTCCGGTCGGGGGAGGAGGAAATGCCAAAGCAGCTCTGGCTACTTTCCTGCTGGGATGGAGCTGGGGTGGAGGAGAAAGCTTCCTGTCTGCTGCTGCTACAACTGCTGGTTCTCCTCCTCCTCCACAGACAGAGTGAGAGGGGGTGGGAGCTGGGCACTGACGGCTCCTCCCTGCTGGGAATTGGAGCCTGGGTATTTTCCTACTGCTTTTGCATAACATCAGAGGCCTTGGCTACTGCACACAGCAAGGTCAAGGTCGACCACAGTCTCTGTTCTCTCCTTTCCATTGGGTGTCAGGGGAGGCTGAGGGAAAACAACCTAGCCGTGGATTAGGCCAGAAGAGTAAGGCTTGCCAACTTCCATAAAGCACCCTGGGAAGAACCCACAGGAGGGTTTGTCATTGGACAGAATGGGCTCAGAAATTTGGACCTGGAAGGAAACCTTTAGAAGGGACTTAGTCCAACCACCCCCCCCACCTCAGCTTCTGATAAACAAACTAATATCCCGCACCCATTATGACTTGCCCAAGGTGACACCGGTCATAATGGACAGAGCTGGGATTTGAATCCAGGCCCTCTGACTCTATCTCCAGCACTCCTACACCCACACCACTTGTTTAACACATCCTGGATGGGCAGATACAAGAAACAGGTCTCTTCTCTCCACCCCATTCTCGCATTCCTAAAGACCTCTAGGAACGTTTCTACAAGATCAGCCCATTCTTCCATGATTTAAAGTTAAAAACCAAATCTAGAGAGGTTGGTGACTTCACAAAAGTCACACAGTAGGATCCCTGACTCCTAACCCAGGCCTAGACGACAATGACAATAACAGCAGGTAACATTTATATAACCCTTACTTAGGTGCCGGATGCTATGATAAACACCTGACAAATATTATCTCATTTAAGCCTCACAGCCATGAGGTAGGTGCTATTATTAACCCTTTTCACAGGTGAGGAAACTGAGACAAACAGGTTAAGTGACATGCTCAGGTCATACAGCTAGTAAATATCTGAGATTAGATTTGAACTCAGACCCCATGTGCTGAATTCCTTTACATCCCAAAGGCTTAAGAAGGGAGGGGTAGGTAGGTGCCTAGTTTAAGCCACTGCTGGTGCCTTCTCTCTGGAAAAATGCAAAAAAGCACAGATTCCCCACACCAGTCACTTGGCATATGTCCAATGACCTCTAAGGAAGACCCATCGTGGAAAGAAATGATGGTGGGAGTCATTTAGCCAATAAACACTTATTAAGTGCCTACTATGTGCCAGGCATCCTGACTCAGGCTCTCTATTTCTCACCTGAATTTTTGCAGTAGCTGATTTCCCTGCTCTCCAATCCATCTCTTATACCACTGTTCAAATAATCTTCCTAGAACAATCTATACAGTAACAACATCGTCTAGACAAGCAACTTTGAAACGCTCAGGAATTCTAATCAACGCAGTGATCAATCCTGGTTCCAGAGGGCTCATGCTGCTCTCCTCTTGAGAGGGAGATGATGGGCTTAGAGTGCACACTGAAACATATTTTGGGGGGATGTGACCCATGAGAGTATCCATTTTGCCTGGAGCTTTATTTTTCTTGATTTCTCAATGGAGGGTGTAGGAGGAGAAGGGAAAGAGAGGAGCACATTCATTTGAAAATAAAATAAAATTTAATCACAACCCTCTTCCCACTGCCTAGCTCTGATGATACTGTTCCTTTGCTCCAGATCACTACTATTCTCATTTCTCCAGGAATAAATAAAATAATACTCCTAGTTCCTTAAGCTGGCATTCAAAGCCCTGTACAATATAGTATCAACCTACCTTTCAATTCAATTTACCAAATATATGTTGAGCTTCTCCTATGTGGAAGGCATTTTGCTAGGTCCTGGACATACAAAAACAAGATAGAAACCTTCAAGGAACTTTTATTCTGCTGAGGAATACAATGTTTACAAATAAATAAATATAATGCAGGATGTCCCAAAAGTCTTAATGCGGTTTGGAGCTATAAGCTTTAATAAGAAACTTAAAAAAAAAAATAAGTGTCTGCCCATCTAAGCTTCTGTGATGTAAAGTGATTCAGCCAGGGGGTGTATTGGCTAGAGCAGCAGACCTGGGGTCAGGAAGACCTGAGATCAAATCCAGCTTCAGTTACTAGCTGTGTTACTCTGGGCAAGTTACTTAACCTTTGCCTCCCTTTCTTTCTGTGTAAAATGGGATAAAAGCAGCTTGAAATAAAATTCAAAGCAAAGCTTTAATGAGGTTAAAACTGCACTAAGATTTTTGGGACACCCTGTATTATTTGAGGATGGAAACAGACTTAGCAGGTAAAGAGTTGAGGAAAGGCTTTCTCCAGGATAGAGAAAAGTGCCTAGGATGGAGCCTTAGGGGACTCTAACAGGTAGGAAGGGATGGGAAACAGACTATGACTCTACGGAGGAGATAGATGGTTAGACAGGTAGTAAAAGAACCAGGAGAGACAATCAGAAGACTATTCAGAGCATGGATGCTAAGGGAGAAGACAAAAGGAGGAGAAGGAGGATGTCAGTAGCTTTGGAAGCTGAGGAGAGGTCAAGAAGGAGGATTGAGAGAAGGCCATTACTTCTATCAGTCAAGAGATCATTGGTAACCTTAGAGAAGCAGCCTCCATACAAGGGCAGGGCCCCTCCTCTGCATTCCCACTGATGTCCACCCATCTCGATTAGTGTAATAATTTCCAAACTGATTTCCTGAAGTCATTCTATCCCCTTTTCAATCTATCCTTCATGCAAGGTCTTCTTGATTCAAATTCGGCATAATCTAGGGCCAAGCCACATGCTAACCTATCCTAACTGAACTGGTTATATCGTTCCATCTCATTCTTTCACCCCAGAGACTGTACTTGAGCCATTTCCCATGTCTGAAATATGTGTTCCTTTCTCTGCCTTCCATTTGCTGCTGAGAGCTCTTGTTTCCATGAGTTCAGAGAGCAGATGACAGAATATAGCTAGCATTTACATAATGCTTTATGGTTTGTGAGATGCTTTACAAATATCTCATTTTATCATTGTAGCAACTCATGTTTTTATCTCCTCCTATGATATGGCTTGGTGCCAAGTCCTTTTTCAGATTCCTTTTTATTTTTAATTTTTAATTTAATTTAATTTTAATTTTAATATTTTTATTTTTAATTTAGTTTTAATTTTTAATTTAATTCCTTTTTAATTTAAATTTAATTTTTTATTTTTATTTTTAATTTAATTTTAATATTTAAAAATTTTTAATTTTAAATTTAATTTATTTTTATTTTCAATTCTAAATTCTCTCCCTCACTCCACCCTTACCTATTGAGAAGGCAAGAAATATGATACGCATTGCCCAAAAATTGGGTAATCAATTTGGGAATGGCTGAACAAGTTGTGGCAAATGAGTATAATGGAATACTATTGTGTTATAAGAAATGATGAACAGGCAGACTTCAGAAAATCCTGCAGAGACTTGTATGAACTGATGCTGAGTAAAGTGAGCAGAGCCAGGAAAACATTGTTCACAAAATGTCACAGTGTGTCATGACTGATTTTGATAGACTTAGCCCTTCTCAGAAATGCAAAGACCTAAAAATAATTCCAAAGGACTCATGATGGAAAATGCCATCTATATTAAGACAAAGGACTATGGTGTTGGAATGTGAAGTGAAGCGGACTATTTTCTTTTTTGTTTTATTTTGGTTTTTTTCTCTCTTATGGTTTCTCCCATTTGTTATAATTCATCTATGTAACATGACTAATGTGAAAATGTGTTTGATAGGAATATATATGTAGAGCCCATATCAGACTGTATGCCATTTTGAGGAGGAGGGGAAGGGAAGGAGAGAAAATTTAAAACAGTAATGGAAGTACTGAAAACTAAAAATAAATAAACTGGAAAAAAAGAAATACAATACCCATTATATATATATATATATATAATATATATATGTATGTATGTATGTATATGTATATACAACAGGGCAGTTAGTGAGTGCATAAAGCACCAGGCCTGGAGTCAGAAAGACCTGAGTTCAAATCTAAGACACTCAGATACTTATTAGCTGTGTGACCCTGAGCAAGTCACTTAACCCTGCTTTCCTCAGTTTCTTCATCTGTAAAATGATATGGAGAAGGAAATGGCAAACCACTCCAGTATTTTTGCCAAGAAAACCCCAAATGGAGTCACAAAGAATCAAACATGACTGAAAACAACTAAGCAACAACAGATATAGATATAAACATACTCAATCATGCAAAATATATATCTATATCCACTCTGTTCTGAAAAAAAAATCTAGATTGATTTTATGTGGTCTTCCCCCAAAAGAACACAAGCTGCTTGAGAGTATCCACTGTCTTCCTTTCTGCTTCTATTTCTAGCACTTAGCACTGTGCCTGACACACGGTAAGAACTTAATAAACTTGTTAACTGACTCAAAACAACACTGGGAGGCAGGTGGAATTATGATCCCCATTTTACAGTTGAGGAAACCAGGGCAGAAAGAAAGTAAGCACCTTGTTCAAGATGATACTGCTCATAAGCATGTGGGGCTGAATTTGAGCTCAGGTCTCCTGGTCCAGTGCTCTATCCAGTGTGCTACCTAGACATATTTTTGGACATTGCCTGTTTAGGAAAGTTTGTCTTTTTTTTTAACACATGGGGAAGAAAACAAAATAGATTTTAATTTAAAAAAATACAATTCAAAAAGGAACAGAACCAGGAGAACTTTGTACACAGCCACAACCACAGTGTGTGAGGAATTTTTCTGGTAGACTTAGCCCTTCACAGCAATGAAGGACTTAAAAAATTCCCAGTGGACTCTTGGGGCAAAATGCCATCCACATCCAGAGAAAGAACTATGGAATAGGATTGCAGAATGAAGCAGACTATTTTTCTCTCATGTTTTGTTTTGTTTGGTTTTTATTATGGTTTCTCCCATTCGCTTTAATTCTTTCATGCAACATAACTAAGGCAAAAATGTATTTAGTAAGAATGTAAGTGTAGAACCCATGTAAGATTGCATGCCATCTTGGGGAGGGAGGGAAGGGAAAGGGAGGAGGAGAAAATCTGAAATTTATGGAAGTGATTATAGAAAACTGAAAAATAAATTAATAAAATAAAATAAAATTCAAAGTCAAAAACATTTTTGAGACCCAGTTAGACTAAGTGACTTGCCTAAAGTTATACATGGAATATTGGTTCTGAATTATTTGGGTACTTGTCCTTACCCCACTTCCTCCTAGTCTTAAGACTGATCACCCCTTGAAAACTAGCCATGTGACATATATCTTTGTACTCCTAGGATGCAGCTCAGTGCCTGGTACCTAGATCCTAAAAAATATCTGTCACATAGAACTAAAGGCCTGATTCAAATACTGTCTCCTCTACTAAGTTCTCCCTAATCAAACCCCCTACACTGGTAGGTTGGTAAATATAACAACTGGCTTTCTGGCCTGTAAATGTAACAGCTGACTGGGGGTGCAGGGATGTACACACAACACACTTAAATTTAATCTACATTATTAATAGCCATCATTTTCTTAAGTCTAGACAATAAACAAAACAATCAGTTGAGCCCTGATTTGTAGCATTTATTTCCAAGGTGAAAATGCTTCTAGTGAGTATTTAACAACTGACTCTCCTGATCTATTAGAACTGGAACCAACATATCCAGTCATAAGTTCTTTCTCTCTCTCATCTGATTTTTTATGATACTTGGTGCCATCTTATGTATGTCTCTCATTCTTCTTCCTAAGATCAATCTTTTCAATGTAACTTGTGACTTAGAAAAACTTCTGCTATTTTTAGGTCACTTGTTCCTCTGTCCAAAAACTGTCAATGACCCTGACCACTTCCTTCTGATCTTTCTGTAGAGCCCCTAACTGATTGGTGCCAGTGACCTTGGGGGTGGAAAATCCATCTGAGTGGGACCTTCCCTTCCCCTCCCTAGAGAGCTGTTCTGCTCCAAGAAGCTTGCCCTGCCCAGCAGCTACCCAAGGGGCCCCCAGCTCTAGGAGCCTCAGAAAGACTTCTTGATGTGACCATGTGTCCCAGCCAAGGTCCTTCGGCCTAAGTCTCTTGGCAAGACCACTCCTTCCTCCTGCAGTTGCCCAGAGACCAGTGTACCGAAGGCTTCCTAGAGACATTTTTTATTGCATCCCTTCTCTATGTAGAGGCAGAGTGGACAGAGAGTGTCCAGCAAGACTTGGGTATAAGTCCTTCCTCTGACATTTACTACTTGTGTTATACAGGGCAAAACATTTCATTTCTCAGCCTGAGATTCCTTCTAAAAAATGAACAGGTTGGACTAGATCGTTTGGGGATCACTTTCAGCTCTGAATCTATGATCTTTCTCAGTCTTAAGGGTATCTGTCCCAGCCCCAGTCTGAAAGGGTGGTTGGAACACTCTAGTGCTCTTCCCTCTCCCCACTACTCGTTTAAATGTCTCCAATTTAGCCTTTCCTTAAACATACACAATAAAAGAGCCTATTGTTTTCAACAGAAATCTAGCTTGGCTTCTTGGAGAGAAGGATGCCTTCAGCTCTCAATGAAGAGGTGTGCTGGAACCAGCTTCAACCAGCTCCTAATTGTTCAGTTTTCAGTGTGTGTTTATATCTCAGAAATTCACAAACACTAAAAATCAGTGCTTGATTTATTGTTTTTGGTGAATATCCTTTTAAAAATACTGGAGAAAATAATAAGGTAGATTTGAAAGGCATTGTGGATATATATTTAGAAAGCCAGTTATTAAACATTTACCAGCACATGTCTATCTATAAGGCTCTGGATTCAAACCTCTGATTTATTCTGGAGGTGTGACACTGGGCAAATCATTGGACCTCTCCGTACCATCCTTTCGCACCACCAGACTTCTCTCAAAGTCTATGAACTGTAAGGATGGTATTGACCTATTTTGGTTTAGAAAACTCCCTAGAGATTGTCCAAGGGGTGGAGGGGAATGTTTTCAGCCCTGATTGGCTCATCTGATTGTCCCTCTTAACTCCAGAAATGGACTCTGACATGCCAGTGCAGAACACACAGCACCTTCCTAATTGAAGGGGCTGAATTACATGGCTTCTAGCTCTCAATCTATCATCTTATGAATTACTGTGGTCAGAAATCACAAGAAGAAGGCTACCACTGGAGAACTGAGCCTCTAAGATGGTCTTTGGAAAAAGACCAGTGACCCAGGGTCTTTCAGAGTGATCTTAGAGCCTTCCCAGCTGGACTGGTCCCTCTGGTAGTTTCACTTTATAGTTCAAGGTCACCTCCCCAACCACAATGAAACATCAGTGGAAGAGGATGGGAGGTGAGGTTCTTGTTTTTAATTTCTAATCATTCTAACTCACAAGTTCCAGCTAACTGCGTAAATGTTTGTCTTATCTCTCCCTCTGCTCTTGGAAGGCAGAGACCACTCTCTATCTGACTGTTCTAGCTTCTCTTGAGAGTAAATAAGCATTCTGTGTGAGGTTTTTTATTTGCTTTTGGTGTCCTTCCTAGACCTTAACATGACAATGAACACCCCAAATGGCTGAACCCTCTGCTGGCCATACTAAGCTGCTCTATTTGCTGTCTTTAGGCCCCCATCCAAGGGAACAGCAGCAGCGCTCAGCTTCTCAACAATTAAGACTTGTGCTCTCAGGGCAGGTAGATATTAAACAAAAGCACAATGATCCTCCGGATGCCTGGAATAAACATCCTCTCCTGAGGCCTGGACAGATATTATGGGAGAATAGGCAGGTGGAAATCGGCCAAGCTGTGCCATTCCAAGAATGTCGCTACCCAAATGGCCCCTACATACACGTGGCCATTCTTTCCCTCTTCCCCTTCCATGAGTTCCTTAAGATCAGAGACTGTTTTACTTTAGGCAGGGAACTTGGCACATAGCAAGCATTTGGAATGTGCTTGCTGACTGATTGCCACCATTAAGGAAATCTGGTATGAGAGAGGCAGTGTGGAGCATCTGGAAAGCTCCTGGCTCTGGAGTTGGAAGACTCAAAGTTTACTCTCAAATCCTCAAATTAAGTAGCCTACGGGCAACTCTCTTAAACCTCTCTTTTCTCAGCTCAATAAGGATCCAATATGTATACTACCTACCACCTGTAAGGGCTAGTATGGGGGGAAAGTATTTTGTAAATCTTTAAGCACAATTGAAATCTGATGTTATAACAGGAGAACTAATGATAGTTAACCTTGGTATAGAATATGTTGACCTTTCTCAATGGGTTGGCCATATCTAGGATCTTATTTTAACCAGTTAACTAGTTAATGGAACCAGCCAGCAAATTGGTTGCTTAGCTACTCAAAAGTTGGACTTGGCTGGGAATAAAAAGCCAGGTTCCTTGATTTCCAATCCATATATTTTTTGTGTTAGAGTTGTTGTCTCCCTAAATTCTCTGACCATTAACTTTTTCTGGATGGAATGTTTTGTTATCTTGAAGGTTTGAGGGAGGTGAATTGGTCAAGTATGGAAGAAATCATAACAAATGAATCAAAGTGGAAATTGTGTTTCGTGTTGTCTTCCCACCAGATGGCAACCCTACACAGCCTAAGCCCAGAGCCTCAGAAACCACTGTGGAATCCAAGACAGACCAGTCTGACCTGGCCTCCAGTGCCTAAGTTCCCAGTGTAATCTTCTGCCTTGAGAATGGTAATGAGAATTGTGGTAAAGGGTTCAGCCTTTGCATTTTAGCTGGAAAAGTGGAGGACTGAGGGAAGATTGGGAAAGGGTTCGACTTACACAACTGTAGGTCTCGTTCAACTCTAAGCAGATGCCCTTCGATGCTTGAACTTGTTTGATTTGTAAGCATTTGATGTGTTTCTAGGGAGCAAAACGCCCACAAAATAAGTCAGTATGCCCGTCTTCTTCCCTCCTCCCCCTTATCCAGCCATCTTCAACACCACCCTCCTCCTTTGCCCAATATGGTTACTGGTGATGTCTCTGCCTCTTCAGGAATTTGATAGAAGTGAACCTTTAAATTAAAATTTATTTTTGAATTATCTATAAATTTTGGTTATCTGTTGCTCTCTACTCCACTGGCCCCTCCCCCTATCCCCACCAGATAATGAAGGTCAGCTCTACTGATCTAGGCCTGAAAGCAAGGAACTATACGGCAAACAACTACCATCTTTAGCCAAGCATTATCCTTGCATAATGGAGCCCAAGGATTTAGAAAACACCCTATCCCACAACCCAGAGAGATGGCAAAGCTATCGTAACTTCCTTCAAAGACTTCTCAGATCCCCATGCTAGTTTTCAATCAATCAACCAATCAACAAGCATTTATTAAATTCTCTCCCACCATGCAAGGCTTCTTAACCCTTCAAGAGTTACCCCTTCTTATAGATTCTGAAGCTGGAGATCAACCTGAGCTTATCCCCCCAAATCAGCCTTGTCCTCATCATTACCTTTGTCTACCACAACTTAGCCTAGACCAGAAAGCACACCACTGGTTCTGGGCAGTTTGTGGACTGGTGAATTCGCCTAAAGAAGCCACTTATGAGGCTTCCACTGACTTCCCAAAGCAGAAATAGCTGAACCTTATAGCTGGAAGAAGCTTAGAGCTCATGGTAAAGAAGGTTGGGAGAATGGGTTTTATACCTTGTTCTGCTGTGTGATGAGGCAAGTCCCTTAACCCTGAGCCTCAAGTCTGCCCATGTACATCAGCAAAGAGGTACATCCCAGCCTGATAGGGGCATGAGGGTAAAGCTCCCATGATGGTTTTGAGATCTATGGAAGTGAAAAGGAGGTGGTCAGGTTCATTGGAGTTGCTTTCCACTGAGTCTCTTGGTTCTCTAGACAACCAACAGGAGCAGCCATGATACTACAAAGCATAGCTTATAGGTTAAGAAAGACAGACTCATAGCCAAAGTATCTTGGTTAAAATTCCAATTCTGCCACTAACTACAAGGGTCATCTTGGGAAAAATTTCTTCAGTCCTTAATTGTTTCATCTGAAAGAAAAATGGTTTGAACTACATAACTTCTAAGGTCCATCATAGCTCTATGATTCTATGAACACTGACTGGGCTAAATGGAGCTCTAAAAAAGGGTATTTTTGTCTCTTCTCCAAACAAGGCAATTCTGGGTTCCACTGTCCAGAAATAGGGCATGACCTCAAGGCTCTAGCACATCTGGAGATACTGACTTTTATATGAACTAGGTCACGTAGACTCTTGGGACAGAGTATTTGAATCATGCTGTATGCATATGCCCCTGTTTTCTCTCCTAGTGTCTCTTTCTTTCTTGTATTTCCTAACATCTCTCCTAACCCCTGCTCTGGCTACTTAATAGAACAAAGGTAGAGATGGTCTCAGTTTTGTCATCTTATCCCCAGGACCTGGCACAGTCTGGCACATAGTAGGCATTTAATAAATCCTTGTTGATTCTTCATTCTCCCTATCCTGCCAATATTCGATAGATGCCAAGTCTTCTTAACTCTACTTCCACAATATCTTTTCCTTGTCTACTCTCACACCACAACCCAAGAGAATTCAGTTTCCCACCATACCTTTCCAGACCTACCTCAGTAGTCTCTGAATTAGTCTCTCTGCACGTAATCTCTCACCTTCTAAAAACCCCCAAACTGATGTTTCTAGAGCACAGGTCTGACCATGCCTGTCAAGAGCCTTCAATGGCACCCTCTTCCCTCTAGGATCAAACACAAAGGGAGTTTTTCTATTTTAGCCCTCCACCATCTTACTCCAGTCTACCTTTCTTTGAGGGTAAAGACTGGTTGACTTTAGTCTTTGTGCTTCCAGCACCTAACATGATACCTGACACATAGAAAGTACTCATGATCATTAATTGCATACCTAGAATTCACGCCCTCCTCTCCTCCACCTCTGGGAAATCCTAATTTCCTTCAAGATTCAGCTCAAATGCCACCTTCTTCATGAAACCTTTTCTGATTCTACCCCACCCCCACTCTCATTCAGGTGCTAGTGAACTCCCCCACAATCGACTTTGTATATATTTTGTATATATAAGATGTCCCAAAAGTCTTAGTGTAGCTTTAAGCTCTAATAGCTATTAATAGCTTTTAAGTTAATTAATTAAATTTAATAGCTCAAAGCTGCACTAAGACTTTTGGGACACCTTGTACTATGTGCATGTTTTCCCCATTAAAATGTAAATTTTTTTGAGAATGCTTACTGTTTTATTTTTGTCTTTGTAACCTCAGGGATTAGTTCAGTGTCTGGCACATAGTAAGCAATTAATAAATGCTTGTTGATTGATTGATGGATTGATTGTCAATTGATTGATTTCACCTACCTCGATTTTAACTGGGACCACACTAGTCAGTGATGGTTCTGCAGAAATGGTTGTAGGGTTGGTACCATTGGAGAGTGAACTTGATGTGGTCTCAGACATGTTGGTTGTTACTGTCACCTCTGGAGAAGAGGAACTGGTTGTTGTTAGGTAGGTAGTGGGCACCACGGTGACTGGTAAATTCTCATCTATGGCAGAGGAGTTCCCAGCTGCAGAGGTTAGTCTTACTCCAGAGGTAGATGTGGAATTCTGAGTTTCAGGCTCTGAGGTTTCTTGCATGGATTAAGACATATGGACACACAGAAAAACTCTGATTACGGTCCTGAACTATAATGCTAATCCAAAGGGCTGGGGGCAATAGGAGTGACATCTAGTGCCAATTATTCCCTCCCTGTCCTCAATTCTTCTTTTTAAGGGGTTACACTGGCCCCAAACCCCTTTCAGTACTTTTAAGTACAACCTAAAGGATTTCTTGGAGTATCCTTGAGATTTTTGACCTAAATCAGACCCCTGACCACTAAGGTCATTTTAAGGTACCAAGCCCAAGGCTCCTGGACCAAGGATGACCATGTGCATCCAAATTGGTCAAGATCAGATCCCCACTGCAAAACTAAACTGACCACAGTTTGGGGTAGAGGTCATTTGTATTTAAGTTTTCCTCCTGGTCTCTGAATGTACTGTCTGACAGGAGTGTTCAGTGACCTAAGACAATGATGTCAAACTAAAATAGAAACAGGGTGTACTAAACCATACATAAGGATCCCTGAAGGACCTATATGAACTTAGAAATACATACATTAATGTTATCTATGTTTTACTAAGGCAAGTACATAGTGCAGAGGATAGTGTTGGACCTGGAGTTAGGAAGACCTGAAATCAATCCAGGCTCAGACACTAGCTGGGTGACCTTAGGCAAGTCCCTTAACCTGTCTGCCTCAGAGTCCTCAACTGTAAAGTGGTGCTTTGCCATTATTTACTCTGTAAAATAACAGCAGTTACTTACAGGGTTGTTGTGAGGAGAGTACAAATGAAGCAATAGTGGTAATGTGCTTAGCTATATGCCATATAAATGCTTATTCCCTTCTCTCCCTACCCTTGTTATATTTTCATTTATTTTGTTGACCATTTCCTAATTACATTTTAGCCCATTAGACTGTAAGTGCCTTGAGAGCAGGGACGATTTTCTGTCCCTTTTTGTATTCACCTTGCTCAGTATAGTGCCTGGCACACACTTAATAAATGTTTATTTATTAGTTGATCTGGTTTTGGATGCGCTCAGGAATGTTCTGGGTACATGTAGCCAAGGCCAGTGTCTGAGAACCCTAATGTAAGAAACTACACTTCCTAAACCAGCATGAATAGAGGCCGGCTCTCTCTTACTGATCTAGATGACTTCATTTAGCCTGGTATGGTGCAGAGCAGTGAAGGGTGATGCTCTCTTCTAGGGAATGGACACAAGCATAAGAAGGACTGCCAGCAGGCCAGATGTCCTTACCTGGGTTAAGTGTGATTGACTGTGTACTGGCTGGAGCTGAGCTACTTGTCAGGTGAGTGACAGTGGGACTAGGGCTGGAGCTGGGTCCATGGCTGGGGCTGAGGCTTGGACGGGGGTCGGTATTCCCAAAGGTTTCTGTAGTTATTCCTTTCCATGAAGAAGTGACAGAAAAGTGTTTTTCTGGCGTCACCGTTTTCTCTACGATTTCTTTTTCAGCTGTTGCTTCTTCTCGGGCTTCAGGGGGAAATCAGAAGTCAGAATCTCTCTACTTCGAGAGAGCCGATCTAGCCTGCTGTTAACCAGCAGAATCCTTCTACCTAATGGTCCTAACCTCCATGCACTAGTCAGCATGTAATCATCTCCAGTCAACTTCTCCTGGGACTGTTTCTAATGCCTCTGGCTCTCCCATCACACTCTATAGAATCACAGAAAGTTGTAAGTGAAAGGATGATTGGTTATTAACTCATAGGATTAGAGATCTAAAGCCTGAACCAAGTTCACATTGAACATCTAGTTCATTCCCTTTATTTTACAGATGAGGAAACTGAGACCCAGGGAGGTTGACATGCCCAAGGTTACACAGCTAGCAAATGTCAGAGACAGGATTTAAATGCAAATCCTCTGAACCCAGAGCCTGTACTCCCAGGAGACCTGAGAGGACATCTCAAGATTTGCCAATAAGATAAACAGGCAAGTTGGTGAATCTCAACACCTCAGAATCTGCACTTTTTTCTTTAAATATTTTTATTGATCTTTTGCTTTTATATCACCAGAATTCCCCCCTGTACCTCTTCCTCTCTCTCCTACAAAACATAATATAAAAAAGACTTTTTAAAAGAAAATGATTAAGGAGAGGGGAAAAAAAATCAGCAAAACTGATTAATATGTTGAAAAAAATCTGAAAATATATGTGATGTTTCATACCATAGCCTCTCACCTCTGCAAAGGAGTTGGTGGTGGAGGGGAGAGGTTTCTTCTCACCAGCTCTTATTTGGGGCCAATCTGCATCTTTTTTTTCTAAGACTTGGCTATCGTTACCAAGTTTTCCCTGATTTTTCGCTACCCCGAGTTTTCTTTCTTCTTAAATTAATTTGTATTTCCTTATCTGTTTTCTATTTCCCCAGTAGGCTATGGGCTCCTTGAGATCAAAGATTTTTCCCCCATTTTTGTCTCTGAATCTCTAGTGCCTAGTTAAGTGCCTCAAATGTAGCAGATGCTTAATTAAGGTTGGATGAATTGAAATGAATTCATATAAACTCTGGGCTCATACATTATATACAGTTTCAATAATCCTTAGCCCTTTATCCACCTCTCCCCTCTCCAGCCCTCATTTTCTGATCTTTCCTTTTTTGGACTCTAAATCCATTCTCTTTCGCTAAACTCCTAAAGATTCCCATCTCCTACCCCCATGAGCCAGGAAGCCCAGAGGGAGCTGATTTAATAACTTTTCTGGGTCTTAGTTATTTTCCAAGGATATTGTGTCTCCTTACCCCAGGTAGTGAAGAGGAGGAAAGTGTGGTGGGTGGGGCGAGGAGTTCTTGGGACCTTAGAGGCCAATGATAGAGAAATCTGAAGAAGGATTCAAGGCAAACAGGAACGCCACAGTCTCGGCCCACCCCCTTGAGTCTGACTCTCCATACTGTCCTAGCCAACAAACATAGGGCACTTGCTAAGATATGGGTCCCTCTCAGCATGGATCTCTGAGTAATTCCAAGATTAGAATCAACCTGTATAACACCTGCCTAGAAAGGAAACTGAGACCCAGGAGAGGGGGGACACACACAGGTAATGAGGGTCAGAGGCAAGATTTAAATGCAAATCCTCTGAATTCAAAAGCCTATGCTCCCAGGAGACCCGAGAGAACATCTGATCAAGATTTTGTTTACAGAGGACTAAACCAGAATGTAAGGAAGTCTCTCCTTCCCTGCTCACCCCCAACTGCCCAGGCTCAGCTGAGAGAAATTGGCCATTCTGCATCCGCTATAAATTTTCCTTGCAAAAATCAGAGAATCATAGCACATTGGGGCTGGAATGGGATGTGAGAGGAGATCTAGTTTAACTCCCTTATTTTATAGATGAAGTAACTGCAGTCCAGAACAGCTAAGTGATTTCCCCATCCCTGAAATTTTTCTCTTACCTTGGCCAGTTCCTGCTCTCTCTACACTATAATAGTCTCCTTCTACAACCCCTCCTCCCCCTCCTTCCCCGAAATGGACTTGCTGATATTATCAGCCAGAAATCAGTAACCTTATCTTATTAATAGACAGTACTGGAATTGAAAACACAATCCAGAGAGAGGCCAGAGACTGCCTCCTCTGACTAGCCTACTGCTCCCATTTTAGACACATTTCTTACAATGTCATATCAGAGCCTGGGTGACTAATATTAACCAACTGTCACAGATATTGTAACCTATTGATTAGGTAACAATAAGTATTAGGGTGGAAATAATATTTACTGGTATTACAGGAAATCCTTCTCTGAAGTCTCCTTCTATTGGAGGAGACATGGGGGAGATCTGAATTCTTAGAAGCTTTGCTAACAGAGGATCAGTTCAGCGGGGTCCTCTCAAGATTGAAAGGCTTTTAGTATGGATTACAAAATGGGCTGAAAAACAGCTTACTTATGTTAAGAGAGGCTCACTATCTGATAGTGAGCTGCCAATTTGTGTGTGTGCTCTCGTGTTTCTGGTGTGTGTTTAATCAGAACTCATGAATACCATCTAATAAAGCAGAGAAGTGTTGTGTACTACTTTGGATCACAGGATTCAGAGCAGAAAAAGACAAAAGTCAACCCTCTCATTTTACAGATGAGGAAACTGAGACCCACACAAAGGAAGTGACCTACCCTAGTCACTACATGAAGTAAGTAGCAGATCCAGGATCCTCTTAATTCCAAGTCAAAGCCTCCTTCTGTGTTGAAAGAAGGCCCATACTGCTGGAATCACAACTGTTTTGAAGTATTAAAAGAAATTCCAAAAGGGCCATTAATGATACCTATAATCCCTGCGGTGTGGGGAGGCTGAGGCTGGTGGATTACTTGAGCTCAGGAATGCTGAGCTACAGTGGACAAGAGTCAATCTAGTGTCTACATTAAGTATGGTACCAATATAATGAGCTCCAAGGGGCAGGAGACCAGCAGGCTGCCTGGGGAGGGGTCAGTGGGCTCAGGTCAGAAACAGCGCAAGTCACTGGGATCAGGCTGATGCACTTCTAGCCTGACCAAGATAGGGAGACACATTCTCAAAAGAAAAAAAAATACAATTAAAAACAGCTGCTTTCATTTAGTTAGTGTGTTTCTTTAACCCCTTTAAAAGTTATCCTTATAATAAGCCTTGAATTAATTTAGGGAAGAAATATCCTAATTTTAACGGTGAAAAAAACTGAGGCATATGATAGGAAGGACTTAATGAAAATCTATGTTATACTGATAATGCTCCATTTCCTTGGAATAGGTGGCAATGGGATTGATGCTATGCACTTTGCCCCCTGGAGAGCTGGTGGCAAGGGGTCCAGGTTGAAACTGAAGCTCCGAGGAACTGGTTGCTTTTCTGTTATCCTTTGTCGGGCCAGAGTCAAGATCAGGAAGTATATAAAAAAGGAAACCACTGCTTCCAGATTGGGAGGCAGGTGGTAAATGGTTAACAAGCCATCCCCATTTCTCCCCGCCCCCCTCCACCCCACCCCAGTCCCTTCCTTCTCTATAGAAGTCTGACCAATCTAGTCTAGTAAGTATGAATTTTAAAAGGCAGCCCTTCTCCACCCACACCCACCCCAGTCCCTTCCTGATTCCTGGGAATCTCTTTTGGCTCAATCTAGGCCTTTTCTCTTTCTGTAAAGGAAGCTGGACCACGCTGTAATGATGTCATAGTTTAAACCCCTTCCCCCAAGGGGCCTCCTTCACTCAGACAAACACTTCTGAACTTTTCCAGATGGAGGGAGGGGAGGGGGGGAAGAGAGAGAGAGAGAGAGAGAGAGAGAGAGAGAGAGAGAGAGAGAGAGAGAGAGAGAGAGAGAGGGAGAGAGAGGGAGAGAGTGAGAAGAGACTTTGGTCGAGCTCAGCTGTGAAGCATCCTTTGGACTCTACCCATCCCATCCCACCCCACCCCAAATTCACTGGAATCTCTACTCCAGGCTTATAGAAGTTGCTTCCTTCTGCCTCCTCCACCTAATTCTAATACAGTTAGTAGGATGAAGTTTTGATTCAGGATCTACTCCCAACCTGAGGGCTCCTACCCTGAGCCCTGGGGGAATGAGATAAGACAACACTGCAGTTTGTAGGCTAGACTAGACAAAGGATCAAAGAAAGGAGGGAGGAATGTGAGATGGAATGATCCCTGGTTTACTACAAGGAAAGGACAGCCAGTTTTGGAGAATTTGGGATAAGGAAACAATACTAATTTCTATACCTCTTTGTCTTTCAACACATCACCACCTCTGTTTATGGACGTTGGAGAAACAGAGCCTCTATGATGAGGGAACTACAATCTCAGTAATGATGACTGACAAATGTCATAAAATTACTCTTTTGGGCATCTCCCATTCTCCTACTGGAGACCCCCACTGAAAACCTGAGTATAGTGGAAAGAATACTAGAGTTATTGTCAGGAGGACTTGATTTCAAATGCAACTTCAGATACTTACTAGCTGAGTGACTCTGAACAAGTCACTTAACCACAATTGTCTCTCAAAAAAAAATAGGGTGAAACATACAGAGAGCTGTCCCTGAAGTCTGGGTTCAAGGCCTGCTTCTAACAACAACCACATGGAACCCTGGTCTAGTCATAGACTTATCAAAGTAGGTGTTGGCCTGCATTGATAAAGGAAGCTCCCTCACCTGGGAGTTGTCTATGTCAATGAAATATGATTCTGGTGCTTCTATCCTTCTGAGCTTTCGCTTCTTCTGTAAAACTGAGAATAAGAATCTTACCTCAGGGGCTGTAGTGAAAAAAATGATTTGTAAACCTTAAAACACCATAGAAATGAGTCTTTATACAGAAACCCTCTAGGGTGGCCTTGGAGTTAGAAGGTGCAGGTTCAAATTCTCCCTCTGAGGCTGGGGTGACCATCTTAAACAAGTTTTTCACCTCTCTGAACCTCAGTTTTTCCATCTGTAAGATGGGGATAACAATTCCTAAAGACCCTCTCTCAAAGCAATGAAGTTCCCAATGAGATACCAGATATATGAAGAACTCTGTAAACTTTTAAAGAACTATAAAATAATCAGTTTTCATTATCCCTTATTCTTTTTTCTAGGCTGAAATATGCTCTTCTTTAGAGCAGCCTGGAAAATTTGGGAGACAGTGGAAGAGGGTAAGCTGTGGAGTCTCTTTTGCTCTTATTACATCAACTACACTTTGAGTTCTTACCAAGTCATTTATTGCTTTACTTAAAATGTCCTCCTATTGCTCTTTGTTTCATAAGTCTTCTCCAACTAGAATATAAGTCAGCTCTTTGGGGGTAGAGAGTATATTTTCTATAATAACTCCACTTGTGCAGAACTCAATCATCTAGCAACTGCATTCTTGGAACATAACTCAGACTCAAAAGTGCAGGGCATGTGGGCAACCAAAAGATGTACGATCAAGTCTATGCACTACTTATAGAAGTTCTCAGTTTAGAGTCTGCTGACTCTTACTCTACAAACAATTCTAAGAAGTTTGGCAATCTTTTTTCCAAGCCTATATCAAATCAGAAACAGTGAAGTCCTAGGAAAATAACAGGTAGTTGAACACCTAGTGAATACTTGGATATCTGGAACAGCACATGCCCCATTTTAAAGAGAGCTGTTGTCAAACTAATGAGAATCTTCTGGATTCTCTTGGTAAGAAAGTAAAGACCAGTATCGAGTCTAGGAAATGTACCATAGAAAGAGCATTTGAAAGAGCTGAGGATGTGTGACCTGGAGAAGTGAAGACTTATTCAAGACCTGTTAGGCAGAATCTTCAAATACTTGAAGAGCTTGCCATCCCTCATTCCTTCCTGACTGGTTTCCTTCCTTCCTTCTCTGTTGCTTTGTCAAGTCTGACCCAAAGGCAGCCGTTTTGTTTTTTCTTGCTCCCCAGGGCTCAGGCTGGGAGCAGAACCCAAGACAAAATTTGCTTCTGCTATTGTTTAGTCATTTCAGTCATGTCCTACTCTTTGTGACCCCATTTGACCTTTTCTTGGCAGAGATACTGGAGTGGTTTGCCATTTCCTTCTCCAGTTCATTTGACAGATGAGGAAACTGAGGCCAACAGGGTTAAGTGACTTTTCCGGGGTCACACAGCTAGTAAATGTCTTTGAACACATTTGAATTCAGGTCTTCCTGAATCCAGGCACTCTATCCTCTGTATCACCTAGCTGCCCTAAACTTTTTCCTACTCCCTATTTTAGGATTAGGTTGAGGAGGTGGAAGGAAGCAGCTGCTATAACTGAAGATGATATCAGAAATTAGATATTGTCACTATGCTAGGAGACAGACAGAAGCAATGGGTTATAGTGAGGCAGATTTAAGCTTGAAATATGAAGGAGCTTTTCTAACAATTGGAACTGTCCAGCAATGGAACATGTTGCTTTATGATACAGGGAGTTTCATATCACTAGAGATAATCAAGCAGAAAATAGGGGACCATCATTCAGCAATATTGTAGTGAAAAGTTGCTTCCAGTTGCAAAATTGTACTCTATGAACAAAAGACCACATATTGAAAACTGAAAAAGTAATCATCTAGATGGTATAGTAAATGCACAGTGTGTCATATTTGGAGTCAGTAAGAACTAAGTTCAAATCCTGTTCCAGAAATGTATTAGACAAGTGACCCTGGGTGCCTTGATCTCTCCCAGCCTCAGTTTCCTCATCTGTAAAAGCGGGGTAATCATGGCACCTACTGCACAGGGCTACTGTGAGGATATATGTAAAGTGCTTTGCAAACCATGAGGTATAAGATAAACACTGGGAGTTATTCTTGACAAGCCGAACCTCATTTTTCAGATCAAAAGCTGAAGCTCAGCACATTTAGGTGACCTGTCTAAGGTAGAGGTAGTAAGTAGCAGAGTTTGGATTTGAACCCAGGTCCCCTGGCTCCAGAATCACAGCTCTTTGCACTACACAACACAGGCTCTATTCTATGAATAGCAGGAGCTGAACTGTGCTCTAGGAGTGCAACAGGATTGCAGGAGCTCTAAAGAAACATGAGATGGGCAAATCCCGAGATGTCTCCACTTCAAATGTTCATGCGGATTCTTCGTGCCCGACCTGTGGGAGAGCCTTCCAAGCATATCAGCCACAGTCAGACACGCTGTCCCTTGACCTTGACATGGTGATGTCATTCTGGTACTCTTTGAGAACGACAATAAAAGTAAAGAACGGACAAGATGACCTCCAGTTGTCCAACTGGAGATATCCACAAGTGCAGAATGATTTTTAAAGGTGCCTGGATAAGGTAGGCCTCTGCCTTCTTCTAAGTCAAAGATCAGTTTCCCCTGCATCCATGGCAAATAGATAATATAGGAATTTGGAAGACTGATGCCCCATCCCAATTTGAAGTAGTCACCTCCTATAGAGAGCAGATTACAATTCCTCTTTACAGAGGGGAGACTGACTGTGAGCCACCAGAGCAAACGGCTTGGAGGGAAGAGGAGTGCACCTAGTGCACCATCCCCACTTGTCTCCACTGTGTATCTACCCACTTAGAGTTTCAGATGCCAGATGCTGACTTCTTGGTCACCTAGCTGCCCTCAGAACAAGACATTCCTATTTCCAGACTTTCTTTCCCTGCTGTCCCACAGCTACATACAGAGACAAAACTAAAAACTCTGGTCAATGAGCAAACAAGGAAAAAACAGGAGAATTTCTCACCTCTGATGAAAGTAACCCTTATGGGAAAAGCCCAATTTCAGCTAGGGAGGAATTCACTTGGGGTACTGAGGAAGGAAGTACAGCCATTTGGTAACTTTCTATTTTAACTAATCATTCTTGTTAACAAGGTGCTTAGCTTCTAGGCAGCTGGTCACATAGTGGATAGAAGATTGGACTTTGGAGTCAGAAAGACCTGAATTCAAATTTAGTCTCAGATACTACTGGAAGTCCCTAGACTAGTTATTTGGCTTGTCTACCTCAGTTTTCTCCTCCTTAAAATAAGGATAATGATAGCATCTACTTCCTAGTGTGGTTGTGAGGGATCAAATGAGGTAATATTTGTAAAGCACTTTGCAAATCTTAAAGCATCATCATAATTTTGTGTTAAAGACATTCAAGTGCTGTCAGGGAAATCGACATTGTTACATCTCTACCCACACAGCACAAGAGAGAGGTGGGAGTTCCTGGGGTAGTAGAAAGTTGCCCACTGGGTCTTGCCCTCCAAACTTGGCTGCCAAGTTCTCTAGCTGGTAAGACAAAGCATGACCTCATCCAACAATAACAGTTAACATTTTATATGGCACTTATTATGTGCTACATGTTTTGCACATGTTATTTCATTTGAGCCTCACAACCACCAGAGATGTAAAAGCATTGGGGGGCAGTGAAGGGACAGGGAGGACCGAGAAAGGAGAAATGAGAAAAGTTAGGGAATCTTGCCACCTCTCCCTCCCCAGGGGATCTTTTTCTGTTTTGGAAATCGTTCAGAAAAAACAACATGACTTTTTTTTTCTGGCCTTCACCTCTCTGGTCCCCAAACAAGGGGCCAGAACATCAGAAGGGTGGAGCTGGATAAAAACCTAACTCTGAAAACAAGCTCTGGTCCATATGATCAGGGTCCAAAAGAAATCACTGCCTCCTATTTCTTCTTGGTTTTCATAATTCTTGGTTTTCATAGGAGTCTGCCTAAGGGTGTCTAGACAGGCTTAAATTCTGGTACTTGATTTAGGAAACAAGGGTGGCCTCAATAAATGTATTGGCCCATCAGGAACTCTTCAGAAAAGCATTTGTGAATTTTATGCAGATTAAACAAATTAATTGATGTCCCCTGAGCTTATGGATAAAGGAATGGGTAGGAGGGGAATAGGACAGCCATTAGGTGGGCCCGGGGCGGGGAGAGCTCTGCGCTTAGAATCAGTACAACTTATCCTGAGTTCAAATATGACCAAAGACACTAACTAGTTATGTGACTCTGGACAAGTCACTTAACCCTGTTGAACTCAGTTTCCTCATCTGTCAAATGAACTGGAGAAGGAAACAGCAAACCACTCTATTACTTTGCCAAGAAAATCCCAAATGAGATACAAACGGTAGGACACAGCTGAACAACAAAAAGAGGGGAAAAAAGGAATGGTGGAGATAATGTGTCAAAAGCCTATCTATCCAACAAGTTCTAATAAATTGCTACCTCCTCCAGGAGTCTTTCCTTGATGCTCTTATCTCTAAGCCAGAAGTAATCTCTCCTACTACTAAGTTCCTATAGTATTTTGTAAAACGATTTGAGATCAGAGACTTTCTTTTTTTAAGAAGCTACCATTTACATAGTACTTTAAGGTTTATAAAACACCAAATATTATCACATTTTATTCTCACAGCAACCCTGAGAGGCAGGTTAATTATTAGTTTCCCCATCTGAAAGATAAAGAAACTGAGCCAGAGAGAAGGGGTCACACAACTAACAAGTATCTAAGGTTAGATTTGAACTCAGGTCTTTCTGACTCTAGCTCAGCACTCTATGTATTGCTCCACCTACTTCTTTGTGTCCTCGATTTCTAGCACAACGCCTAGCACATTTAGTAGTAGGCACTTAACAAATACATGTTGACTGATACAGAAGGGACCTTATTTATTGTTGTTTTTGTTGTTTCAGTCATGTCTGACTCTTCATGACGCCATTTGAGGTTTTCCTGGCAATGATACTGGAGTGGTTTGCCATTTTCCTCTCTAGCTCATTTTACAGGTGAGGAAACTGAGGCAAATGGGATTAAGTGACTTGCCCAGGGTCACATAGCTACTAAATGTCTGGATTTGAACTACCGTCCTCCTGCCTATAGATTCTCTGCTCTTTCCACTGCACCACCTAGCTGCTCACCACTTGGCAGCTAAGTGGTTTATGGAATAAAGCACCTGACTTGAAGTCATCAAGAATTGAGTTCAAATCCAGCCTCCAAAACCTACTAGCTATGTGACCTTAGGTGAGTCACTTGACTAGCTTCAGCTTCCTTATCTGTAATAATAGCTATTTCACAAGGTTGTTAAGACCAAATGAGAAAACATACGTAAAGTACTTTGCAAACCTTAAAGTGCTACATAAATGCCAGCTGTTCATATTATTATTATTCTTTCATCCAGGGCAGCTCGGTGGTGCAGTGGATAGAGCACCAGTGAGGGAGTCAGGAGGACCTGAGTTCAAATGTCACCTCAGACCCTGACACTCACTAGCTGTGTGACCTTGGGCAAGTCACTTAACCCCAATTGCCTCATCCTGGGTCATCTCCAGTCATCCTGAGGAATATCTGGTCACTGGATTCAGATGGCTCTGGAGGAGAAGTGAGGCACAGCCCTCCCTCACTCAAAACAAAGGCAAATGCAAGTCATGTCATCATTTCTCTGAAGGACATGGTCTTTTTTGCCAATGAAGGGCGAACACATTATTTTGTCCAATCCCTTCATTTTACAGAGAAGGAAACTAATGCCCAGAAAGTTTAAGGATCTTTCCTGAGATCACAGAAGTAGTAAGCATTAAAGAAGGGATTGAAACCAAGTCTTCCAAGTCCAGAGCAAGAGTCTCTCCACTACTCCTGATTTGGATCCTAAATCCATTGACCCTTCCACAGTACGACCCAGTCATGGTAGGCACTAGCTAACATTCATTAAGTAGAATTTAGGAAATGAGGCAGAGGCTTGAGGGCACAGCTTACTCAGTAAGTAGGAACTGTGCAGAAGAACATTTGTGAATTCTTTCCAGGCAGATCTGGCCCTGTCACTGGGTTTGTCAGGCAGTGGTCCCTAACGCTGCTCCTCTCCAACTGCCATGTGGCTGGGTTTCAAAGGGTGGAGCCCTCTCCCCTCTGGAATTATCTGATACAATTATTTTCCCTTTTCTTTTTTCCCCTCTTACACATAGCCCCAGACAGGATACGGGTGTGGGGTTGATAGGCACGAAGGACCCAAAGGAAGAGGAGGAATGTGAGGGGAGGTGTTAAGGGAAGCTGATAACCTGAGCATGACATCAATTGGATGGATGAGAAATGGAGCTCCCTACCTCGACCCTCCCCCTTCCTCCCCTTTCCCTGCTCAGCTGGAGCTAAGAATACAGCCTGGGCCAAGATTTCTGCCTCAGCCAGGCCAAGGTTTCTCAGCTTGTCCCATCCACAAAAAAAGGAACAGACCATTCGTTTTGGGGGGGTGTGGAGAGTCATTGCCTCCCCTGCTCTCTTCTATGTACTTTCCTCAGGAGCAAAGAGCTGGCTTTCCCAAGATAAAGTCCAAAAAGAAGAGATGGGGGTGGATAGCTCAAAGAGATTTTTAGTTACCTTCATTCCCTAAAGAACCATACATTTCCCTGGGTTTCATGGTAACTCCCTCTCCATAATTTTGTGCTCCTTGTACAGGACTTCTATAATGACCCCCTCTTAGGACCTCAAATCACTCAGTTCAAGCAATTCATTCTTTTCTTAAATGACTTTTCAAAATAATCAAGGTTCTGATGATGCTCTTTGTCTCTATGTTACAATCATTCCCAGCTAACCCTCTCCCCTTAATAGCTAATTAAGTCCTTTTTCCAGAGTCACACAACTGGTGAAGGTCTGAGGCTAACTCTGAACTCAAGTCTTCTAAAATCCAGGTCCAATGGTCTACCAGTGTGTCCCATAGCTGCCCCAAAGTGTTTCTTTACCTTATTATAAAAAAGTAATTAAGCAAAACTAAGGAAAACACAAACTGCTTCACAGCATCTTTTACATTCCACACCCACAGTCTCCTATTTCTCCAAGGAAAGGAGGGATGTACACTGCTTTCTCTCTTTTCTGGGACCATCTCATCTGTTCCTGAGAGTTTCTTGTAGATGATGCAGTCTATTGGTGTCTAGGAAACCTTTCTGCTAAGCACAGAAAGGAGATGAGACAGGTATGGTGTTGGGGCAAGGGAACTGGGTTTGAACTCATGGGATCTGGGTACCGGGCCTGCCCTGGCTTCTTACTGCTTCTGTGATGTCCTGCAAGTCTTTAGCCTGCCTGAGCTTCTTCAAGCACTGAATCCTGCTTGATGAGACACAGTAGCTGGTTACTAGATCTAGAACTGAAAACATGGGATTCCCAAGAGGGGGAGACTTGGTTATTCTCTATGTCTGCCTGTGTCTCTGTCTCTTTTCCCTTCTCCTCTTTCTATCTGTCTTTCTCTGTATTTTTCTGTCATTCACTCTCCCCTCTATCCTCTTTCCCTCTCTCCTCTTTCACTGCAACAGGTGGTAGAACCATGCTCACCTACCCTAGGTTCCCCTTCCAGTGGTGAGGAACCTGCAGCCTCGAGGCCTCATGTGACCTTCTAGGTCCTCAAGTGCTACCCTTTGAATCCAAACTTCATAGAAAAATCCTTTTATTAAGGGGCCTTAACCATAGCAAGGCAGGGATAAGCTAGGTAAAAAAAAAAGGCTGGCCCAGTTCGAAGTCTCAGTACCAGATCATTGAAAGCTGCTGAGCCAAAGCAGAACCGGAGCATCCGATTGGAATTTGAGCTCCTGGCCAACTCCAGCTCTTTCCGTGACAGTGGGGCTTAACACCTAAGGGAGCTACTCTGTTCCAAGGCTTCAGACACACCCCCTCCCCTGTCACCACCACCATCGCCGGTGGCTGGGGGTCTGGTATGACCACACCCTGGAGCACTCACCACCCCCTCTCCCCAGCCACCCAGCCCAGAGTTGCTTTCTCTCCAACTGGGTGGGACCCTGTAAGCAGAGCCAATGAGGCTGTGTTTGGGAGACCTGGGAGCTGCGGGTTTAGGAGCGTTAAATGCGGAGGTGGAAGTGGGTCTCGAAGAAAGGCAGAAAGAAAGGAATATAGGGCCACTGGGTGGGGAGTAGAGAAGAGAGCTGAGGATTTAAGGAGCCTTAAGTGAAGTCGTAGGGAGAAGTAGAAGGAACTTCACACAGTGTTAACCCTTTGAGTATTCAAGATGGAGAGGGGCGCAGGAGAATGTGTCTGCCATCTAGGCAGAAAGAAATATTTAACATCTACTAGGCGCAAGGCCCAGCTGTGAGAGAGGGTGCTCATTGTGGGCGGTATTTTAAAACAGCATTAAAAGTGTCTTCTTGGCTCCAAACTCATCACTGGTCACCTAACTCTGCCATCCACTCCGAAAAGCCAGCAACCATCTCCCACGCAGTACAGTCACGGCCACCACCCCTCTCTCTCCAGTCTCCAATCTTGAAGCAGGCAGTCCTTGGGAGATGAGGGGCCAATAAGCAGACCCCAAGGAACCCTTGGCGCTGAAAACCCTCAGGCTAGGCGAGTAGCTCGGCGGCGCCCACCCTTTGGCACCGAGCAGATTTGGCCAGCTTTTACAAAGCACCATCCTAGTAGAGTAGCCCCGACTCCCCACTCCCCCGGTGCCTCCGTCAGCGCACGCACGCACACACACACACACACCACGCACACACACACACACACACACACACACACACACCACGCACACACCAACCCACATACACACACACACACACACCATGCACCCACACCCACACACCACGCACACACCACGCACCCACACCACACACCCACTAAAATCTGATCATCTTCCATCCCACCACATGCAGTTAACTCAGAAAAGCAGTTTTGTCCCATTCCGTGGCCCGACTGCGTTCCGCTCCAATACATTCCCGTTAGAAATTTCCTCCCTGCGAGCCATTGCCCAAATCTAAACCAATCTGCTCTCCCTGGGGAGAGAGGTGCACTGATGGGAAGGGTCGGTATCTCTAGGTAATCCTGCCTGCAGCCCCTCCAAACCTCTCGGTGGACTCCCTCCCTTTGGCCGCAAGGCTCTGCGCCCTCGGTCCTGCGCCCAGGCACCCCGGACTCACACAGTGAACTCAGCAAACAGATCAGGGTCGCCCAAAGCTGCAGGCGCAGCCCCGCGCGCCAGCTTCTCGGGAGCAGCATCCTTGCAGCTCGGCTCTCCCAGCAGCTGCACAAAGTCCAACAAGCTGCCCCACTACCGCAGCTCTCGGCTTCCCGCCCCCTCCGCCGGGGGTGGGAGATACTGCCTTTTTCCCCTCTCCCCCTCCTTCTTTTGACTCTGGGCTGGGCCTGGCCGGGCTACTTCGCCGCTTCCGTGGGCTCCCCTGGTCAGCCTAAGAGTGGGAGGGGGGCTGTAGGCGGAGGGTGTGGGTGGCCGCTGTATTCACAGCAGTGATAAGTGGCTGTTTTGAACCTGGAACGTAGAGTCTGTTTGGCCCAAGGTTACTTCTTCCCGCTTTATATAGACTCAATGACCCTGCCACGTTCCTTTTAACTCCTTTGTGCCTCGCCAGGCTCTACACCCCCTCCCTCACCCTGCCCCCAAAAGCTCCCTTCCTAGGCAGGTAGACTCAAGACTCGAGCAATGTCCTTACGATGTTTTGTTTAAGATCACACAGCATGAGCAACCAATTCAATTAATCGCATAAAGTTGATGAGAGGTTGCAAGGGTTAAACACAATGAGGAGTAACGAATCTGAAGAAAACAATGACTTCCTGCCTTCAAGGAGTTTATATTCCTGGAGGAGAGTCAGATATGTAGTAGTCACATTGTGACAAAGGAGAGTCAATATATTAGGAGAAATCAGGTCTTCTAGGAGAAACCTTTTCCAATCCCGCTTCATGCCATAACTTCCCTCCGAGACTCTCCTCAATTTATCCTGTATATATCTTGTTTATACCTGTTTTCACGTGTTCTCCTTCATTATGTTATGAGCTCCTGGAGAGAAGGGTCTATCTTTTTCTTTTCTTTGTATCTGATTCATAAATATTCATTGGCTATAAAAACCTAGCCTTTCTATGGAACTTTACAATCTGCAAAGCACTTTATAAATATTATCTCATTTGATTCTCGTAACAACTTCGTGAAATAGATGCTATCCCCATTTTACAGAGGAGGAAACTGAGACTGAAGGTGGTACAGTGACGGTGCAGCTAGTAATTGTCTTAAGTTCAAAGCGTTACCTCCTTAATGTGTCAGATATATAATATTCATCGTTTTGGCAATATAAAGTTGTCAACACTTTTCTTGCCTCCCATGAGCATTTTTTTGAAGTGTTTACTCTGTTCAAGACACTGCGAATGAAAAGATGTGAGGATGTGAGAATAGGGTTCGTTTCATACTTTGCATTTGTAACCCTACTGCCTAATACAGAGCCTGGCATATAGTAGGAGTTTGATAAATGCTTGTTGATTAACTGATGCTTACTAGTTACACCGTACTAAGCAAGATCAAGGTTTAAGAAAGTCCATCAGATTTAGAATTCCAAGAGACCTCAGAGGTGATCTTAATCCAAACCCGTCATTTTACAGATGAGAAAACTGACAATTACACAGACCATTATTTTTCCAAGACCACAAAAAGAGTAACTAGCCGAGTCTACATTTGAACTCAGGTCCCCAGAGTATTTTATGTTACCTTAGGCTGTCCACTTGGGCTTTACAGTCTAGGAGGGAAATGAGACACAAGCTAGGTTACGTAGTCAGAAAACTATACTGCAACTTAATAAGTGAAAGTGGGAAAGGCATGTTTATATGATAGTTTGTGTGAAAGAGATGTATTAAAGAACACAGTGCTTTATGAGCAGGTAGGTCATTATCCACTTGGAATCAATCAAGGAAAGTTATATGGAGGAAGTGACATTTGAGTTCAACTTTAAAGGATGAACAGGAATTCAAAAGGTGAAAGAAGAAAAATTATTCTCTGCATGGGAAACACATGGAAAAAACACATGAAGTTGGGAGGAGGGGACATTTGATATAAGGTGTGAGGAGGGGAATAATATGAAATAAGGGTGGAAAGATAGTGTGGCACAGGCTTGTGGATGATCTTGGGTGCCAGACAAAAGAGTTTTAACTTTATTTGATAAGCAAGAGAAAGCCATTGAAAATTAAAAAAAAAAATCAGATTGGTGACATGATTACATCTATGCACAAGGAAACATATTCCAATAGTGTGAGAAATAGATTGCAAAGGTAGGTGGTAGAGGCTGTTTTCATACCCCAGGAAGATGGTAGTAAAATTATCAGTGGTTATTAATATATATGCATATATATGATATATATGCATTTATAGGTATATACACATATATCCTGCATATTCACATATATGCAGAAACATTGCAGCAGCAGTTCACTAGAAGGAACTCAATAACTGATTGGATATTCTTGTTATTTGTCCTTCATTTTCGAAGAGGATCCCTGACATCAAGACATAATGGGTGATGTCCTGACTTATATGTGAACTGCATTTAAGCAAGGCAGAGTTGCACCAAGTCATCAGTCTTACTCTCTCTTCCAGAGTCATCAAAGTCCAGTGGAAAGACAACAAAATCAAGATGACTGACAATGGCCCCAGATGTGATGGATGATCTTGGCATCTTGGATTGGATAAATGCTAAAGGGAAGGGGACAGATAAAGATAGCCCTGGGGTATTGAACATAGAAGACTGGATTAATGGTAGTGTTATAGATGGTAATAAAGTATCAAATTCAGACTAAGGAACAATTTTACAAGGAAATATAGTAAATTTGGTTTGGGACACACTGAGTATGAGTTGCTTGTATGAGATCAAGATAGTACTGTCCTCTAAGCATCTGGAGATGTGAGTGTGGAGCTCAGAAGAGAGAAAGATGTATCTGTTACAGTTTCTCATGCTATTCTTGTGGAAAAGAGAAGAAATGAATGCTGGATGAAAGTACCATTAGATTTGGAGTGGTTGAATGATTAGATCCAAAGATTGTCACTTATATGACTCAATGCCAACTTGGATAAAGGTCTTCAGTAGAATGTTTCATGTGACTCTGGCCCTGTGCTGCTTAATATTTTTATCAATGATTTGGGTAAAGACAAAGATGGCATGCTTATCAAGTGTGTAGATGGCATAGTCTGGAAGAGAGAGCTAATTCATGGGATGGCAGGATTCAAAAAGAGCTTGACAGGCTAGAACATTGGATTGAATCTAGTAAGATGAAATTTAATGGGAATAAAGATAAAAATCAATTTTATAAATACAGTATAGGGGAGATTCTGATACAATAATTTGTCTAAAAATATGGGGTTTTTTGTCAATTACAAGGCCAATATGAGCTAACTGGATAACACAGCAGCTACAAAACCCAAAGCAGTATTAGTCTTCATTAAGAGAGGGATAATATCCACAACTTGGAAGATATTAGGACTATTAACATTGTAATCTGCTCTGGTCAGACAGCAGCTGAAATATGTTCTGTACTGGGCACCACATTTTAGAAAGGAAATTGACAATTGAGAGCTTTCATGGAAGGGTAGCAATGATGGTGAAGGGTCTCAAGGTCATGAAAGTGAGGGGGAGTTGAAAGAAACTAGAGATGTTTTAGATTAGAAGGAGAACTGTCATGTGGAAGGGGGTTTAGTTTCCAGGGCATTCTCTTTCTTTCTTCAATGAATTCAGTACCTGGATCACAATATTTTTTCTCTTTCCCAACTCATTCCCTCATATTAAGGAGCTAATTGCCAAATCTAATTGTTATTTTTTTCCAATTCAGACTGCTTGGAAGCCATTAGCACTGTCCATCACTATCTTCTCCTTGCTACTCTTTTCTCTCCAGGTTTCATAACAGTACTTCCTCTGGGTTCTATTCCTACCTATCTGAATATTCCTTCTCTCTCTCTCCTTTAGTGTATCTTCAACTAGATCATGACTGCTAGCAACTGCTAAAGGGGAGCATCTCCCAGGACTCTGTCCTGGACCCCCTTTCCCTCTGTACTATTTCACATAACAATCTAATCAGCTTCCATGGATGTAGTTATTAAGACTAAGCAATGATTTTCAGATAGAGTTATCCAGTCCCTAACCTCACTCCCAATCTACAGATTCAGACTTCCAACTGTCTGTGAGCTAGCTCGCACTGGATGTCCCATAGACTCTTAAACTCAACACTACAAAATTGAATTTGTCATCTTTCCCAAAAAACTTTTCCTCTTCCAAACTTTCTTATTACTGTCAGGAGCACCTCTGTTTTCCCTGTCCCCCAGGCTTGCAACTTGGGTGACATTCTAGACTTCTCACTCCCTCTCACTGCCCATATACATTTTCTTCCCAAGTCTTATAACATTTTTGAAATAAAACACCTCTGACACAGCCACCATTCTGATGCAGGCTCTCACACTTGGACTGTTGCAAAAACTTTTAGTTGCTCTCCTTGTCTCAATTGTCCCTCCCTTCCAGTTCATTACCCACTCAGTTGTCAAACTCAACTGCCTAAAGTGCAGATCTGACCATGCCATCCCCCTAGTCAATAAACTCCAGAGGCTCTCTATTCCTTTTAGGATCAAATATAAAATCTTCTGACATTCAAAGCACCTCCCAACTTGACTTCCTCCTACCTTTCCAGTATTCTTATATGTTACCCTGGATTCTTCTCATATACTCTCTGATTCAGTGACACTGACCTCTTTGATCATCTCAAAACAAAACACTCCATCTCTAGACTCTTGGCATTTTAAATGACATTTCCCCATGCCTGGAATATTCTTGCTCCTTATCTCTGTCTCCCTGCTTCCCTATAATTTCCAGCTAACATCCCATCTTCTATGGTAAACCTTTCCTGATCCCCCTTAATAGTACCAAGTGCCTTCTCTATTGTCTCCAATTTAACCTGTATATATTTTATTTATACATAGTTGCTTTCATGTTTGTGAGTTACCTGAGAGCAGGAACTGTCCTTTGAATCCCCGGCAGGTAGCACAGAGTCTGGAATAGAGGGGGTACTTAATAAATGCTTATTTACTGACTGGTACATAGTTGGCACTTAATTAGTGTTCATCTATTCTTGCTATTTAACCATTATTCATGGAACACTGGACATCTCTAAAGAATCAAAATTACCACTGACCCAGAGGGTGACAGGGAGCTGGGTAAAGGGAATGACTAGTTGCAATGTTAGCAACTGTGTTTGGAATACAAGAATTACCAGGACTGACTGAATGAAAAAGCATTTATCAAGTGTTTACTATGGGCCAAACTCTGTAATAAGCAGTGGGCATACAAACAGAAAAATAGAGCAAAGCACTCACATTCGAGTTGGGGAAATGATGCACACATAGAGCTCAGCTATGGGGCACTCACATTCGAGTTGGGGAAATGATGCACACATAGAGCTCAGCTATGGGGCTGATGGAAAGGCCTGAACATCCTAAGGCTATGGTGGTGGTTCAGAGGACAAGGAGTAGGCAGGGGTGGAGAACTGGTAGCCTCTCACATGGCCCTGTAGGTTCTCAAATACAGCCCTTTCAATGAGTCCAAACTTCATAGAACAAATCCCCTTAATAAAAGGATTTGTTTCGAAAAACTTGGATTCAGTCAAAGGGTGGTACCCAAGGACCTAGAAGACCACATGTGACCTCGAAGGCCAAGTTTCCCTACCCCTGCCCTAAGGGGTGCACCTTAAGGAGTAGGTCAAATAACAATTCCCCAGAATCCAGAGGGCACAACAGTAAGGCAGATTCTATGGCCCAGAAAACTTTCAGCATATGGGTAGAAAAATGAACAGCTAGTGGTGCAGCGCATTGAGTGCTGGCCCTGGGGTCAGGAAGACTCCTTTTCCTGAGTTCAAATCTGGCCTTAGGATACTTCCTAGCTGTGTGACCCTGGGCAAGTCACTTAACCTGTTTGCCTCAATTTCCCCATCTGTAAAATGAGCTGGAGAAGGGAATGGCAAATCATGCCAGTATCTTTGCCGAGAAAACCCTAAATGGTTGGGTTTTTTAAAAAATGTAATTAAGTCACATGGTTAGTAAGTGTCTGAGTCTGAATTTGAACTCAGTTCCTTCTGATTCCAGTGCTAGTGCTCTATCCACTTTGCCCATTGTATCCAGGAAAAGTTAAACACAACGAAAAAAAACTGAAACAACAAGAACAGTGGATAGAAGGATGGACTTTGAGTCAGGAAGACCAGGTTCAAATCTTACTTCTGACTCTTACTAGCTGTATAACCCTGGGTAGATCCCTTAACCTTTTTGTATCTTCTTCATCTGCAAAAATAAACATTCGAACTCTATGATCTCCAAGGTCCCTTTCAACTCTAAATCTATTACCCTATGCACTAGGGAGGCCATCTCCAGTCATCCTGATCTATATCTTGCCAGTAGACCCAGATGCCTCTGATGAAGGGAGTGAGGCTGGTACCTTCTGCATAGCCCTACCTCACTACATTCCAATTCACTGGCACATCAGGGTATCACCTCCCTGATGTCATGGTCCTCTTGGAGAACAAAAAGACTTAACAACAACAAGGAGACCACAGTTTGTTCCATTTAGCTACTTTGTATTAAGTTTGAAATAGTGCAAATCATAGTGTTAGGCAGTGGAAGAAGGCATCATAAAGTGGGTTCCACATGACTCATCAGCTACTGGGCAGAGAATATAAGAGGAGAAATAAGAGAGGGAGGAGGAGAGAAGGCAGATCTGCAAACTTGGCTTTCCATAAAATCCATAGCCTTCTAGGCACTCAAGAAAATGACTAAAATGGGCTTGTATTAAGGGTCAATCTTAGTTTGAACGAATTTTCAGGCCCATGGAGGTCCCCCTAGGGTTTTTCCTAAGTATCTCCACCTGTTCCCTGTTTAATGAAACCCTGCTACACAGAGAAAAAAAAAGCCTTTCATTCCCATTATTAGATACAAGAGTCTTAAGAAACAAAATCAACACATTATTATGAATGAATTCGAAAAGATGGTATCAGATCACTTAGACTTTTCTTAAGAGAGTGGGTGGGAGGAGAGTGTTTAGAAAGTGTCTTCAATCAACTGCTAAATATTTTGATTTCTACCTCCCCAATATCTTTTAGGTCTGTTCCCTTCTCTCTACCTACAGAAAGCTTCCCCCTTAAGTGGTGTTGCCCCAGGATAAGCCACCACTCATATTTCAGGCCTCTATCACCTCACACCTGGGGGATGGCACTGGCCTTTCTTGGCCTCCCCAACTCAGATCCCCGTGGATAGCTAGGTGGTGCAGTGGATAGAGCACCAGTGCAGGAGTCAAGAGGACCTAAGTTCAACTCTCACCTCAGACACTTGACACTCACTAGCTGTGTGACCTTGGGCAAGTCACTGAACCCCAACTACCTCATTGTAGGTCATCTCCAGCCATCCTGATGAATATCAGGTCACTGGATTCAGATGGCTCTGGAGGAGAAGTGAGGCTGGTGACCTGCACAGCCCTCCCTCACTCAAAACAAAGTCAAGTGCAAGTCATGTCATCATTTCTCTGATGGCATGGTCTTCTTCGGCAACGAAGGATGAACACCCACCTCAGATCCCATCATTTCATTCTACACAATGCTGCTAAAGTGATCGTACTCAAACACAGATCTGATCATGTCCCTCTTCTGGTCAATAAACGCCAGTGAATTCCAATTGATTCTAGCCTAAAATATCAACTATGCTTGACTTTTGAATCCCTTCACAACCTGGTTCCAACCTATCTTTCCAGTCTTATTGTATTTTACCTTTCCACACTGTCTACACAATCTGGCCAAATAGCCTTATCTCTGCCCTTCAGGCCCCCACATCTGACCCCCCCTCCCATTTCCTGTCTATGTGCTTTTGTATGAACCATCCTGCATGCTTGGAATCTACTCCCTGCTTTCCTCTTCCTCATGGAAGGAAACCCTTATTTCCTTCAAGTACCATTTTTCTATAGGAATCTCTTCCTATCTCCCTCTCTAACCATCTCAGATTTAACTACTTTGTGTTTATTTTGGATTCATGTCGTTTTCTCCAATAGAAATAGAGCTTATGCTCCTTCAGACTAGAGATTGTTTCATTTTTTTTTTTGTCATTATGTTCCCAGTATCTAGAACATGGCCTGACATATTTGGAGTTTAACACATTATTGCTGATTGATAGATTGATTGAAAGCATAGGAAGCCTGGAAGGGGCAGAGGGGAAATATACCTTCAGGGTAAGAGAGCACAAAGGGGAGAGGAAGGGGTTGCCAATGCCAGAGCTTCATACTTTATAAATTCCCCCAAGCCTCTACACCTTTTCCCTGCTGTGCTTGCACAAAGAAAGGTTCTTTGTAAAGTTACTTTATGTTCTGTGTATGTATTTTAAGGAAAACTATGGGGGTAGATGTGGTGGGTGCAATGGGTGCAAAATATCTTTCTTGTTTTGGCCCTCCCAAATTGCCTGGGGAATGAAACTTTCTAAGGAGAGGGCAGAAAGTAGCAAACTAGAGTTTCCAGGTGTCTGATCTGAGATCAGTGTGGTCTCTGAGCAGCAAGACCAGCCTGGCCTTACCTATGTGGGGCCAGAAATTTCCAATGGGGCATTTTCATTCCTTGCACTTCCCTAGTACACTAAGGAAAAATGGTTAAGTTTCTAGGAGTGAGACTGCTTAGCCAAGTCTGGAGATGGAAGCAGGTTCAGGAGAACAGATTCTATGGAGGAGAGTGAAATAGATGTGCTGAGTCAGTGAATTAAACCACAAACATTTATTTACTGTTAGTATTGTGTTCCTAGTACTGTGTTAAATGTTGGGGATATAAGGAAAAGCAAAAGACAATCCCTATTTTCAAGGAGCTCATAATCTTTCTGGGGAGACCATATGCAAGTATATGCAAATAAACTGTATACAAGATAAATTATAGCTAATCAGCAGAGAGAAAGTTCTAGCATTAAGGGAAATCAAGAAAGGCTTCTTGCAGAAGGTGAGATTTTGGATGGCAGGATTTGGCCAGTGAAGCCAGGAGGCAGAAGTGAGGAGGAGAATTACAAATGTGGAAGACAGCTAGTAAAAGTGCCCGGAGTCAAGAGATGGGGTGAATTGTGTAAGGAACAGGGAAGAGACTAGGATCACTATCACAGAATACCTGAGGGTGAGTAAGGTGTATTAAGACTGGAAAGATGAGTGAGGGATGGAAGGAGAAAAGTAGATTCTGAAGGGTTTGAAGGATTATATATTTGATCCTGAAAGTTACAGAAAGCCACTGGAGTTTGTTGAAGTGTGTGTGGGACATGGGCTTTAGAAAGATCACTTTGGCATCTGAGTGGAGGATAGACTGAAGTGGGAAGAGACTTGTGGCAGGCAGGCCAACAGAAAGGTACTCTAACAGTCTGGTGATGATATGGGGCAATTAGGTGGCACAGTGGATACAGCACTGGGCCTGGAGTCAGGAAGACCTGAGCTCAAACCTGACCACTAGCTGTGTGACCCTAGGCAAGCCTCTTAGCCTCGTTTGCCTCAGTTTCCTCATCTGTAAAATGAACTGGAGATGGAAATGGCAAACCAGACCAGTATCTTTGCCAGGAAAACCCCAAATGGGGTCATGAAGAACTAGATACTATGAAAATGACCAAACAACAGTGAAGCAATGAGGTGACAGAGGCCCACACTAGAGTGGTGACAGTATCAGAAAAGAGAAGGGGATATAAATGAAAGGTGTTATGAAGGCAGAATCCAAAGAACTTCCCAACAGAATGGATGTGAGAAGTGAGAAAAAGTAAGAAATTAAGGATGAGAGCTAGCTTGCAAGCCAGGGTGACTTGGAGTATGGTGGTACCCTTGACAATATTAGGGAAATTCAGAAGAGGGTAGTGTTTAGGGGAAAATGTAATGAGTTCAGTTTTGGAAATATTAAGTTTAAGAAGATTGTGGAACATCCAGTTGGAGTTGTCTGATAGATGGGTGACTATGGGGCACTGGAGATCAGAAGAGAAGTTAGGGTTGAATAAGTAGATCTGAGAATCATCAGAATAGAGAGACTGAATAGATAAATTGATAGATTGAATCCACGGGAACTGATGAGATCACATTGTGAAATAGTATAGGGGAAGAAGGAAGAGGGCCCAGGACAGAGTCCTGCAGCATGACCTAGATGAAGATCCAACAAAGGAGACTGAGGAGTAGTCAGATAGGTAGGAGGAGAATGAGGAGAGATCAGCTTCCCAAACCTAGAGGGAAGAAGGTAACCAGGAGAAGAGGCTGATTGACTGTGTTAAGGGCTACACAGAGGTCAAGAAGAATAAGGATTGAGAAAAGGCCATTAGATTTTCAGGTAAGAGATTATTGGTAATTTTAGAGAGAATAACTGTGGGTGGATGATGAGCTTGGAAGCCAGATTCTAGAGGATTAAAAAGAGAATGAGAGGAAAGGAAGAAGAATTACTTATTGCAGATATTATTTTTAAGGACTTTGGCCACAAAAGGAAGGCGAAATGTGGGACAATAGCTAGCCTAGCGGAGATGGAAGTGAGAGAGTGGGGATCACTGAGAGGGCAATCTACTGGAGAAAATCAGATGGAATGGGATCACTTGTTCATGTAAAGAGGTTATTCTTGCAAGAAGAGTTAGATTTAAATGTGATATAGGGGTGAAGGAGGACATATTCCCAGAAGGTATGTTAGAGGTGTGAGAAGAGGAGAGGAGAAGAAGGCCATCATTGGTCAATGATGTCCATTTTTTTTTTCAGTGAAATACAAGGCAAGGTTCCCAGCTGAGAAGGTGGGAGAGAGGAAGCCACAGAATGTTGGAGGAGGGATGAAAAAGATTGGAAAAACGTTAGGGGTATGATGACTCTCTTAGAGGGCTGTGTAGGTATTGCCTTGCTACAGTAAGGACTCAGTTCAAATTGACTTAAAAATGTATGTTTTCTTTTTGTAGTGAAGTCAGTATGCTTTTGTGATTTTTCTCCAGTTTTGTCCAACATGAGAAGGAGCAAAGGCAAAATCCAAGGGGCATAATGGGGGGCATGATCCAAGGCTGAGGCTTGTGGCAGGGCAAGATTGTTGATAAGAAAAGGGGCAAAGGACTTAAAAGAGGACAGTGCAGGGTCGAAATAGTTCACCAAGGGGTCAAGATGGGTAAGGGAAGAGAATGTAGCCAGTGCAGAGATGATGGCCTGGGAAAGAAATGAGAAGTTGAAGGACTGGATGTCATAGTGAGGATGAAAAATAGGGTTTGGAGTGGCAAGGCAGAGGGAGAGGTGGAATGATAACAGATTATAATGAGATTAGGGAATTTCAGAATTCATAAACTTGGAAGTGAATTATTTGTGGGTTATGGCAAGATCAAGGTTATGACTGCTTCTGTATATAACTGAGTCAGGGTCAAGAAATAGGTCATAGGAACTGAATAAATTGAAACTGAAAGATTAGGGTGTTTGAGGGAATATCAATGTTGAAGTCCTCTAGAATGAGGGGAAGAGTTGAGGAAGAGAGAAAGGCTGTAAGCCAGTCAATGAGGAAAAGAAACCAAGTGTCCTAGTAGTTACTTGTATTAGAGTGAGAAGAAGATGGGTGCTGGTTTCTTTCCACCTGGGCCCACTCCCACCTTCTGCATTAATGTTAATATTTTATTTTAAGCTATCTATTCTAGAGCCACAATCACTGCCTCCATTTTAGGTGGGAGAGGAAAAATGAAAAGGTTGAAAACCGTACTTTAGGGTTCCTCTTGAGTTTGAAAGTTTGGGAAACTGAAAACCCTGGGCCCCGTAGTTGTGTTCTGCCTTCCCTTCTGCTCCCTTCCTTTGATAGAGTGGAAACTCAGAGAGGCATGGATTTCCTACATACATTTTACATCCCCACTTTCTGTCTAACATACTAGAGTGTTCTTCTCTTTTCCCATATCCACTGAGGGCTGCTTCACCCAGGACCCCAATCTTTACAGTAAGAATTGTCTTTGAGGTTTTGTTGGATGTAACTATAGTAAAAGCAACTTTATCGTTTTAAAAAATACTGGCAGTATGCTGGTGGACTTCACATAGATCCCTTCTTCCTGGCTAAAACATGATCAACAAACACAAGTGACTTCTCTTGATGATGATGAGGGGAGGACTAGTCTTTTCTTAAAGGCAGAATCTTTCTGGTCTGATGTGCTGTGAATTAGACCCAGTTATCTATTAGGAAAGCTTCTTGACATCAGCAGCTCATTAGATTTTCCAGAAATTCAGGCCAGCAATGTATTAACCCTGACCTATCACTCCAGTTTCCCACTAGAAATAGTGACTTAGGTCCATTTCCCACCCTCATCTTTCAAGGGATCGATGAAATTGAAACGCCAAAGCCTTTCAATTGAGGCCATCACATTTCAGTTCCTCTTCTCACCTCTTCCATCTACATTATAAATCACCAGAAAAAGATGATCGGAGCACAGAGAGGAGAATGTGAGAGTTGTCCTTCAAGGCTCTGGGAACAGTCATTTCACTTTAAAGTGTTTCTGCTTTATTTAAGTGGCATGGTATGTGGTTAGGGCACTAGATGTAGTGTCAGGAAGTCCTGTTTTCAAATCTCACTTCAGATTCTTACTAGGTATGTGTCTCTGAACAAATCATTTCATCACTTCAGTTTCCACTTATCCAAAATGAGGAGGTTGGTGTCAGTGGCCTCTAAGGCCTCACCCAGCTTTAAATCTATGATTCTGTGACCTGAGGGGCCATCACCAGACCCAGAAGCCCTTCACCTCAGGCATTCAAATCCCAAGCTGTGAGCTCAAGCATCCTACATTACCTAAGTGCTGAGGCAAAAAGGGTGGTTATTTTTAATTTGGGGCAGGAAAGTGTCACTGGAGAGGAAACATCTGTTCCAGGACTATTGACTCCTGAGCTTTATATAGAGGCCTTTTTCATGGTGGGACTGTTTAAATACATACACACACGCACGCACACACACACACACTAACACACACATGTGAAACAAAAGACCACTCTACCAACAACTAGGCGACTTGACTTGGCCCAGGAAAAAATAAGACAAAGCAGTTCCCACCCTGTACTTCTTTCACTCCCCACCTTTGGAATATGGCCTGAAGAGAGGAAGAAAAGGCAACTTAAGTCAAGGTGATTTCTGAAATTCTCTGGCACCATCAATTTGGAGTAACAATACCTCTTTCTCCCCCACTCTTGCTCCCTTATTATAGACTATGTCTGAAGAAGGCTCAGGTTTTCAGAGCCTTCTAGCCCCCACCAGTAAGTATGTCCACCAGAATGACCTCAACTGGGAAAGCAAGATGATTTGAATGTGTTTTGGCATTTCTGACACAGTATGTTTGAAATAAACCAATTACCTTCCCTCTGAAAAACACTCTTCAGGTACCACCATCTTCCCAGTCATCCAGATTCCTAACCTTGGAGTCATCTTTGACTCTTCCGTCTGAATGCCTTCCCTCCCTTCCTAGCTCCATCTTCATCTAGCTTTCATCTACCTCCACCATAATAGTTGACCTTTATGTAACTTAATGTTTCTGATGTGTTTTATATATATCATCTCATTTGAGCCTTATAACACCCTGTACGGTAGGCACTAAAGTCAGTAGCACCTCTATTTTAAAAATAAAGAAGTTGAGGCTCAGACTGACTCAGATTTGTGGAATCCCAAAGTCCTGCCCACCTCCCCTCTAACAGCAACTCCCCAGATAGAAGCCTAGAGGATCACAGATGGGAGAACTGAAAAGGACCTCAGAGGCTAGGTACACACTTAAAAGTGTCAGAGGTAGGTAGGATTTAAACTCAGGTATTTCTGACTGCAAAGCCAACTTTCTACTATTCTCTCTACTCTAAGCTGCCTCTGAATTTCTCATTTCCATCATCTTCTCAATAACATTAGCCACTGAGAGGCTCTAGATATCTCTCTCTCCTAGACTACTATTATAACTTGATAAATGGTCTCCCAGATGCCAATTTCTCTCCTCTGTGACCCAGCCTCCATACAGCTGCCAAAATCATCTTCCTAAGGCACAAATCTATCCTTGTCAATTCCCTGCTTAAAATCTGTTAGTGATTTCCTATTTTCTCTAGGAGAAAAATACAAATACCCTCAGCCTTGGATTTAAGGATCTCTACAATCTGTCATCTATCTAGTTTTCTTACCTTACCTAATATTATTGCCCTTGGTTTTTGGAATCAGAAATTAAATTTTAATTACATTAAGAAAAAACAAGATGTGTATAGTGGGACAAAACAAATTGCACGTAACAAATTCACTGTTTTATGTTCAATCCCTTTTTGGTTTTTCTTCGTATATTGAAATGTCCGAGTTTGCTGATATTTATTAAAAGTTCATAACATTTAAAAAATGTAAATTTAAAAATTTATGTCCTCCCTGAACCGTATAGCCTGATCAAATTCCTAGTTGCTTAATGAATTGCACAAACCAACCCTGGCCTCTGAGGTCTTGCACAAGCCAACCTCTCTGCCTTCCCTGTGCTCCCTGACTCTTGCAATCCTAATTATCTTCTTTGAAGACTTAGCTCAGGTTCCAGAAGCTTCTTCTGATGCTCCCAGTTGTTAGTGGTCTCTCTCTCCTTAGATTCCTTTATATTTATGTATCTCTATCTTGCAATAGAATCTAAAGCTCCTGAAGGGAAAGGACAGTTTCACCTTTCTAACACTATTGCCTAGCCCTGTGTCTTGCACATTTTGTTTTTGAACTGGTCCTCAGATTCCATTAGTGGGAGGCTCCTTCTACAGAACCTACTTCCATTGATGCATATGGGCAACTCATCTGTAACTAAGTATTAAAGAGTCTTGAAGGTCTAAGAAGTTAAGAGGTTCTTTGTATCCCCAGTGCATAGAATAATTCTTGGTCCACAATAATTGCTTAATGAATATTTACTGATTGACTTGACTATGGTCACATAACCAGTGACACAGTATGTATCAGAAGCAGAACTCAAACTCAGGCTCACTACACTATACTGTCTCCCACTCTGTATATAGCAGGCACTTAATAAATGTTTGTTGATTGAATTTATTGAACCCCAATGTCCTCCTCACTTCTCTGAATAGTATCACACAGGTTCACAGATATGAGAAAGACCTCCATATAGTCCAAATCCCCAATTTTACAGGTCAAGAAACTGAGGCTCAAAGCCACATAGCAAGTAAGTGCCAGGGAAAGGATTGAACTCAAGTCCTTTGACTCCAAAGCCACTCTACTCTGAGTAGCAAAGAGCCCTCTTCTCTGGGGGCAGGAGGAAAGTTTGTCCCACCCACCAGCACTGTCAGTCTCCCATTCACCTAGTTCCAAAGTCCCTGGGAAGGAATAAGGGACAGTGATGGCCTCTGAAGGTGTTGCCTGCAAAAGGGAATCATTTGCTCTGTTTCCTGGCCTCTAGAAAGAAGCACAGGGTTGCTCTGTTAGTGGAAGAGCTTCCTATCTTGGAAAGAGAATGGAGCTTTAGCTACTTAACTGTTTGTCCCTTCCTTCTGTTCTTCTTCCCTCCTCCCTATCCCAGCTCTTCTTCTCCCCTTTTTGTTCTCCCTTCCTGTTTCCAGTGGAGGATGGGGAGGTACATTTTGTTTTCCAGACTAAGGCTGAGAGCTGCCAGGAGAAAGGAGGAATGAAGGACAAGAACAACAGAAGGGCCAAATCTACAGGCCCTCATTCTCCTTGCTTCTCTCTGCAGAGCAGAGCTCTTGGTCGGAGGGTGTGAAACCCAGTTGCCAAATTGCATAAGACTCTAAAAAGATCCATATGTCTGGGCCGAATGGAGCCGTTGAGCTCAGGGAAGTGGGAGGGAGGGGAGGATAACATCACTTACTGGACAGGGATTCTGCTTTGTCCTTTGGAAGGGATCGGGGATTGGATGTAGGCTCTGAACAAATGCTGCCGGACTTTTGCTGTCCTAGGCTGGAGCATCCAGGGTGCCAGGTAAGGAAGAGATCTGTAAACCTGAGCCTGTGTAGGGCTCACAACCCTAGGGCTTGGATTTGTTTTCTGCTTTGCCTTCCATACCTCCAGCCAGGACAGTCTCTGAAAAACCATCAGTGCATATGAATGTGAAACCATTTCCATTGCCTTGGCTAGGGAGATGATTATTCAAGATTAGCCCTCCACAACCAAGAAGATACCCTCCCCCCCTCCCCCCCCCTCAATCTCTGGACCTTCACAATGCAGTCTTCTTTGGGGTTGAGTACAAACAGCTGGTGTACAGCTGTGCAATACATCTGGATGGCAGGGACTGGAGGAAGACACCATAGCCAATGGAAACCTTGTTGGCCAACCTGGAAGGTCATGAGACACCTCTTTAAAGATGTGGGGTGGTACCCCTGATACTCTATCCAGAGCCCAACTTGAGTAAATGCATCTTATCTTCTCTGTGAATTTCCATGGTCCTCTTCTCCAGTTTCAATTGAAGAATCCAGGACTGACTTTGTGTAGAGAGGCCAGGCCAAATATACATCTGTTTACCAGATGTATATTTTCCCTAGAGATGGAACTAGCCCAGCTGCAGGGGAAAGGGTCTGGGGGTGGGGATGGGGAAGAATGTCTTGTTGCTGGAGGGGCAGGGAGTGGTAGATTTTCTTGAAGTTGAGTCAGCCCAGAAGATAATATCCAAAAGACACTTGAAGACAAAATGGATGGGGAGACCATAAATGGGGTGGAAGGGAGAGTACCAAGGAGCAGGGAGGACTTAGAAAGCCCTCATCCATCCTCCTTGCCAATATCCATCCATCCATCTTTAGAATATAAATTCCTTGAAAACAGAGACTGTTCAACTTTTTTCTGTGTATACCTATCGATTGATACATAATAGGCACTTAATAAATGCTTGAACACTCCCCACCCCCTTCCAAGAAATCTTCCCTAAGTCTCTCTCCTCCAAATTACTTTCCCTACCCTTTTGACTCTCTAAACCAAAGTTATCAAACACTCCAACAGCAGGAATGCAGCCTGCAGTACTCCTCAGTGCAGCCTGAACCAGATTGAAATGTAATTGAGAAATAATTAACAAAATAAATAAAAATTCGATGCAATATAGACAATGTTAATATGAGGTTTTTCTAAATCAAAATATGGTCTGCAGGGTGCTTTTTATGAACAGTTCCTTGTTTCTATTTGACTTTGACCCCATGTAACCTAGACCCCAATCAAGCTCAGTAGGGAAAGAGAATTCCTATGTTGCATGCTGTCTACGGAATGTGATTTCGATTGGTAGAGAGGATAATGATACAACTTTTCATGACCACATGAGAGGTTAAATTGGTGTGAGATATTTGGAGAGGAGAGGCATTTTTGATTCCTACTTTAAGAAAGGACATGCATGGCTCCACACTCCCTTGAAGACTGACTCCAAGAACCTAGAGAGGGAGAGAAAGACAGACTTTGGAAGGCAAGTATATATATCAATGTCTCAACATGTCTCTCTATTTCCTATATAATCTGTATAACTTCTCAATTTCTGTCTACTATTTGCTTGGACAAATGAATTTGCTCACTATTCACTATTTGTGATGGTCTTTTGTGTAATAGCATTTGGTGGGAAAGGGCCAAGACAGTGGGTTTAAGTTTGGGGTACCCTTCTCTTTTAAGGATTAGCTACTAAATAAAGGTAAAAAGTTTCTGGTTTTGAACTTAAAAGTCATATCCCTAGACTAGCACTATTTGAGGGGAAGGGGCGGCAGATGGACACAATTCTAGTTTGGTATTCCTCTCTTTAAGGAGAATATATAAGGGGAGTGGGAAGGGGAGGAATAGAGAGAATTTGGAACTCAAAGTTTTAAATATGAATGTTAAAAGTGTTTTTTACATGTAACTGGGGAAAAATAATATACTAAATACATTTTAAAAGAAAAATAAATAAGTAAAAGAAGAAAGTATTCATGATAGAAAAAAGGAGAATATGTAACTGTCCTTAAGGCGCATTTTTTAACCTCCCTCATGGCAGGAATTACACTTTCCTTTGGAAAAAAAAATGATTAAAATTTCAGAGATTTCTATTAATATCTCCCTTTGATCTAATTGTCTATGTTTGCACATGGACATACATAACCTAAATGGCCAGCATACTTGTACTAGGGCATACACACACAGACACACACTTTGCATCTTGAAAATTTATACACGGGTTGTTTTTGTTAGGTTTGTATCTATAATTCCACTGGTGTGGGAAACTACTGATGCAGACTAACCTAGCCCTCTCCTACCTTGCCAGTCTTCTTTTTACCTTTCTCCCCAAAACATACCCTTTGATCCAGTGTCACTGGCCTGCTGGTAGTTCCATCAACAAGACATTCCACCTTTGAATGTTCTCTGACTGTCCCTCATGCCTGAAATGCTGTCCTTTCTGTATCCTAACTACTGACCTCCCTGGCTACCTTTAAGTTCCAATCAAAATCCCACCTTCTACAGGAAGCTTGTCTTTAAGTCTTCAGTTCCATTGCTTTCCCTCAGTTAATTATTTTCTATTTATCCTATATGTGGTTTGCTTTGTATATATTTGTTGGTTTGTTGTCCTACCCATTAGATTCTAAGCTTCTTGAGGGCAGGGACTGCCTTTTGCCTCTTTTTGTATCCCTTGCACTTAGCACAGTGCCTGGTACATAATAGGTGCTTAATAAATGTTTACCAATTGATCAGTAACTTTATCTAGTCTTAGGAGTTGACTAGGGTCCCAGGAGGTTAAATACATGCCCAGGATCACACAGATAGAATCTGTCTATGTCAGAATCAGAACTTGAACCTGTTTTTCTGCCTCCGAAGCCTGTCCTCTATTTACTGTTGCCCCAATCTACCTCTACCTTTATGCTTAGAATATATTATTTCATACTTTATCCTTGTAAAACTTCTTGAACCCTTGAATGTGTTTTTTCTTCCTAACCAGGTTAAAAAGCTTCCTGAGATCGGGTAACATGTGTTTATCTTCCCTTGAGTTTTGCTTTTTCCCTAACCTGGTTGCGGAGGACTTGGTGCCTAGTTAAATTAGTAACTGGTTGGTTGAAGTCCAATAGCCAGAGTCAAGCATGTGTGTGTGTGGGTAGGTTGGGAGAGAGCCAAGGCAACCGAGCTGTGGGGTCAGAGTCTTTCAGCCCTGTGTGAAAGCAGTCCAAAGCCGACCGGGGAAACAGCCAGAGTGGGTGGTCAGTTCCTGTCTTTGACCCTCAGGGCAGCGCCCACAGCTCCTACTGGACTGGGCTCCCACACCTTGGCTAAGAATAGCTCCCTTCTTTCCTCCCAGCCTCCACGGGCCCTCCTCTGGGAGACCTGAGGGGGGAGAACTGGAGTGTCCTGACTGTTCCCTTCCTGTCCTTCTCTCCTCTAACCTTAGAGATCAAAGTCCTACTCTGCATTTCTATTCTAGTCTTCTGCCCAGCCCCCCAACCCAATAAGGAGAAGACAGAAACATTAGGGCCAGGACTCTAAGAAATAACTCCTTCTACTAGGTTGCGCAGGGTTGGGGAATGGACGGGTCAATCTAAGGTACACCTAGAAGGGAGCACTCCAACTGGTGTCACTCACTCTGTGATGTGAAGCCACAGGGCATGAAAGAATTCATGTGTTAAGTAATGCTGAGGGATGGAGGTTATGGTGTTGGCGTTGGGGGCTGTGTAGCTCTGTTTAATTCATTCACCTACTGTTCAGTAGAGACACTGGGAGATGAAACATAACTTGACTTCATGGAGTTTATGGTCTACTGTGATGAATTCCTCTAGACACACATCTTGTTCAAGTGACTGGATGTAGGCCTCTCACTTGGACCTATGTCTGGGTCAGGAGTGGGGAACTTGTAGCCTTGAGGCCAAACATGGCCTTCTAGGTCCTTGGGTGTGGTCTTTTGACTGAGTACAAGTTTTACAGAACAAATCCTTTTATTGAGGGGATTTGTTCTGTTAAGTTTGGATTCAGTCAAAGGGCTGCACTTGAGGACCTAGAGGGCTACATGTGGCCTTGAGGCCAAAGGTTCCCCACCCCTGGTCTGTGGATGATACTAGCAGTAGGGAATTCTCTATTGGGAGGCCTTACAGTTAGGTTAACTCTCCCCTCATGCAGTCTGGAGTTATTTCAGCTGGACTGGACTCAGTTATCTCCAGCCACCATCTCTAGGTACAGGAAACATGGGTTGGGTCTGTGCAACAGAAACCTGTCTCTGAGAGTTTAAGCTGCCTTATCCCACGGTGGACTGAAAGGGAAGCACTTTTCTGCCCCCTCCCCCATCTCTATCTCCATCTCCATTTCCCCTTTCTCCTTTTCTCTTCTGGTAACCTCCTTTCCATCTCCTTCTACCCCTTTAAACTTAAAGGTAGCAAATTGGAAAGTCAGTTATCCTGGGCCTTAGTCATTTCCCTACCAGTACCTCCCCTTGGGGATTTTTAACCTGGGGTTCATGAACTTGTTTTGGGATTTTTTTTGTTTTGATGTTTTGATTAATTTATCCATTATAATTTGTTTTCTTTATGCATTTAAAAACATCATTCCACAATGTCTAGCACATAGTAGGTGCTTAATAAATACTTATCAAATTGAGTTGGTGAGGGGTCTTTTGGTTTCACCAGTACCTCTGATCTAATGAGATACACAGCAGGTAGGGAGGCTGGGCACTGCCACTGGCCTCATCGTCTAGGCAAGTCACTAAACTTGACTGAGCATTACTTTCCCCATCTGCGTTATGGGCAAAATTCTCTCTTACTTGAGGACAAAAGGAAAAGATCATACATGAGAAAAAGGTTTTGGAAATAGAGTCACCCCAGAAATCCTGGGATTATTCTCAAATTTCCCTGGGCTTACTCAGTTCCTGAACCCTTCTTCAAAATAAATAAACGGGGGGAGCAGGGACTGGGGTGGGGACAGAGGCTAATTATAGACACAGAAAAGCTGGGTATTGTGCTCCAGAACCAGGAAGAAAGAAGGATCTGTCTCCGGAAGCCCATATTATTTGGGGGAGGGGTTGGGGGGGAACTGCCTGGAAAAGAGAGATAAGCCTCTATGACCCAGATGGTTGTCATCTGCAGTTGAAATTCTGTTGCTTCCCACTTCCTCCTTCCCACCCCCAGCAAAAAAACATCAGAAAAGGACCCCTTACCTTTTGTTAACTGAAAAATAAATTGAATTTGAGATTAATCCACCACAATCTGAGTAACTGATCTCTAGCATGTGGCTATCTCCAGGAAGTGATTTAGAGAGACTTTGGGGACCCTAGGAACTTTCTCTTAATTTCCCTCCTTGAATTTACCAATATGGGGACTCCCCTAGCCTTTTTGGATCATGGAACTTAGAGCTGGACAGGGCTCTGGAATCTGTCTAGTCCATTTGAAGGAGGCCCTGGAGGCCCATTTCTCTGACTGGTTTTACTGTTTAACCATAGGCAAACTACCAGTTTAAATTGGTCTCTAGGGTTGCTACAAACCCTCTCATTCTGTTTGTTGGTTTTTTAACAATCTGAGGTAAAGTGTTTTTTGCCCCAGGTCAAGAAGGTTGTGTATCGGGGCTCTGAATCGGGCTTCAAACTCCAAATTCAGCACTTTTTGCACCATGACTTGGATAACAATAGCTGAACATTTGTAAAGTGTATACACGTAATCTCAACCTCATGAAGTAGGTAAGTACAATGGGTATTATTGTTAGTATGATGGTGATTCTTGTCCTGGTATGATGTGGACCAGGAAGTGTCAATAATATTCCTTTCAAGTGTTAGAGTCTAATATCCGCCTCCCCCCCCCTCTTTTTTTAAACAGCTGAGGAAATGGAGGATCAGAGAGGTTAACTTTGTAGCCCATAGTCACATAACTAGCACCAGAAGCATGGTCCTGACTCCTGTTCTTTCTGCTACAGATGCCCTTCAGTTTCACGGTTTTCAAATTTTGAAGTGGCTTGAGTAAATGATGCACCTGTCATTCATTCATTAATTAATTGTTCCATAAACATTATTTGAGTAGCTAATTTATGCCTGGTGCTGTACTTATAACTTTACTTAGATGATTAGATCTTGACAACTAGATGTGGCACAGTGTATAGAGTGCTATATCTGGAGTCAGGAATTCAGTTCAAATTTGGCCTTACTTATCAGTTGTATGACCCTAGGCAAGTCACTTAAATTCTGTCTGTATCAGCTTCCTCATCTGTAAAATGGGGACAAAAATAGCACTTACCTCTCAGGGTTGTTGTGAGGATCACATGAGATAATTGTAAATTGCTTTGCAAGCAAACCTTAAAGCTCCACATAAATGCTGGTTATTATTTCACTTTTTGGATCTGAGATCTCAGGGAGGTCTTTGCCCCCTCACAACTTCTGCGTTTTCTGATCCTGTACCATTCTTATCCATGACTTTGGGAATCCACCCAATACATTGACGTCTTCCTCTGGTTCATTTCATTTCTCAAGGGTAGCATCTGTTATCTTTCATTCCTGGTAAGTGAGTGAACCACTTACTTTTCTGCTATTACATGCCTTTAATGAGGCAGCTAAGTGACTTAATGGATAGAATGTTGGATTTGGAGTCAGGAAGACCTGAGTTCAGATTCTGCCTTAGATATTTTATGAGCTCTGGGACTCTGGACAAAGGATCATTTGATATCTCTCTCCCTGTCTCTCTCTCTCTCTGTCTCTGTCTATCTCTCTGTCTCTGTCTCTCTCTGTCTCTGTCTCTCTCTCTGTCTCTGTCTCTCTGTCTGTCTCTCTGTCTCTCTCTCTCTATCTCTGTCTCTCACTGATTCTCTCTCATTCTCTCTTTCTCATTCTCAGTCTCTCTCGTGTGCCTCTGTCTCTCTTTGTCTCTGTTTCTCTCAGTTTCTTCACAGGCAAAATGGAGATGATAATAGCACCTACTTCCCAGGAACGTTATGATTTTCAAATGAGATAATGTATGTAAACTGCTTTGGAAACTGTAATACGCTATATAAATGTTAGCTGTTGTTTGTATTCATTGTGTCTTTTATTCCACTTAGAACTTTGGAGGGATACGATAAAAGTAAGAGACAGGTCTTCCTTCTGAAGAAACACAGGGGTCTTTTGTTTGGAACCCAAATGTAAGGGCTAAGGAAAAGCAACGATGCGTTGTGGAGATGACATGAACTAGAGGGATATTCAGCTGAATCATTTGTTATTAACTGCAGCTAATGCAAAGCAACATATTAGTGAGGTCAAGATGATAGGAGTATTTGGTAGGGGCAAGAAGAGAAAACTGGGAAAAATATGTGAGGGCCTATTGATAGAAGACCTTTGCATATTAGACTGAAATATTGTAGTTCTTAGAGTTGGAAAAGATCCAGTATAGGAACCTCCTCTTTAAAGACCAGGATGTGCTAGAGCCAGCTCATACCCTTTAAGGAGAACTGATAGTTAAATTTTCAGCATGAACTTTCCTACCTCAGAAATCAGCAAGCCCTACAAATCAGGATTTGATTTTTTGGTTTTGCAGTTTGTCCTGACTTTAAAAAGTGGTACAGAAAATGTGAATGATACAAATTAAACCTAAAAGTATATCCTGCATATATATGCATATATTTTTTTCCTGTTAAAATTTACCAGCACACTGCTTCCTATATCACACCTTAAACACTTGCCTTTGAGCCTACATGGAACAAATTTACATCCCTTTCCCATATGAAAAACTGTTCAAATATTCAAAGAGAATGATTATGCCTATCATCTTATGACTTGTTTCAGTTAAACACACAAGAAATGGGGAGACATAGTAGGTACTTGAGCATGAGAGTTAAGTATATGAGGCAGATTATTCTGATGGCTGTATCTAGGACCAGCTGCAGCAAGACTGAATCAGAGGATCTACTGGAGCAAAGAACAGATACATATAGGATCCCATGTAAGATCAACAGGGCATAATCAACTGGAGGAGGAGGAGAAGGATGAAGATAAACATGAGACACCAGTGAAGTCTAAAGTGTTACACTGACCCATGTACATTGGTATGCCTAGTCCTTTGCATCCTTTTTGATCTCAAAGGGAAAGAGGAGAGAGGAAAGTTTCTGAGTGCCTGTAGTTTTTGTAATGATAATGTCTAGGTCCTTTTAGGTCCATTTGTTCTCATTTCTGAGTCTATTTCTTAAGAGAACATCATGATCCTGGGAACCTGGCTGCCTTGGATGAGTTCAATATGACACTTCGGGGTGAATTACCTCTTAGGGTACTGAAAGAAATTGCAACTGTGACTGTGGAAACATTATCAGAGATTTCTACAGAAGAGTGCAGGAGGGGAGAGGGACCACAGCAGTGAAGAAGGACCAACACTCCCATTTTCCAAGAAAGTAAGATGGTATGAGTTATGAGCTTGACTTTTACTCCTGGCCAAAAAAAAAAAAAGTTAAAAAAAAGTTTCATCAGTGTATTTTGGTTTTTTCCATTACAAACATTTATAGAATAGCCCTACTCCATGAGAAGTTTCTTGTAACAAAATAAAACAATTAAATAAAGCTAATAATATAGTGACCTCATTTGAAGGCACATGCAGCATTGCCCATCTGTAGCACCACCACCTCCTTCTCTATTGTTTTAGAAAAATTGACAGAAATCTATTTTTTCACTTTCTCACTCTCCACCCATTAGAATAACAAAAAGTGAAAAAACAAATTCCCTGGAATAAATATACATAGTCAAACAAAACAAATTCCTTGATTGTATACAAAAATAGGTATGCCTCATTCTGCATCCTAACTCCATTACCTCTCTGTCACAGAAGGCGCAGTTCATCAGCAGTCCCCTGGAATCATGAGTGGACATTGTGTTGATCCTACTTCTTATAGCTTTTGAGATTATTTCTTTTTTTTACAGAGTTATTATTATTATGTAAATTTTAATTCTGGTTCTCATTTCATTCTTCATCATTTCATAAAAGTCTTCAAAATTATTTGTTTTTATATTGTTGATGTTATAGGACACAATTATCTTCTGGTTCTGCTTACTTCCACATCTCTTTGAAAACGTTCTCTTTCATCATTTTTTTTTTTGCTGCACAATAGTATTCTATCATATTCATAAACTTCATTTTACTCATATGTTCATCAGTTGATGGGAAACCCCATAATTTCTCATTTTTTTCACCTCCTCCAAAAGAGCTACTATAATTGTTGGACCTCTTCTTTCTTTGATCTCTTTTGACCCAGCAGTGGTATTGCTGGGTCAGAAGGCATGCACTGTCTTGTAACTTTTGTGAGTAATTCCAGATTGCTTTCCAGAATGGTTGCTCCCATTTACAATTCCACCAACAGTGTTTCAATGTGCCAGTTTTCCCACAGTCCCTCCAAAATTGCAAAAATATATATGGATCTCCATCAAAGTTCAGAGTGCTATTTGGGTAATCACTTCTTTCAACTCAAAGTACTGAGACTCTACCAATATATCTCTAAACCAGGCCATGCTAGGTGACACAGAAGTTAGGAGCAAGAGGCTTTAATGAAAAGTAAGGTAATAAAAAAATTAAATTAGGCAGTACACATACTCTGCAACCATACCAAATGGCTGCTTCCTTCCATGCTTGTGGAAGATGACTAGTTAGTTTTCCAGTTAAGCCATCTATCTCTACATCACAGGAAGAGAGGGACAAAGTCAGACAACTCATGTCATTGGTGTTGACAGTTAAGAGTCTAACACTTCTTTGATTAATCACTTCTCTTCCAATGTTGTTGCAACAATATACTGTTCTTGGAATGGCTGCTAGAGAGCATTGACTTCTCACAGACAATAAATAGCCTATGATGCCAACTTCTCAAAAAGTAGATGAATACTTGGGACCTCTTGTCACAGATGCTGGTTTCAAGATACTATATCCAGGTCCTCAACATTTGCATCTACTTCCATGTCTCCCTGTTGATTCTGACTTTGCAGCTGGCCCCACCTCTTTCAGGAGACTTTTATAATACTTTAATACAATCCTTTGGAGTCAGAGCTTTATTGTGGCTCTGAACCTCTATACTGCTCTTAAGAAGAAGAGTATAGTGGAAAGCAGGCCTGATTTGGAATCAGAGGACCTGGATTCTGCCACTTACTAGCTGGGTGAACTTTGACAAATAGCAATTTCCCTGGGCATCAGTTTCTTCCTATATAAAATAAAGTGGTTAGAATAAAGGATCTCTGAGACCATTTCTCACACTATGTCTATGAGCTCATAATCTTATACCTTAATCAGGATTCATGCTATATGGTGAACTTTCTGGGAAACTACAATTCTCTGGGACAAACACCAAGTCTATCTATGGACATATCCTTTAGATCAGTGATTTCAAACTCAAATAGAAATGGTGCCTCTCAATGGCACATAAGCATCCCTGAAGTCTACATATTGACTTAGAAAACCACACATTAATATTGTCTATAATCGATTGTGTTGGTATTTATTTTGTTAAATATTTCCAAATATTATTTTAATCTGGTCCAAGTCATACTCCAGTGTTGGATACCTCTGCTCTATATGCAATTTATTATTATTATGTCTCACCTTTTATTTATTATTGCCATTCATTTTGTAAAATCTTGAGTTCTACACTCTCTCCCTCTCTGGGATTCCTCCCCCACAATATAACATAACTAAACTATTTCCATATTAGCTATCTACATGTATTATGAAAAGCATAGATGGCGAACAATCTAGAGAGGGAAGCAGTGATCAGAAGCAGCAGGGCTTCATTTAAAACAAACAAACAAAAAGAACATGCCATTCTAATTTCATTTCCTTTTTCTGACAGTTATTAGATAGGCAGTTCAGGGGTCTTCAGGAGACCTAATCTGCTTGGAATTCAGCGAGTATTTAACGGTCTTTCAAACTATCCTTTTTGACAAGATGAAGAGATTTAGGCAAGACAGTATTACAGTTGGGTGGATTTGTAACTGGTTGGATTCAATTAAATCCCTGAATTAAACCAAGATTCATTAAGCTATATATGAGACACACTACTAGGGACAGGAAGACAAACACCTTCCCTCAAGGTGCTTGTATTCTCTGAGGAGATATGACATAGACACAATAAATATCATACAACGAAAATTGAAGAGAGAGAGAAAGAGAAGGATGAGGGAATGTTTCTTTGAGGAAGTGGCACCTGAGCTGACCTGTAATGAAGACCAGAATTCTGATAGGTGGAGATGAGGAGGGAACCCATTCCAGTCAAGGGTGGGGCAGATTGTGCAAATATGTAGACATGGGAGATAATGTCAAGTTTGGGGAGCAGCTAGTAGTCTCCTTTGGCTGGAACTAGCATTCACAATGGCAATTAGAATGAAATAGAAAGGTAGGACTTATATTGTGCGAGGCTGAAGAGTTTACATTCTATCCTATAGACAACAGGGAGCCATTGAAGGATTTTGAGTGGGGGATTGGCACGATTAGAGCTGTGTCATAGAAAGAATATTTTCAGACCTGTATCAGGGGTGTGCTGGAGTGAGCTAGAACGGGCTCTTGACAGCTGATTGTTAAATTTTCTCTGTGGGTATTTGATGCCACAGAAACCAAATTCTAAACATCAGATTATTGTTTTGCTGATTGCTTAGATTTAAAGAAGATGATAAGGAAAATGTTAACAATGCAGATTAAACTTTAAAGTATGCTGTGTATATTTTTTTCCCTCAGACAACTGGTTGTTAGATATTTACCACCATACCACTCAGCAAAGTGAAGGATGGGTTACAGAGGAAAGAGGCAATAATAGGAAGAACAATTAAAAGGCTATTGAAAAAATCCAGGTGAGAGGTGCTAAGAGCTTCAATAGAGTGGATGGCCATGCTGGTTGAGAGAATTCCATAGCTGTGAAATGTTGTGAAGAAAGAACTAATGAGATATGGTCATTGACTGGTGTTGGAGAAGGAAGAGTAGTTGATAATCCCAAGGTTATGAACCTGCATGATGAGGAAGATGGTTGTACCTCCATAAAAATAGGAAAGTCTACTATAGGAGGGGTTGATTTAGTGGGGGAAGATAATGAGATCTGTTTCAGACGTGATTCTGAGGTGCCAGTTGGATACCTAGGAAATAGATGTTTGGCAGGCGGTTAATATCATGATTCAAATTCAGGAGATGATAGATTAGGACAGAAGGAGAAGTTCTTAATTGGTGAATGTCAACATGAAGGAGTGCCCACTATAGGACGTGAAAAATCTATATGTTTAACTTTTATTTTTAATGACTCGGGTGAAAGAATACAGGACATATTTATCCAATTAACAGATGACCCAAATTCAACCCATTGGATGACAGAGTTAGTATTCAACAAACAACTGAAAGATGAAACTCAGCTGAGATACACCTAGGTTTCCCCTCCCACCTCCCACCAATCAACTTCACAAATCAAAGATGGTGGAGGTATGATCAGATGACAGTTGCTATGAAGAAAGTCTGGGATTTTTTAGTGAGCTAAAAATACAACATGAGTCAACAGTGTAATATAATGGTCCAACAAAAGCTGACACTATCTTAGGACCCATTAAGAGAGACCCAGGAGGGGACAGTGCTGCCGTACTCTGCTCTGGGCATCCTACGTCTAGAATGTTGTATTCAGTTCTGGGTGCCATGTTAGGAAGAAAGAACTAGGAGCAGCAGGTAGAAATGGGAGAGAAAATTTAGGCTTGAGATAAAGACCTACTTCCTAACAATTGTTAGGAAATGAAATAGGTGCCCTCAGGAAGTAGAGGTAGACCTCACAAGAGGTCTTCAATGGAATACTGGGTGGGCACTTATCAGGAATTCTTGTTCAGATAATAGCTTGGTAGAATTTGGTTTAGACATAACCTTTAAGGCTCCTTCTACCTCTGAGAATCTCCATTATTTTTTCTTTTGAGGAAGCAAACTTATCTTTATTATTAAAAATATGTTCTGACTTTGAAGAAAAGATATTTCTAATCTGAAAAATAGCTTGACCTCTTAGAGCCAGCAAGAGCTAAGAGCTGTGATATTTTTTAAACTCAAGTTCCCTTCCACACTAAAGTTTTAGTTTTTATGTGATTTGATATTATCCCAATTTATTTCCTTGTTGAACATCTTTAAAATTTTTAATTTTGATGTCTTTATACTAAATTGTTTTTATATTTAATAATATTTTATTGATGCTTTCTTTGTATAATTTCTCAACATATCCCTTTCTTCCTTCTATCCAATGAAACTTCTCTTAGTATAAAGATTTTTTTTAAAAAAAAAGAGAAAATAGTTCAGCAAAAACAACTAACACATGAACTTTTGTCTAGTGCATCACAATATTCCACCCCCATAGTTTTACACCTCTGCAATGAAAGGAGGTGCATTTTCTCAGTTCTTTCCTAGAGCCAAACCTGGTCATTATATTCAATTTCATTTTCTTGTTCTTTCTATTTATGTCACTGTCGTCATTGTGTATGTTGGTTTCTTGGTTCTCTTTTCCGTAGATATTTTAAACTCTAAATATCTATATTCAATCAACTTCATCCAGTTCTGTTTTCATTCATTCATTCCATCAATCAAACTAAGTATTTTTAGGGTACTAGGCACTAGAGAAGATAAAAAGCACTATATGGCATACACGAGACTGGTGTCATAGATAGCATGTTGGACTTGGGATCAGAAGAGACCAAGCTTCAAAACCTGATGCTGTGATTCATGTATGCCTATGAACTTAACCACTCTGGGCTTTTATCTGTAAAAGGAAGAGACGAACTCAACAGGAAGTGATGAAGAGGGAATGCAGTGCTCTTAGATCTCATGTTTTGCCTTCAAATCTGAGGTGGCACCATGAGGTTGACCATTAAAGGGCATTGTTGAATGGGTGTTCCTTTTGACAACTGTTCTCTGGTCTTACAGAGGTTGTGGCAGTCATGAAATCTGGCCACAGAAATAGAGGTGGTTCTTCCAGCTCTCTCTATGCTGGACTCTGGCTCTAAACAGCTGCTTGGTATTATCCAAACCATTGAGCTCAGGGAATTGAGGCTAATTTATAGAACAATGGTAATCAATTGTCTTGAAGTTCATTTGTTTCTAATAAATGAGATTTTTAATTAACAAAAGATTGTTATGAGGTTCAAATGAGGTAACCTCTCTGAAATGGGGAGGCTCCATAGAATAGTGGAGGAACACTGCCTTTGTGGTCAGAGGACCTACATTCAAATCCTAGCTGTGTCACTTTTTAGTTGTGTAACACTTGGACTTGTTTTTTGTTGTTCAATCATTTCAGTTATGGCTGACTCTTTGGGACCTCATATGGGATTTTTTTGGCAAAGATGCTAAAGTGGTTTGCTATTTCCTTCTCAAGCTCATTTTTACAGATGAGGAAACAAGCAAACAGGGTTAAGTGGCTTGCCTAGGGTCACACAGCTATTAAGCGTCTGAGGTCAGATCTGAACTTAGGAAGAAAAATTTTCCTGATTCCATACCCAGCACTCTACCCACTATGGTGCCACCTAGCTGTCCACACTTGAACTATATGAGCTTTAAGATCCCTTCCAGCATCAAATCTATGATCCTGTGTAGCTCTTTGCAAACATCCCAGAGTTGTATGTCAATTATTTTTGGAGGACAGAAACTGTTCACTATGTCCCCAGGATCAAGCACAATGTTTGGTATATTACTGTATGTCAAGGTCCTTAAAAGTGATTTATGTTAGGAATTCAATTTTCAGGGTATCCTACAATTTAGAGCAGTAAGAAGAAATGTGGTATTCCCTAGTCCAAGCCCTTCATTTTACAGATTCGGAAACTGACACCTTGGGAGGTGAATAACTTCTTCAAGATCTCATAAGTAATGAGTAGCCAAGTCAGGATTCAGAACTATGTCTGACTTTGAATTCATTTATCTCAGATGAAAGACATGGTCCTTGCCCTCAGGAAATTCACAGTTTAAGAATTCTGGGAATATTCTTATATTCCTCCTGGCTCTTCAATGAAAGTTTTTCCTTTAGGGTCTTTTGCAATTATATTCTCATGCTGTGCTAAAGTATATGGTGAAATTCCCCAACCCTCATTCCCTTGTCTTTGAATGCTACCTCCCTAGGACCAGAGACCAAGCCCTGGAGGATTTAACCATTTCATCCAGGGAATGTCTCTCCTGAAACACCTACTGTCCTGATTGATGAAAACCTCATTGGCCTGCTATATCAAACCAGAGCAGCTTAGTGACTATAATCAAATTATAAGGGGTTAGAATGTGAGGTACTATTTTGTTGCCCAAGTTATATATGTCCACAGGAGTCTTTCTAAAGATGGTTTGAAGGGAGGCGAGAATAGGCATATATAATATCTCTTCCCATCATACTTATCCAAGGAAGACTTTGAATCCTTCCAAAAAGGCAAGCAGGAAGTTGGAAGCAAAGGATTCCACTCTGTTCTCCCCAGAGAGAAGGGTACTGCACAAGAATTATATCTATCTGCTTCCTTAAATATTATTAGTCTGGGGAGAAAGTGTCAAACTCATGGCCTGTGAGTTGCAACAGCACTTGGACCTATGGGCCAGGTTGATCACTCTATTTGGCCTTCAAGGATCTGTTTCTATTTGACTTTGACACTATTAGTTTGGAAATATAAGTTTTAGATTCAAGCTAGCCTCCTGATCACTAATTATTAATGGGGAAAGGGAAAGGAGTATATCAAGCTATATATCTGAGGCTTGATCCTCTTCCCACCACATGCCAGTTCCAAAATGGACACACATAGAAAATAGCAAATAAATACGTTTATCCAGTTGTTAGCAAAACAGAAATCAGAGACAGTTTACATGTGAGAATATATTCCAGCAAATGAAGATTGAATGAACTCTCCCTTTAGGAAGTAACTCAGCTCAAGTAGTAACTCAAGAGAATATCTCATCTCATCCAAGGAGAAATCCTCCAAGGTCTTTCATGTAGGAAGCTGAGAATAGGGATATGATCAAAATTCTACTTCTTCCCAGCTTCTTCCCAGTCTTTCCTTCCCTTCAGCAACCTGAAGAGAGGTTGGAATCCCATTTCTTCTCTCTTAAATTGGGAAACCAGACTATCTCTTCTCTCCAACTCTTATTAACTCTGCCTGCTCCTCATGGAGGCATGGGATATTTATCTCCACTAATTAGAAGAGAGTCCCATGCAACTGACCCTTTTAGCTAAGAGCTGTACACTCTACATTGCTATTACTTTTGGAAAAGGTATAACAATATCCACCTCTATGACTCCACTTAGCTTCCTTTCAAAACCAAGAGAATCCACCCTGTCCACTACTTTCCAATACATATTATCTCCCTCTAGTAGAATGTCTCCTTGAAGGGAGAGACTATCTTTGGTTTTTCTGTTTGTATCCCTAGTGCTTGGCACATAATAAATGTTTCATAAATGCTTCTTCATTCATTCATCCATCATCCATCATTCATCCATCATCATTCATTACTAGTTATGACATGTGTTGTCTCTTGAGGATTGTGTTCATAGGCAAATCATGCTTGGAAATGCTGGTGATTTCTTTCCAGGAAGGCAGGTAGATTCTACCAGGTGAAGATTGTTCCTTGACTTATGAATGCATAGGCAACTTGATTGGATTTTCCCAGCTATGGAAAACTAAGTCTTGGAGCAATTATCCCAAGATGCAATGAATTAAATCTTGGAGCAATTATCCCAAGATGCAATGAATTATGCTTTTGTTCTAGAAAAAAATGGAATTCATTAAAATAGCACATATTATTAGTCTTTCTTTAATAATTCTTAAGGAAAGATTCATTTTAGAGCAAATTATTTTTAAAAAGACAAATGAGTACAAATTAAGTGTTTTTTCATGCTAAATCTCACTATTATCCATTATCATGGCTTAATCTAACCATGGTTTTTCTTATTCTTTATCAACCTTTAATTTTCTCCCACTTCAGTGAATTCTGTAAAATAAATAAATAAATAAAACAGGCTTTTTTCTATCTGCCTGTTGTTTTTTCTACCTATTCTAAAGGTTTCAGAGAGTCTAAGAAGTTTTGGTGAGAAAGACCTTTAGCTATATGTTTCTAAGTATGTTAGTGATACTTTGCTGTATTGGTAAGCAACACTGTCAGTCATCCTACTCACCTCCATCGCTCCCCATTTTTAGGAGTCCTGACCATTTCTAGCAACATAGTGCCTTCTCCCTATCTCTCCTGCAGGATTCAATCATACTAATTCAGCTTCAGGAGTCTAGTTCTAACCACTCATTATGACTTTTCCTCTTACCTTCCCTTCCTCCCTCTAAATGTTTTCTCAGTTTCCCATCTTTACAAACCTTAAGATGGAAACGGCTGTCTTGTCAGTTAAAGTCTCATGATCAATACAAATTTTCCAAGAGTTAGTTGAGAGGAGACTGCTGGAGGATTTTCACCCCAAAGCAACAGGCATCCACATCTAGGGTCCTGACCTGCTTTCAACACCAAGATAGCACTACATGAGAAAAGGAGACAATTTGCCTCCTTAGTTAATTTAGTAGACTTAGCTATAGCCACAGTCTGGTCTTTCAAAAGGAAAAAAAACTGAACAAACCAAAAACCGATTTTCTATTTCCTAAAGTGGTTTTGTGCTTCCTGCAGAGCTCTCAATTTTATCTTGCATGGTCAAAAGAGAAAAACCCAGAAAGACTGTGGTTCTAACAATGTCTCCATGTCCACAGCTCCCAAAACTGCCTCTTTTTTTTTCTAAATAGGAGAGAATTTTCTTGGCAAAAGAATGATTACTCAATCAGCCTCAACTCCTTTCCTTTTTGACTTTTGAAGTTTACTATTCGTGCAAAACTCATTTACACAGAATTCGAAAGGTTGCACCATAATGAATCATAACAGAGCAAACCCTCTTCTTAAAGGAGCTTTGCCTTTCTCCCTGTTCTGATTATGATAAAATAACTTGAACAGAAGAATTTTTAAGCAGCTACTTCATGGTTTCCTTATATCTGTGTTACATGGGTGTGCAAGTGCTGGCTCATACCAACTCTCAAGAGCTGGTGGTTAAATTTTTAGGGTGATCCTTTACATTTTGGAAATCAGCAAATGCTATAAATCAGGACTTGATTTATCATTTCACTGATTGTTAAGACTTAAGAAACTATAAAGAAAATGTTAATAAAGTAGAATATAATAAAAATGTGTTATGTGCCTATTTTTTTCTGGAGAGCTGGCTATTAAGCATTTCCTAGCACATCACTGCCTATGTATGGTACTAATCTGAGTGAGCTGCATAGAACTATTAAAAATTTTTAAAATATATAACCTTCCCACTTTCAAAAAGACGAGATTAAAAAAACCAGTAGGAGATAAAACATATCAGAATCTATCTGAAGGAAGCAGAGGGGGTAGATTATTTCAGTCACCTGAGTGAGCAGATTACAATACTCAGGCAATAAATCTGATTAAACTCTGGCAGCAAAGGCAAAAAAGGAAATGTGTTAAATATGGCAGTTTTCATTTTCTGTTAACAGAAAACAAACAAATTCATCTCTGGAGACAACCTTTTTCCTGAAACTAGACCCAAGCAGGAATGGATCTTATTGAGTGATTTAGAGGATAATTTCTTTCATAAAAGATTCAGAAATACTGGCCAACCTAATGATTTTTATGTTGCTACCTTATAAAAACAGGGGATTGTGCCACTTTAGTAGTTCCCAGATCCAAGATTTCATGGGTGCAAGTACCCCCATCTCCTATTTCATCCAAGTGGCTACCCACCTCTTCGGATACAGGGCATCTACAGACTAACTCATGAGCTGTATGAGTTGTGACCTCCCATTCCACCTAAATTTATCTCCTTGTGGTCAGCTGCCCAGAGATGGACCTTTCTGAAACTTACTACATAACAATAACATATTATGTTGCGTGGTCTATACAGAAGTCTTTCCACCTTGGTAGGATCTGCCAGAGAGAAACACAGATACAGGGAGAGACAGAGACATAAACAGTGACCATCAGAGACATAGATAGAGACAGAGTGATAAAGAGATTTTCTCTGACATAGCCTTACAGAAACCCGAGGGCCATTTGGTTCAGGAGTTAGAAGACTTGGTTTGGGGTCTTGCCCCATACTAGCTATGGGACTTTTGGAGAATCATCTAAGTCTCTTAGTTTCAGTTTCCTGGAACACATGTGTGTAAAATGAAGATATTTGTGCTATTTCACTCTTGTAATGATTAAATGAGATAATACATATAACATGATTTGTCAACTTTAGCCTTACACAGCTCTACATAAAAGTCAGCTATGATATAGTGAGTCATTAAGCATCTATTAAGTGCCTACGATGTGCCAGGCCCTGGCCCTGGAAGCGGATGCAAAGAAAGACAAAAGATAGCTTCTGTTGTCAAGGAGTTCATAATTTAATGGGGGATATAACATGCAAGCAACTATGTACAATTTATGCATCTATCCAGATGTATCTTGGTCTATATATTTATGTATATATGTGGATCTATATCTAGGTAGACACACAGTATGTGGATATGATAAATATACATATTTATGTATCTATGTCTATATATGTATCTACATATTTATGTATCTCTATATACATATTTATGTGTCTCTATATACATCTATGTATCTACATATGATAAGTACATGTATGTAATACATATGTGATGAATTGGAAATAATCAAAGGTGAGAAAACACTAAAATTAAGGGGAATTGGGAATGGCTATTTGTGGAAGGTGAATCGAAGGAAGACAAGGCAGAGATAAGGAAGGAAAGAATTCTGGACACTGGAGACAGCTAGTGAAAGTGCACTGTGCAAGAAGGTGGAGTGTGCATCATACTCATCCTTCTCATCATCAACAACAACAACAAGAAGCATTTATTAAGTACCTATTGTATGCCAAACTCTGTCCTAAGCACTGGGGATACAAAGAAAGGGAAAAATGTGGTGGGATGGGTTCTCAGAGGAAAGGCACTAGTAGTGGTGGGGGCAGAGTGATGAAGGTGGATTAGGAAAAGCGTCTTTCAGAAGATGAGATTTAAAATGAGTCTTGAAGTAATTCAAGGAAGCCAGAAGTCACAGGTGAGGAGGGAGAGTGTTCCAGGTCTGCAACACAGTCAATGAAAAAGAAGAAAAGTTGGAAGAAAAAGTGTCAAGTGTGATAAATAGCAAGAAAACCAATATCTTTGAATCCAATAGTAAATGGGAGTAAAGTATAAGAAATGTGGAGAGAAACGAAGGACCAGGTTGTGAAGGTCTTTAAATGTTATTTTTGGTACTGGAGATAATAGAGTACCACTGGAGGAGAGAGAGAGAGAGAGAGAGAGAGAGAGAGAGAGAGAGAGAGAGAGAGAGAGAGAACGAATATGTGTGTCTGTGTGTACGTGTGTGTGTGTGTAACATGGTCAGACATCAGCTTTAGGAGGATCATTTTGTCAGCTAAGTGGACAATGGACTGGAGTAGGAAGAGACTTGAGGGTAAAGAGACCAACCAAAAGGCTTTTATAGTAGTCTAGATTTGAAGGACTAAGAACCTGCACCAGAGAGAAAGGACCTTCACAGGAAAAATGTGAATTTAGAAAAGAAAAAATTGGCAACACACTGGACGTGAGGTGGGATGAATATGGGTGAGGACTGAAAATGACGCTTAGGCTTGAGTCTGGGTGCCTGGTACCCTTGATAGTAATGGGAAAACTGGAAAGTGGGGAGGGTTTGAAGGGATAGAAAATGACCTCTGTACTGGACATGTTGAGTTTAAGATGCTGATAGAATATGCAGTTTGAGATGCCCAATAGGCATTTGGTTATGTGAGATGAGATTTTAGACTCAGAAGACCTGAATTTTGAGTGATGGTGCTTACTAGCTGCTTACTAGCTATGTAAGCTCAGACAGGTCACTCTATCATTTCTGAGCCTTGGCTACCTCATCTATAAAAGGAATATCATTATACCTACCTCACCTACCTCACAAGGTTATTGTGAAGGAAGCACCTTAAAACCTTATAGAGATGTCATTTATCATCTACTGACCTCACAGGGTTATTATGAGGGAAGCACCTTAAAACCTTATAGTGATGTCATTTATCATCTACCCTTCTCACAGGGCTGTGGGGAAAGCATTTTGGAAATTTTGAAACACTATTACTAATAACAATATCTAGTGCCTTACAAATATGATCTCATTTTATCCTTAAAACAACCCTGGGAGGTCGGGATTATTATTTTCCCCATTTTACAAATGAGGAAACTGAGGCAGGCAGCAATTAATGACTTGCCCAGGGTGATGCCGATAGAAAGTCTCTGAGAATTGATTTGAATTAAGGATTTTCTGACTCACTGTCCCATCTCACTGCATTATGTATGTGCAAATTATTCTTGCATTTTTTCATCTAAGTTTTTTTTCATCTAATAAATCTCTGGCTTCTAGGTTTGACTCTTCCACTTATTAGTTGTGTGACCTTGATCAAGTCACTGAGCCTCAGCTTATTCATTTATAAAAAATAAATGGCATTAAAATATCTATGCCTTTACCTCAACAAGCTGTTGGTGAAATTGAAATGAGATAACGCATGGGAAAGTATTTTGTAATTGTAAAAAGTCACATAATGTTAGCTGTTACTAAGATGACTCCAGTGAGTTGCCATATTTCCAATTTGTCCCCAAACAGTGCCAAAATGACTTAAATAAAGATTAAAAAAGAGCTAGATGACGAGGCTACACTGTTTGATGCCTTAGGAAGTTGGAACCAGACTGTTCCTGCCTACGCCTCTGATCTTAATGGGTTGTTTTCCAGACAGGTTACTTCTCAGAAGCATTAAGAGCCTGGGATCTATATTCAGTCCACAGCACTTGGCTCAGAAGCAGCTTCTGTTTATTGAGTTGAAGGCTGAAGAGGTCAGTGAACTTGCGTAGCCGCCTTGGGCTGGTCTTACCTGTTTTTTGATAAGATGGAGTTAGAATACTGCTCAATGGAGGAATGATTGTCCCAGCATCCATATTCAAGGTGTTATTTTGGAAAAAATCCATTCATACCACTTGTTCATTAGAACATTTTCTGCAAAAAATCAAGGGATTATAAAATGTTAGAGCCTGAGCAGACTTGAACTGGAGATTTTAATCTCCAGAATTTAATTTCTCCCCTTTGGGGACACTGAGAGATCTGATCAGAAATGCTGATCCAAAGAATATCTTAAACCTAGAGGAAGCTTTCTCTGGTGGGGTGGGGGTCCATTGAGCAGGGAGCCTGGATATTGGCTACGTGTGTGTATAAACACACATATATTCATTCATGTGTGTACCGGACACACACATGCTCACATGTTCATATGTGTAGTTGTTATTGTGTGTTGTATGCACACATGCTCACAAACATGTATATTCATATGTATATGCTTGTATATGTGTGTGCTATGTATTATTTATTTATAGCTATGTGTTGTGGGTGGTGTCTATATTCATACAAATATGTATGTGTATTTTATGTTCATACATGTATTGTAAACAATGTGAACATGCAGTATGTGTATATACAAACACATTCATATATACATATACACATGTGCATGTGCACATGTGTGTGTATATCTGTGTATATATATACATACACATATAATGTATGTATATGTATAGGTATGAATTCCCTTAAACTTTGCCCAAGGTTTTAAAAACATTTAACACTTAATATTCTAAGGCTATTGGAATAATCCCATCTTACCACATATTTTCTCCTCCTTGGATCAGACAATTAACCCTAGAGAGAGATCCCATGGGAAAGAGTCTTCTCATTTCAGATTTCCTAAACATCCAGGTTTCCCAGAACTAATCTTGGCATTCAAATGCTCAAGGATCTCTTTTTTTAAAGTTGTACTTGTGATTTCACTGACACAGGACACTTCGGATGAAGAGAATCTCTTTACTAACCAGATCAGTTCCTCCAGTAATCTGGGGTCCTAGAGAGTCACTTGGGGGCACTGAGAGACTTACGCACTTAGTATGTGTTGGAAGAACTAGAAAACCCAGGTATTTCCTGACTGAGGCTATCTCTCCAGAATGATTATCCAGCAAGGGTTATTTTTATTTGACAATCATGCATTAATTCACTTATTCAATCATTGGAAGACTATCGATTGATTCTAGATATCTAAGGTTTTGGTATGTAAATTAGTAGGCCATCCTTAGAAACTCCCCCAGTAGAGCTGGTCCTCCGCTCCTTCATCAGCATCTGTTGGAAAAGGATAATTTGGAGGATCCCTTCTGCCTTTAAATTGATTATTCTAAGAATAAAGATAATGTGATGGTGGCGGAAAGGTGATTACCTGCTTTCTTAAAGGAATTGCTATTTGAATGCCAGAACATTCTACTCAGGTGGGAAGGTGTAGAGTAGGATCCAGTGACAGGTCATGTATCTGTTTTCTGAGCTCCGACTTAGCTAAATTGAGAGAGTCTTAAAGCAGGGTTGTAATCTGCCTCGGAAAAGGAAGATCTGTATTAAGGAAAATAGCCTCATTCAGAAACTCCAGGGCAAAGACCTTGGAGTAGGCTGCAGGAGCTGAGGCCAGTTTTCTTGAAATTTACAGACTGTTCAGTACAATATGAGAATTCAAGCTTGGACAAAAAGAGTGGTATGTATGATGAATGTTCAGCAAGCTAAAGAAGCAGCAGAAAGGTATGTGAAAATGTGAGACTTTCACCCAACTACTTTGGGTGGTCATTCAATTATGTAATCTCTGATTAAAGCCTCCATTTTCTCATCTGTAAGAATTAAGGCAATAATACTCTCCTAATATGGTGGTTGGGAGGAAAACATGACATACATGTGAGTTATGATTTTAACTTTATTGTTTGAGTTCAAAAATCACTGGTAATGAGATAGCATGGCTTTTACAAAAGTCCAAGGTTTCAGACCCTTAAAAAAAACTTTATAAAAGTAACTGGAAATAGTAAGAATAGATAAGAGAGTGAGACTGTCATCAGGATTATCATACAAGGAAGTATTTCTCTCAATCTCCTTTCTCAGCTGTCTCATATATGAATAAATAAAAGAAATAAAAGAAAAAAGCCCTCCCTAAGGGAGGAGATAGCATACATAGGGAAATGGTGGGTAGGGAGGGACATTTTTGGTCAGAAAATTTACAGGATTGGGAAGTGAGGATAAATGGACCAGCTCACACGCAATGACTTAGTGACCCTTAGATTCTATAGATAAGTCCCTCTCAGCATCTGGTCAGCAGGGAAGGATGTGATGCCTTGAGTGGTCTTCAGACATCCAACAAGTTGGAGAAGCTCTACTTCCCATGGGTGAAACTTTCTATGTCCTTAGGTGACTGGGAAGCTGCTTCAAGGAAGGGATACTAGTACAATAAAAATATATGTGTCTGTCTGTATACACACATTATATAATACAACATACAATGGATCACATGTTCTCCAGTGATGGGGGGAGGAGAAGGGAGGAGAGAGGGGGAGGAGAAGGGAGGAGAGAGGGGAAGGGGGAGAGAGAGAACACATTGCTTCTGATAATGGAATAGGTTATTTTTATTTGACAATCATGCATTAATTCACTTATTCAATCAATGGAAGATAGGAATGGTGTAATTTTCTAGATTTCACAGATGAGGAAATTGAGGCTCTGAGAGATGAAGTAATTTGCTTATGACTACCCAAGGCAGTTGGATCAAAGTCTCTGTTTTTCACATGTCTTTATGTTGTTTCTTCTGTATCTTTATCATGAATCTCTCATACTATTCTTTTGGACTAGACTTGAATTCCAGTATTGTACTGAACAGGCTGTAAAGTTCAAGAAAACTGGCCTTGGCCCTGTAGGCTGCTCCAGGACCTCATCTCATGAAGTCTGTGACTTCTTTTAGCCCTTAGGAAGTTCTCTTTTATTATATCAGAATTTTAGCAATATAACTGGGACGGGCTGGTGTTCCTTAAACATTAGAGACTAGATGTTTTTGTGTTTTCTGTTAATTAGTCACACATACCCCTACCCCTGACTTCACATCTTAAATAGGTTTTTGCTAACTTAGAAACAGACTATTCTCTAGATTTAAAGGATTGCTCTCTGGGGAATATTGCTAGTCTCATGTTTAAGGACACAGTACAAAGGATAGAAAGAGGCCAAAGAATATAACCCCATTTCAAAAGTATAAGTCTAGTCTCCCCCTCCCCTCACCAAAGAGTTATTGTACAGTGCTGTGTCATTATGTAGGGAGGGAAGTGACTCAAATTACTGCTAAAAAAAAATAGGACAATGGTTAACAGCCCCATGAAACCTTTTATAATCTTGCTAACTGAAACCACAGAGTGATTTTAGGGATCAGCCAGGGCTATGATGGCAGTTGAAAGAAATTTTCTTCATCCTGTCTCAAAGCTTACATCCAATTTCAGTAGCTACAGTTGGAAGAGGGGGAGGGGAAAAATTAGTTGAAAAGACTGAATGCCCAAGGGCTTCATTGACTGGCTGGTTGACAACGATCAGAATCACAAAAGGGCTGAGATAACCCTTGAGGCTATGATCTAAAAAAGTTGAGACCATCCCTTTTATAAGTAAAAAGTGATATAACAGATTTAATTCAATAGGGAAAGGAAGTCAGTGAGAAAGAGTAAAGAATGATTCAGCCCAGAAAAGAGCAGATGACATTGCAGTGAAAAGAAGAAACTAGCAAAGTATCCTAGCAACATGTCATACTGGAGAAAGTAGCTTCCAGCCTATGACATCATTTTATCATGTGACTTTTTATGACATCTTCAGTTCTGCAGAGAACAAGAAGTAAGCAAAAGCATCGGAAGTGTTTCAACAGGACACCATTCTAGGAACATGAATTGAACTCTGTATACTTGTTCCCTGGTGTAATGGTAAGGGAATTTGAAGATCTTCCCTGCCCCTTAATAGGCCCATGTGACCTTCTTTGAGCTCTGATCCAGCCTACAGCTTGAGTCACATGGAGCTGATGGTGGGAGAAGACTTGGGGGTAGAGTGGGAAAGGTATAACTGGGAGAGTGAGGTGGAGCTGAGAGAGATAGCAGACAGAGCAGAGCAGCTACTGTGAATGAGAGATGGAGTAATTTTGCCTAATGGAACTTGTTTGTAGGGAGGCCTGACTGAGGGAAGGCTTGGGGGATGGCCATACTCCCTGCATTGATAGTATGTATAGAATTCTTTATTACTTCGTTAGATTTGGCTTTCTGGTATTTGAATAAATGTCTTGGTTTCATCTTTGAGGAAGAGAGTTTATATTTTGTGAGTTTACCCTGGAAATATGCCTGCATGTCCATAGAGACTGCTGCTACACCATTGCAAGCTCCCCCTCCTCTGGTGATATTCTGTGAGAGAGTGTCTTCCTGTGTGCATGAGAATTTTTCTTGTCCTTTGTTTTGCTGCGCTGCTTAAATATTTTTTGCCTTGAATGTACTATTATTATTTACCAGTATGTCCTCTCATTGATAGGGTAAAATAAACATTGAAAGGGGCTTGAAAGTTTTGGTTTTGCATGGATGCTGACTCTAAATGTTCTTTGAACCTGGGGTTCACTGATGAAAGGGTTGTGAGCTTCACCTATAATATTACTTCACACATATTCCTTATAAAACATATCTGAGAAAATTAAGTGATGTTATCTACTTTAATTCCAGTTTCCCCCCAGATTTCCCCCTATTGCTCACTTTATGACTCCTTCCTTCCTGATGGTAATTTCCCTGGAAGCTATATGTCAAAGAATCTCAACCTCCTCCCATGCTGGGCAATTCATGGTTCACCAGCCCAGATCTCTGCTCTAAGTGACTTTTGGGGGAGACAGAACTAGTTCCAGCCTGATGCTGAACTCCTTCATTCAGTCTTAGTAGAAAGCCACACAGTCCTTCCCCTCTCCCCTATGTCTTATCATGGTGTCCTGTCCTGCTCTCTTGGTTCCTCAGTTCTCTGGCCCAGTATGGGTAGTTGAGATACTTGCCATGCTGGTGCTATGGGATTGATTTCTGTAGTTTGGGTCTCTGAGACTCTGAGAGAGAAGGTAGGGGGTAGGGGAAGGTTGAGCTCTATTTCAAGCTCACTATGTGTTTTTTCCCGTTCCTTTTGTTTTCAGGTCTCCTGTAGAAATCTTTTGTGGCATAGAATGCTGCTGCCATGGTGAAGGCTCTCTGTGTTACCCTAATCCAACTTCCACAGCCTGGAACCCAGGCCTCTATGACACTGACAAAGGGAGGGAAGACCAGGGTGTGGGAATATAAGCTCATGTACTAAGTTGTTGGGTTTTGTTGAAAATCCATGTGTTGGACTCTTAGGTTGGTCAGTGTAGTCTTGATGCTGGTAGCATGGTGGGTAGTGGGAGAAGGATAATGAGTTAGCTCATTAGTTCATGTTGTTTTTTACTTTCTTTTGGATTCCTGGTGTTCCTGACTATGGAGACAGATGAAGTTTCTTTATCTTTGGTGTGTATTTTTTGTTTTAGAGAGGTTTGAGGGGTTGTAAAGATTAGAGAAAATATCTAGTATTCCATCTTGTTAGTCGTGTGATCCAGAAGTGCTGATGTTATCTACTTTATATAAATCTTCATAGCATCATACATTTAAAGCCTATAAGCCATCTATCCCAACCCCATCATTTTAAAGATGTGGAAAGTGAGGCACAGAGTTGAAGGGTCATGTGGCTGATAAGTGTCTGAGAAAGGATTTGAACATAAGATTTCCTGGCTCCAAGTCTTGTTCCCTAATCACTGTTCCATGCTGCCCCTGTAGGTTAACATCATCTTAACTAATTTGAAAGTTGTGAGGGGCACAGATAAGATGTGATACTCTTAGAGAGTTCTCCAAGCCAAGCCCTCTCATGGTCTCTAAATACTCTATAGGGATAGAGTACCCCAAGGGTACATTATATAAGATACTAAAAGTTTCTTTCTACCAGCGTACATCCTTAAATTAATAGATCCATCTTCTATTAAAAGATGAAATTTAAAATGATTCTTTTGCTGCTCAGCCTTCCCTAATTTCTCTTTCTTAACCTGAAAACAGAGAATAAAGTGACTAGGCCTGGGCTCATTCCCAACAAGACCTTCAAAACAGAGGCAGCTGCTTCTGCTCTTTTGAGTAATGCCACTCTTCATCCAACAGAGGAAAAAAAGTGCACTGTGTCAACCATGGTTTAATTATAAATTTAAGTGCTTTACAGGAAAAGAAAATGAACCACATGACCACACAAGCTAAACTTCTGTCTTTTATGAAGGAGTTTCTTGAGTAGGAGTGGTCGCCTAGAGATGTTCTCTGGAGTTGATTTGTACTTCTTCCTAGGAACAGTTAGGAGACTATTTGAGGCAGGTTTCAGATACTTCAGAACATATTAAACAATATACAGGGCTCTAAGTCACAACAATAAGCCTGGTCATAGAGAACCTGATAACCTTCTTGATGTCAAAAGGACCCAATCTGTCTCTCTCTCCAGAACTCTTCTTACCTCATGCCCAAATGAAAATCTTGTGCCAGCCCCAGGAATCATCATATTATTCTTTTATGTAATTATTTTTCAATTTGAGGTTCTTCTATCTTAGGTCAAGTCTCAACTCATTTCACTCTCCTTCTCTACAGAGTATGATTAATTTGTGACTTTAATTAACTCTTTTCTGAACCATTTCTTCTGTCAGATGGAGTGATCTAGCAAACCTGTAGGTTCTCCTATTCTAAAAGACTGGACTGAAGCATCTTATTCCATATAGATTAAGTACCAATAAATCCAGCAGAGATATCCACATAGCCATTGTGGAATTATGAAATCCCAATAATCCATCCATCAATCAATCAACAGACATTTATTAAGAATCTAAAGCATACCAAGTGATGTGGTAGACTCTTGGCATGCAAATATGAAAGTGAAAGTCAGTATGCTTTAGGAGATAACATATGATTGAGGTGATGACACGTGTATGTACATATAAGTAATTTGGGTTGTGAGTAGGGTGCTAGTAGCTGGAGGGATCAGAAAAGGCTTCATGAAGCAGGTAGCACTTGGCCTGAGTCTTGAAAGAAATTAGGAAGCCGAAGAGCCAGAGAATTTGAGACAGTATATTTCAAGTGTGTGACAACCAGAGGTAGTTGTGCCTTCTCACTTTTAAAGGGGTCTCTGAGCTTTATTTTGCAATGACTATTTAAATATCTTTTCTTAGAGATGAACAAGGAACCAATTCACAGTAAGGAGCCATATCTCCTTTGAGGGAGCAATGTGGTATAACAGAGAGAAGGCTAGCGTTACAGTTAGAAGAGACTCATTAAATAGGAAAGTCATTTAACCTCAGAACATTGAGTAAACATATTTAATAAATGGGAATACTTGTGAGCATGCGTCTACAGGATAAGTTGGTCCCTTTCCCTCTTCCCCAAGGTTGTAACAAAGAAACTAAGGGGCAAATAGAGAAATGTTAAAGTAAGTATAAAGATGTGCCTATGCCCTGCTGTCCCTTTATAATATGTGAAAAAAAAGTTCTGATTGAACTGAAAGCTGAGCTTGGCCATTAGCTGGGAAAAGACTGGATATGATCCCAGGTAGTCCTTCAAAAACGAACTTGCTAGCTCTGCAGTCAATCTAAGTGGAAGCATTTCTGTGAAGGGTGACTCCTTGTAGCAGTAAGCACCCAGACACATCCAGGATGGCCTGCTAGCACAGATTCTTAGATCTGCTCTTCTAAAAGGAAAGCAATTTTTGAGGGGTCAACAAACTTTTTTATTTTACATTCACCAACAGAGAAAATATAAGCAGAGAAGTAAAGACCAACAGATAGGGCTTCTGTCTGACCATAGCCAATACAAACATCACAGATCAACAGACAGATCCAACTGTGTGACCATTATATACATACATAGTTACCAGAGACAGAAGCACCAACTTTTGGGTTTTCAAAAGTGGGAGTGGAGTTGGGTGGGGGGCTCCTTAACGGCTATCAAGAGCCTTGTCTATCACATGAACCTTCTTCCAAAGGGTAAGCCCCAAAGTAAAACCTTATCTCAGAGTATATATATATATATATATATATATACTTTTCAGAATCTGAGAGCATCATGACTCTCGTGACCCAGTGCCTCATTAACAATTAACAAAAGGTTTGGCCCTTCCTACAAAACAAGTCCCATTAATGGACAAGGAAGATCTTTAACCTTCATTAACATAATTAGCATTACATTCCTATAACTCCATACTAGAGGGAAATGGGGAGGAGGGAGTTTCTCTCTTTGCCCTCTTCATTGACAGTGCTTTGGCCATTAAGAGACACCTCATCCAGTAGTTTGAGAACATGTGAAGGCAAGATGGAGATGCATCTCTTAGAGAGAGCAGGGACAGGCATTCTGTCTTGGAGGCCCAGGCACAGAGAGGAGCAGAGTTTTGGGTAGTAATCAGTGTTAAGAAGTGGGACCCCTGATAGCAGAGAGGAGGGATAGTTAGGGATTCAAGAGATAATTAACCCTGGAAGTCAACTTGGGCTGAAGGTGAGTAAGCCCAAAGAATCTAGATGAATGACCCATATGTCTTGGATGTTAGACTCAGATGGGATCTCCACAAGGAGAAAAGTGAGGAGATTCTGTAGTACTAGAGGTATAAATTGAATCTACATTTGTTCCTTATATGTGTGCCTCACTAGCATATCCTAAGTTTGTGCCTACTCTTATCATGAGTGATATGTGTATTTGTGGGGTCAGTACACCCCAAGTTTGTGGAGGAAATGTCTTATAGTTCCTCTTCTTACTAAATTATATTAGTAAATGCCTTTGCTTTGAGTTTATTGTGTCTACTGACTGACTATTAAGAGAGAAGCTCACCACTGGGGACTTGTGAGCCATAGTTATAAGAGGGCAAATCTACAGGATATCTTCAAACCTGATTATAGCAGGTGCCCTTTGGGGACCCAACCTGTAAGGGGATGTAACAGTTGGTGGAGTCTCTTAAGAAAGGATGACACACTTCTACTACTTACTTCACAGTGTTGTTGGAAAGAAAATACTATATACATGTGAGTTTTTATTCTAAAATTATATGGGTTGAAAATAATTTTAAAATAAGAGCTATGCCTCTTATAAAAAAGAATCAATTATTTCAAAGGAAACTTTAGAAGAGGAATATGATGGATGAATCACTTTGATTTCAGTCCAAACTAGAGACCCAGACTCAGAACTACCTAGTCCATATTGAAAAACAAATATTTCTTCCAATGTCAGTTGAGTTCCCTGATCTGAATAACTACCTCCATGAAGGATTCTTCATGAAACAGATCTTCAAGGAGGATCTATTCATCCTGGCCTTTCCATTCCTGGGCATCTTATAGTCTAATCACACTGAGCTTGGCTTACATGCTTCAACTATAAGCATGTTGTAACACATAACTGAAAAGGAAATAATTGGCGTGAAAATCCCAGACTCTGATCATCCTACATATTTATTTTTATTTTTATTTTTTTGGAGGCAATCAAGGTTAAGTGACTTGCCCAGGGTCACACAGCTAGTAAGTGTCTGAAGACAGATCTGAACACAAGTCCTCCTTACTCCAGGGCCAGTGCTCTATCCACTGTACCACCTAGCTTCCCCCACTGTTTACTTTCAAAAGAAATGTGAGATGTGAAAATTCAGAGACATCACTACTCCAAATGTTCACATGGGCCATTTGAGCCCAACCTGTGGTATAGCCTTCCAAGTTTGTATTGATCTGATCAGACATAGTTGGACACATTGTACCTCGGCCCCAACAGAGTGATATTATTTTGGTCTTCTTTGAGAAACAGGGACAACAACCAACCAACTTTCAACCTCTGTTCTTAGGCCATTGTACTAATAAATGGGATGGGAAAAGCAGACAGAATCTCTGCCTTCTTTCTCTGTGATTCCTTGACATTAGTTTTGAGACTGCCCATTTGTAAATCAAATACAAAATGTTACTTTAACAAATGTGAAGGAGCTCTGGGGAATTCCTTCTATCGTAAGTGTCTATAACCTAATAGAAGGCTCCATAGAAAGTTTAGGTGAATTATGGACGAAACATAGTCTGTCAGTATGAACGGAAAGATATGAGCCTAGGTCTTCCTGATTCCTCGTCCAACATTCCATCGGCTCTTATAGTCTGACTCTACTTTGTATTCAAAAACATCTTTAGAATTATTTATAAAATTGTTTGTGTATTTCTCCCAATAGCCCTTGGGCCAAAAATTATTCTATGCTCTTTTATAATCAAAGAGAAGAATTTTTTGTGTTAAGGTAAATATAGTATCTGCCTAGTGTTTTCCTTTTCTGAATCCAATTTTTTTTTTCCCAAAGTAGTTCTCTGTATTTTCTGAGGTTTGGCTCTTAGCACACATGCCTCTCATTGGGATGCTTTTAATAGGTGGGTGAAAGCCTTTGATTTTTGCATCTGTCTTTGTGTTTGCTCCTTCTGCAAGCTTATCACTAATCTCACATCTCATTCTCTCAGTCTAAGATTAAATTTCCACATGGTATTCAGCCTGCCAGAACAGCCTTTCTTTCCTGTTTAGGAAGTTTCACACGTCTATTGTCTAAGCAAAGGCCTTTTCTGTTCTGAGCCAATCAAAACAGGGCAACTGTTTCTTCTGTGTGTTAGGTTTCCTGTTTCATTCATCTGCTCTGACTTGTGGAACACCCTGTCTAATAATTTGAAGTTAAGCCAATGTAGCTTAATTACAACAAGGAGATCCAAAGAGATCAGAAAGCAACTTTTCCAGCAAGGTACGGAAGGAGATTCAAAGTTTTGATAAAATAGCCTCTACCAGGGATGTTTTGGAGCCAGACTGAAATGACTTCTCACAACAAACAAGAGCTTGATATACTGTTTTACTGATTGTCTAAGTTTAAGAAAGTGATGGGGGAAATGTCAGTAATGCATATTAAACTTAAAAGTGTCTCGTGGACATTTTTTTTTAGTTGCTTGCTAAATATTTACCAGGATACTCAGTCCCTACTTTGATGGAGCTTATAGTCCAAACCCAAATACATATAACTTAAACCCACAATATTACATGATAAGGGCATTAGAATCATGTGAAACATAGTGATATGTGAGAGATGAGGGTAAGATTTTAGAATGCCAGGCAAATGAGTTTAAGCTTTCCTTAGTAGGCAAGATTTTGGGATAGAGGAATGATATGACCATAAAAAATGTATAAGAGAAATTATTCTTGGTGGTAGAGTGCTGCCCCTGGAGTCAGAAAGACTGAATTTGAATCTAGCCTTAGACATTTACTAGCTGTGTGACCTTGGGCAAGTCACTTAAGCTCTGTCTCCATTTCTTCATCTGTAAAAAGTGATAATAGTAGTGCCTTCCTCCCAGGGTTGTTGTAAAGATCAAATGAGATAAATAATTATAAAAGGAATAAATTATAAACTGGCTTGTCCTGAAGTAGTGATTGTGGGACTACTGAGAAAAGGATGGTTGTATGAGATGTTATGAGGCAGAATTCAACTTTAGAACCTACTGGACATGGAAGATCAGGGAAAGCAAAGAGTCAAAGATAAGACAAAGGTTTTGAACACTGGAGACAGGCTAAAAGGTGGTATAATAACAAGAAATAGAGAAATCAGAAGAACAAGATTATGGGGAAATCATTAAGTCCATCAACAGGCACTAAGGGCAAAAATAAGACAGTTCTTTCCATTAAAGAGCTTACCTTCTAGTAAGGAAATACGACAGGTTCACAAATACATAGATTCAAATTATATACCCAATGAATACAAAATGATTTTTTTCCTTGGAAGACACTAACAACTAACAACTCAGGGAATCAGGGGAGGTCTTTTGAAGGAGAGAGGAGAGGAGAAGTCTTGGTCTGAGACCTGAAGAAAGCTTGTCATTCTGGAAAAATGGAAAAGAAGAAAGAGCAACATACAGGAATATGGAATAGCTTATTCAAGGCATAGGATCAAGAGATGGCTTAAGAGAACAGATTGTTAGATTTTTAGTGTATTTATTTACAAATTAAAAGCTGCTACAATCCAAGGCTTAATTTGTTGTTTTGTTGGTTCTCTACTTGAAAAAGTGATGGAAAATGTTAATTCAAATTAAATTTAAAAGTGTTTCATGCATCCTTTTTTGCCTTGGAGAGTTAGTTGCCAAACATTAAGACAGCATTCCACTTCTTAGAAGCAAGTGGACATGCAGGTTTGCAGCTTAGAAGAGAGCTCAAGAATGGAGATGGCTATTTAGGAGTAGTTGAAGCAATGAGGCGGAGAATTGTAGATAGGAAAGAAGACATAACACTGGAGTCCAGAAGAGGATAAGGTGACTAGAATAGACAAAACATGGCTATAGGCATGGACTCGGCCTGCCCTTTTGTCCTCCAGCCACTTTCTGTCAATAAAATTATAATACTAGTAAGGCTGTGTAATCTGTAAAACTGTGGAAAGGGTTGAATGCATGGGAAACCCACTGAAAAGTGGGAAGTATGCCCAGATTACAGTGATTAGAAGCTGCAGCATTGAGGGAAACAAGTATCACAGTGGAGACAACCGAGGGAGAACCTCAGTGAGACGGGATGAAGCCATATCCTCCAGGGCCCAACCCTGCTACGGTATCCTTCCCTGCAGCAGTGGAAATGGGAGGCAGCAGAGGAAATGGGACATCCTGACTGTGGTTTTTTAGGTGTCTAGGTTTGTGGTATGTCTCCTGGAGAAGGGAGATGGCCCTGATCTAAGGAGGATCACTGGGACTGGGAGGAGATACCCATGCTAGATGCACTGATGCATTTGCTTTTTATTTGTTTCTTATAGTATGATTAAATAGATAGATAGACAGATAGATAGATAGAGAGTTGTGCCTTTGTAAGTAGCATCCAATGAAATGCAGCTGAAATGGGATGAGAAGAGGAATTCTCATGGAGTAGGGCCACACCAACACTTTGGCCGCTAGGTAGCACAGTGGATAGAGTGTCAGAACTAGAATGAAAAAGACCTAAGTTCAAATCTGACCTCTTACTAATACTTACTATATGAACCTGCAGAAGTCACTTCACCCTGTTTGCCTCAGTTTCCTTATCTGTCAAATGAGCTGGAGAGGGAAATGGCAAAACACTTCAGTATCTCTGTGTCCTCAAAGTGGGTCATGAAGAGTCTGACAACTGGAAAACAACTAAACAACACCAACGCTAACCCTCAATAAAGAATCTGGGGTCATACCCATGAGGTAAGTTTCAGTGGCTGTCACAGAGTCTGGGGTAAGAGGTAAGGGTTCTGAGTATCTAGAGCGTCCTCTGGTGTTGGGTAGTACAACAGTTGGGATGGTCACCTGATTGATGACACATACCATGGTCCTTGCTTTTGAAGGGAGCACCCCTGCTCTCCCTTGTACAGTATGATAGCTGTTACTGCATTTATCATAATTGGAGTCTTCCCAAGCTAATGAAGTCCTGCACTATATTGAAGCCTAGGTTCCAGGAATAAAGAGGTGCAAGCCATATGCCCTGGACAGAACATATCTGCAACATTATGTTCAGTTCTGGGCACCACAGTTTAAGGAGGTCATTGATAAACGGAGGGTAGCCACCAAGATGGTGACAGGACTTAAATCCAGGCCCTATGAGAACAACTGCAAGAAGTGAGGGCTGTGTCACTTGAAGAGGAGAAGCTGGTGAGGATGGGGTGGTCTAGTACTAGAACGGCTTTTGTCATCTTAGAGAAGGATCAAGCTTCTGTGTGGTCCCAGAATAAAGCAAGGAACACTGGGTGACCGTGGAAGAGGACCAACGCTAGACTCATTGAAAGAAAACTTCCCAACCATTAGAAGTGACTGTCGCTGCCTTGGGGAGCAGTGGGCTCCCCTTCCCTCAAAGTCCTACTGTGTGTTATAGTAGGGACTCCTTTGTTGGAACAGATGGCTGCTGAGACTCCTTTGTGATTCCTAGTATTTAAGGCCCCTTTCCTCTTGACTCCACCTGGATCTTAGGAACACTAGAAAATGCTTTAAAATAAGAATTGGCATCTCATTAAGGGAGGGGGAAGAGGTGTCTGACTGGGAGCTCCTCATTCATCTGCTCTTATCTCTTTGAAGATCTCTCTCCCTTCTATGTATGGCCCGTGCATTGGGTCTTCCTAACTGGTTGCCAGTGATAAGGACAGTCCTGGAGATATCCGGATGGCTTGAAGATGAAAGATGGACTGGGTTTTGCTAGATGAACTGTGCCTCTCCACTGTCTAGAGAGAAAGAGGGATGCATTAGTTTGTTTTGCCTCTTTTCACTGATCAGAAAGCAGATATGAGCAGGCAGAGAACCGGTAATTCCTGCTTTGCGGGCATAAACAGATGTGCATGTCCCCTCAGCTTGAGATTGGCATTCTTGGATATTGTTCCTGAACCCTGGTGTCTTGTGAGGTGAAAAGGGATTTTTATTTTTCTAGGTAGGTAGGTAGCATGATCCTTGAATTTAATCATCTAAATCAAATAATGGAGATTTCTTGAGCAATACTTACCTTGGTAGCTGTTTCATGAGAACCTTACAACTGACAGTTTCCAAGTTGGATAGTTGGGTATCAGACTTTCATGAGCATCATTGCCCCTTGGAGAAATAAGGGGATCATCAGCATACTAGAGGAGTAGTGAAGGGGACTAGTGTTTTAAGGATTTAAGGAAGCAAGGGACCAGAACTTTGTTCATCCCTCTCCCCCAGCTACTCACTATTACTGTGAAATGATTCAGACAATACAGGGACATTGGGAAGGGGTATTGATTGTTTAAGGAGCAGCCACATATAATTGCATTGTGGAGGGATTTACGGACTATTGGAGCATTCCATGAGTTTCCTGGATCTGTTTATGGGTACTTATGAATCCTTTGCATCATCTGCGGAATAAAATGAAAGTTGTCTCCTATCTGATACCCGTACTGTTATCTTAAGGGTTTGTTTGAGTACTGGGGAGCCATTTTATGTACATCTATGGAAACAGACACAATCTATATCTCAGATATGCTTGACTATTTCCCTCAGTAAATTCCATGTAGAAGCATGAAGAAACAAACAAACAAAAAATCAGAAAGAAAAATTACCTTTTAAAGAGTCAGTTCTTGAAATTGGACCAATTCCAGGTCACCATGGAGGTTTGGGGAATAAACATTTTTAATGTTTTTTCTTAATGAATAAATATCTATTTTTTCTGTCCCTCCTACCTCTTTCCTTCATATGAAAAGAAAGAAAACCCTTGTAACAAGTATGTATAGTCAAGCAAAACAAACTCCCACATCTAAAAAATACGTATCTCATTCTGTACTTTAGCATGTGCCATTATCTGTCCTTTGAATATGTGGTTGGTCAATGCATTAATCAGAGTTCTTAAATCTTTTAAAGTTGTTTATCTTTAAAGCATTTCTGTCTAAATTGTTCTCCTGGTTTGCTCAATTCACTCCATAGCTGTTCATAAAAGTCTTCCTAGATTTCTCTGTTAGTCACTTCTTACAAAACAATAGTATTCCACAGTATCACATACCCTAATGGGTTCAATTATTCCCCAGTTGATGGGCAGGAGGCTAAACATTTGAAGAGCATCCAAGAGCTAGTCACTAATTCAACTTACTCACATGACTCCATGGGGTTTGAACTAATCCCTGCACTTAGGGCACCAAAAGAGGCAGACACCATAGGACCTGACAAGCCAGGATATGAAGGAGCCTGCCTGGATCCTGGCAAAGGGACCTGGGATCAAAGCCTCTATAAATATAGTCTGTGGGGTGGGGTAGCAGGGTAGTGAAGGTTGGTAGCTGGCAAGAAGAGGAAAAGGAACTGGAGACCTTGTCTCATCTCCACTTGCTGGACAAACACTCAGGAGGTATTGTCTCTCCTGGTCCTATCCTGGACATGGCCTGTTCCTTGTCTTGAGAGGTCCAATGAATATCTCTATGATTTCTCACCTTCTAGAGAGGAAAATGGGAGATTTTCCTGGCTTTCTTTTGCTTGCACAGGAGTTGGGGGAGAAGAAGAGAGGAAGGGAAAAGAAAGAGGATTGGGTTTATCTAGTCAGATAGTATAGAAGTACCAGCAGAGGTGACTGAAGCCTGTCTTCTTAGCCCCTTCCCATTTAGGTCCTCAGACCTTGAGGTGTGGTTGGGTATGAATAGCAATGGAGCAGTGTGGGACATAGGGAGAAAATCCTGGATTGAGACAGGAGACACAGGTTCTAGTCCAATCCAAATCACTTCCCTGCATGAGTAACTGGGCACATCATCTTAGAATCTGTTTCTTTTTCCTCCATCTGTAAAATGGGACAATACTGTTGAAGAAATACACTGAAACCCTGAAGCAGGATATAAATTGTTATTGTGGTTGTTATGGTGGAGTCAGAAGTGAGTGATTGTACCAATCTCCAGGTCACAAGAGGTGATGTCTTTCCTAGGAGGTGTGGTTCCCCTCTCCCCCTTAACAATAATAGTAGTTAACATTTCTTATAAAGTTTGTAAAGCACTTTAGAAAATATTGTCTCATTTCATCCTCATGACAACCTTGAGTGGTAAATATTATCATCTCCATTTACAAATGGGGAAACTGAGGCAAACCAAAGTTAAATGATTTGCCCAAACTGAAAAAGTTAATGAACTCACGTCTTCCGGCCTCCAAGTCTGATGCTTATACCTTGTGATGCTCCCACACGGGAGAAGGGTGTATGTGAGCAGAATTTGGTTACTGATATTACATTCCATATTCTTCTTATCCCACCTTTACCTTCTAGGGACCCAGTCGCTCCTCGGAGCTGGCAGACCTATACCTGGAGGTGGATTGGAGGGGTGCTGACGGGCAGAGGAGGCGATGCCTTGGATATGTTCAGTGAGACAGGGGGCCTCTCCTCAATTTCCTTGTTACTGGAGGTAGGTCTGGAGACAACAGCAAGTAGTAGAACGGGGGAGAGGGAAAAAGGAGGAGGGACTGCTCTTCATGAGCATACTAACCACCCACATGCCCCTCGGGGCTCTCTTACAAAAGAGCGCACCCGAGTGAGGCTAATCTAGCCTTCTCCCGCACGCCCTTGGCCCAACTAGAATAGCACTGCTTTTTCCAAAACATTGTTCAAAACTCGGGCGTCACTTTCTGGCCCCAGTCACTGGCAAGAGAAATCCCTAGGTTTTGGCTTCCCTGGCTTGCTCTGAACCCTTAGCGCAGCTGGTGATGCACCAGAGATTCACGGCGAGCCAAACACCTCCTTCCCCGTCGCTCCCTTCTGTCTTGTTCCTTGTCGTCCCACCGGGCCCTGTGGGGGCCGGCTGGTGTTAACTGGCCTCCCTCAGCCCCCACTTCCCAAGGCTGTAACTTTAGAACCTTCTCAGCTAGGACCAAACTCTTCAGTTGAACCAGACAAGCCCATTCTCCACACTTAGTTTGGGAGGACTTTGGAGAGATGCTAATGTCTGCTTCCAGGCCTTTAAGCGTGCCCGTCCTAGGCGGCGTCCTGCGGAAACAAAAGGAGTCCCCCTCATCCACCCCAGCTCCAAGAGAGTTCCTTCCGCCTAGCCCCTTGGGTTTACACATCTGGAATTAAGGAGTACTGAGCTAGGAGGATTTCTCTTGCTGTTCCCTCCCTGAAGGGTGACATCATAGACTTGGAATGGTGAGAGACCTTAAGAGAGACCATCAAGGCCAATCCTATTATTTTACAGATGAGAAAAGGGAGCCCTGAAAGCTTAAATGATTTGTTCAAAATCACAGTGCCCAAGGTGGGACTTCAACCTTGCTCCATTTGACTCCAAATTCACTGTTCCTTCCACAGCACCACGCTGAAGGGAAGCAGTGACCTCTTTCCACCAGATGCAGGTTGTTCTCTCTCATTCCCACTTTGTCAGTGGAACCCAGACTGGGGAATGAGGAGACACTTTAGACTTAGGCAGTCTCCCTTGACGTCTTCCCAGAGGATGTTTCCGATCATGGAGAGTCTGGCAGCAAATGCTTGGGAGGGATGAGATTCCATTTGTGCACAGCTGTGGGGCAGAGGAGCTGCCAAGGGACAGTGGCTCAGGAGTGGAGGGAGAGAGGCCAGACCTGTGCAAGAGCCCCTGTGTGCCAATGAGGCAGGGAAGCCAAGTTACAGAGGGAAGGAGTAGTGAGTGGAGAATGGGGCAGGCGACCCCCAATCCTCTGGGGAGTCCCTGCAATATTTTCCTAAGTGTAGGCCCTATGCCACCTTCAACTCTTCAGGGATTAAGCCAAAATTCCTTAGAACAATCAACTCGGGGACAAAGAATTCAGATGGAACTATCCAATCTGTGGACCAGGGCACTGGGACTTCCTCTCCCTTCTTGGCTTTTCTTCTGAAATTGCTCAATACACTTTTTTAAACAAAGCAAGAGAACAAACAAAAACCCAATAAAAAACAAAACTCAAAAGACTAAAGAAAACCAAAATTGAGATCAACATTTTTGGGTTTTTTGCTTGTTTGTAAAATTCTAACACATTCATTCAACTGGCTCTTGTTAGTGAGGAATATAAAGCAGTCAGTCCTGACCTTAATGAGCTATTAGAGTATTAGACCTAACACACAAACAAATAACAGTTCAGGCAGAACAATCTGATCAGACCAGAGAGATATAAATGTATGTCCCTAAAGTATCTGAGCCCCACCCTCAGAACTGTTTACCTCTGTATTTCTAACCTACTCTTCTCACTTTGTTTTTCATTAGGGCAGGAATAGGGAACTTTTCTTTTTTCAGGGATAGAGATCCACAAAAAAGTAATCAAAGCCCACTTCTAAAAAGCTTAATTATTTTCTAAGAGAAGGGTAAAATATCTAATCCATTGGCTCAAATTTTGTTAAATAAATATAATGTAATGAGGGTATGCTGACCAGTGGCGAGGGAGTCATTTGAACATGTGCTGATTCAGCATGTGCTGAACTCTAAATGGGGGGACTTTGTGGGAGCTGATTTCCAGGCACAATGGTGCTAGAGTTGATTCTGTGTAATGCTAAACAGTCTTCTCATTGGTGGTGGAGCCAGAAGAACAGATAATGGAGTTGCTGACCTGGGACTGAGTGTGCATAAAAAAGATCAACGGAATCATCCCTCAGTTTCAGGAAAAGAGGCAAGATTGCTTTCAGCTGGTCCCAAAAGTCCCTGTCCACTTGGTCATGGTGGCTATGAGTATAACTCTGTCTCTTTGTGTTCATTCTTTCCTGATATTAGGGTAGCTGGGTGGTGCTGTAGATAGAGTGACAGCACCTGGAATCATAAGATTCATCTTCCTGAGTTCAAATTCAGCCTCAGACACTTACTGGCTATATGACCTTGGGCAAGTCACTTAACCTTGTTTGCTTCAGTTTCCTCACCTGCAAAATGAGCTGGAGCCAAAGGAGTTGGATCATTGCCAAGAAAGCTCCAAAAGGGGTCACAATGAGTTGAACACAATTGAACAACGACATACCAAGGTAGGTGTGTCAAGACAGTCACCATGTGAGTATGGGAGATCCAGAAGTCCCATTAGAGATCCCACTGGTAACTGTAGGTGGTAACAGTAACCACAACAGCTAGGAGGTGACTGAAAAGTAACTTCAAGACGGAACTGCCCATGAAGTGACTTTGTAAGCATTCTAAAGTCTGGAAAGATGCCAGGCTGGATGCCCTGATCCAATAACTAATCAACCTTTTGGACCAAGATATGAGAAGTCACCCTCGTGGAGTGACTCATCTTTT